>CM052809.1:70006839-70188790 GCA_028533885.1 Nasua narica
CTTTGCTTATTCAGGGTCTTTTATGGTTCCATATAAATTTTAGGATTTTTATTGTTCCAGCTCTGTGAAAAAAGCTGATGGTATTTAATAGGGATTGCAATGAATGTGTAGATTGCTCTAAATAGCATAGACATTTTCACAGTATTTATTCTTCTAATCCATGAGCATGGTACATTTCCAATTTCTTTGTATCTTCCTCAATTTCTTTTATGAATTTTCTATAGTTTTCTGAGTACAGATCCTTTGCCTCTGGTTAGGTTTATTTCTAGGAATCTGACAGTCTTGGGTACAATTGTAAATTGGATCAACTCCTTCTTCCTTTTTTTTTTTTAAATCTGATTGTCATTTTATAAGAATGCAACTGATTTCTGTGCATTGATTTTATATCATGCCACTTTGCTGAATTCCTGTATGAGTTCTAGCAATTTTGGGGTGGAGTCTTTTGCAATTTCCACATAGAGTATCATGTCATGTCATGTGCAGAGAGAGAGACTTTGACTTCTTCTTTGACAATTCAGATGCCTTTTATTTCTTTTGTTGTCTGATTGCTGAAGCTAGGACTTCTAGCACTTAGGTGAACAGCAGTGGTGATAATGGACATTCTTGTTGTGTTCCTGACCTTAGGGGAAAAGTTCTCAGTTTTTCCCCATTGAGAATGATTTTCGTTGTGGACTGTGGACTTTTCATATATGGCTTTTATGATATTGAGGAATGTAACCTCTATCCCTACACTATTAAGGCTTTTAATCAAGAAAGGATGCTGTACTTTGCCAAATGCTTTTTCTCCATCTATTGAGAGGATCATATGGTTCTTGTCCTTTCTGTTATTTACGTATTGTATCACATTAATTGATTTGCAGATTTTGAACTAACCTTGAATCCCAGGAATAAATCCCATTTGGTTGTGGTAAACAATCCTTTTAATGTACTGTTTGATCCTATTGGCTAGTATCTTGGTGAGAATTTTTGCATCCATGTTCTTCAGGGATATTGGTCTGTAATTCCCTTTTTCTGGGGTCTTTGGTTTTGGGATCAAGGTAAGGCTGGCCTCATAGAAATAATTTGGAAATTTTCCTTCCATTTGTATTTTTTGGAACAGCTTCAGAAGAATAGGTATTTCTTTTTTAAAAGCTTGGTAGAATTCTCTTGGCCCAGGACTCTTGTTTGTTCAGGGATTTTTGGTTACTGCTTCAATTTTCTTGCTGGTTATGGGTCTGTTCAGGTTTTCTCTATCTTCCTGGTTCAGTTTTGGTAGTATACATGTCTCTAGGAATGCATCCATTTCTTCCACATTGAATAATTTGTTGGCATATAATTGCTCATAATATGTTCTTATAATTATTTGTTTTTCTTCAGTGTTGGTTGTAATCTTCTCTTTCATTCATGATTTTATTATTTGGGTCCTTTCTTTTTTTCTTTTTGATAAGTCTGGCCAGGATTTATTTATCTTACTAATTCTTCCAAAGAAACAGCTCCTATTTTTTTTTTTTTGATCTGTTCTACTGTTCTTCTGGTTTCTATTTCATTGATTTCTGCTCTAATCTTTATTATTTCTCTTTTCCTGCTAGGTTTAGGCCTTATTTGCTGTTCTTTCTCCACCTCCTTTAGGTGTGAGGTTAGGTTGTGTATTTGAGACCTTTCTTGTTCCTTGAGAAAGGCTTGTATTGCTATATATTTCCCTCTTAGGACCACCTTTGTTGCATCCCAAAGATTTTGAACAGTTTCCATGAATTTTTTAATTCTTCTTTAATTTCCTGATTGACCTATTCATTCTTTAATAGGATGCTCTTTAGTCTCCATGTATTTGAGTTCTTTCCAAATTTCCTCTTGTGACTTGAGTTCCAGTTTCAAAGCACTGTGGTCTCAAAATCTACTGGGAATGATCCCAATCTTTTGGTACCCATTGAGACCTGATTTGTGACCCAGGATGTGATCTATTCTGGAGAGTGTTCCATGTGCACTAGAGAAGAATGTGTATTCTGTTGCTTTGGGATGGAATGTTCTGAATATATCGGTGAAGTCCATCTGGTACAGTGTATCATTCAAAGCCTTTATTTCCTTGTTGATTTTCTGCTGAGATGATTTTTCCATTGCAGTGAGGGGAGTGTTAAAGTCACCTACTAATATTTTATTATTATTCATGTGTTTCTTTGATTTTGTTATTAATTGGCTTATATAATTGGCTGGTCTGATGTTAGGGGCATAGATATTTAAAACTATTAAATCTTCTTTTTGGATAGACCCTTTAATTATGATATAGTGTCCTTCCTCATCTCTTGTTACAGTTCTTGGTTTAAAATCTAATTTGTCTGATATAAGGATTGCCACCCCAGCTATCTTTTGATGTCCATTACCATAATAAATGGTTTTCCACCCCCTCACTTTCAATCTGGAGGTGTCTTTGGATCTAAAATGAATCTCTTGCAGAAAGCATATTGATGAGTCTTGCTTTTTATCCAATCTGATACCCTGTGTCTTTTGATTGAGGCATTTAGCACATTTACATTCAGAGTAACTATTAAAGATTTGACTTTAATGCCATTGTATAACCTGTAAAGTGACTGTTACTTTATATGGTCTCTGTTACTTTTGGGCTCTCTCTGCTTAGAGGATCCCTTTTAGTATTTCTTGTAGGGCTGGTTTGGTGATGACAAGTTTTTACAAGTTCTGTTTGTCTTGGAAGCTTTTTATTTCTCCGATTTTGAATGACATCCTAGCTGGATGTCATATTTTTCTCAATCCTTTTTGGCCTGCCAGGTCTCTGTGGCTAGGTCTGCTGCCAATCTAATGTTTCTATCCTTGTAGGTTACTGGCCTCTTGTCCTGAGCTGCTTTCCAGATTTTCTCTTTGTCTCTGAGATTTGTTAAGTTTCACTAGTATATGTCAAGATGTTGACCTATTTTTATTGATTTTGACAGGGGGTTCTCTGTGCTTCTTGGATTTTAATGCCTGTTCCCTTCCCCAGATTTGGGACATTCTCTATTTTAATTTGCTCCAATATACCTCTGCCTTTTTCTCTCTTTCCTCTTCTCTGGAATCCCAATTATTCTAATATTATTTTACTTTATGATATTACTTATCTCTTGAATTGTCCCCTCGTGATCCAGTAGTTGTTTATCTCTCTTTTTCTCAGCTTCTTTATTCTCCATCATTTGGTCTCCTATATCAACAGTTCTCTCTTCTGCCTAGTTTATCCTAGCAGTTAGAGCCTCTAGTTTTTATTGCATCTCATTAACAGTGTTTTTTTCTCTGAACTTGATTAGACTTTAGTTCTTTTATTTCCCCAGAAAGGGATTCTCTAGTGTCTTCTATGCTTTTTGCAAGCCCAGCTAGTATATTTATAATCATTATTCTGAATTCTATTTTCCAACATCTTACTTATGTCCATTCTGATTAGGTCCCTGAGAGTTAATACTGCCTCTTGTTCTCTTTTTTTGAGGTGAGTTTTTTTTTCTTGTGATTCTGTTCAAAGAAAATTAGATGAACAAGGGAACAAAATACTAAACTGGCAACAACAACCCCAGAGAAATATAAAATAAACAAATCAGATGAGACACAAAACTGGAGGAAAAAAATGAAAACAAAACAAAAAAAAACCAAAATACAAAGTGAAAATATAATCAGACAGTGAGCAGAATACATCAATACACGGGATTCTATCTGTATTTTGGTCTGTTTTTTAGAAAACTAGATCCCAAAATTGTAAAGAAAGAAAAACTTATATAAAGTTAAATACAGTGAAAGGATAGAATGTAACTATAAAAATGGTAAATAAAAGATAAGAAAAATCAAAAGAGAAAAAAATAAGAAAGAAAAATAAACAACAACAAAAAGAAAGGGATATGAACAAACAGTTGAACAAAACAGAGCAATACCCTATCTCTCGAGTGTGTTTTTGTCAGTCTATTAGAAGAAACTAAATCTCAAAATTGTAAAGAAAGAAAAACTTATATATACAAAAATAAAATTAAATACATTGAAAGGATAGAATGTAACTCTAAAGATAAAAATTTTAAAAGACTCTAACAAAACTAAAAAGCAGGGAAAAAGGAAGAGAAAAGAAAAGAACAGCATCAAGAAAAAGAGATATGATCAGACAGGTGAATAGAACAGAGCTAGACACTAGATTTTGGGTGTATTTTGGTCTGTTAGAAGAAGCTTCATCCCAAAATTATACAGAAAGAAAAACTTATCTACATGTAAGAATAAGATTAAATACAATGTAGGGATAGAGTATAACTGTACAAATAAAAGTTTTTAAAAAGATTTAAAAGAGGAGTTGATAAAATAAGAAATTGTTTGAAAAAGGAAAAAAAAATTAAAGTTGAAAGACTAAAGAATCATGGGGGAAAATCTATGAATTCTCTGTGTTGTATTCCGCTAGTGCTGGAATTTGTCAGTTCTCATTGATCAGTACACTAGTCTTGGCTGGATGTTCTTTCTGATCTTATAGGGGAGAGACCTGGTGCCTTGATTCTCAAATGTATTTGCCCCAAGTGGAATTGTACCCTTGCAGAGGGCCAGGCTAAGTAATCTGCTCTGGTTTGGTCTATGTTGCTTTTGTTCCTCAAAGGCTTTCCCTGAAACTTTAGGGCATAAGAATGAAAATGGTGGCTTCCCAATCTCCAGACCTGGAGCTGAAAGCTTGGGGCCCCAATCCTCAGTGAGCCCTCAGAAAAAAGCAATCAATCACTCCAGTCTCTTTGGTCTCTAGCCATAGTTTGTGCTCACTTGGCCTGTAACAAAGCATTTCTATCTCAGGCACAGGATCTGTTTCAAGTCTCTAATCCCTGCAGACTCCTATGGTGTGCTCCCATGCCACTTCCACAGGGGTGGAAGGGGTTCTCACTGGTTCTGCTGCTTGTTCAGCCCCTGCTCAAAGAGCAGTCACCCCTTGGGTAGCCTGGGTGGCTCAGTGGGTTAAAGCCTCTGCCTTCATCTCAGGTCATGATCTCAGGGTCCTGGGACCAAGCCCCACATCGGGGTCCCTGCTTGGAAGGAAGCCTGATTCCCCCCCCCTCTCTGCCTGCCTCTCTGCCTACTTGTGATCTCTCTCTCTCTGTCAAATGAATAAATAAAATCTTAAAAAAAAAAAAAGAGCAGTCACCCCACTGTGCCACGGATCATGGTTTATGTCCACCCTAAGCTGAAAGCCCACTCCTGGGCTCACTCTTTGCAACTGGCTTTCCTGTTCTGATACCTAGGAGCTCTGCTGCATTCAGACACCCCTGGTCTTCCTATGCCCCTGAGGATCCAAGACCACATTACCCTTGCTTAGTTGCCAGAGCAACATCCCTCACCATAGCAGATATCTAAAAGTTCTGATTTTGTGCTCTGCTGCTATATCACTTGCTGGTATTGGGCTGATGGAAGCTATCTTCTCCAAACCTATCTTCCCCTATATCACCTTGAATTCACTTCTCTACACCTCCTACCTTGCAGGAAGTGGTCACTTTTCTGTTCATAGAGTTGTAGCTATTCTTTTCTTAGATCTCTAATTGAGTTCACAGATATTTAGAATGACTTGATAGCTATCTAGTTGAATTTCTGGGACCAGACAAAATTAAGGTGTCCTACTTCTCCGCCATCTTGAACTCTTTCCAATATTGAATTTTAAAATCGCCATTAAGAGGGCGCCTGGGTGACTCAGTGAGTAAGCCTCTGCCTTCGACTCAGGTCATGATCTCAGGGTCCTGAGACCAAGCCCCGCTTTGGGCTCTCTGCTTGGCGGGGAGCCTGCTTCCCCATCTCTCTCTGCCTGTCTCTCTGCCTACTTGTGATCTCTCTCTGTCAAATAAATAAATAAAATCTTTGAAAAAAATAAAATAAAATTGCCATTAAGAATAATAATTAAAAGAAAAAGAATAATAATTGAGGCTTTAGGATGCAAATGCTAAAATAACAAATTATATTGACTACTGATAAAATGTTTGTAGTCATTTATCATGCTTTAGTGAAAATATTTTTTTACCTCCATATATTTCTTCTTTTTTTTAAATTCAGCAAGGTACTTTTATGAATTAACATATAATTAATACTAAATACAGCTAGGAAAAATCACATTTTATCAATAACATGGAAAAAAATTAAATTTTTTGATCATGTCCTATGGTCCACAGTCATAACTAAAACTGGCAATTTTGATGCATGAATAAAATTAGTGCAAATTTAATATCATTTTCAAACCTTTTATTTAATAGATGTCATAAAAATTTATTCGTGATTTTCTTATATTAGCACTACTATATCTATCAACATGAAAACACACACACATTCCCTTATTTCCCAAGGGTAGTTATCTGTGAAACTTTTTTTGTTTGTTTTCAATATTATATGTTTTATTGTAACTCTATTACTCTATTTTATAATTAAACTTTTATTTTGAAATTACTATAGATTCACATTCTGTTTAAGAAAAAAATACAGAATTCTTATGTATAATTTATATAACTTCCTCCAGTGGTAACATCTTGTAAAATTATAGTGCAATATCACAACCAGGATATTGATATTGATATAACCTACTAGTCTTATTTGAGGTAGTGCCAGTTTTAGCTCTGTGTGTGTGTGTGTGTACTTATCTCAAAAATCACATATGTGATTTTGGGTAAATACTAATAAAACTGCTTTTTTAAGTCTAATAGGACTTTATGTGATTATCAACATATATATAATTGCACTAATTGCATCACAATTAAAAATGGTTTACTCTTTATTGAACACCTACACAACAGGAAATACTACACAATGTGATACACTGAAAATAAATTTTTATTTTTTTATTTAATCTGTTTGACATATTATATGTATATTGACATATAACATTGTATAAATTTAAGGATTACAATATGTTAACTTCATACATTTATAAAATATGATTGTCATCGTAGCCATATTTAGTACCTCTCTCACATTATATAATTAACTTTGTTTAAATATATTTTAAAATTTAATCCACATCAGATATGGTCCATTGTGTATAAAAAACTGCAGAATTATGATTCTAGGTTTTTATCCTTTTAATTCTTTGCATATTATTATAGTTATTTTAATTAAAATAAATTTGGAAGAAGAATTTTCTCTTCCAAAAGAAGGTACAACAATTTTTTATGTAAAATCCAAAGTTGAAGTAGGACTGTCAAATACAAGTGAAAATTCTTAATATAATTTTAAGTAAATCTTGCCAGCAAAAGAGCCTTCATGATAAACTAATACTGCTTTCAGGGAAACCAAGATAAAATTGAGTTTTTGAAAATTTGATGAAATACGCTGTATTAGTCTGACAGTTAATAGATTACCACAAAGTTGGTACTTTAAAACAACAGAAAGTTTTTTCTCATAGTTTTGGAGGCTAGAATCCAAAACAATGTCACCATGGTCATGTTCACTCTGGGGGCTCTGGGAAAGAATTCTCCTTTGCCTCTTAGGTTCCATGTGGTTGTGGGTGATCCTCAGCTTGAAGCTCCATCACCCCACTCTTTGTCGACATGTTCACATGTCCTTTTTCTTTGTGTATCTCTGGTATCCCCTCCTCTTATAAGGATACCAGCCACCTTGTATTTGTGATTCAGTGTGACATTACCTTAACTAATAACATCTATAAAAACCCTACTTCCAAATAAATCACATTCTTACGTTCCAAGTGGACATTAATTTAGGAGGATACTAGTCAGCACACTAAATACACTGAAGAAAGGTAATTCTAATTAGTGAAGTTGCCTTTTTACTCATATTTAGTCAGCTGGAATTATGACAATAGAGGTGGCTTATGAACCACATGGGGTTAGGGGAACCAACCCCCTACACAGTCAAGAATACACAAAGAACTTTTGACTCCCCAAAAACCTAACTACTCGTATCCTACTTGTTGACTGAAAGCCTTACTGATAACATAAACAGTTATTTAACACATATTTTGTATGATATATGTAGTATATACTGTATTCTTACAATAAAGTAAGTTAGAGAAAAGATTATTAAAAAACATAAGGAAAATAATTTCTAGTACTGTATTGTTAGAAAATCCTCATATAAGTGAAACTGTGGATTTCAAACCTGTAATGTTCAATGGTCAACTGTATGACAGTTTGTCTATGGCAGATATAATTAGAGCTCATCCTCATCTGCCTCTCCTTTTTGGACTCAGAGAGAAAAGTAAATTTTCTAACTTTTTCAGTAGGATAGAGAGCATTGTAACTTACTTGTGATTGTCATTGTGGTGTAAGCAGAGTGACATACTTTTACTTATAGGCTAAATCATTCATGAGACTCTCTTTCTTTCCCTGATAGAGTGACCAGAGATACCTCAGCTTTACAGATAATGGATTACCATAAAAGCAAAAGCAACTTTCATTATCCTGGATCGTTCATGATATTGTGGAGCTGAATCAGCCAAACATGCATTGGATATTTGGGTGAGTGAAAAACAATGAATGATTTTGTTGAATTAACCTGATAAGATTTTTTTTTTTCTGTAGCATACCCTTTCCTACCATAAACAGTATTTCCTTTCTATATACTTCCGGTTTCAGTCTCCCATTCACTCATTATTAGTCAAATAGTCCAGTATCAAATTATGTTTTTTATCTGCTCTTTGGTAGCATGACCAACCAAATTTCAACTGTTCTATATCTGTAAAAATATAATTATATTCAATCTGATATCTAAATAAATCTTAAGTAAACAAGTAAATCCACAAACTTTTGGTCTTCAAGGACTAAGCATCCTCTCTCAGACTTGTTAGTTCCCTCAAGGTGTTATACTTGAAAGTGTAGAACAATTTAAATTACATATATCTATATAATATGTATATATATATATATATCAATGCAAACATATATACACATCTCAAGAAATTAAAATGATTGCATATTCTGTTTTTATTTCCAGATACTCTATAATTTTATAGTAGTGAGTTTATAGTAAAAAAGGGTTGTGGGCCATAAGAAAGTGTGCTAAAATGTTTTATTAGTTGATACACAAAGTGACTCCTTTTTAGGCAATACTATTTCCATGAAGCTATATAAGTGAGTTCATGTTGTAAAACATTCTGTAGTCCTTGATATGAAGAATTTGCAGGGGAATAGATTATAAAGAGATTCCTAGGCAGAAATATATACCAATAACATAAAAATTACAAGTCAATTACCTGCAGAAATAAAAAAACAATTATGTTTGGCAATTTAGGAATATAAATGTAAGAAATACACACTTGTTTTCAATTTCAACTCTCATAACAGAGGAGACCCAATTACAGTATGTTTCAAATTAGAAGGCTAATTAGATGCTCAAAACTGGCATCTTTGTGGTACAAAGTACTACATTTATCTCACCATTTTACTTTTAAGAGAGCATGTTTTAATTTATAGTCTTATGTGGTGTATATATATATATATACACACACCATATATATATGTGTGTGTGTGTGTGTGTGTGTGTACATGCAAGTGTATACACTCATATTGTTTCCAAATAATCTTTTCACTTTATTCCAACTATATTTTTTTGAATCAAAGTCAAGCAAAGTAATACTGGGCTTCAGAGGAGTACTAAATGATAAAAGGTATGAAAAAGAAAAATACTGTCATCTGGTACTCAAAACAACTTTTCGGATGTGTAGTAACACCCATTATCACTTCATTTACATAACAATTATATTTGGTGTTTTTCCCCCCAAGAGTCTTTTACACTAGGTCACAGTATTCTTTAATGTATTATAAAAAATTCACTGGGTAATTAAAATTATGAAATGAAAGAAAAGAATGAAGGAGAATGCATCTGCCAGTACAGGTAGTAGACGGGGAGACAATGAGCAGAAGGATATTTTAATCTACCAAGACTTACTAATCCTCCTTTTGACCACATTGCTAATATGAGAATTATTAGTGCTGGGAAAGTATATATAATAGGATATTGAAACCTAGTGGGGTGGCTCAGTGGGTTAAAGCCTCTGCTTTCGGCTCAGGTCTCAGGGTCCTGGGATCAAGCCCTGCGTTGGGCTCTCTGCTCAGCAGGGGGCCTGCTTCTCCCTCTCTCTCTCTGCCTGCCTCTCTGCCAACTTGTGATATTTCTCTCAGTCAAATAAATAAATAAATAAATAAATAAAATCTTTTAAAAAAATGTGTATTGAAACCTAGAGACTCAGTTCATGACCATAAGGAATTATAAATCCAATTGGACAGAGGTTGAATCAACATGAATTAATATAGGTGTCTTTGAATTTACAAATTTATTATTTTTCTCTTAAATTTATGATAAATGTACTCTTCATAAATAAATTAATAATAAATGTGTGTTATATATAATCCCTTTTGAGCCAATGTATTTGATGCATATGTATGCATAATCATATATAACAGCAAGAATAGATCATATTTTCATTAATATAGATTTAACTTTCATGACGTAGCATAGAATGAATCTGAAAATAAAATGATTCTCCTTTATACTTAAACACCTGCATATTCAATTGTGAGGAAGTGAATTAATCATTCAACCTATATTAGATCACCTAATATATCCAAGACTGAATCCAAAAAATGCCAGAGATTTTTTTACTTTTGATAATTTAGTCATTTTTTCAGACAACTTAAATCTTGACAGAAACAAAATTCAGAATGTCATTCTCAAAAACAACAATAACAATACTAACATTAGAGGTAGAAGAAGAAAAACTATTGAATTAGAAAAATCCAAGTTTTCTAATTATAGAGCCTATGTATATTTAAATGTTTTATATAGATATAGATATTTAGATATTAAAAGTAATGTCAAAATCAGAGGTACCTGACTGGCTCAGTCAGTGGAACATGCAACTCTTGATCTCGGGATTGAGCCCCACATTGGGTGTAGAAATTACATACATACATACATACCTAATTAAAAACTAATGTCAAAATCCATGCTGCTAATTTTTTTTCATTTCCTGTCAAATCAACACAAATGACAAAGAAGTAGCCTGATTTTATACATGTTATTTCTGGGACATGTATTGTGATTAATAAAGATTAAAAATCTTTCCTAATTTTTCTACTTTTACAATAATAGCATATAATGAGAACTCTGAAACTTTGTAATACCCTAAAGTAACTTATGAATTAATAAAGACTATGGTGTATATTCAGTACATCTTAGTGTTCGTCTTTCCCCCTTGAAAATTGATGCTTCATTTGCGTAACTGTGTTAAGCACAACACTCCTAGTCACATAGCAGGAAGCACAACTCATATTCAGTAATAAATCAGAACTTCTAAACTGTTTTCATTATGTTTATGGAGTGTTAGGAGATGTTTATAAAAAAAATCTTATCAAGTTGGGAATGTTAAGTTAAACATGTTTCTTTATTGTAAGAATTCCCATGACCTTAACAAGCAAATATTTATGGTACAATTATAAGGGGGAAGAGCATAGGTATAATATTTTCTAATGCCATTTGACTAGAGTAATTTTTTATAATATAGCAATTACTATAGCATCAAACTAGGATTCCATTTCTGAAACACTTCCCTAAGCTATAACCCTAAGCTAAGAATTTATCAACGAATTTTTGTCTCTTGCTTACTTTTGTATCTACTGTAGACCAAATTCAGTCAATCTTTCATGTTATACTTCCTCCTTATTTCATTGCCCTTCATCTTAACTACTGCCATTTGGCTTCTCACAGTTTATTCTTCCATTCTCACTCTAATCTAGTCTGTCCTTCACACTGCAATGGTCATGTGCTTTCCTTAGCACAGATTCCTCATGTACCTCTGCAGCTACTTCCTATCCTCGTAGAACTAGTTTATAGGCCGTATCCATGGAGCCTTCCGCAATGCTCCTACTGAGAACAGTTTAGGTATTATTCCAATTGCTCTGTGAGTCCATTGCTAAAAGGATCACATATGTGTAATTTTGCAGTGTGTATATCCATTTTGACTAAAAATTTGTGAAAGAAGATTTTTTTAAAGGCGTGAAGTAGGCATTGGCACAGCTTACTAAATATTTCCAATTTTCCTTATGGGTCCGTGGTAGGGTAGCTCTTCACTCATCTTTGTATTAGGGTCATGTGACTCAGTGAATTAAACATGAATGGAAGAGAGTTATTACTTTAGATAAAGCCTAAAGAGTCGCTGCATGACTCACCACATTCTTTCTTTTTGCAATAGCAAATTGCAATATGTCAGACAATCAGCCTAATCCTACAGTAAGAAAGACGGGAGCTGACTACTAAAAGAGAGGTAGTAATAATGCAGGAGGAAAAAAAAAAGTATTACTTGTTGAGATTATGGAGTTTGTTACCACAGTGTAACCAAACTTTTCCTTTGGCTACATAAAATGAAAAACAGACTGTATTGTATGTAAAAGATGAAAAAAAAAATAAAAAATAAAAAAAATAAGAAGAAGGAAGGAAAGGAAAGGGAAAAGAAAAAAAGAGAAAATATATTAAATGGAGAAGAAGGGATCCTAAAATTATCAATGTTCATTTAAATAATGAACTCGGCTCATCTAACTTTTTGTTGCTTACCAGATTTTAGGGAAATACTATCAGAATAAACATACCAAATGGATTATTAATGAATTATTTTAGTTAAAAAAATCTGGGACGCCTGGGTGGCTCAGTTGGTTAGCAACCGCCTTCGGCTCAGGTCATGATCCTGGAGTCCCGGGATCGAGTCCCACATCGGGCTCCTAGCTCCACGGGGAGTCTGCTTCTCCCTCTGACCCTGTCCCCTCTCATGCTCCCTCTCACTCTCTCTCTCTCAAATAAATAAATAAAATCTTTAAAAAAACCTGAAAATAAAAAAGTTCGGTTATCATGCATTTCTATTCCAAGTTGCCTCAGCCATGCCTGCAACTTTTTGACCTGTATTCAGTGTCTATACATGATGCAATCATTTCAAACTTAAAAGGGCAAACATAAAATTTTTCATCATTGTTTCCATACTATGATTTTGTTCTGTTATCATACATAAGAAAATTAATAAGATTCCAAAGAAATAAATCTAAATTTTAAGGTAGTTAGCAAACTCTTCTTATTGTTTTATTAGATTTTTAAGATTTAAGATAAGCTAATCACATGATTTGAGAACTCTGAGGGATTTTTTTTTAAAGATTATATTTATTTGACTGAGATAGAGAGAGAGCAGGTGGAGGAGCAGAGGTAGAGGCAGAGGGAGAGAGATTATCTCAAGTGGACTCCATGCTGAGTGAGGAGCATGACTTGGGGCTTGGTCTCATGACCCTGAGATCATGATCTGAGCTGAAATCAAGAGATGGAGACTTAACCCTGAGCCACCGAGGTACCCCATGTACTTTGAGCGATTTTTGTGAGCCCCTAGAATCAGGGTATATGTGTTTGTGACATTGTGGTATTTTGAGGGTATTAAGGACCAATATGGTTGTATCTTTAACACGTTTCCCACTCTATTATATCACATATAAATAATAATAATATTTTCCCACTCTACTATATCACAATGCAGTCAGTAATTTTGACCATATGGTTAGACACAATTGGTCTAAGCCTTCATTTTATAAACAGAAGTTGTGACCTACTTGTAGATTGTTAAATCCACTTATAGTGTTGTCATTAGCATTTAAATAACTAAAATTAAATAAAATGTGGGAATTATGCTATTTGAAAAATTGTTTTTGTTTATGTACACGTGTTTCTGATGGCTCACAATGTAAACACATGTTTTTATTTGATGAGGTTTGTCAGAAGTTTAAACCCACTTCTCTGAGCTAGCCAGTGTTAAGTAATCCTATCCTATTGCTAAAAGTTCATTTAAACAGGGACAGACTTAAAACAGTCAGTGCTTGGAAATCCCCTGGTTATATACATTAGTACTATAGAAGATTTACAAAGGGCCTTTCCTTCTCTCTTTTGAGACAAGTTTTAGAAGTTATTTTTCTCCTTTCCTTTCGAAATTGAGTGTGAATTTTTATGGCCTGGAATAAATTTAATTTTTTAGATACCAGCCTGAAGATACAATTCACATCAAGTGTTTCAGAACAACACAGGCAGAGCCTTGATATATCCAGCCAGATTGCTTATAGTCCCCTCAACCTCCCCAGTTATATGAACTTAGATTTTTATACCTTTTAAGCTAGGATCACCAAGAATGACAACCATCCAAAGAGCCTATATAAAATGTATCATAGATCATACAAAATCACTATAATAGGAAACTTTATAGTATCTGCCATAGCCATGAAGTAATAAGTGCAGTTGTATGTAAAGAAAAGCTAAATAGTGACCTAAAAATAACAGAGTGACAATTGTAACAGTTACAATTTTCAAGTAGAAATGAAAATGAGGTAACTAATGGCATTGTTTCGAAGCCCCAAAGACATCAGATCTAAAGTCTCAGCAATGCACTTGATCATTTCTTTATGGATGTAGGGTGGCTGCTTTATCATCAAACATCTTGTTTGAATTTTGTGCAGGAACTGGAAAGTTTCAAAGGATGAAGAGAGAGTAGAAAATGTAGATTTTCTTTTTATGCTGGGCAAATTAGGGTTAGAACAAAGTTAGGATTCTCATGAGGAAATAAGAAGAGAATCTATTTTGGAAAGGAGCAAGCAGTCTCTGCCACATCTACTCCAGTGTGGACAGAACAAGAAATTTCAGTGTACACTGAGAACTAAATCTTTCATGTATACCAGTGAGAGAGTATGGTAGAGGATTACCCATTATTCCAAAGTTAAAAAGTATTCTAAGTGTTCTAGAAATCCAGGGAAAGAAGAAATATTTTTCCAGATGTCTCAAGGGAGAAAATAGAATAGTCATTAGGTCATACAACATCAAGTCCCTCTCTGTGTAAGACAGGGGAAGTAATTCTCCAGGGTGGTTATTTTACAAAATGCATAAATCAGCTGTATGACAGCCACAGTTCAAAACACTAGAATTCTAGCACTATCAAGTAAGAAGTAATGATCCTCAGACTAAATTAAAATTGCTCATTATGCTGAGGAACTACAACTCTCAATGGTATAATAGAATGTTTCTCTTGAAATAACTACATTATCCATCTTTAAAAAGATAATAACAAAAGAAAACTTCTCCCATGAGAGTTACCAATTGAAGAAAACTTCATGTCTTTAGATGGCACACTGGATGGGTCCCTGGGTGTCTCAATTGGTTAAGCATCTGCCTTTGGCTCAGGTCATAATCCCAGGGTCCTGGGTTTGAGCTCTGCATCCAGCCCCCTGCTCAGTGGGAAGTCTGCTTTTCCCTCTCCCACTCCCCTTGCTTGTGTTCTCTGTGTCTCTCTCTCTCAAATAAATAAATAAGATCTTTTTAAAAAGAGATGGCATACTGGGAGAATCTTGTTTATGGAAATAATTAAGTTCATATGTATTCATATATTTCTAACTATGTATCCACACCTATAATCTATATATAATATAGATTATATAAATATGTAAAATATTAATTATATACATAAATATATAATATGTCATAATATATTATATTAAATATTGTATTTGTGTACTATATATTTATACATTATATATCGTTATATTATATAGTCATACATAATACATATAATCTTATAGAAATTTAGATTGGTTATATAGTGATAGATTATAGTTATATATTTATATATACTATAAGGAGAAATACTATATTATATATTTATTGGTAGTATTTTATATGTAAAAATAGTTCAGGAGATTTTAAGAAGGATTTGTGATCAGATAACTCTGGATCAAACATTTCAAAAGAAGTGAATTATCCAATCAATCAAACAAAAATGTGATTTTTATCTTCATACAGTTTTTCTCAGCTGTTGACTGAGATGATCATTTTTAAAGCAAAACATGGTTTGCTCTTTGAACAGACAAAAACTACTAAAAACATTTTGCTGATGAAATCAGAAGCACTGCTCCTTAGAAATAAGCATTTAAATTGTTAATTTTTCAATGTATAAGGAGAAGGCAGAGAGGATGAGTATAAGCACAGGGAGAAATAGACCAATCTACAATTTTATTTTGAAATTTAAATATTTATCTCTCAATAATTGTAGGACAAATGAAGTGAAATTCAATAGGATATAAAATATCTGAGCAACCCAAATAACCAGCTTTAACAAATTGACTTTTTTAGAACAATTGCCAAACAACATCAGAATACATTCTTTACAGACATACATGGATTATTTACCAAGATTGACCATAAAACAAGTGCCAGCTAATTTAAAATCATACATTCATATTCTCTGACCACAACTGAGTTAAATTAGAAATCAGTAAAAGGAAGATGTGTGTGAAATTCACAAGTATTTGGAAATGAAACACATTTCTAAGTAGTACAAAGGTCAAAAGAGAAATAAAATGAAATTGCAAAATATTTCAGGAGGATGAAAATGAAAAGAAAATTCTAATTTGCAAGAGCCCACTGAAGCAGTACTAAAGAAATATATAGCAATAGTGCCTTTATCAGGAAAGAAAAACTTTTCAAATCAATCATCTCAGCTACCACCCTAAGAAACTAGAAAAGAGTAAATTAAATCCAAAGCAGATAAAAAGGCATATTACATATTAAAGTTACAAATAATGTAATAGGTAAGGTAAAATCAGTATAAAAAATCAATGTAATAAAAAAAGTAGTTCTTGAGATTATAAAATCGATAAACCTATAGATTGTCAGATCGAGGGGAAAAAATAAGAAAAGACCGAAATTACCAATTTCAAAAATGATAGAGGTGACATCACTAGAGATTCTGTAGACTTTAAAGAATAAACAGAGAATATTATTATTTTTTTAAAGATCTTATTTATTCGAAAGAGAGAGAGATCACAAGTAGGCAGAGAGGCAGGCAGAGAGAGAGGGAGAAGCAGGATCCCCGCTGAGCAGAGAGCCCGATGCGGGGCTCGATCCCAGGACCCTGAGATCATGACCTGAGCCGAAGGCAGAAGCCTAACCCACTGAGCCACGCAGGCACCCCTAAACAGAGAATATTATTAGCAAATTCATGGCAGTGTATGTGAAATGAACACATTCCTTGACACAGTTTACACAGTAGATTAAAAAGGTAAACAAAACAAAACCCCAGGCCTCAATCACTTCACTAATGAATTCTATGAAATACTTAAGAAAAAATTAATATCAATACTACACCACTCTTCCAGATAATTGATGAGGAGAGAATACATTTCAGTCAAAGACATTACAAGAAAAGAAAGCTGCAGAATGTAGATACAAATGAAGGAGCAGAGCAGGGCTGACTCTGTTTTGCGTTGCACCCGCCTTCTTGTGTGTGACCCCCCACATGACCTGCCTCTGGGAGGAACTGCAGAGTGTCAGAATGTGGCTCAGCCCTCCCTTGAGCTAGTTGGCCCAGACCGCCTGTGAGTTAGTTTAAGTTAGCCAATAGGAATGCGGAACCCCTGACCGCCAAAGAATGTAAACCCCGCCTTTTGCCTGCCGAACTTGCACGCCAATTCTGGCCAGAGTGATAGGCTAGTTCAAACAGCTACTATAGGGTAAATTGTAATTCAATTGGCCATCTGCATGTGACCTAACATGACTATGCAACTTTCTGTATGTGTTATAATCTCATTGGCCACTGGCCCCTATAAAACTGCTGTGCTTTTTGAAACTCACTCTCTTTCTCTACATCATGCCACTGCGTCGGTGAGTGTGGGAGACTGAGCTCGAGCTAGCTCGAATAAAGGGCTCTTTTGCTTTTGCATTGGACTTGGCTCCCTGGTGGTCTTTGGGCATCTCAAAATCTGGGCATAACACAAAAATCTTGAAAATTTTATTAAATTGAGGGGTGCCTGAGTACCTCAGTCCATTAAGCATCCAACTCTTGATCTCAGGTCAGGCCTTAATCTCAGGGTCATGAGTATTAGATTCCACACTGGGCTCCACTCTGGTGGTAGAGGCTACTAAAAAAAAAAAAAAAAAAATTAAACTGAACCCAACAGCTTATCACCAAGTTTATCTTAGGAATTCAAGATTGGCTTAAAATACAAAAATCAACTAATATAACCTATCATATTAACGCTAAAAAGGAAAATAGAAAACATATAAACATGGCAGTAGATATATAAAAAAATCATTTGATAAAATGAACAATGAAATCAAAGAGAATTTCCTCAGTTTTATAATGGACATCTATGAAAAACCTAGTACTAACAATTAGTACTAGGATGATGGATAGTGAGACACTGAGTGCTTTCCTCCTAAGAACCTCACTTCTATGCAATGTTATCTTGAGATTTTAGACAGTGAAATAAGCCAAAAAAGGCAATGAAAGTTATTCAGATTAGAGAAAAAGTAATAAAACTTTATTCCTAGAAGGCATGATCATTTATGTAGAAAATTTTGTAAAACTTACAAAAGAAAACCTACTTGAATTAGTAAATCAGTTTAGTAAGTCTGCCTGGTATCAGATCAGTAGACAAAAATATCAATTGTATTTCTGTGTACTAGCATCATAACCAAAAATTAAAATAAAAATACACCATATAGTGTAGCATCAGAAAGCATAAAATCCTTAAGGATAAATTTGGTGAAATACATAGAAGAGTGATACAGTGAATACTAAAATCATTTTTGAGAAAAAAATGAAGACCATCTAAGTTAATAGAATGATACACTGTGGTCATGTGTCAGATCACTTTATATTAAGCTGTAAATATTTTCCATATTGATCTATAGATTCTATCTGATCAAATAAAAATCCTGGAAGGATTTTGGTGCTTTTTTGTAAAAGTTGTCAAATTGAATCTAAATCCGTATGGAAATGCAAAGAGCTTAGTGTACTCAAAACAATTTTGAAAAAATATGAAGATGGAAGACTAATGATTTTATAAAGCTGTACTTTTGAAACAGTGTTCTATTGGTCTAATGGAACAGAATAGAAATACACCCAAACAGAAAAGGATAAATGATTTTTTTTGAGAGAGAGACAGACGCAAAAATACAGCGCAAGCAATGCTGAAAAAGGGCAACTCCATCCCTTTATTTTTTTTAATTTTTTTTTTCTTGAGAGAGAGGAGAGTGCAAGCAGCAAAGGGAGAAGGAGAAAGAGAATCTTGCAGATTCCACACCCAGTGCAGAGCCTGATGGCAGAGCTCAGTCTCATGACCCTGAGATCATGACCTGAGCCAAGATCAATAGTCAAACACTTAACCAACTGACTGAGCCAACCAGGTGACCCAAGGATAACTAATTTTTAATGACTCTGCAAAGGAATTCAGTGGAGTAAGTTAACCTTTTGAACAAATGGTAATTTAAAAAGAGGATATCTGCATGCAGAAAAAAGTGAAATTGGATCTATATCTAAAGAACAATTAACTCAATATGCACTGTAGACCTAAATGTACAATCTAAAACTCATAAGATCAGGAAAAGTACAGAAAAATTATTTATGTCTCTGGGTTTTAGATCTGACACAAAAATCATTTTTCATAAAGGAAAAATATTAGAAAGTTGGACTGGATGAAAATTTAAAATACCTGCTCTTCAAAAGGCATTCCTAAGAGAATGAAGAGAAGCCACAAACTGGGAAAACTATTTGCAAATTATAAATAACTTGTATCCAAAATATATAAAGAACTCCTAAATCTGAATAATAAGAAAAAACTCAATATAAAGTGATCCAAAGTTTAGATCAAACACTTCATAAAAAAAGACTGAGGATGGTAAAGTAAGCACATGAAAAGTTGTACAATATCATTATGTACTTAAAAAGACTCCTATATGAAGGTTCATTGCAACTTTATTTGCATTAGCCAAAAACTGAAAACAACAGAATTATATTTCAACAGGTGAATGGATAACAAATTATGGCATAATTGGTATAATAAAAAACTTCTAGCAATATAAAGAAACAGATAGCTACATACAACAACATAAATGAACCTCGACATAATTATGCTGAATGAAAGAAGTCAGACAAAAGGAGAACATCTGTATGGTACCAAGTATATTCTAGAAAATGCAAATGTAATCTCTAGTGGTTGCCTAGGAACAGGTAAGGGATAGGAGGAAAAGTAAGGAAGAATTACAAAGTACGTGAGGAGACTTTTAGGGATGATAGACTTAGGGGTGTTCATTATTTTATTGTGAAATTTTTTACTGATGTATACTTACTGCAAAATTTATCAAATTTGTACACTTTTAATATCTGTAGTTTTTGTCTATTTTTCCTCTTTAATTAAAGAAATTAAAAATAAAAGACTAGAAAAGGCATATGCTAGTATAACAACAAAAATGAACTTTATTTTTTTTAAAGATTTTATTTTATTATTTATTTGACAGAGAGAGATCACAAGTAGGCAGAGAGGCAGGCAGAGAGAGAGGGGGAAGCAGGCTCCCTGCTGAGCAGAGAGCCCCATGCGGGGCTCAACCCCAGGGCCCTGGGATCATGACCTTAGCCGAAGGCAGAGGCTTTAACCCACTGAGCCACCCAGGCACCCCAAAAATGAACTTTAAAAAAAGACAATGACAAAGAAAATAATAATGAACCCTAGGAACATTTCAATTTTACATGTAATATCTCATTTAATCCTTCAAAACAACACTATAAATTCAGTAGCATAGTTATCCAGTTTTACAAGTGAGGAAATTGAGGCACAGAGAAGTTAAGTAATTTACATGTGATCATTCAGCCAATAAGGAGTATATATTAGATTTAAACACTGATGGTTTGGTACTAGAACATACATTTTAAATTAGTTTCCCGTATTTTCTCTGAATTACAAATATTGTACATTTGTGCTTTTTATGTTGATAATAATGATGATAATATAAACATTAGTAAGTTTTTAAAAATTCTGTTAGAATCTGCACTTCATGCAAATAGGACTTTTCTCTGTTTCCTCCCATACTTCTCATACATAGAAATTATGCCTACCATACTGTAAAGGCTCATTAATCATGTCTTAAAACAACTTCTTGGATAAAAAAATGAAAGCCTAGTACTATCATAACGTACCTGCTGCATTTTTAATTTTCAAAGATTGGCTCAATCCTTATAGATAAAAAGATACATGGCAGTAATAAGCTAAGGCAAAGTTTACTGGAATACAAGTCAGGACTCCTAAATCTCATTTTCTAGGCAAAACAATTCCTGACAAAATGGATATCACATGTGTCTTCCAAGAAGCTATTTCTTTTTCAGTAAAATTGAGCAATTAGAAATGACTACTGGCACTGAAATTTAATTTTTGCAGCAAAATATTTTCCCTTTATCTTCACTTCCTAGAAACACTTCTATATTAAGGGTAACAAGAAATGTGATTGAAGACTTAAAAAATAAATGAACTCCATTTCCAGCTACAAAATTCTGACTCTTGAAAATTTAAAATAAAGAAGACCTTTCCTATATTTTTTTCAGTGTTACCCATTTTCCTATGCTTTGAATTTCCTCTCTATGCTCACATCAAAGATGGTACTCTTGAATCCATTCATTAAGGTCCATCTCAATCTCCATCTCTTCAAGCTTCCCATTCCTCCAGTCAAATTAACCTCTGTTTTCCATGTATTTCTCTAGTCCATTGCTTGTAACATTTTAGCACGCTTGAGTTGCCTGCACTTTTTTCTCGGAAATCTACACCATAGGAAAGTTTAGCTGTCATAAATCTAGACTTGCACTAAATTTTTCTTTTGACCTAATGTTCAATTTTATGTTAGACCAAACCCTAGAAGAGACAAGAAACAGAGTTCTAATTCAGCTGCATTACATTCTAGAGCAAACCAACTGCCAAAATAGGGCAATAAAACCAAAAAGTATATATCATGAGGTAAGCATGACCAACAGGTAGACATTTGCCTTAAATACTCAGGAAGTTTTGTGATATAAAACAACATAATGTGGATAGAAAAGGCTTATAGTCTCTCAAATTCTTGAGCAAGGCAATTTCAAGTACTTCTAGCCCCCATTTATCCTCAGGAAATATAATGACATTCATGACAAATAATGAAAATGTTCATTAAGTATAATCAAGAACTTGTTAATTCATATGTATTTCTTACAGAAGACTAGATGGTATTTCAACAATTCCTTTAGATTATGTTGAACATTTTAAGATGGAAAGGGAAATGGTAGTGTTTCATGGAGAGCTCACATGCCACATATAAAACCCTAGTAACTCTTTCTGCCTGCAGAAAGGGTGCCTGCCACACATATGCCCTAGAGGGAGGTTTCCCTGCCCTGTGACTCTGGGGGTTTGGTGGGGGGGCTAGGTGTGATGAAGATTGGGGTTCACCTGATAGGTCGCATGAGCCAGACTTCTTACAAATGTGTGTGGCACAAGAGGTCTGGCACCTGGACACCCAGATGTTTCTCATTGTGGAACATCACTACTATCCTGTAGAGTTCCCAAGATCCTGAGAACTGAGGCTTCCTCTGGGAAGAGTGGTCATAGCAGCATTGCCTTCGGTCTGACTTCACCATGCTCTGAGCCTCCCTGGTGCTTAATGCATCCCAGCTTATCCTCTCCCTGCCCTCCATCGGGACCCTCACTTATTTTCCCCACACACAGCAAGAACCACAGAGTGCAACTTGCAGACTGTAACTGCATCCTATGTACCCTTTTGCCTCCTCTTTTCATTCTTGGGAAATCCCCATGCTCCTAGACCATGTCCCAGCTTCTGCCAGCAAGCATCCCATATAGAAAAATTGAATTTGATTAAATTAAAAGATTTGAAATTTGAATTTCCTATCATCAAAGTCCTCTTTTGTTGCTCTATTTTAACTATAATACAGTACTTTCTAAAATGCTTTGCTAAATGTATTGAATTATTTAGATACTATAATAACTATTAAGTCATAGGATTTTAAAAAGTGAATATACTATGGAGATATACAAGTCTCTATTCCTGATCCTACCTTCTGCCAAAGGAGGTATTATTCTAATTTTATAACAAGGATTTTTTTGCCTTGGGTGTTTGTAACATGCTGAATCAGAAGCAAGCAGTAAATCATTTCTCTGTCTTAGCTGAGAATTTATCAGCAATATATCTTTTGCTTATTCATTATTTTCTTATCATTTTTTCTTCACGTAATCAAGAGTCTTCTGTATGCACTTTTGCTAGACAGTGAGGATACACCAGTGACAAAGATGCAGAGGGTCCCCGCCCTCCAGGAACATAAATCTGCACAAGCAAAATACTTTGTATGTATAATAATTAAAGGGTGACTGATAAGTTCAACAGTTAGCATGCATATAAAATGTTATTTTGTGCCAAGTGTTATGCTAAGCAATTCACATATATTGAGGAGTATTATTAGTAAGATTACAACATATTTCAAAGTTATCATTTTTGTATAGGAAAAAAATATTGGTCAAAGAAAATATAAAAATAGAAATTTTTTATTAAATACTTTGCATCCCTCTTATCAAAATGCTAATCTGAATGATGCTTAGTAGATTCAAAGTCTGTGTAACTGCTTAAGAACAGCAGAATATGTTGTATTTTTACATCAAATGCATTTAAAATATATTTATTCTCTGTAGCATCAGAAATTTAAAAAAAAATTTTAAAAAATTCATATTTTTCTTGTTCGGCAAGCAAATTTTAGAGAAACATACTTCTATTGACTTGAATTTCATGGCTCAGTCTAGAGGGAAAAGGAAATAATTTTGACATGTAATATTTTACTCTATCATCGTGACCTGTGTCTTCCTTTTTTTTTTTTTTTGAGTAACTGAAATATGTGATATAGTAATGTGAATAATTGAAGAACACATAAATGATACTTCTGAATTTCAGAATACACATCTGTCTTTAGAAACAAATACATAGAATTAATGTTACTGGAACACAGACTATCTTTTCAATGAAAGCTTGCCCTAAGTAGAAGTTATTAATTAAAAAAAGTTATTAACTTACATCTCCTTTGCAATTCTCTTACCTATTTCTTATGCACATTCTTAATGTTTAATGGATATTCTTGCTCATTTTCTTTTTGTTTTAATTTAAATTTAAGGCTGTTTCTACTCCTTATGTGGAAGTATTGTGTTTTTGTCCATGGTTTTGACATTCATTACATATGGTTTCTCTAAATGCTTATTATTTTCTGATTTTATCCCATAATATAGTCTTTATTTAATAATGAATCATTGGGTGCCAATAATATTTGAGATCTGTTTTGAATAAATCAAAAATGTCGCCAAACTTAACAAACCATGTACTACCCAAAACATCAGTTAACACAAAAAAAGAGGTGAAAAAAGATATATAGAGGGGGAAAACACAGTGAGTTTAAAGTGGAAGATAAATTACCTAACAATTTTTTTTCAGATTTAGAAGACAGTTTTTTCCTAATTTAAACAAAGAAGGATGACTAGGGAGGTGCTGTATAAGTAACACTTGAAATCATTCTTGTATACTTCTTTTATGTTCACAACTAAGATGAAAGAACTAAAGATACAATTATTTAGGTATATAAAGTTGTAGGAATGAGTCGGTTGTCTGACAATCCCATTTGCAGTGATTTGGTAGACAGAGAGCTTGTGCTAGAGAAGCCTCATTGGAAAGAAACATAATTAGCATGTCTTCATTGATTATAAGGCTAGCAACTCTGAAAAGAAGAAAAGGCTTGAAGAAAAAGAAGAATACTATTACCGAAATAGAACGTGTAATGAAAGTTTTGTGGGGTGTTTTCCTAGAAACCAACACATGATTTACAGATATTTTCTGCTAAAGTCTTTTAACTAAAGGATCATTAATCTCCTTCACAGTTTCACATATTGAAAGCCAAGAAAAGATTTCTTCTAAGAACAATAACATTGTTTTGCATTTTAGCTCACGGGTGTAGACTTTGATATGTTGTTTTTCCTTTCAACTAATTAAGTTTTCTTCTTACACCCCCAAGTTATTTTTGTCAGCATTAGTTTTAGAAAACATTGTAAAGAAAGGAGAAGAAGCGTAGTAGAGTTGGAAATGCCTCCTGTCTATGAGAGTAAGCACAGGCCTGTGATGTGAGGTTGCTGGCGAGACTGTTGAAGAAAAGAACTACCCTGACTTTTCCATTGTGAAAAGCACATGTTGCTCTACAGGTTATTGAACAAATAGTCCATTGTGTTCAAGGTTAGGTGTTCCGAGAGAACAAAACATAAAACACAAATAGAGGAAGCTTTAAAATGTGACATATTACATATGTGAGTTTTGTTAAAAGCCATATGATTCTAGTACTAAATTTTTATTATTTCTGAGTTTTGAGAAGGATGAGAGACACACATTCCCACACAACTTGCCATTAGCCAATGGCATAATCATTTGCCAATGGCAAAACCATAGTTGATTATGATTAAATTGGAAAAAGAATCTTGCATTCTCTATATGTATGTATATTTTTTCAAATTAGCAAAAAATGTGAAGTTTAATGGCTTTTTCTTGGGTAGATCAGATCACTCTAACTTACGATTTGGGGTTTTAGTTTGGCATAATTCTCTAAGGCTGTTTTGTTTAACATTCTCAAAATGTCTTAGTGATATGCTTTTCTCATATTATTTCCATATTCAAATGGAACTTTTTCTGATTTCTAATAAATGAATGAATCACATAATTTTAGATAGCAAAAGATAGGAATATGAAAGACCCTACATAATACCAAGTCATCTTTCAGATCTCCGATGTTATTGTTATCTATCATCTTCCCTGATTTACCATTCCTTCCAGCTTAGGTTCCTCAATTTTGCAATCTCTTGTCACCCATTTGTAAACTTTTCATATGTGAAACACTTTTCTCTTGTCCGGAGTTTTAACTCAGTTGTATATACATACCATTTAAAAGGTCAAATAGTTTTATAAATGTCCTTAAGGAAAAGAAAATTCCCATGCCACAATTAATTTTCTACAAGCATAGCGTCTTTTAATTCTTTAGCCAATTATTTTGACATTTATTTATATAATCTCTAAATAATAGACTAACTTGCTAATTCTAGATTTTTTTTTACCTTGAGCCATTATCTGTTCACTTTTTATTTATTTATTTATTTGACAGAGAGAGAGAGAGAGATCACAAGTAGGCAGAGAGGAAGGCAGAGAGAGAGAGGGAGAAGCAGGCTCCCTGCTAAGCAGAGAGCCTGATGCGGGGCTCGATCCCAGAACTCTGAGATCATGACCTGAGCCGAAGGCAGAGGGTTTAACCCACTGAGCCAGCCAGGCGCCCCTGTTTACTTTCTACTATGGAAAAGAATGAAGAATATGTCTCTCTTCTGTCCCCTGTCCCCTCCCTTTACAAACACAATTTCTTCTTTTTCTTTTTTTAAGATTTTATTTATATTTATATTTATGAGAGAGAGAAAGAGTGCACGCAGGGGTAGGAGCAGAGGCAAAGGGATAGGGAGACTTGGCGCTGAGCATAGAGCCCATCTCAGGGCTCAATCACAGGACCCTGAGATCATGACCTGAGCTAAAACCAAGAGTAAAACACTTAACTGACTGAGCCACCCAGGTGCCACACAAACATATTTTCAATACTTTCACTTTCCATATCCCTAATGTGGTTGTATCAGGATTTAGATTAGAGAAATAGTGTTTATTTTTCTATTAATCACATAGGCTACTGCTATAACAAACAATCCCAAATTTCTGTAGCTGCCATTACAGAGGTTACTTTATAGTTCATCTATCAGTCAGTTTGGTAGGTACTTGGAATATGGTTTTCAGTGTAATTTATCAGTCTCCTCCCAACTAGTCATTCTGAGAGTTACTAGGGCCTTGGAGGAGTCATCTGCTTGATCATTTCTATCCAGCCAGCAGATGTGGAAAGAAAGTATAGAAAGCACAATAGCTTCACAGCCAATTTAGCTCAAAAGAGATACCACTTAGTGAATGCATGGTAATTTCTACATGGTGTGGATTTATTTTCATTTGTTTGTTTGTTTGTTTGTTTGTTGCAGTGCTAGGTTTAAGATATACATAGGGAAACATTTTGTTTTTGTTGATCTGAAAATGTTCTTGAATATTTTATTTCTCTAATGAGTTCACTGTTTTAGGATCTCACTATTCAGAGGCTGGTATGCCTGAATGCATCATCCAGTCACCTTGGCTTTCCTTTTTATTTTCTACAGTTGTGTTTTGCTTTTTTCTGGAAGATTCCCACTACTTAAACTTCTCTTGAGTTTTTAAGTACCGATATTATGTTATTAATTTTATATAGTTTTAAAAATATTCTATATTACTTTTTTAATACTATCCTGTTCTTGCAAATGTTAAAATAGCTTCTTTTTCTGTTGATATTCAAATATATTTTTATATTTATTTTACATTCAAATTGTTTGTTTCCTGGAGACTGCTATTCATTTATTTGCTTCAGTCTCCTTCTTACATATCTGATATTTTTCTCTGATTTGAGAATTCTTATTTGTCTCATTATTTATGAGATTAATGCAGTAAGACTTACCTAAAGCTAAGGGTAGTCTAATGAGATTGCTGAGTGGGATCTAATTAAGTAATTTGAATTTAATAGTCTACTTTTTACTTGAAAGATTTCC
Organism: Nasua narica; assembly: GCA_028533885.1. Lineage (NCBI taxonomy): Eukaryota > Metazoa > Chordata > Mammalia > Carnivora > Procyonidae > Nasua > Nasua narica. Next base: position 70,034,286 of record CM052809.1, read on the forward strand.
TAGAACACGATTTTCTATTTTCTCACTGGGATTACAATGACCTGGAAGAAATACAACTGACTTTTTATTCTGTACATTTTCCATATAGTTTCTTCACTCTCAACCATACCTGGTTTCCAAGTCTTCTGTTTAATTCTCTTCAGAAACTACAATCCGCATCTTATACTATGGTGGGGAAATAATATCACAGCCTGCATGGAATGGGGGAAACGATGAGACACTTATAGCTTCTTAAAGAAACTTCACCTGTCTTACAAATTTTAGCCTTGCCCATATCCCACAATTGCAAAGACCTCTAGCAGTATTAATTTTGGAAACTTTGTGAGAATTCTGGTAGGTTAAAAAAAACTGCTTATTAGTTTTCCATACTACCGACTCTAATACTCTAAATCTTCTACCACTCAGTCATTTCTTTTTAGCTTCAGAAATGTATTCTCTGCTCTGTTCTCTCTGTTCTTGTAGAATGTTGCTTATAACAATCTCTTAAACCGTATTAATTGTTGTTGTTGCTTATCTGACATTTAAGGAAGAATTGACTCTACTTGAAGGCATTCAATCTTTTGTATCTAACCAGAGTAAATTTTTATTTAATGTTTATATTTCCCCCTTAGGCTATAAATTTCATAATGTCAAAGAATTGGCTTGTGTAATTTATTGGTTTATCTACAGTGCCTGAGGAATTCTAGGAGTGTGAGCCCAAGAAAATTTCATGGATAAGTCAGAAAAGAGAGAATGAAAATAACTTAGACATAAAGACACTAAAACATCCTTGCCTGAAAGTTTCCCTCTTGACTAATTTCTGGTCTAACTTCTTATATAAAATTGGTACCCCATATCTACTTTTTTGTCAGAAATTCTTGCCCTGTCTTCTGAACAAGCCAAACTCTAGTAATCATATGAAAATCAACTTATGGAAGAGCTCATTTGAAAACATATTTGGGGATATGCTTTTATGAAGCAGTGAAACCAATATGAACATAATTGTTATTAAGAGCATGTCTTATACTTAATCTCTCATTCTCTCAATACCTGTACTTCATTCTTCTCAAAATTGCCAAATTCCTGACTTTGGAAGTTTCCTTCTGGTACTTCACTACCAGAATCCAAGGTGATGGAAAGTTATTAGCGAAGATCACAGAGATTTACAGATTGTACTTCTTAATTTAGCTGAAATAATGTTTTAGTATTATTATGTTTCATCTTGATTTATTGGATATTTGATGCCAGATGCCATATACCATCCTTATCTTCACCGGATTTATATTTTAGAAGATGTAGACAGATGAGTCAGGTTTAAAATGAGATCATTTCAGGTAGAAAACTACAACTAAGAAGGAATATAGTATAGAGAATTATTAGTAGGGCTACATTGTTTGGATTATTATAGAGGATCTCTATGAAAAGATGAGATTTTAACAGAGATGTCAAAAGATGACATTTTAAACAAGATGTAAATGAATCAACCATGCAATGAGCATGAAAGAGCATGCTAAGCATATGAAGCAACAAATACAAAATTCCTGTGGATGTGTTATTATGGAGAGCTAAACACCTCCCAATGAGTTATAACTTTAGTGTATGCTTTCAAAACTCTTGCCTGGGTACCATATGTGGAATAGGTCATTATAAAAATTGGAGAATATTGTCAATAGTTCATAGGAGGACATGGACTGGGATCTCAACAATATCAGTGGCCCACGAAATTATGTGGGCATTCTGCAATGAAAACCAGGATATCATAACTCAGTAAATTCTAGTCCAAATGCTCTTTTTATGCATAGAATATTTTTAATTATTTAAGAATTAAAATTTTATTAACCTTAAGGCATAAAACTGTGTGGATCCTCATGAATTGTGTAAATAGTTTAAGTATTTTGCAAAAGAGTTAATGTCACTTGGCCAGAAAAATCATTGCTAAGCTACAAGATTATACTTGATTAAATCCATACCACAAGAGAAACATATTTCCTAATTTTAAATAGGAGAGTATCATGTAGGTCTTAGAAGATAGTTATATTTTAATCTTTAGTAAATAGAAGTTCAAGGGTAAAGGTATACTGCATTTATTTTGATCCTATACATATGATCTAATATAGTATATTGATATTTTAGAAGATTTGCAAATAAGGGGAAATCATTCCATTGAGTATCTCCACAGTAACTGTATTTTAATGACCTACTGCAGAGCTGAACTTTTTACTTCCCCAATTCCAGAAATGAAGTATATTCCCTCTCCTCTTACCACACCCTAATTTTACATCCACTGTCATTCACAAATGTCTACCACATTGAAAATGGAATAAACCTGAAGGAGAGGTAATAGAGGGGTCAGACCAAGTATCCTGATTTTTCTTCTCCTTTACTCTCTAAAAAGAATAGAGGTTTTTATGGAAACTTGGATTTGTAATGAAATCCAGGGAGTTTTACAGAGCAGAGCCTGAAAGAATTTGCCAGCCCATTTGCCAGTCTTCACATTCAGGCAAGCATGAGCGCTCCAGTGAGTTGCCAGAGCTTTAGTTTCATAGAACTAAGCTAGATGTCACCATAAGAATGCATGCGATTCTCCATATGTTGCAATATCTTATAAACAAAAAAAAGTAAAAGAAATAAGAGAACAGTTATGGTTTGAATTGTCCCCCTAAAATATATGTTGGAGTCATATATCCAGTATCTCAAAATATTCTTTATTTGGAAATAGGGTCATTGCAGCTGTAATTAGCTAATGATACTGTAGGAGGGTCAGCACTTAATCTAATGTGCTTATAGTCCTCATAATGAGAAGGAAATTTTGTAACAGAAGCAGAGGGGAGAATCCCCTTTGATGACACAGGGAGATACTGTGCATTTTTTCTGAAAGACAAGCGATCAAGGATCTCTAGCAGATCATCAGAAGTTAGGAAGATATAGAAAGGAATTTCCTTTACAGATTTCAGTGGAAGCAAGGTCCTGCTGATACCTTGATTTTTAAACTTCTATTTCCTGAACTGAGACAATAATTTCTGTTGTGTATGGCCATCCAGTCTGTGGTATTTTGTTATATAACCCTAGAAAATTAATACAGAAATATTTTTTTAAAGATTTTATTTATTTACTTGACAGAGAGAGAGAGAGAGATCACAAGCAGGCAGAGATGCAGCCATAGAGAGAGGTGGAAGCAGGCTCCCTGCTGAGAAAAGAGCCCGATGTGAGGCTCTATCCCAGGACCCTGAGATCATGACCTGAGCCGAAGGCAGAGGCTTTAACCCACTGAGCCACCCAGGTGCCCCTAATACAGAAATATTTATCTAAAATCTTCTTGGCAAATAGATTCATCCAAAAAGACTACTTGAACTTGAAGCAGTCTTTCTTTTAACGATAAAGTATACATAATTCTTCACACCATCTCCAGCCATCAAGAAAAGCTAGAAAAGGGTAAGAACCAGGTGTAGTAAATAATGTAAGTAAGGAATACTACATTTTTTGAGATATAAGTATTGTAAACCGACTACAAAGTTTGAGACATCAACTAAAAGTCCAAGGGTTTGCCCAATGCTGTCAGTTTTAATAATTTGTTGGACAGACTCACAATATTTACAAAAAGCAATTTTACTTACAGTTACAGTTTATTACAGTAAAATGATCTGTATTACAATCAGCCAAAGGAGAGGCATACGGAAGAGGATTCAGGAGAGTTCCAAGGATGGACCTTCCCGTTGTCCTCTTCCAGTGGGTGGAGGCAGAGCTTCCTTCTCTCAGCAACTGTGTGTCACAGTGTGCATGGAGTATTGCCAAAAAGATAAACAGAGCCTTGGTGTCTAGAAGTTTTACTGGGGCTACGCCACATAGAAATGGTTGATTGTCCACATGACTGAATTGGGTTCACAGCCCCTCCAAAGGAGGAGTCCCTCCAAAGTTTCCAGCTCCTCCAAGCCCCCATCATAAATCATATTGTTAGCATAGACTATGTGGGTCAGCTAATGGCCTGGGTGAGAAAAGACATTCTTATCTGGCAGAACATTTCAGGGGCTTTGAGATTATCTTCCAGGAGCTGACTACAAGTCAAATGTTTCTTTTGGCAAAGTTAATCCTTTTCTTCACAATATCATATATTTCTATTCTTAGAACACATTATGCTACATAGCAGCTTGAGAGGACAGTGCTCTTTTTGCTTAATTAATTCTTACTGATCCTTCAGGACTTTGTTGCTCCCTTGGAGAAGTCTTTCCTGACCCAATTAAGTTATAAAAATCAGAGATAGACCTGAGCTTATTCAGTGCCTCAGTTTTCATCAACCCATTCCATCTTTTCCCCTCACCTTCACACGTGGCCTGTCATCTTTGTCTTATGTAAGATGGCTATCATAGTTACAAACACTACTTTCTTACTCCAGCAACCCAGCAGGAAGAAAGGGTGTGAGTAAGGTCTTCTCTTTGAAAGGCTGTGGTTTCTGATCTTCAAAGAATTAATGCTTCACAAAAATCTTGCCCCTACTCCATAGCAGCAGGAGAAGTAAGAAAAGTATGTATCCACCAAAGGGGCAAGGGATTATGAATGGACAGGGTCAATCATGAGACATTTCTCGGGGAAGCTTCCAATGAGGTTGTCTTCCTGGAAAGTTACTCACAGTGACTGTCACATTCCCCCTTTCACTTAGCTCAGTACTCAGTGCTAGGTGAGTCTTCAGCAAATACTCAATATATAAATAAATGAATGGGCCACCTTATAAAGGAATGAATTAGCTTTGGCATTTTTCTGTATAATAATTCTTCCTTTGTTCCCTATTAATGCCAATGATTTGGGTAAAATTGTTTAGTCTGGGCCTAATTTTTCTTCCTTTGTAAAACAATAATATTCTTCCAGAGTGTACTGAGGATTAAACAATTACAGTGATGTGTGAGTGTCTTTTGCATACCTGGGATATAGTCAATGTTCTACATCAAGAAGAAAAATGTAAAACTTGTGTCTCAAAATTAGAATAGTTGAATAGGGAAACCATATACCAGCCAATATCCCTGGAAAGTAGACTTGTATGCTCCCTATTTAAGTTTTAATTAGCTTTCTTTTGTGTATGAATAGAACAAGGCCAATTCCACACTAAGAGGAAGCTGGCCATGCTGGCAGGTGAGTTCAATAGTCACCCTCTGGAACTCCAATTTTTATAGTTTGCCTTCTTCCTTCCTATGATTCCTTGAATTCATCTGGGTTCAGTAAATGCACCCAGACTATTTTAATTTTAAAAAAGAAAAACGTACATTCTACTAACATTAGAAAAAAAAAACAGGGCAGAGCCTGGAGCCCTACTTTGTCCCACTCATTCTCTTGCCACTTTTACTTCTGTGTTCTTTTCTTCCAAGAAAAATAAGGCTTGTCTATTCAGAAGCATCTTTTGTTAACTTCTATGCCAGCACTGCAGCTGGGCTAACTGAAGGTGATTTTCTAAGGGCAACCACTAGATTCAAAATACAAAAATCTTGACAGAGGTGCTTTATAAAATATTAGATTCAATGTGAGCATTTAGTCAGTGAGACAGGACAAGGCCACCGTTGCTTGCAAAGCCCCAGGCCTGGAAATGTGTATGTTTGGTAATTCTTACATAATGTTTAAGACGGGTCAAGTTGAAAACCTGCGGCACGGTCATAAACCTAGTACCAGGAATATAGAACTGAGGTCTCTAGAACCTACAGTTCCAGAGTAGTTTCGTTGTTGTGGAAGGCAGCCGTGAGATCCAGCTGTCAGAAGGATCAGGGGCAAGTCGACTCAGAGTTCATTTCTTACTGTGTTATGCTCACATTGAAAAAAGCCCTTGAAAACAGTTGTCCTCAAGAGGTTAAAGAGGTCGCGGTAGAATTTCCACTATGTGACTCTGTGTTGTATCTCTTGGGCTATTACTTTTGAATTTAGTATTTTACTTTAAATAAATAAGCACTTGCTATTGTGATGAATATACATCCAATCAGAAATACCTGACTTTCTGCTAACCCATTAATTTCCTGAAAGGTATTAGGCAGAATAAGAAAAACTACCTCTACAATAACCACATAAACAAAACCCAGACTCCCAGCTCATATACAAGTGCTGTGAAAACAAATTTTCTCTAACGATATACAATGTTTTCACTTGCACAGCATTCTTCTTCTCCCAGTCCTGATAGGTGAACCTGCCACCATTATAATCACACTCTGAGCATTTGAAGTATTCAGAGGAAAAGCAATATGGAATTGCAAACGTGCAATAATGAGTACTATTTTTACTTTCAAGAGAGAATGTTACTTTAATGTGACTTCCTGTTATATTCCTCCTTGATCTTTCCCAGTGCTATTACAATGCATTTCTAGAAATCTTAGAATGACATATTTTAAAATATGCTTTTAGAGCAAGCTGTTTTACTGTTATGGTTCTCAAATCAGAAATCAGAAGAGAAATTACTTATTCTTTATTAGTCTACATATGTTAAGCTCTAGAAAAGGAAAATTGGAACATGGTGTGAATTTGAATACTGAGTACTATATTAGAAAAAAAAAAAGCGCTGTTTCTCCCCTTATTAAAGTTTTCCTTTAAAAAAATACGCCTATCTAAAAATATACTGTCATAGTTAATGGTGATGCCAGTGTAATCCTAGAAGCATCATGAGCACTCTGTAGACAACAAAACTTTGCTTCAATCTTAGGAATACCAGAAATATGAATTTTAAAGTGCATTATTAGTCCAATTCATAGTATACTGTGTATTTTTGTTCAATAAATGAAAACTTAATTTCTTAAAGTGCATTCTGCAGACATTTAGTTCCTCAAAATGTCCAGAAAAGAAAACAGTTTTGTGGTCCATTATGTTTGGAGATCATATACCATAACCTTCTTTGGAGAGTGTGTTAAATTATTAATATTTCAATGAGCTTTGAAAGAAGCAAACCATAGATAGATACATATATGTATATATCTAGATACATATATATGGATAGATACATATATATACACATATATGTATATATGTTATCTTTATAAACTATCTATGTATATATAATTTAACTTACAGTTTTCCTCTTTAATTTATCTTGCAAACTTTTTTTTCTGCCCGATCTTCTATACTATCCAGCATAAATAGGGTACCATAGAATTTTTTCCCAAAGTCCCCCGTAAAGTGTGCTGCATAAATGTCTCTATTTTTAACTAGAAGAAAAATCAAGGTCATGAAACCCTGACTAGTTGTAAGATACTATGAAAATTCCAATAAGCTCTTTTATTGATCTTGCTTAATCCAGTCTTAGAAAGTAGTTACCAACTTATTGTTGAGTTCTTTAGTTCTTTCTGTATCTATTATAATGGGGTTGTAAACTTCTCCCATCTTCTCTTATATCATATATTTTATTGGTTTTATTTGATATGATGCCATTTATAATACTGCTGTCATGGCATTTATTATTACCTTTTATATGGCTCAATGTATTCTAACATTTTTAATTAACATTAATAAGCAATATAAATAATTTTAAAAGTTATTTTTATCCTTTTAAATGCTATAGATCCCATATGATTTTCAACTAGGCAGTTACTGAAATTTTTATATACTACTTATATGATTCGTGTAATAAATGAAAACATGATTACCTAAGATGCATTCTGCCGAAATACGGTTCAGTATATAGAAATTTTTTTTGTAAACATACTTGGGAAGGTTCTGTGTGATTTACCTTTACCACATTTTAAGTATTTGTCCTTTTTGAGTGTAACCTTGGACTGAGAACTTTTATAAAATCAACTTAATAAAACTGACGGTAATTACTATTTTCTTGTCATGAGTCTCAAATTGTCACTATTTTGCAGGTGGGACCTCTAATTCCGTGGCTCTTCATTCTCACTGGTACTATTTTAGACATCTTTAAAATTATCTTTGCTTTCTGGAAGTAACAAGATATCCCTGGGTTATCTTGACTTTTCTTCCCCCAAACATTGATTTAGCTGAGTCTTAGGACAATATCAGATGTCTAAATTTGGGTACTAAATTCCACTGACAATAGCTCTTCCTAAGCATGGGTGGCAAGCAGGGTGACACCAGAAGTTTCAAAAACTCTTTTGTGTCCAAGAGGGGATTTTCTTAAAACGTATTTTGAGGTCATATTTGTTTTTCTAATTTACTTTTAGGTGTACAGAGTTCTTATCCTGCTCTGTTATAAGCTGTATTTAATGCATTTTCCATTTTGTTGAGCTAGAAACTTATCTCCTTTCTGTCATTAAAGCATTTTTTATCAACTGTATTATATCATGCTATTTTTTTCTATCAAAGGACATTCATTACATAGTAGTCCACTTCCCATTAATATTACTCAAATATTTAAAGAACTATGAATTCAAGGTAAAACACTGAGTAGCATTTTTTGTTTTCTGTGGTCTAATTGGAATACTGAAAATAACTCACAATTCAATTTACTGTTAGTGATTTCATTATTTGTGTAGGTGAGTGGCAAAACGTAGTTTGGATCTGAAGGTAGTGATGTGACTAAGGCCTAATATTAAAGCAAAGTGAGAAAGTAGCATGACAAGTATAGTCAGGCAGGATTCCTGGAAGACCAGAAAAGGTTCAGAACTGAGGCAGCCCCTGCCTAGAGCCCGGGAAATAGGGTGGAAATAGCCCAAAGTACCACCACCTTAAGGAAGTGTTAAGAGTGATCATGGTGAATGGTATAAAGTGTATTCCTTAATTGTAATGTAGCTAGAATAAAAGGGTATATACTCTGAAAAATATGTGAGAGAGAAACTGAGGCTATGCAGAAGGGCAAGGTATTTAGAAGAAATGAGAATGAGTGAGGCCGGAGTAATTCCTGAACTTGTTTGCTGTTGACTATTGGCCAGTGCATTCCTGAAACACTGAAAAATATCATCATAGACTAGAAATTAAGAAACCAGTGAAGAAGAGCACTGTGGTATTTATTTAACAGGCGTGATAATATGAATAATCTGAACTTTCCTTTGTGTGTGTTGAGGAGGATCACTAGCAGTATGAAAGGAAATAAATAGATGAAATAGTTTTGATAATTGTTGGTAATGGTAAAGCACACATGTACAGGTGTGTGTGTGTGTGTGTGTGTGTGTGTGTGTGTGTGTTTAAGATCACTTCCGAAAGATCAATACCAATCTAGATTTAAACAAAAACCTATGGCTGTGTGATGTGTAAAAGTCCAACCAAATTAAAATCATGAATTAAACTCCTATACTAAGTTAGATAAAGAGGACTTATACTTTAATTTTGCTAACAAAGGATTATAAAATGTTTGGATAAAGTTCATTATTTCTATATGACCAAATTAGTCTGCATATTGATAAAACTCACAAATACACAAAGTGATAATAACATGTCTGATCTATTTAATAGTTGAAATTGCATATTTTGCAAATAGATAATAATCAAGCTTTCTTAAAAGCAAACTATTCAATCTCTTGTATGTAAATGAAAGTTTTTCTGTTATTTAATGAAGTGAGTGTTTTAAATTGCTTCTCATATTGACAAGTTACTTTCAAAATAATAAATAACTTTCCTAGATTTTTAGTCTTCTCAGGAAATCATTGGCAATTTTTTTACATAAATTTTGAGAATTGTATTGATTTATCAACTTCTAATTTTAGTATTAATATTCTTTCAGAAGAAGAGATGCTTAAAACTTGATTTTGACCCTATAAAGTCACTGTGAATAGTGAAAATTGATTAATATCGTTTTGTATCAACGCAAGACATTTTCATTTCCAACTTTATTAGCAATATTGATAAAAACATGTACTTTGAGTAAAATGAAAACATGCAGATTGTATCTAGATATAGACAAGATGTTAGCTCTTTAGTTTTATTTGAAGAGGAATGTGTAGTTCCAGGAAAACTTTAATAAATAGAATAAACATTCTATGAGGAAGAAGGGAAATATGGCAAGAAAAGTATTGCCAAAAATGGTATTTTTATCTTAACTATGACTATAAATAACAGGTGTTTTCCTGAGAAGAAAAGCCAGCTTCAAAATGATATAGGCACCCTTTTGAATAAAGCACCAAAAACATTTTGAGGGAAATGTGATACATTTCTAATAAAGTAAGAATCTGATCTTTCATTTGAGAAGTAAAGAACATAATTCAGCTGAGCTAAAAGGCCCTAACAAGTCACATTTGGATTTATTTATTCATTTTTAAAGACGTAATTTATTTATTTGAGAGAGAGACAGACAGACAGAACTCAAGCAAGAGAAAGAGCACGAGCTGGAGGAAAGTCCAAGAGAGAGGGAGAAACAGGCTCCCCGCTAGTGGAGAGTTGGACACAGGGCTCAATCCCAGGACCCTGGATCATGACCTGAGCCAAAGGCAGACACTTAACCAACTGAGCTCCCATTAAGTTTAGGAAACTAAAGATGATCCATGGAATGCTTTCCCCTGTAACTTTTCAAGATCTAATTGTTCTGTTAGATTTTAGAACTTAACATGTTGATTTAATCCTCTTCAGTGTGAACTTCTGAAGACCCTAGTTAAACTAGTTAAATGACAATTCTTACTCCTAGAAGCTGATTATTTCTACATAGCCTTTTGGTTTTAATAAGGCCTCAGAATATTTTTCATGTTCTTGATTTGGATGTGAGTAGTCTACTTTATAAGGTGCCATTTTTTTTAAAGCTATTATAACACAAATTTTTGAAGTTTTATTTTCAATACTTACCATGCTGAAGTTTTAGGAAGTTAGGTTTGGAAGAAATAGAAGTACTATATCAAAAAATTATTTCATTTGGAGATAATGCTAACCAATGATATGAATCCTGAAAAAGAGGTTGAACTAAAATAATGAATGAAAGAATTAATAGACAATCTCAAGATATACTGGTTTTCAGATCACTTTTCTCTGAAATTTTCTGGTAAAGAGATTACATTTAAGGTCAGAATATTGGGATAGAAAATAGTATTAAAATTGCTTTAAGCAGTGATCATGTCAAACACAGTCTCTGTATATAATGTTTACATAGAGAAAATTATAAAGACTACACCAAAAAAACATTAGAACTAATAACAAATTCAATAATGTTGCAGTATATTAAATTAATAAACAAAATCAGTTGCATTTATATTCACTAATGATGAGATATCTGAAAAAAGAAATGAGACAATCAAATTGACAAGGGATTATTGTCAGAAAATAAAATAAAATAAAAGCAAGAAAATATTTAGGGATAAATTTAAACAATGTGATGAAGGTTTGTACACTGAAAATTATAAGACATTGATGAAAGGAACTGAAGAAGACACAAATAAATAGAAATATATCACATGCTCATGGATCAGAATAATTAATATTGTTAACATGTCTGTAATACCCAAAGCCATTTGTAAATTTAATTCAATATCAAAATTCCAATGACATTTTTCACAAAATAAAAACAAAACAAAACCTAAAAATTGTGTGGAGGCACAAAAGATCCCAAATAGCTAAAGCAATCCTGAAAATGGAACAAAGCTGGAGGCTTCACACTTCTACATTCCACCTTAATTATGAAGCTATAGTAAACAAATCCTGTGACACTGGCCTAAAAACAGACACATAGAGCAACAAAACAGAATTGAGAGCCTAGAAATAAACCCACACATATATGGTCAATAAATATTTGATAAGGAAGCCAAGAATATTAAATGAAGAGAAGATAGTCTCTTCAATAAATGGCATTTTGAAAATTGGATATACAAATGAAGAAAAATGAAACTGCACCTCTATGTTACAGCACTCAAAAAAATTAACTGTGGGTGGATTAAAGCTTTAAATGTTAAGACCTGACACCGTAAAAGTCCTAGAAGAAAACACAAAGGTAAACTCCTTCAGATTGGTCTTGGCAATAATTTTTTTGATTATGACACCAAAAGTGCAAGCAACTAAAACAAAACTAAACAAATGTGATTCCTTAAAAAAATGGCATTGTGTGAAAGAAAATTTTTGCAAAACCGAAGAAACAATCAGCAAAATGAAGTCAGTCTATGGAATGGGAGAAAATATTTGCAAACCATCTATCTGAGAAGACACCAATATCCAAGATATATAGAATTTATACCTCTCATTAACAAATAATAATAATAATAATATGAGTTAAAAATGGGCAGAAGAGTGGTGCCTGTGTGGCTCAGTGGGTTAAAGCCTCTGCCTTCAGCTCAGGTCATGATCTCAGGGTCCTGGGATTGAGCCCCACATTGGACTTTCTGCTCAGCAGGGAGACTGCTTCCCGCTCTCTCTGCCTGCCTCTCTGTCTACTTGTGATCTCTCTCTCTCTCTCTCTCTCTGTCAAAATAAATAAATAAAATCTTTTAAAAAAAATGGCCAGAAGACTTGAGTAGAAGTAGATTTATTTTCCAAAGACAAATGGATAACAGGTAAATGAAAGAGGCTCACCATTACTGATCATCAGGGAAATGCTAATCAAAACCATAATGATATGGTTAGAATGCCACCTGTTAGAATGGCTATTATCAAAAAGACAAAAACTAACAAATTCTGGCCAGCGTATGGAGAAAGGGAACCCTTGTGCACTGTTGGTGTAGCCACTATGAAAACCAGTATGGAGCTTCCTCAAAAATTAAAGACAGAACTACTATAATAAGATCCTGCAATTCTGTTGGGCACCTTTGTTGTTTTCTGTATGTATGTCAACATGCATTTAAGAGAATTTTCCCTAATTTGACTTAATTTTCTTATGTTAAATCTGTCACTGCAACTCTACATTTATTACTTTCCAAAAGGTTTAAGTATTTTTATTTTATATTTAGCTATTAAAACAGCAATGTAGCACTATTTTTGTTAGGATATAAAAACAGGAATAGAATCAAAGTATGTAATATATCCGCTGTGAAAATTATAAAATAAGATTCATACAATAGATATCTTAGTTACTGCATAAGTTGGCTTAGCAAAATTTTGCAACATGAATGTCTCTATCAATTGCCTTATTTTGTATTATCAACTCCATTGTCAACATAGTGTCTCATCTCTTTTGTAGTATCATTGGTAATGGTCTAGTTTTTAGTTCAAAAATAATTGAATCTAGTTTTACTGTTTAGTTGTTTGTTTCTGTCTGATGTTTATAGATGTGGGCTTACAGTATAGTTCAATTTATTAGGTATTTAAATGACTTTTCAAATTTCCATTAGATATAAGCAATAGTGTGAAAGCCTCATTCAAATTGTGGCCTCTGAATTATATCATGTTCCAATTACTTTAATGTATCATTATCCTCGATCCTTTCTGCAGAAAAGACCCATATATTCTACACTAACTCCTTTTAATAGTGTAGTGAACATTGAAATAAAGATGCTTTTTAGAAATGTGTAATAAAATAAAAATACAACTGCTGCTAGTTTCTACAACATTGTGAATGCATGATTAAGTTTAAAACAAAAATTAAATTATTGGTTTCCTAAGAGAGTGAGAATAAACACTTAAAATACAGCATATGTAGTCATAGTATGATGCAGCATATTAAAGTATAATTCATTAGTATATTTAGTATATTTCAGAATTGTAGTTTAAATGGTTTTATTGGATATTGGAGCCTGAGGCTATATACATATATGTGTATATATAATATATGTTAATGATGCTGATACTTTCCATATTTAAAATCTTGCTATTCTATTTATCATGCATTTTTCACATTATTTTTGTTTTTGAGAGTTGCATTGAAATATTTATCTTGATACCTGATTTTTTTGAAACTCCTTTAAGTTTTTTACCATAAACCAAGTTCTGCTGAATGTTCATTCCTATCTTAGCAGGCAGTTGAAATACAAAGTATTTTTCTTCTGGTGTTCACTAAAACAATTAAAAGGAGTTTAGTAAAGCATATATGGGCCTCTTCTAAGAAAAGATTGAGAATAATGAATAATTAAAGCAATTTAAATGTGAAGTAATTTATAGGCTACAATTTGTATGAGACGTTTATGTACATTTGAATTTCTGTAGGCTTGTGTTTAGACTTTGTTAGTGTAAACTTTGGAAGGCCCAAGATATTCCATAGTTATTTTAACTAGAGGAGCTCACCCTCCAGACCCTTTGTCCCCTAGGGAATCTTTTTCAGAACTAGCTTTAAGTTTTTCTTTTAAGATGATTCTAGAATAAGTATTATGGGTTGTACAGTGTCTACCTACTAATTCAAATATTGTAATCTTAACTCCCAACTACCTCAGAATGTGAACTTATTTGGAAATAGGGTTATTCCAGATGTAATTAGTTGAGATAAGGTCATAACTGGAGTAAGGTGGTCTGCAGCCCAGTATAACTAGTAATTGTATAAAAGGAGGAAATATGAACAAAGACACACATACAGGGAAGATTCATGTGAATATGAAGGCAGAGATACGGTATGGGGTCTACAAGACAAAGGATGGCAGAGATTGCTGTCAAAGCACCAGAAGCTAGGAGAGAGGCATGGAACAGATTCTCCCTCATGGTATCAGAAGGAACTAACTCAGCTAAAACCTTGAACTCAGACTTCTAGCCTCCAGAACAAATTTCTGTTGGTTAAGTCACTCACATTTTTGTACTTCATTATGGCAGTTCCAGGAAACAAATAGCAGTCTTAATATAGGGAATGGTCCTTATTTTCCAAGTTTGACCTTTTTGATTTCTCAGAGGGATTCCAGAGGTATTAAGGAGGTAGCAAGTAGGTTGACCAATTCTGACAGAATTCCTATGTCCTAAGGAACTCTCCTACCAGTGTCCCTTCTAGTATCTATTCCTCTTTAAGTCTTTGATCAGCCACTTTCTGGTAAGATGTGAGTGTACAAGCGAGCCCTCAGCCATGGACTCCTAAGGAATCGTTATGCTGACTTCTGAATTCCAGTCCCTACCCTGATCTTCCTGATCAATACCCTGGTCTCAATCAATACAGTGGCCAGAATCCTGCCAGTTCAGCTGACCAGAACTCTGATTTCTGCCTCCTCAGCACAGTGAGACTGCTGAGATCTGCAAAATTCCGCATCTTTATGTGGGCTGAGAAAGTTGTCCGCAGTCAGACGAGTGTGCTTGTTGAGTTTACATCACTGAGCTCAAGTCATTTCTGAAGTTCTGTCAGAGATTGCAGCTTTGCACTCGCTTTGGGAAAACAGATGCCTCATAAGCTTTGTCCAGTTTTATAGCTGTTCACAGCAGAAAACTAGTCCGGTTCCAGTTATTCCACAAACACAAGGCTCTGTCTTTATAAGTGAAACATGTGAAATCTAGAAATTTTGATATTGATAAGCTACTATCTACGTTCCTATGGAAGTCTGACTGAAAGACTATATCACAGCTTTCCCATAGCTACTATAATCTTTGGGTTGATAGTAATCTTTCTTTTCTTCTTCTGTTCTCCTTCTTCCTCTCCCTCCCCTTGCCTTCATCCTGCTCCTCCTCTTCCTTTTCTTCCTTCACTTCTTCTTCCCCTCCATCCTCTTCCTCCTCCTCCTTCTTCTTCTCCCATATATGTGTGTGTGTGTGTGTGTGTGTGTGTGTATACATACCCAAATGACCCTAATTTCTCTACCACACTACCCTGTTTATAATTTTATACATTCAGTTTGACTGTAAAGTTTTTGTTATTGTTTCATTAAGCAGTTCAATTGACCAAAATATATAAATGTTGCAATGGTATGTCAACAAGGCCCCACAGAAATCACATAGAACAATTTCTTAATCTTCTTTCTCCAGCTTAAGTAGTTTTCTGATATGATGATGTATTTTGTATTAACCTAGAGTGATATATAATATCTTTGATACCGACAAATCTATTTTTATCACTTTTTTCTTTGCCTTGTAGAAAAAAATAGTGGTATAAATCATTTCCTTCTAGTAACAAAAATTTGTGGTTAATTATCTCAAGTGATAACTGTTTTTCTAACTATCACTGAAAGAAGTGAGAGAGTATAGGTTTACTTTTTTTTAAATCCTGAAAACAATGATTTGATTTATATGTGTTCATTCTGCAAATGATCCTTAATAAAAATACCATAAGCTGCCAAAGAAGCAATGAAGATTTAGTAATCAATCATCAGTAAAGAGAACTCTAAATATTGATAAATTTAACCATCTTGAACAATGGACACCATGGATAATATAGAGGACACTAACCAGCCAAATAGAGGTAAACAAAGTATAATGAGACAAACAGAACTAATCAAAAAATAAAATCGCTTACAAATGTGGTAATTCTAAAGTATCAGTTTGTAGCAGGCAGAAGATTTTGATCCAGAAGTTGTCCGAAAGGATGTTACTATCTTGTTCTATATGTCAAGTCATAGCCTTTTCTTTGCATAATATCATTTGATCTATGTTCCAAAGAAAAATACTGTTTTCCCACAATTATCTTGATAAAGCAAGTTATCCAAAAAGCAGTCTTTTAACTTAAGATTAAACAAGAGAACACTTTTAAGGAGAGGATTTTCTTCTGTAAACAATGAATTCCCTCGTGTATTAAAAAATATTTTGGCTGCAGGTGCTTCCTGGCACCTGCAGTGGTGGTGGTGGTAGCCCCAATATGTGTGGGCCTGGGTGGCTGACCCTGGGGATCGGAGTAGACCTCTTAACCCATATCTCGGTGGCTACTACTGGACCATGGCCTGTGCTGTAGCCACTTCCAACACCTTCTTTGTAGCATTTTTTAAAAATAATATTTTTTTATTGTTTTTATTATTTTTTAAGATTTTATTTATTTATCTGACAGAGATGACAAGTAGGCAGAGAGGCAGGCAGAGAGAGAGGGGGAAGCAGCCTCCCTGCCGAGCAGAGAGCCCAATGCGGGGCTCGATCCCAGGACCCCGAGATCATGACCTGAGCCAAAGGCAGAAGCTTTTGGCTTCTGAGCCACCGAGCCACCCAGGTGTCCCTTCTTTGTAGCATTTTAAGAAACTTCATGAGATCTTCCACAGCCTCCATGAACACCTTTGAGGGGTGCCGGAGTGGCTTCTGTGGATGGCAGGGACAGAAGAGAAGAAGCTGAGCAGAGATTTTGGTGAAAAGCAACATTTCTGTTGCAAATGAAAATCTGGCAGAGATGGAAGAGGAACCACATTATGCAACTCTATTTTTCCCTAACCTTATGATGTCAAAGCTTTGAACCTACCAGAAGGCCAAACCTTCATCAGAAAGTAAGAAGCATACCTTTGACAGCCCCACCTGGAGGGTGAGGAGACATGAAATATGGCACATACACTGTAGACAATGGGAATATGAATGGGTGGCAGTCTCAAAAAGAGTTGCTTCTGCAAAATACTGACAGCATAAACAGGGCCACCCAGAATATTGAGTGTTCTCATTGGATTGCCACAGAGACTAACCAGATTGTCCCAGAAATCCCAGAAGATCTGGGGGAGTAGCGTGATCAGTTGGAATGTACCAAGAAGAGGTTGGTAAACAAATACAAGTGAAAACTTGAGCGAAAGTGGAAAGATTCTCTGGTGTTCAGAAAAGTGACAACCAACAAGGTGCTACTGTCCATCCTCATCTCAATGGAGCTAGCCATCCTATGGACCTGGATTATTACAAATTCTTTCACAAACACTGAACATCCTACAGGGAAGGTTTTGTGCACCAGAACTTTGATCTGTGAATGAATAGTGTTAGAGAAAGGGAATAAGCATAGTGCTTCTGTGAGGTAATGGTTCAAGGATATACTGTATAATAGCCAGACTGGGGAGATGGGAGAAGAGAGAGAAGGCAGAAAACCATTTAATTGTGAAGGAAAAGTAACAAGACCAGTATGATAGACAAAGGTAATAAATGCTGTTTGACTTCTTTAAAAAAATATTTTATATGCTTATTACCAAGTTTTCAGGTAATATGTGAAATGTCTCAAGAAAATGCCTAATTGTTTCAATGCATAGATATGAAGAACCAGTGAAAGGTATGGGTAGACTAAAACTAAATTTCTGAGGGCCTTCAATGAAATGCTAAGTGATAAGATTTTAGATCAATGCAAAGAAAGAAAGTGATTAAATTGGATTTTAGGAAGAAACTCGCTTTGGAGGCCAGAAACATAGGTAAATTGGATAATTCTTATCTATTGTGTATTAAAATGGTAAAAGGTTAAATTTTCAAAACAGTTCTAAATATTATATTCCTAAAGCTAATGGGTTTAAAAGTTCTCTTAAAGAGCATTTGTAAGTTTCAGGTATATAGATGATTAAAGAAAAAAGCCCAAATTGTTTATGTAAAGTTTTAAGTTTAGAATTTTGATTTAACCTCAAATTTGTTATTATACTTAAAAAAGTTTTTCATTTTGAAAAAGGCTAATGATCTTATGAACATAAAAGAACTTTTGGGAACAAAACTATATATTAAAACTGAAGTGTACATTTTTTCGTGCTGAAGGAAGGAAGAGGGGAGGGAGGGAGGAGGGAGAGAGAGAGAGAGAGAGAGAGAGAGAAAGAAAGAAAGAAAGAAAGAAAGAAAGAAAGAAAGAAAGAAAGAAAGAAAGAAAGAAAGAAAAGAAAAGGGAGGGAGGGAAGGAAAGAAGGAAGGAAGGCGGAAAGAAAGGAAGGAAGGAAGGAAGGAAGGAAGGAAGGAAGGAAGGAAGGAAGAAAAGAGCAGAGGGAGAAAGAAAGAGAAAAAGAAATCAACCGGAAAGAGGAAGAAAAGGGCAGAGGGAGAAAGAAAGAGAAAAAGAAATCAACCACAAAGACGTTTAAGCATTTGGTGCACTCTCCCTACGGATAATAGTTTATTGACATGTAAGTGACGTCTTAGTTTTAATTTGTTAGTCACTCCTGAAGTAAAAAGAATTAATATGTTTTAGAAAACGACAATAAATATGTAAAATTATTGTATGTTTAAAGGGATCCCTTTACCTTTTTACACCCTGAAAACATATTTGCAAATATGTTCATTGCAAGTACAGAAAACAGGTAATATTGGATCTCTCTGATACTTCTCAAACATAAAGAAATGGACATAAAATACAATAATTTCTTAGCTGATAAAATTTTAACATGCTACAGACTAATGGGGAGGATTGGAGAAGTGACATTTAAGTAGATACATCAAAGTGGATTAAAACTGTCTTGGATCAACAGGTCAACTTCATTAGCTGGCAAGGATAGTCCTAAAATTAAGTGTATTAGACTATGATGAGCACCAGCTGTCATACATGTCTCGGTGAAATTAGGTTAAGAAAAATTTTTTAATGAAAAATAATAACAGTTTGACAAATGTAAACCCCCATGTTTGAAATTATTTTGGACCAAACATTAAATAGTTCATTTAATGGACAAGGAAATAATGCAAATATATTCTTCAAAGGTATTTAAATAAATTATTATCCTTCAGTGCACTGGCCAAGTTCAATCACCATAAAATAATTTCTTCTAAAAATTTAAAGTAAATCAACTTCTTTTCTGATACATTTATTTAAATCAGTTACTTTTCAGTTCCAGTAATTCGTGCCATAATAATTTCCCCATCCCAATTGCCAATTCTGGTTTAGGGATTTTCTGTGTAATAGTATCTCTATAGATAATTTTGTATTTCTGTCAAAAAATGTATAGATTTTGGAACACAGTCTAATATTGATTCTGCAGCAGTGTTTAGAACCTGATAGGAAACACCATTAACTATCAATTAAATGTCAGTTGTAATGTATGCAACAATTTATTTCTTACTAATAAATGATCATAGATCTTACTAATAAATGAACAAAAACTAATCTTAATGGTTGAAAAACACAAACATGTAGTTCTCTGTCAGGCTATATATCCATTATGGTTGACTGGTGGCTATGCTTTTTAATTTTGGGCATCATGAATCTTTGAAGATGATGGCTCAGGTAGGCTAGGACACTGTTGACTACTTCAGCAGCCCTTAAATTCTCAAAACTAGCACTAACATTTCATTGTCATAATCAAATAAGATGGCTGATTTTGTTATCAAGGGGGTAGGAAACTATTATGTTGGCTCTGGCGAAAGAATTTTATGTTGTTGAGCAGAAATACAATATATTTACCATAGTAAGTGAAATATTTCAAGATTGCAAGGAAACCACTGTCTGATCTAAAACTCAACTGTTAATTTCTATGCCAATGGTACAGTAACTTTAGTAAGAAACAGCTAGAGTGTTCTTTTAAAAAGCAAGATGCTCAGTGTCTAACTCAAAAGACTAAAATTAAGTAGTCTAAACTTGGGACATAGGTAAGATATTAGTGGGCTGATTTTTTTGGTATTATTTTATTAAATTGTTAGTGTTGTCATTTACTGAAAATTCAATAAAAAGAGATCTGCAAAGAACAAAGAAAAGGATATTAAAATTTTTATAATCACTGGGTGTTATATGCAAACAATGAATCATGGAACCCTACATCAAAAACTAATGATGTACTGTGTGGTGACTAACATAACAAAATAATAAATAATAAATAAAAATGTTATAATCAATATTCTCCATATTCTTGTGGATATAAAGAAAAATATAACATGATGAGCAAAACACAAAATAGAAAAAGTTACAAACAAAACTTTGAGAAAAATAGAATATCTGAAATGAAGCATATACTAGATAGGATTGCAAGCAAACTGATTAGAAGAAGTAGATGATCTGATTAGCGCCAAATATTTCCAAATATGTATGTTTATATGAATCTTCTCTGAAAAAAATACTAGACACATTGTGTCACTAGTATATTCTATTAGACATTTCATTGCCAGATTTACTCAATTTTCTCATAAAATGAAGAGGAATAAATCACTGTACTGTTTGACAGTACCCAACTTCCATTCAGGATAAAGATGATAAGCAAACTTGAAATATTAAGGAACTGGAGCTGATAAAGGGTAGCTTCCAAAAAACCGATAGTCAAAAATCCTACTAATGATGAAATGCCAAATATTTTCTCCTTAAGTGGGAACAATACTAGGATACGTGTTTTCATCAGTTGTATTCGACATTTTATTAGAGGACCTAGCCATTCTAATAGGGTAAGGAATATAAAGGTGTAAGATTAAAAAGGAAGAAGTAAAAATTTCCTATTTGTAGATGTAATGAATATTTAGAAAATCTTAGGAAATCTACAATAGTTGTAATTAAGAAGCCAAATTGTTAAATGTATCAAGTTAGCAGATTCAGGTTCAGTATAAAAATTCATTGTATTTGAATATGTAGCAACAAAATATTGGAAAATTGAAATTAAAAAAATAATTCCATTTATGGTAGCAAAAAATACCTAAGACTGTATCCAAAATGTTATGTACACGTGTTCTACATTAGGAAGTAAAAATATTCTTGAGAGAAATATTTTTAAAGGTTTTATTTATTTATTTGTCAGAGAGAGGGAGGGAGAGAGCACAAGCAGGGGGAGCGACAGGCAGAGGGAGAAGCAGGCTCCCCGCTGAGCAAGGAGTATTTAATCCTAGGACCCTGGGATCATGACCTGAGCCTAAGGCAGACACTTAACTGACTGAACCACCAGGCATCCCTTGCTGAGGGAAATTAAATAAATGGGAAGAAAGGTGATGCTCATGGATTAGAGTGTCCACAGTGCTATAAGAGCAGTTCTCCCCATTTGGATGTCTAGATTCAGTATGTTCCTGAGGAAACCCCAGCAGGTTTTATCTTTAGAAATTGACAAGATGATTCTAAGATTTATAAAAGAATTCAAAGCACCTACAATGCCCAAAGGAATATTTAAAAAGAAAAATAATGCTGCAAAAAGTTATCTTAAACTTATTTCAAGATTTATAATAAAGCTATAGTAATCAAGATAGCTAGGTATTCAGAAAAAGAAATCTATAGCTTGATGAAAAACACTGGAGAGTCCAGGAGTATAGTCAACCGATATTTGTCAAAAGTGCCATGGCAATTCACTGGAGAAAGGAAAATGACGCATTTTAAACTAGATGGGTTTAAGAAAAGTAAGTAAATATTATGCCTTATCTGAAAAGGTGTTTTTTGCTCTTCACCATGCATTGTTGAAGGAATGAAAAACAAGTCACAGACTGGGAGAAAATATTTGTAAAACGTCCTATCAGACGAAGGACTTTTAACTATGCTATAAAATGGACTCTTACTGGTTAATAATAAGACAACAGATAAAACAAATGAAAGCAAATGAAAAGACAATCCAGTCACCAAATAAAAAATATTTGTGCTTCTATAGAAACCAACAGGAAAGTGAAAATTAGTAAATCCTATGGCTCTGATAAGAGATTTGTATCTAAGATGTATAACCATCTCTTACAGCAGAATAATAAGGGAATTGCCCAATTAAATAATGAGTAATGGATAGAAATAGATATTTCTCTAAAGAAAACATACAATGGGGGCACTTGCGTGGAACAGTCAGTTGAGCTCCACCTTGTTTTGGCTCAGGTTATGACCTCGTGAGCCTTATGTGAGATCAAGCCCTGCATCTGGCTCTCTGCTCAGCATGGAGTCTCCTTTAGATTCTCTCTCCCTCTCCCTATGCCCCTCCTGTTCATGCTTGCTCTTTCTCTAAGATAAATAAATAAATCTTAAAAAAAAAGAAGTTATACAATGGCCAACAAATGTATGCAATGTTGCTCATTATCCAAGTACAAACACAAATCAAGGCCACACTGAGATATCACTTCATACCCAATATGATGGTTATCACAAAAAAGATAGATAATAACAAGTGTTGACAAGGATGTAGAGAAATTAAAACACTCGTACATGCTGGTAGGAATGTAAAATGTAGAATTTTTGCAGCTACTGTGGGAAACAGTCTGACAGTTCAAGTTATTAAATATAAAGTTATCATATTATCTAGCAATTCTACTCCTACATAAATACCTGAGAGAAGTGAAAACACGAAAACTTTTATATGAATGTTCGTAGCAGCATATTCAAAATAACTAAAATTTAGGAACAACCAAATGTCCATCAGCTGAAGACTAAATAAGCAAAATTTTTAGAGTGTATATTTGTATACAAAATTGGTATATTTGTAGAGTGGAATATTATTTAGCTATAAAAATGAATAAGGTGATAATACATGCAAAAACATACTATGTATGACAACATAAATAAACTCTGAAAACTATGATAAGTGAAAAACTCAGTAACAGAAGACCACATATTATATGATATAATTTATATAAAATATTCAGACTAGGAAAATCTATAGAGAACAAAAGTAGAATAATTTTGCCCGGGGCTGGAGGTGAAGACAGATAGATGAGGTTGAAGTATCTGCTAACAGGTATAGGATTTATTATTGGAGTGATAAAAATGTTCTAAAATTTGTTGTTGTGTCGGTTTCACAACTCTGAATATGCTAAATCTATTGAAATGTATACTTTAAATGGATAAATTTGCAGTATATTATTATAACTCAATAAAGCTGTCAAAAAAGACAAATGATAAAGCAAACAAAAGCACTAGAGAACTTTTTGTGGTATTGGAAATATTTTATATTTTGTTTGTGGTGATAGTTACATGATTATCCATTTGAATAAGCTCATCTATCTGTACATTTGTAATAAATATATGTCAGTATAAAGGTTCAAAGATAATTTATTTAAAGAATAATTAGCAAGCCAACAGATCACAATAAATTAATTAAAGAGTATACAAAGGCCAAAAAAAGTATATAAAGACATTATAAAATGGTTTATCACATTAGAAGTAGAAAATTTTTTTTAAAGATTTTATTTATTTATTTATTTATTTATTTAAGATTTTATCTATTTATTTGACAGAGAGAGATCACAAGTAGGCAGAGAGGCAGACAGAGGGAGAGGGGGAAGCAGGCTCCCTGCTGAGCAGAGAGCCCGATGCGGGGCTCGATCCCAGGACCCTGAGATCATGACCTGACTTGAAGGCCGTGGCTTAACCCACTGAGCCACCCAGGTGCCCCAGAAGTAGAAAATATTAAAGACTAAAATTCAGGAAGTTATATTGTAGGCAGGCTAGAGAAAATTGAAATAAAATTTAAAAGGAAAATATGAATATGTTGGTAGATTTAGTAATTGGCTTTTTGAAGAAGAGAACAGAACAGACAAATGCAAAATACTCCCAAGAGAAGAAAACGTTCCCAAAGGAAAGACCTGAATCTGCAGGTGAAAATGATATACTGTGACTCAGGAAAAAATGATATAATACAATCAACAATATTCTGTGTAATTCTATCTTCAGTCCCAAACCCTTCCAATTTGTAACAAATAGTCTATCAACTATCTACACTTGACCTTGCTCTACATCCTCCTACCTTATCATGTAAGTTGAAGCCTGGTTGTCCGGAAGGAACTTCTTTTTTGCAGGCTTCTTAAGGGGTAACTAGTTATTTCCTCATTCTATTAGCATCAGAGACCCTTTTTGCTTCTTATTACGACTTACAGGTTGCTGTCCCTACCTTCATCCTAAACCAAACAACCCATGCCATTGGGTAAAACCACTCACTCTCCATCTTGTTTCAATCAATTCCAGAAGTCTCAGTTACTATCCCTCATTCCTTGAAGATTTTGGCAATTTGTTAATTTATATGCTTTTCAGTAACACTCTTAGCGAGAAGTTGATATGTTAGCTTACCCTAGTATTACTGAATTTCTTTCAATTTCCCTTATATTCCTAATAATTGCATCTATCTATCCATTCATCCATATACATGTATAGTTATAGATATACATGTTGATATAAGTATAGATATAGATAAAATTTGCAGGGTGAAAAAATATTTGTGCTAGTTATATATTCCTCGTGAATTTTATTATTCATTATAGTATTACTCTCTGTTTTATTTAATGAATTTGTGTTAAATGTTTTTACTTGTTATTTATATTACCAAGAAATTTATTAGCACAAATTTGATACCATATCATTGCCCATGCCTCTGTACTGTTATACAATCTGAAGCCTCATATAACATGTACAAGATCTAATTTGATGTGACTACCCTTATATTAATTTGCTATTAATCTCACAATTATTTTTTGGTAGTCTATATTGATTACTAAGACTTAAAGAACATTCTTGTTGATTTGTTATAATCATTCTAAAGAGAGGTTTTTTTTGACCAGCATACATATGCACATATTATGAAACTGTTTTGCATTAAATTATTTTTAAAGATAAACTTATTGAAGGCCATAAAATGTTCTTATTATAAATATTTGGTCATGTTAATTAAATACCTAAATAAATCTGTGATAATAATTAGTGAATTTCTGAGCAAACTTGCTTCAAACAGTCGGTAAATTTGTCTTTTTCTTGTGGAAGACACTGTGTAAGTTATAAATGAGGAATAAAAGACTCTATCTATCAAGGATGACATTATAATTACATAAAATATATTATTAGAAAGTCGAAATTAATTCCTCTGCATAGGGTCTATTTTCTTCTTAGTGTCATTTGTCAGCTTGGCAACTATCAAAGACTTTCATGATTTTCTAGCCTTATCTTCTATTAAAAAGAGGAGAAAGTGAACATTGAACTTTTTCCAATAACACTTAGAAATACTTAGAAAATGCATCCCTACCAATAAATGGAAAAGGCAGAAAATTTTAGGAAAATGATGTGCACTGAAGTTCATTTTAATTGTTTGATTTATGCAGAAGTCAAAGTTTTCAGCCAGCCTTTGCTGATAATAGGAAGAATGTGTTATCAAATCTGTTTGCACTCAAAGTTTGCTGTTCACAGTTTTAGGTGAAAAATATAACTTGCCAGAAAAAATATATTGAAATTTCTCACCTACTCTTTATGAGATTCCTGAGTTTTTCAGAAGCAGTCCTTCTGACATAGTAATTGCATTCCCCTGGCATGTGTAAACATTTAATTGGGCCAAACATTCTCAAGTATAACATTTGGTTAGTAACAGTGAGGTGAATCATACATACTAGATATATGTAGCTTTACTACTCATGGAGAAGTTTCCTAAATAAGCATAAGTCTTAGTAAAGCCCAATAGACAAATAATGTAAAATCGATTGAAATGATATATGTACTTAGCTACTTAAATACCAAAATTGATTTATTCACTCTATAGGACTATGATCATCAACTAATCAAGAAAGCTTGTTATTGTTTACTGTCTAGATAAAACAAAAGACCATTGGATGGGTGCCTGGGTGGCTCAGTGGGTTAAAGCCTCTGCCTTCGGCTCAGGTCATGATCTCAGGGTCCTGGGATGGAGCCCCGCATAGGGCTCTCTGCTTAGCGGGGAGACTGCTTCCCCCTCTCTGTCTGCCTGCCTGTCTGCCTACTTGTGATTTCTCTCTCTCTCTCTGTCAAATAAATAAATAAGTAAAATCTTTAAAAAAAATCATTGGAACTGAAGAGTCATAAAATAGAACTGTAAATATGTGGAAAATTATTTTTTTCAGGGATGCAAAGGCAATTCAGTGGAGGAATGAAATCTTTTAAACAAATGAGTTAAATCAGTGGGATATCCACATATACAAAATAATAATTTTGGTCTGTATTTTGCACCATGTATAAAATTAACTAAGATGTATCATATGTAAGTGAAACAGCAAATATTATAAAACTTCTAAAAGAAAACATCAGAAAAAAAATTTGTGACTTCACTTAGGCAGAGATGTCTTAGCTATGACACTGAAAGCACAAGTTATTAAGAAAGATAATACAGACTTCATAAAAATTAAGAAGTTAGCTCTTTGAGAGGCTATGTTAAAATAATGAAAGATTTGTAACAGGCTGGGTAGAACATATGAAAATCATATACCTGGTAAAAGGCTTATATCCAAAATATGTTTAAAGCATTTAAAACTTAATTAACAAGAAGGTAAACATCCTACTAAATTAATAAATAATGGGCCAAACTTTTGAAATGAAACTTCTTGAAATAATATATATGAATGGCACATAAGTGAAATAAATCATGGAAAGAGTAATACATATTACACTATTTACATTAAACTCTATATAGTGCAAATTAGTTTATAATGTCAGAAAGCATATCAATGATTTCCAGGATGGGAGGGAAGACATGGGGGAAAAGAGGGAGAGATTACAAAGGGTGTGAGGCAACTTCTTAGAAGGGTGAATTTATTCAAAATAAATAGTTTATGTTGAAGGTTTCCTGATGGAGTTAGGAAATATTCAAAACTAGAATTACTGTTGAATCATAAATTAATATAAAAATGTGTGTTATCTTTGACCATTCATCCATTAAAAGGCATATGTGCTTTTCCCAGTTTGTAGTTATTACAGATAAAGCAATTATGAACATTCGTGTATGTGTTGTGTGAGCATAATTTCTCAGAGTGAAATGTCCTAATGTACAACTGCTGTGCCATATAATAATTCCATGCTTAGGCTTATAGGATATTTCTAAAGGATTTGCCAGACTATAACATTTCACATTCCTGCCAGCAGTGTTTTTTCTCACCAGTATTGGTGTTACCGCTATATTTTGTTAGTCATTCTGGTGGGTGTGTAGTGATGTCTCATGATAGTTTTAATTAGTGTTTATTTAATGGCTAATGATGTTAATCTTCACATGCTCTTTTTGTCATCTGTACATCCTTTTTGATGAAATATCTTTCATGTCTTTTGCTCAACTTCTAATTAGATTATTTTGTTTTGTTTTCCATTGAACTTTAAGAGCTGAACAGAGGTGAAAGAAGTAGAGATTTTTAAAAAGGGGTAACATAGTAATCCTTATGGTGATTTTGTATCCTGACTGTGGTGGTGGTCTCATAAACCAATACATGTGATAAAACTATGAAGAACTAACCACACAGACACATAAACAAATGAATGTAAGTAATACTGAGGAAATCTCTAAATAAGATCATGGATAGGGTGAACGTCAATACCCTGGTTGTGATAGTGTAATATAGTTTTAAAAGATGTTCTTGTAGAAGAAAATGGGGTAAAGAGTACACAGGATATTACTGTATTATTTCTTTTTTTAAGATTTTATTTATTTGTCAGAGAGAGAGAGAGAGCACACAAGCAGGGAAAGTGGCAGGCAGAGGAAGAGGGAGAAGCAGGTTCCCTGTTGAGCAGAAGCCCAGTGCTGGACTGGATCCCAGGACCCTGAGACCATGATCTGAGCTGAAGGCAGCCGCTTAATTGACTGACTCACCCAGGCATCCTTACTATATTATTTCTTATAACTGCATTTAAATTTATAATAATCTTTAAAATAATTTCAAGTGAAAAAAATGAATGTGTCCAAAGCTATATTCTCTGCAGGGAGTCTGCTTGTCCCTCTCAGTCTCCGTCTGTCCCTCCGCCCAACCCACTCCCTGCACTGACTCTCTCTCAAATAATTAAATAAAACCATACAAAAAATAAAAAATGAACTCTGAATGGGGCATCTGGGTGGCTCAGTGGGTTAAAGCCTCTGCCTTTGGCTCAGGTCATGATCTCAGGGGATCCTGGGATGGAGCCCCGCCTCGGGCTCTCTGCTCAGCAGGGAGCCTGCTTCCCCCCTCTCTGCCTATTGTGATCTCTCTCTCTCTCTCTCTCTCTTTCAAATAAATAAATAAAATCCTTAAAAATTTTTTAAATAAAAAAATGAACTCTGAAGCCACGAAAAGACATAGAAGAATCTTAAATACATATCACTAAGTGAATGTAGCTGTTCTGAAAAGGCTACATATTGTATGATTGCAGCTATATGACTTTCTGAAAAAGGTGAAACTATGGCAACAATAAAAAGATCAGTGGTTGTCTGGAGTTGTGGGATGCATAACTCCCATAGGAGGGATGCATAGATGGAGCATGGAGGATTTGGGGGCAGTGAAAATACTTTGCATAATACTGTAATGATTGTCACATGTCATTATATATTTGTCCAAAGCCATAGAATATACAACACCAAGAGTGAATCCTAAACATGAACTATGGGCTTTGGTTGACTATGATGTGTTTATGTAGGCTCATCAACTGTAACAAATGTGCCATTCTGGTAGGGGATGTTAATAATTGGAGAAGGTATGCATATGTGGAGGTGGGAGATATATGAGAAATCTCCGTACCTCCCTCTTAATTTTTCTGTGAACTTAAAATTGCTCAAAAAAGTAAGGTCTCTTTTTTAAAAGAGATTTTATTCATTTATTTGAGGGAGAGAAAGAGCAAGAGCACGAGTGGGGGAGGAGGGAGAGGGACAGAGAGAGAGGAAAAGCCAGGCTCCCCACTGAGCAGGGAGCCAGATGGCGGACTCCATCCCAGGACTCTGAGATCATGACCTGAGCCAAAGTCAGATACTTAACCAACTGAGCCACCTAGGCACCACAAAAATAAGGTCTTTTAAAAATAGTTGGTGAGGTTTCTGGTCATTCGTCATATTGTTATGAAGTGAGTCATTTGTGTTTTTAATTTGTGTAATAAAATTAATAAACTTTCAAATAAATACTCCAATTTTAAATGCATCATAAGAATTTTAAATGTCGGGGTGCCTGGGTGGCTCAGTGGGTTAAAGCCTCTGCCTTTGGCTCAGGTCGTGATCTCAGGGTCCTGGGATCAAGCAACTCATCGGGCTCTCTGTTCAGCAGGGAGGCTGCTTCCCCCCTCTCTTTCTGCCTGCCTCTCTGCCTACTTGTGATCTCTCTCTCTGTCAAATAAATAAAATCTTAAAAAAAAAAAAAGGAATTATAAATGTCATGAGATAGTTTACTTACCATCAATTGGGGATATCAAATCATTTGGGCCAACTTTTCCTATATGTAATTAATGGAAGATTGTTATTCCTAGAGAAAATAGATCATAAATCCATTCCTAAACAGTGTTTTCTCTCCCTATTCTCCTCAAGGCCAAATCATAATATTTTCTTCATATTTTTTGTGGCTGGAGTTTAATTGTCAACTTCTTATAGTTGTGGATTTTTGGATATTTAATAAGTAATTCATGTGGCACCTTGGAGGCTCAATAGGTTAATTGTCCGACTCTTGATTTCAGCACAGGTTATGATCTCAGGGACCTGGAATCAAGCCCCGTGGTGGGCTCCATACTCAGCGGGGACTCTGCCTAAGGATTCTCTCTTCCTCTTCCTCTGCCCACCCCCCCATGTGTGCGCTCTCTCTCTCTCTCTCTCAAATAAATAAATCTTTTTTAAAAAGTAACTCAGGAAAGTTTCTAAAAATTTAATTCATATCAAATTGACTTTTGAAATGCTTATATACAGATTTTTGCTTTTGTTTCATTTCTTGGGGAAATTCTATGTCTTATTTGAACCTCTGCTAGTTAGCACCATGCCTAGCACATAGATCTTAAATGAGTATTTATGGAGTGAATGAATGAGTGGGTGAATGAATGAAGATAGTAATCATGTTAACATCATATGACGGTCCTTTATTTTTTCTATTAAATACAATCAATAAGCATTTTGTATTTTTTCCTCATGACTTATAATTTTATGGAAAAAAGCAATTTCAAGTATATGGTGATTAATGATTTTTTTAAGAAAATTAAGCTTCAAAAACTCCACATTGAAATAACTTGTATCCTTAAGTCAAAAACTAAATGCTTTAGGTATCATAAGAAAAGGAGCCTTCTATGTACTTATAATTAAGGATAGAATACTTTTTCCAAGAAAATATTACATATGACCCCATGATAACTTTATTCCAAGCTTCCAGTTACTATGTGCTCTGCTTCCTCTTCCAGACACACTACCCACACAGAGGAATATTTTCTTCCCCCACCTCAGGCATGTATAAATCCAAGTGCTTTCTTATCCCCATTTTCTGTATCAAAACAATTGATCTTTTATGTCACTTTTGTGAAATCAGTTTCAACATGTAAAGCAAATTTTGCCTTTATAGCTACCAATTTTAACCAATGACTGTGAAACTACACATTTATCACTTGTTAAATTACTTTTTAAATAACAGCAAGTAAGTATAGAGTTGCGGAACCTCAACCAGACTGAATCTGACCACCCATGCCTACAAATTCCTGGGTACATTTGAATCTGACAACAAAGGAACAAATGCTGCTGTCCATTTCTGGGAAGAAGTGAGGGTAAAATGAGTAGATTCTGTGATCACAGGCTTTGTCAGGAGCATTAAAAAAATAATGACAATAACAATCAAAAGACCTGTACTGAACACTTTACTCTTCATAACTCATATAATTTGTATAACCATCTAAGGAGGAGGGTAGTATATTTCTCATTTTTTAATGAGGAAATGAAGGTTCAGAGATTGTAACCTGTTTGAGATCAAACAGGTACACAGCGGACTGCAGGTCTCATCCTAGGAACTAAACCGTTTATGGTTCAGCACAGAGATTCAATACCACTCCAACCACTTGTATCAAGTGTAAACCTTCCATCTACTGCCAAAGTATAATCCAGTCCTTCCCTGCTCAACTTCCCAACACTCAGAAGTACACAGTTTATGCTTGAGATAACATTTTTATCATTTTTATTTAAACTGATATATTTTTCCCTGCCATAAACCTTTCTCTTAAAATTCTAGAATGTATCATAGGGCTTTTCTCTCATTTCAGATTCTGGTGATGAACTTCCTATAAAGTTTGTAGATAGATAAAAGAGATTCTCTTAATTAATGGAAGGATAGTTTCATGACTTAAATTGTATATCAGGAATTAATCATAGATTTATATGGGCTCCATCTACCTAAATAAGTTTTAAATCATGTTACTTACATCCTTGGTTACTAATCATCTATAATCCAACACTAAGCTATTAATTTAAAATACTAGTATATTTCACATGTGAATAAAGTATATGTGAATTCTATCTCTTATTTCGATGTATATATTTAATACATATGTAAAATATACATAATAATTATATATACATACATATATATTAAAATTTGGGAGATATATATATATCCTTAAGTCATATAGATAGATAGATGATAGATAGATAGATAGATATCTCACTTTACTGCATCTAAGTATATTCCTATAGATTAGTTTGCATCTAAATATCCATCCTTTTTTAACTGAACTTTTCTTTATTATTCATTCTTTCAGTAAACATTTATTGAATCTACAGTTTACATTAAATTAGAAATAACTTTGTCATTTGCTATTTTTACTGAAAAATGAGATTCTTAGACAAGTTATACTACTTAGCCACATGCACCATCAGGTATTTCGTGCACTGACCAATCACTGAAGAAGAGCTAGTGTTACTGCTTGAGTGTTTCATACCATTGTCAACTACTCAGAAATTTCACCAATTCAATCACATATTAGCTAAATCACATATATTTAGCTAATGGTATGGATACATTTATCCTGATATTCTCCATTATTTTAAAAAGTCTGATTATGAGGCGGTTGGGTGGCTCATTCGGTTAAGCGTCTGACTCTTGGTTTCAGCTCAGGTCATGATCTCAGGGTCATAGGATCAAGCTCCACATGGGGCTCTGCACTCAGAGGGGAGTTTGCTTGAGATTCTCGCTTTCTGCTCCTCCCCTGCTCGTGTTCTCTTTCTCAAACAAATAATCTTTTTTAAAAAAGTAAGTCTGATTATATCATCTTTATAGCCAGGAAAAAGAAATGTATTATGATTAAAGTTATAGCAATAAATTAACAATGTATTTTTTCAAGTGCATTCACTGGATTTTGTGATAGAAATTTTATTGTGGACTAAATTTTAGCTTAATCTTCATACGACGGTATCTATGTACCAAAGTACTGGATTCTGGCCTAGAAATTAATAGTTACCAGATGTAGGCCAAACTAATTATATATGTGTCTGGAATAATAAACAAAAACATTAGGCAAGTATTAGTGTTTATATAAACACCATATTTATTTCCATTGTTTACCTTGAATTGAAGGAAATACTTTTTATCATATATTTATTGCTATAATGGTTTAATTTAGCAATTCTACTATCTGTAATTTAGATAGCAGCATAAAGATCACTGTCTGCCTCAGAAATATGAGCCTCTAAAGAAGTTTCTCTCCTTCAACCTTTTTGTTTCATAGTATAAGATCAATGAATCATTCTGATATCAAAAACCATGACATGCGGTCATCCATTTTGTTTTCTTCTGTTGCCATATTTAATCAAAATAGATGATCTAGAACTTCTTTTGCTGAATATGCCCATCCACTTTAGCATTCGGTAATTTTTTCCAGGATAACACAGAGCTTAAAGAAAAACAAAAATTTTTTAATAGTTATAAACTATTAACTTGACTGACTGAGCCACCCAGGCGCCCCTTCCCTAAGATAGTTTCAAGTGGTCTGCCGGTGTTTCTCCTTATGTTTTAAAAAAGTAATAAAACTGAGTGTCTGCATGATCTTGGCCAGTTTAAACCCTGAGTCTGATCCAACAGTTATTGGCATTGCTCAAAGCCAATACTAAATGATTTATGATCGGTTCTCAAGTACTCAGTTAAGTTATTCGGTCCTCACAGATCATCCAAGGAAAACATCGAGTACTGGCAAAAGCCACCACTAATGATAGAAGAGACTATCCCAAGTCTCATTCCTAGACCCTAGGCTTGTTCCTTTTCACTATCTGATGTGACTTCCTTCAAAAACACCCTTGGGGGGCGCCTGGGTGGCTCAGTGGGTTAGAGTCTCTGCCTTCGGCTCAGGTCATGATCTCGGGGTCCTGGGATTGAGCCCCACCTCGGGCTCTCTGCTCGGCGGGGAGCCTGCTTCCTCCTCTCTCTCTGCCTGCCTTTCTGCCTACTTGTGATTTCTCTCTCTCTGTCAGATAAATGGGTAGAATCTTAAAAAACAAAAACAAAAACAAAAAACACCCTTGGTACATATTTGTCCTGTCTTAGGGGATGACCAAGTGACAGGTGTGTGCGTGTGTGTGTGTGTGTGTGTGTGTATTTCTCACTATATTGTACGTTTTTGAGAGTAAGACTGTATATTCTTCATGTTTACAAATTGTACGGTGCACAGCATGGTACCTTGCTATAAACTCCCATATCATACATTCAGTTTTGATTCTATTAAATATTATTTTACTTTTATCATACATTTTCTTCTAAGTTTGAAGAAAATTCCTTTTTATCTTATTAATACCATGAAAAATTATTTTTCATCCAATGTAGCATCTCAATTTATTCCGTTATTTCACTATTTGGCATAAATGCTAATATTTTTATAGCAGCTTAATTGAAGATATAATTCATATTCCCTGTAATTCACCAGCATTGTATAATACATAAATGCTAATTCAGTATCATGATCCAGGACACAGATATGTGACATTATTTCATTCTAGTTGCATATAACTTCATGAGAAATATATTATGAAGAGTATCTTAATATACAAATAGTTTAGCTCTTTGGTCTTTATACAGGTAGTACCAACATACATTTTTCATTATAATTAGAAATTTTGGCTTGAAAATTAACTTTTAATTCAAATGAGAGTGTCTATAACTGTATGAAAATGTCTTCAGTTGTCCATCCTGTGGCACAGCTCTGGAGATTAAACAAGGTAGGAGTGATGAAGTCTAATATTGTTGCAAATTTATGTTTGTTTCCAAAATTTTTGTATCAATTTCAGCTGAATCAAGAAAATTATAATATTTTACATAAATATAGTAGTTTATATTTGCTTCCAGAATATGTTCACATTATTATCTCATTCTAGCCTCATGAGATAAGATGGAAAATAGGTATCATCATGTGTATTTTATCACTGGGTAAACTTATGGCTAGATAGTAACCAAAGTAAGTTTTAAATGCATACTATTTTCAGAGGTCTTGGACACAAAAAGGTAGCAATTATAGGACTACTAGGAATATTTCAAAATTAGTACTATCTTACAAAGGCAATATTACTTGAGCATAAAAATAATTTCATTTTCCCTGTTGTAACCTCTTTTGAATCTGCTACTTTTCACCCTATTACTGAATTCATATTTGGGTTTCATATTTTTTCCTTCATCTATCAAGAGAAAGGACTGTGTATTTTGGAATTTGTATCTTCAGAATTTAGCAAAATGACTGAAATGAAGAAGATGGCTAATAAATATCTGTTCACTTACTGAATGCTTCTTTTCCAGAAAGAACCCACTGTATTTCTTTTCTCTATCTCCAGTGGAAATCTGTCCAGTGTCTAAAAATATTTGTGTATGCCTTAATTTTATTATAATGGAACAAGAATTTCCATGCTAAGTCACAAATATTATTTTTCCTATGTAGTGTTGTTTGACTAAATGATTGAGTCATTCATTCACTCATCTCATTTTATTCAACTCACTAAATATCTCTTGGCCATCTAACTATGTATTTGATATATTGCTGGACAGCTGAAGATTCAAAAACATACACAATCTTTACCATCATAGATTGGGAAAAGGGAAATTAATTAAACACATACTATAAAATGTGAAAACTGCTAAATAGGGAAAAGTGGGAGAGTTATAAAATCTTAGGGTGAGAACTGGTTTACCCCACAGAGAACACCAGAGAAGGCATCACAAAGAATGTGAAAGAATTGAAGCTATCTGAAAAATAAGATTTTAAATAAGTTGCAAGAAAGAAGTGATTGTTCTAGCCAGGGAGAAGATCATATGTAGATACCTAATTTCAGGAGGGAAGGTGGCCTGTTCCAGGACAAAAAAGAAATGTGATGAACAAGTAGAAGTATGATATCAAAGGAAGGATGAGATATAAACAAGGGCCAGATTAGTGAGGAATTGCATGTCATCTTAGGGGTTTTGGTTTATAACCTCAAAATGAAATGCCCTGAGTTTTTTAATTTACAGAAGTATACTCATAGTTGAGAATTAAATAGTTATCATCACGATTCTGGTTTTATTCATGAATGTTGAAAATGAGAATGAAAAATGTGCATAGAAAAATATCATTTTTGTGTCTAGGTTGTAGTTTAAGGAATGAAGCTATAGATAATAGTAAATATAGTAGAATTTTTTCAAGAAATTGGTTGGACTCCTGGAGGTAAAAAATGTACAGAACTTACTGATTAGTTGGACGGAAGAAGGACTGATTGTATTAAGGAAGCCTAGCATCTGTCTGGATTTGAAACAGATAGCTAAAAATGACGAAAGCAAAATAAAAAATAGCAAGGGAAGAAATTGAAGAGGGAAAGATTTCTGTTTCAGCCAGGCTGTGTATGAGATGAGGTCTTTCGTTTTGGGGGTTTTGTTTGTGTTTGTGTTTGTTTTACATAGGCTCCATGCTGGGCTTAAATGTGCACCTTCTGGGGCTTGAACTCAAGTCCCTGAGCTCAAGACCTGAGCTGAAAGCAAGAGTCAGATGCTAGGGGTGTCTGGATGGCTCAGCCAGTTAGGTGGCTGACTCTTGGTTTTGGTTCAGGTCATGATCTCAGGATCAAGATTTCAGGGTTGTGAGATTGAACCCTCAATTGGCTCCATGCTCAATGGGCCATCTGCTTCTCTCCCTCTCCCTCTGCTCCTCCATGCTCTCTCTCTCTCTCTCTCTCTCTCTCTCAAATAGAGAAAAAAATTTTTTAAAGAAGAGGATGTGTTCCAAGGTGGGAATCATTGAATATCTGATAACTTCACTTGAAGGAGCGTCTAGCTACAGGTTTCTATTTTCTTTGGAAATAAGAGCAAGAAAAGTAATGAGGATGAGGAGGTATGAGATGGTGGTGGAATAGGTTGGAAATATGAGGAAAATGGAAATAGTCTTGTTGAAAGACTATTCATTCTCCATGTCATCCTTTTGAAATTATCCAATAATAGTTCTTCAGTGGATCCTAATTATAAACTGGACCTAGTTATCTTTCCTTTTTTTCACATGTGCTTTTTAATTTTTATTTCATTTACATAACCAATATGATTTTTTAGGCAGGAGAGAAAAATTGAAATACTCCTTGATAGACACACATTGTTAATTAGATCATAATTGACCCTTTTCTATCTGTTTAATTTACATACAAATGTGTATATTTAAAAAGAAATATAGTTTCTTTATTAGAAATGTGTTTATTTGCTTGCAAGTAAGAGAAAGACAGTGACAAACATATAAGGCTTTATTTTTCTCATGCAAGAGGATTGTGGGAAAACAGGAGACAATGACTAAGCAGAATGCTAGTATTTTTTTAAAATCCAAGTCTTATGCAGTTCTGACATTCTAATATGTTGTTAAAAATAAATTCTTCAAAATTAATTTTAGAAGGGTAGAATTAAATTTTTGTATTTTAAATAAAATATATACTCCATCAAGAGAAAATAAATTTTAAGCGTAAAATTGTTAAACATTTATTAACATTCTAATATAAGTTATTAGGTGCTATATTAGTGCTTCCATAGAAGTCTGCTCTGCTGTCAAGGACACTCTCATACCTGTCACCTCTAATGTAGTTTATCTGCTAAGATTTCAGTATTTTCTTTTTATCTTTAACTCTTTTGAGGGAGCACTTGCAAAGCCACCATCTCCAGAAGTTCTTCCAATCTTTGCGATGGTTCTGAGTTGCAGTACTTTTCCCCAGTGCATCAGCCCTTTCCCTAGTGAGAGCTTATCCCACTTTATGGTTTTCCCCTGAGTCCATGATAACCCTTTAGAGGGGAGTAGGAGGGAGGCAGAGGAGGTGAAGGAGGTCAGGGGTAAAGAAAATTATGAAGGCCTGTGGTGAGATATCAGAGATAACTGGGAAGGGAAGGGATTATAGAAGAGGAGGGGAAGGAAAAATTAGGGAAAAACCAGAAAAGTGCATAGAGCTGTTGACCAGTGTCTGAAATAGCAGTGCACTAACAAAATAAAAGTGTCTTGATATAAAGATAATGAATTCACAATAACAAAGTAAGTGCTTGCCTCCTTCCTGCTGAGAACCAGTGTTCTTAATTACTCACACAAAGTCTTGAGGTCAACTATTGCTCTGCTGCGGGGGCTGAGCTATGCGGCAGCCTGCCCTCAATGCGGAAGATGATCTGGACCTTCAGCAGTGATATCTACATTCATGGCAGGAAGAAATATGTAAAGGAAGCTTTCAGGTGCATTATGCAGAAATAAAGTTGGAAGTAGTTAAGTCACTCCTGCAGAATGACATTTGGCCTAGCCATCGTCACCAGGCAAGGTGGAAAGCAGTATACTTTTTTTTTTCTTTTGGCAAATTTTGGTTGGTATACAACTCAGTTCAATCTAAGATTTTTTTGACTTGCAATAAATAAAGTATTTTCCAGTTACCATTTTTTTAATTTGTAGCAGGAAATAAAATACTGTATTTACCTACATTGTTTCCATTTCAATTTCTCTTACTTGCATCAGGTGGATTCATGTTACTTTCTGATGTGGATTTCCTTCTGCTTGAAGTACTTTTTTCTTTTAATATTCCCTAACTTTCTTTGTTTTCCCTTCCTGGCACTCATAATATACAGATATTTGTCTTCTATTTATATTCCCCAAATCATCTGAATTATTAAATTTTTCTTTATTTTTTCTTGATCCCTTTTGAGGTAATTCTGTGACATAGTATTTGAACTAATTAATTTGTAGTTTACCTTTATCAGTTCTTTTATAAATCTCATTCATGAAGTTCTTTATTTAAACTGTTTTTATGTTTAACATTTCCAGTTACTCCTAATGTTAGCAATTGTTAATAAAACAGTTGTTTCTCTTTGTTACTGCTCCATATTATTGAAATTTATCTCATATCTTTGAGAGTGTTGTAAATCTTACTTTGGCATGCTTATTAATATTGCTTCATCTAGTACAGTTTTTCAGTTTGTTATATTTTATTTAGACCAGTGTTTTAATCAAAATCTCATAGATTTTCCTAGGAGCAATTTTTCCTCAGATAAATCAGCTAGCCTAAGTAATGTTATTCCAAGGTGTGAGGTAAAGGATCTGGACTTTCTTTAAGTTTGGGAGCCACTACTAAGATGATGACCCAAATTTCTTCTAAATTTGTTCTGACTTTCCCTTTAACCACATTTACCACTGTTGCATGAAAGCAATGTTTTGACATCACTTTGCCCTTTGGGTATGAGAGTGAAGAATAAGAACTTTTAGTTCTGCCTGTAGTTGTTTTTTATCTGTTCACCACTTTTTTTTCCCTCTCAGTCTTGGTACTATTGTTATACCTTTTATTTCCATATCCCGGAAGTCCCAAAATATGTTGTATCATTCTTCTTTAAAGAGTTGATTATCTTTTAATGAGTTATAGTTAATTAGCCTTCACATGAAATTAAGTGGAATCACTTCAACAAAGAAGATATGCTGATCGTAAATAAGCACATGAAAACTGGGTTAATATCATTAGACAATAGATAGTACTACATCATTATTAGAATATCTGAAATTTAAAAGTCTGACCATACAAAGTGTTAGTAGGATTTTGAACAACTAGATGTCTCATACACTACCAGTGGAATGTAAAATAATAAAATCACTTTAGAAAATTGTGTGGCAATTTCTTAAAATATTAAACATACACCTATCATACACCCCTGTCTTTTGACTCCTCTATATTTGCCCGAGAAAAATAGAACCATATGTTTGTGCCGAGAGTTGTATATGAATATTTGTTGTGTTTTATCATAATGGTAAAAAACTGAAAATAATCCAGATGTCAATAATAGATGAATGAATGAACAAATTGTACAAGAGCCATGCAATGGGATACTACTGAGCAGTTAGGAGTACATATTAACACATGGAACAACATGGATACATTTCAAAACAATTATGCTGAACGAAAAAAAAAAAGCAGACATAAGATAGTATATAGTTTATGATTTTTTATATAAATTTCTTTTTTTAAGATTTTTTTATTTAAGAGAGAGCATGCAAGAGAATGAGAGCACAAGCGGCGGGTGGGGAGTAGAGGGAGAAGGAGACTCCTTGTGGAATAGGGAGCCCGATGCGGGACTTGATCCCAGGACCCTGAGATCATGACCTGAGCTGAAGGCAGACGCTTAACCAACTGAGCCACCCAGGTGCCCCTATTTATATAAATTTCTAGAAAATTCATACAAATATATAAAGACAGAATGAAGGTATGTGGTTGTCAAGGGATGGAGTAGGCAGGACTAATCAAGGGAATGATGAAACTTTCAGGGATGATGAGTATATGTGTTATCTTGATCATGGTGAGATATATGTGTGTGTGTGTGTGTGTGTGTGTGTGTGTGTATAGTTACATATCCCACCTTGCCTGTTCTTCCGGGAGAGGGAGGTGGCAAAGTGAATGAAATAAGTGCAGATAGTCCAAATAAGAAAAAGCAAAAGCTTGCCATAGTCAGCCACCGCCACTTGCCTTTGGCAGACTCAAAGGGAAGTTGAAGAGTGAGAAGGCTTGAATAGAAGAAAGAGAAGCCTGCAGGTGCCCTGTTTGAAGGCTTTTGTCATCAGGAAGCTGTAGACAGGAAAACCAGAAACTGGGTCACTGTGTGATGAGTGAGGACTGCATATCTGGCTTTCATTGGTCCCATGTTGGAAGCAAAGACAAAAATTAGGGAAGCAGTGAATTATTAATCGAGTCCTGCCATTTGGGGCTGATTGCTATAGGAATTGTTTGCCTTGTTGGACAGAGAGACAGAGAGACCTTCAGAGAAAAAGAGAAATACAGAGTGAGAGATAGCCAACTAGCTCATTTTGTTTTTCTGGCCTGGTATTATACTTCAAAACTTTCTTTTTATCATATATAATCCTACTCAAAATATTCTTTTTTAGACTAGAAAGTTCATTCAAGTGCCTATTTTCTAACATTCATCCACATGATTTGTTTTAACTTCAGGCTCTTTTAATTTCTAACTTTAAAATGGCATTTGAATTTCTGACAGTGGTTCTGAACACATCACTTTGCCCTAATTTTCTTTTTCTTTTTGTTAAAAACCCAATGCTTTTAAAATTCTATTTGCTTTTTATTTCATTCCTACGGGATTTTGAAAGCTATCTAAGGAAGTTAATACCTATTTTTATGCAACTTTGTAAAAATTTATAGTGTCTAAATTTAAATAAAATAAAAATAGGCAGTCACCGAAAAACTGTGTTTTTGAGACAAAGATTAGAAGTAGTGGAGGTGAGAGTTTGATAAAAGCAGTGGTCCCAGAGTATCTGTATTAGGCAGCTGGGGACGGGATGGGAGCTGTGTGGGGGAGAGACTGGATATTCAGAGAGTATTTCAAAGACTTTCTCAGCTTTCAAGGTCACTATTAACATGCAGAGAAGTAAAACACATATGCAGGATTCAAGTACTAGAATGAAATAAGGCAAAACTCAATGGTTCCGGGAAGCTGAACCTTTATTTTTAAAAAAGACACTTTTTTTCTGATTTCTGTACATCTGAAGGAAAAAAATAATGAGGTATATAAAACTGAAAATCACACTCACCCAAAATATGAATAAAGAGTAGTTAAAAACTACTCATTTTCAAATATTTATGAATTTTAACATGTGGAGCTTTCCTCAATGATTTAAAAATATATTTCTTCAATTATTTATTACATAAACAAGTAAAGTATTAAAACAGTATATCCCCCTAATTAGCATAAGCCTTTGATTTTGAGTGAGAAAATAAGAGGTACTGTTTGTCTAGAACAATATTTTGAATAAACATTTTTTTTAGTTCACATTCAAACAAATGGTAATTCTAAGATAGACTTTCTGAAAATCTGTATCTGGACTTTCAGTGACGAACAGCTCAGTAGCAGTGAGGGCGACTAGAGCAATAAATAACTGTAGCTTTAAAATCAGATACACCTCTGTTCAGATCCCAGCTCCACAATCTGTTACCTGTGTGTTCATGAAAAGCTTCTTTAAAGTAGGGCTTATTGTATTCCTCCACAAAATGTGGTAATAAGACCAATCCTATCATTTGAATAGGGGCATTTATAAAGGGCTTACTAGGTGTTAGGTCTCTTAAGTATTTCATATTAATTATGGCATTTTATTCTTACAGCAGCCCTATGAGTTATGTACTATATATCATCATTTCGATTTTATGGACAAGGATATGAAGTCATGGAGAGGTGAAGTGATTTACTCAGGAATCCCACAGCTGGTGAGTAGTTTGCTTCCCTCATCTGCACTTGTCTTGCTTTTAAGAGGATTATAGGAGATAATGTTTGTGTTATGTTTTCCATAATTTACCAAATATGCACTTAGGAAAAAAGTAATATTATTGGTTATTACAGAAATAAAATCTTCTACATCAGATATATGATGTTATATCTCTCTAAGATGTATAATGAACCCTGTCTCTTTTTATTAACCACTTTTTAGGGAACTGATTCAAATG
The DNA here is from genome assembly GCA_028533885.1 of Nasua narica. Lineage (NCBI taxonomy): Eukaryota > Metazoa > Chordata > Mammalia > Carnivora > Procyonidae > Nasua > Nasua narica. The sequence continues at coordinate 70,076,342 of CM052809.1, forward strand.
ATAGCAAAATAAACCTGAATTTTGGACTTGGAAATTTGGGAGATACAGATATATATCTTCGTATATATCTAGATCTCCTTTGTGACAAATATTTTTTTAGTTTAGCTTTAAGTAATTAAAATTTTAGCTCTGGGCAGGCCCTTTATTTGCTAGTTTAATTATTTTGGACTATCTGTCTGGAAAAACAACAAACCAAACACATTCAGAAAGCCACATATCATTCAGCCTGGCCAAACCTATAAGATCAAATAAACAGGGTAATTGCCACGTGGGTACTTTGCATTGTACCAGAATTGTTGCACTGTAATTTGAGGACCTGCTAATGAACAAGTATGCTGAAAGAATCAATAAGGATTTATAAGTAAACTATGCCTTCACATTTGCCCTATTTCCATCTCCTTTCTCCTTTGGAAATTCTAAAGAATTCATTTTGTTCTTTGGGAAATGTTTAAGTAAATCCCGTTAGGATTAAATCATGTTGACAATTCAGTGAAAACTGTTAGTTTCCGTAGAAAAATATTGGTTACATAATAACAAGGGAGCAGACTTTGATAAAATGATGACAAGTTTCTAAGGTGGAATTGAAAAACTTTTAAACTAACTTTTGTCACTGTACTCTCCAATTTAATAATGAGCCCCTTTAGAAAATATAACCTATCAGATCAGAACAAGACCCAACTGGAGACCTATGAATAAATTAGTACTGGTAGCAAAGATGCATTTTAAAGTAATTGAAAACTCAGTAATAGTGGGATATGGCACCAGCTTCTTAAACATCCTTTCCAGTGTTACTGAGACAAAGAGTTTTATTTTATTTTTTAATGAGTTTTACTTTATAAACTACTCCATACAGACTAGAAAATCCACCAAAATTTCAAAAAACATAGAGCAATAGCTTCTCTCTACTCTTTGGTCTTCCCTCAACCTCCTCTGAGCATGTCTGCTGAGACCAGGTGAAAAGAACATTTGAAGATAAAATGAGAGGGTGGACATGGAAACACAGTTGATACCTTATTTTCTGGGATTTAAGAAGAATAATAACATTTTGTCAGTTATACCTCAATTACAAAAAAAAAGAAAAAAATGCTCAGTGACTCAGAAAAGCATGCCTCTTTATTCACTCTTTTGCACAAAGACAGAAAAGTAAATAGATATATAACTGAAAGATAATGTAGATATACATAAAACAGAGACGGTTGTTGAAAGACCAAGTAAGCTTTGCTTTTATCATTGAATAAAAACAATAAAACAGAGGATTGTGAACACTAGTCATAGGAAAACTCTTGCTTTGGGAAAAGATTGGTAATTAACCATAAAGCAGAGCAAAAAGTTAATCCTATGCCAATAATGAAAAAAAATCATCCATGTTTCGAAAAAGACTGCATGACTGATAGCAGTAAGATGCTGAAAAGCAAAAATTAATCCATCAATTGAAAAGGGGAAAATGTGGTCAGGGCCTTTTGTTTCTGTCTTTTGTTTTATTGTGGTCCTTAATCCTGACTAACTAGATATGGAAGCATGTCTCCACTTTTGGCTACACAACAAATAAGTTTTGACATGCTCTGACAACTGAAAGGTAGATAATGTGACATATATTAGTGGAATCTCTAGTGGCGTCTCCATGGAGGGGGCATACCAAATTCATGTGTCCTTTCTCAGCAGCAGAGAGCTGCCCAGGCTCTGGATCCAGGTTTTGGAATCACTTCTGACTTTCGCCTTGGCTATTTTGCAATTATAGTTGTTAATCATGGCTCATTGGGAACATAGCAAAAAATGTGTAACTTATAGAGAGGCAGTAGTGTTTTAAATTCCTGTAAACAAAACTCCTGCAAAAATCTTGGATAAAGAGCAGAAATGAGGGAAGAGTGGTTTGGGCCATGGTCCTGAGGATGTTAAATAATCATGAGTGTTTTGAAATGAAACTGGAATAGCTAGGTAGAGTAAGATTGAAAAGAAAACCTGGCAATTTGCCCCTCTGAAGGCATCAGAACCTCCTGGAAGATGCCAGAACATCTTCTGGTATAGACAACTCTGAAAAGCTGTTGCTGAGAACCCAGAGAACTTCCCACTGCATTGGCCTTTGGATCCAGTGGTTGCCGTCCACCCCCAGACAGCATCTCAGATCTTAGTGGTGAGGAAGCAGAAGGCTTCCTTTGTCCTTTGTCCTTCTCCTTTGTCCTTTGAGGACAAAGCAGAAACTGGCGCTCTCCACCGCCCCTCATGTGATATGTGTGACATTCCTCAGGTACTCCTGCCTAACCTAAAGGAAGAACAAATGGTTAACTGATAGAGATCCCAGTCTTGCAGGACAGGAGTCTCCCTCAGTTTATAATGTCCTAGCGATTTATAAGGAAGAAGCTTTCTTACCAATAGCCTAACTTCCAGAGGCCCACAACTCAGTTTCCTGAAGCCCTAACATCACCCTCTGCTCCATGAAATTGAGGGAGGTGAGGTGCAAGGAAATGCAAATATAATTGAATTTCTTTTAAACCTGAAGCCCATTGACAAGGACGTGTGATAGGAGGAATGTAATATTCCTCCAGGAAATTCCCAACTGTCTTCATGTTAGTGCCTCATTGGAGAGAAAAACACCCTAGGCTTCACAATAACCAAGCCTTCAGTATCCTGAGTGTCCTCATTAGCATATGACAGTCCTTCTGGACACCTCCTTTGTCCTCACCTCCCCAACTCCTGAGTATATAATCAGTCTCTCCACAGGACCCCAATGCTGCAGCTCTTTCTGCCCTTGGGGCCTGTCCCTGTGCTTCAATAAAACCACCATTTTGCACCAGAGACATCTCAAGAATTCCTTCTTGGTCCTCAGCTCCAGACCTCACCCCACCGAACTCACCTATATTCCAAAACTTCATCATTAGGACTCATCTCTTTCATGCTGGCTCTCTGCCCAGGTCGAGATACTGACTTATATACGAATTTCCAGGTCTGTGGCACTGACCAGGAACACTTAGCCAGCAGGAGGGTGAAAGAGCTCAAGCAGAACTAAACCCCAAACCAGAGATCCTAACCAGCAAGGGTTATTTTTGCAAAAAGATTAATGAACTAGAGTACGTGAAGCCAACACGACACAGGAACCTCACATTTCACCCTAATTTTAAAGTCACATAAATCCGCCTAACACTAGCTGTTACATTATTATTATACCTCTAGTGGTCATACTACTTTATATCTCACAAAGTGTTTACCATCTACATTCTGTAATCTTCATAACACCAGATAAGCTATATATTGTGAAAAAGCCCATTTTGTAAATAAGAAGAAAAGTTACAGCACCTTGCACATGACCACAAAGATAATGAGTGCCAGGGCAGAACTCAAATTCTGACCCTGATTCTGTATTGTGTGCTGCTTGGACAGAAATATTGCTCTTTGGCCGTGAGATCTAAACAGAAACCTAAACAAATGCTGAGTCAGAAAAAGAACAGTCATGAAAATAAAGCAAACAAGTGAAATGCTTTTAAAATCCGAAGTGTACATTTTGATGTTGATTTTACAATAGTTTTTTGTATGTTCCCAGTGTTTTCTCTTCCAACCTCTCATCCTGGATCTGGTAACTTCCCAGATAGGATAACTGTTGCCTTCAGCCTTCGTTTTCTTCCGTGTCTCACCTGTCCTGAGTCCTGTCCCCATTAGATCCTAATGAAACTTATGAACTGAATCTGTTTGGTGTATCTTCCTCCACCTTCTGATTCAACTTATACCCTCAACTGGCCTGTATCTAGAACCATATACAGAGATAGAACAAGAGTACTTTGTCTGGTTGTTTTAGGATTGGTGGCATTTCAGTGTTTGGGAGGCAGGGTCAGGAGGCTATCAGCATAATTCCTTCCAGTTGCCTTTTAGAAACATTCTTACCTGGGGGCACCTATGTGTCGCAGTCAGTTAAGCATCTGACATTTGGCTTTGGCTCAGGTTGTGATCTCGCAGTTGTGGGATTAAGCCCTGCTTTGGGCTCTGTGCTCAGTGTGGAGTTGGCTTCAGATCCTTTCTCCTTCTCGCTCAAATAAATAAATAATAAAATCTTAAAAAAAAAAAAAAGAAACGCTCAACTTCATCCTCATACAAACTCATCCCTTTCCATTACCCAGATATTAGTGAAGGTATGAACAGGGAGAAAATTCCTCCCATATTAGACCTGGGACCTTTCTAGTCCTAGCATCCCTGCTTCTCTCTTCTAAGAAGACACACTTCAAGAAGAAAGACTTTCACTTTTCTATGTTGAACTTTTCAGGTTTAATTGAGAAGAAATGGTTGCCGTTTGTCGAGACGTAGTCTTACAAGTAAAGGCAAGGGAAACACATAGCCACAAAGTAATGTTAGCTTTTATATCAAATAATAAGGGGAATTTCAGCAGGCAGAGTAACTACTGACTTAAATACTCTATGTAGAAGAGAGACTAAGGCCAACTAGTATTCTGGGTAGACTGGAAACATCATAACATTATAATCCTTTATATATCTTTATATGTCATGGAAAAAAATGGTTAGGGAAATGGGATTTTGAAAAGAAAGCAGTTGGACTCTAAAGTTGAGAATGTGATTAGAGCACTTACGGTATTCACTAAACTGACCTTTTTTGTCTATATTGCAAAAGCATCTTAAAGTTCTTTGCTGTTTTTACCAATGGGACATATTTTTTTAAGCATACTTCAGTGTTCTCATAAGACCGATGATTATCTTTGGTTTCTTACATATTCTGCTAAAAGAGCATTAGGACTTTTCTTATTTTAAGATTTTATTTATTTATTTATTAGAGACAGAGAGACCAAGCACAAGCCCGGGGAGCAGCAGGCAAAGAGGGGGGGAAGCAGGCTCCCCACTGAGCAAGGAGCCCAAGGCAGTACTCTATCCCGGATCATGACTTGAGCCTAAGGCAGACCCTTGACTGACTGAGCCACCCTGGCACCCCAAGAGTATTAGGTCTTTATGTTAGAAATGGATTCCTGTTGTTATTTCTACCCAAATCACTCTGATCTTAGGAAACCATATTTGAGGATGACAGAAGTAGCTAACTCAGTGAATTTAGTTTTAACTATGCTTGGCTCCTTTACACACAATCAATCAATCAATCAATCAATCATATTTCTCCCATTTACCAGAGCACCGTTTTTTAATTTTGTATTATTATTTCTTGTTTTTACTAGAACACTATTTAATTGATTATTTGAGGTGTGAGGAAATCAGGCAGAAGGCAGAGGAAGCCTGGCCTTCAGTAATTTTGTTTTGTTGGTCTGTTTATCCCCTCCCAAAAATCAAGGAGGAGTCTAGGTCTCCTCTTGATCTCTCTTTCCTCCAGAGCACATGCCACTAAAAGAAGGTGTGGTGAGGCTTTCGTCTTGGTAGCACTCTAACCCTGGTGTGTGAATGCATGAGTTCCCTTTCCACTTATTGTGCCCATTGACATTTAGTGAATTTCTAAGAGAAATGTTCTTTTAAGGATCTATAAATAATAACCCTCATATTCACTTAAGGTAAGTCAATTGTGATCCCATAGTAAGCTCGTAATAATAGCAAAAGAACACTTACCGTATACCAGGTATTCTTCTAACCATGTTATACATACTATGGCATTTAATACTCACGATAACCTGTGGAGTTGTTACTAAGGTATCAGACATTAGCCCCATCTCACAATCGAGAAAGATGAGGCAAAGAGAATCTAAGTAATTTCCCTAAGGTCTCACAACTTCCCAGCAGTCTTCAGGCAGTCCAGTCTCTGAAGCAATGGTTTTGACCGTTATGGTGAAATGACCTTGAATCTTGAGCTATTAAATATGAGGGTGTACTAGATGAATTTTTAAGTTTCTGTGAAGTTCTAAAATTTAAACTCTTTATAATATTCTATAATAGGTATGAATGACTAATAAAACAAATTAATATACATCCTGAGACAGCTAGATTTTTTTTTAAAAGGAGCTTGCTAACCCAAATTGGTCAGTGTTGAGGCAATGTGATTAAATGAAGACTATTCAGAGCAGAGATATTTTCTGAAAAGGTCACCTTCCCTCAGTGTCTTAAGAGATTCATCATGGGAAGCTGCCTATGCCAAAGATAGATCTAGCTCCTACTTATTTTAATGTGATTTCATTTACAAATGAAAACCTGGTCTTTCTATAGTTTTTTTTTCAGAATTGGATATATATTCTAAAATTATTTTTTAAATATCATTTAGATGATACAGAATCACTTTTTGAAGGTTTTTATTTAAGTGCAAGTGATAAGATATTTAGTGTTATAAACACATGATAGGCTTCTGTGTTGTGTAAACCTTTTGCTCGTATAGGTTAACCATTTTAAGCAGAGTGCAAAATGCAACTACAATACTAAATAAATCAATCACAGTAGTCATCATACAGGGGTTGGGGAGCATTGTGCAATTCATGGAAGCACTGGGAATATGTTACTTTATACTTGTCAGATCATTCCACTTTTCGTGTCCATGCCAAAATTCAGAACGAGGTTAAGAACCAGATAGTTAAGAGAAGTTGCTTTAGAAAGAAATCCCCAGGAAGAGTGAGTCCTGACTAATTTTATATTAGACAAAAGTATATGTTAAATTATTGATTATGTGAATAATTAGATATAAGAAATGAGGTAAAAATTTTACTTGATTATATGAATATACTAGAGAGATGGAAAATTTAACTTTTACAAAAAATGCAGATGTAATTACATTGTATGTAAACATATAATTTATTTCCATTGTCTTATAAACCAAAAGCATTATTTCAGTTATTCAACTGCAAGAGCAAATTGACAATCCACTTGTATTCAACATTTCCTGATTTACCAGAAGAGATAGCAGGTTCCTCGAATGCTACCAAAAAGAAAACCATTCTATTTCTTTTCACGAGAAGCCACAATTTCCTAATCTTTGTATTGTTCAACATACCACTTAGATGTTTGCTTTTCTCGGGTGGATTGAGTTGGCATGACTTGGGGTAATGGAAGAACATAGAGGATGGTGTGTTTTATATATGGGTTAACTGAGGGACCATTTAAAGAAATAAAACCAAAGCTGAATTGAAAATTAAGTTTTTTAAAGCATCAAAATGAATTACATTCAAAGTAACAGGCTTTGTATCATGTGAAACTGCTGTTTTGCTACTGTGCAACCATGATACTGCAGTCTACGACATAGGGTGTTCAGGAGATTGATACTACTTTTTGGGGGGTTTTTTTAGATTTTATTTTTATCTGACAGAGATCACAAGTAGGCAGAGAGGCAGGCAGAGAGAGAGGAGGAAGCAGCCTCCCTGCCAAGCAGGGAGCCCAATGCAGGGCTCAATCCCAGGACCCTGAGATCAGGATCTGAGCCGAAGGCAGAGGCTTTAACCCACTGAGCCACCCAGGCGCCCCTATACTACTTTTTAAAGCTAACACCGGTTGAGCATTCTGAGTCAGGTATTATTGTTCGATGTGAATTATATTTATAGAGATCTTTAATTTTCACCATAATTCTGTGTGGAAACAAATTTGTTTTCATACTCAAATAAATAATTAAATAAGTAACCCTCTAAAGCAAGAGATTTTAATTAAATTCTCAAGGTTACATGATAAGTGATAGAGCAGATTTAAAAGTTGGCATCTGACAAGAGAACTCTCACGTGATACTCTTTCTAACATAATATCTATCACAATACTATTTCTTTCTACCACTAAGCACTAAGCAGAATCATAAAGGGAAGTAAAATGTTATTGGGGATTAAAATGTAAAATATATTTCTAATATGTATAAGGGAGGAAATACTTTTCCTTTACTGTCTTATGTTACATCACTGGGACCTGTGCTTTATCTGCACAAAAGACAGATTAACTGGAAAAAAGGGCATTCAAACTTTATTTTGTGTTACTCTTTTAATTTTTTAAGTGCATGGAGGCCTTCAAGTCAAGATCCAAAGAAGCAGTTAGACTCAGTGTGGGAGCAGGGGGGAGGGCAGGGAGAGGAGGAGTTATATATTATTTTAACAAAAGGCGACAAGTTGTGGAGAAGTGGAAATGTTGCAGAAAAAGTAATCAGACCGGCAAGAAATCAAGTGACAATTGGAGAAGTAGGAGAACTGGGTTTATTTTACCCCAGTGGATCCAGAGGAGCTTGCACTTGAAATTCTGGGCCCTGGGCAATGGGGTTATAGGGCTTTTTATAGGGGCTGGAGGAGGTCAGGTTCCAAGGGCCCTGCTGACTGCTGGTAGGTGGGTTTAAACTGGGGGAGTGGGGGGGGGGGTTGCTGCTTTAGGCAGAAAGCCTGTTTACAGAAGCAGACAAAGCTGGTTATCTCTTACTCCCAGCGGGCTTCTGGTTATCTCTAGCTTCTGGTTAGTAACTTCTCACCTACTGAGGCCTGCCAGCGAGGACCTGCTCTGGGTAACTTTCCTCTTCATTACAATGAAGGAAAAGGGGTTTGAGATTCTAGGGGTGGTAAATTGTGGAAGGTAGATATATGAAAGATAATGCTTAGTGGAAGATAAGGATTATTTTATAAGATTTTGTTCATGCAGGCTCATCTTGGCACTGCCTCTATCTCTGCTGAATAAAGAATGCTCTTTCCTTCCTGGTACAAGAAAAGAGGACACATCCACAAGGGATATTTGTGCCCAGCTTTTAAGCAAATAGGGAAAAGGTATCACATGTCCTGCTTTTCTCAAATGCCTTCATATCAAAGTGGCATATTTTGGGTCTTCTGATCCTCTTCACATGAAAAGAAGAATGGGGCCATTTAAAATAAAAGCATGGGGACGCCTGGGTGGCTCAGTTGGTTGGGCGGCTGCCTTTGGCTCAGGTCATGATCCCGGCATCTTGAGATCGAGTCCCGCATCGGGCTCCTTGCTCCGCGGGGAGCCTGCTCCTCTCTCTGCCTCTGCCTGCCTCTCTGCCTGCTTGTGTTCTCTCTCTGTTAAATGAATAAAAAAAAAAAAAAAAAAATCTTAAAATAAATAAATAAATAAATAAATAAAATAAAAGCATGGTGTAGATGAGGCACCTCATCTGGGTGGCTCAGTAGGTAAAGCATCCAACTCTTGATTTTGGCTCAGGTCATTACCTCAGGGTCCTGGGATCCAGCCCCCTGTCAGGCTGGGCATTCAGAGGGGAATCTGCTTCCTCCGTCCCTCTGCCCCTCCCCCAACTTGCACACACACCCATGTGCTCTCATAAACAAACAAACGAATAAATAAATAAGTCTTTTTTAAAAGTTAAAATAAAAACACAGTGTGTGAGGAATTCATTTGGAACCTAAATGTAGTAGAAGTAAGGGCCAGTTGCTGGGAAGCCTTTTAAGTTGCCTGTCAATAGCTGTGTACCATCACAGTCATTCTTAGTCATGTAGAAACGTAGAGAGATCAAGTTCTCAAAAGTTGTTTTCTGCTTTTCTGAATGTAATACATGCCTGATGCAAGGTGGGGAATTACTACATATTTCATATGCTTAGTCTTTAGGAGTGTAATTGTGATATGACAGGACAAGAAAGGTTTAAGCAAGCTGGATAGGATGGCATACAACTATTTCAGAAATTTAAGTGCACTCAAATTTCTTCCTGAGGAGGAATAATAAAGCTCACAACACCTGTCACCATTCTAGATCCAATCATAGGCAAGAACAGTAGGTGCAGAAAATACATCAACCCACACATTAGTCAGAGCTGGATTCACATGAAGCCAGACTGTTGTTCGTGGTATTTGTATTTGCTTAAGGTGGCACATATGGCAGTAGGAAGTAGAGATGTCCCAGCCCCTTTGTGAGGATTTGCAAATGATTTCTGGCCTACCATTCATAGAGCAAATGAAATGCATGTAAAACAGAGTTATTAAATAGCTTTGTCCTCTTTCCCTCCACTTAACTGTCCTGTAGGTTTAATCAGTGCTCTGTAGACTGATGTCATAGTACACTGATTGTCCAGGGTGCCCACACATTTCTCTGCTCAACAGTGGAGTTGAACACTTCCAACAGTAGTACTGTTTTTTCCCCAAAACTTGGTTATACCAATTTTGTTATCATTGTAATTACTTAATTTCATTAGGTTAAATGCTTCCAACATTGCACAAAAATAAAAATGAAATTAAATGTGAGATGATCAAACAAGATTGGGGAAAATGATGGTACTTAAATTTGTCAAGTCCTTTTAAAATAGATTTAAGTTCATTGTCTAATTTAAAGAAACCAAAACTGAAAACATAGATGCCCTGTGAATACAGGTTAGGTAAGAAAGAGCTGAATTTAAATCAGTTAAAGCTCTATATTGGAATTTTAGCAAATAAATAAATATTATTCATATAGAAATACCTATTTATGCTTTCCAACATTATTTTTTAGGTTAACCATTTCAAATTTTTGTTTCATCTGTTAGTTTAATTTAGTGAAATAAATGGAGTATGAAATAAATAAACTCACTCTAAGGTTTGTGTATTTTAGGTTGCAGGTAACACATTATATCAGGCCTTTCCCTACTACCTTATAACTTTCTGCCCTTTGCCCCACAATTAGAGTCATTGCAACTGAAGACCAAAAACCATCTTGGTAGGGTTTGAGTTTACCACAATGGATTTTCATTTCTTTTTTGACAAGAAAGAAGAAAAGAAAGAAAAAAAAGAAAAAGGAAGAAAGAGAGGGATAAAGAGAAAGAACGAGAAAAAGAGAGGGAAAGAAAAAGAGGAAGGAGGAGGAAGGAAGGAAGGCCATATGTATTACTTAAAAAACTTTAAATGTTTCACAATTTGCAAAGCTGATATCTGATAATTTCATGGATTATGCTTTATTACATTTTAAAATGAAAGGGAAATGTATTTTTTCTCAAGAAAATTGAGATATTATGGTGTGATTTTGTGTGAGAAGGGAAATAATAATGGTAGGATGTTGACCTTTGTGTCATACCCTCCTTATAATCCAAAGATGGCGCTATTGTTTGAAAATGTCAACATCATTTAACAAATTATTTCCTTGGTCCATAAGCTACTCTTACAAAAATAAATGCAGAGTTAAAAGGTACACTTAATACTATGAAAGAGTCGCTATCCTTATTAAAAAAAATAGCCAACTTATATCAGAAGAACAATTTATAGTTTAAGAAAAACTGTCTCAATGATAAAGGAAACATGTCAATGTATAAAGTGTTTCTCAAGAAGCTTGAGCCACTGGTGGTATATTATTTTCAAATTGCCATGGGGAAAAGGCCAGAATTCCTTTCCTTAGTTAAGTGTATTTAAAAAAAAAAGTAATACACTGTATTGGATCAAGTATTATAACAAGTGAATTTCTTTTTGTCAACATATGTCTTGATTAAACCATTTTGTATATAAAACATTAATTTATTATTTCCTTTTGGTTTTCATTATTGTGTGTAATTTACATAAATATTTAGTTTTCATTTTGTCGCAACATCAAACATTCATTTCCCAATATATATCAGTAGTACTCCATGTAAATTAGATGAAGTAGAAAGCAAATGGGCTTTGTCATCTGAAAGCACAGATTCAAATTCTGTGCTGTGCCACGTACTGGGTCTTTATTCTAGTGGTCTGCATAGAAAATTCAAGGTATCAACAAGCATCCAGGAACTAACAAATGAGTTCAGCAATATTGCAGGATATCTGGTTAACACACAAAAATCAATTACATTTCTGTGTACTACTAATGCATAGGTGAGGAATGAAATTAAAACATAATGACTTTTAAAATTGAATACAAATGAAATACTTCGGTTTAATTCTAAATTTAAAAAATAAAGGATGAGGGTGGTTTTTTGCATGCTGAAAACTGTGCAACACTAATGAAAGAAATCAAAGATTTTTTAAAAATGGAAATTCAAAATAATAAAAATGAAGAGTCACACCATGACAATTGCCTGGAAATCTCAATATAGTAAAGAAATCCATTCTCCCCAAACTGACATACAAATTTAACAAAATTTCCATCCCAGCAAAATATTTGCATATATAAAAAGCCTTATTCCAAAATTTTTATGCAAAGGCATTGGAAATAGAACAAAACAATGTTTAAAAAAGAAGAATGTGAGAGGAATCATTCTACCCAGTTCCAATACTTACTCTGTAGTACCATCAATCAAGTCTATGTGATAGTGACAGAGAAGTAAAGATATGGATCAATGAAGTAAATAGAAAACCCAGAAACAGACCCACACAAATAATGCTCAGCTGACATCTGGCAAAGTTGCCAAGGCGATGCAATGGAAGAGTCTTTCAACAGTGCGCTGGAACAGTTGGACACTCATAGAAAATAGAAAAAAATGAACTCTGACTTAAGTCTTATACACTACAAAAATTAAAGAGATTGGATCACAAACTTAGATGTAAAAGGCAAAATGAGAAATCTTTTAGAGGTAACACATAGGAGAAAACCTTTAGGATCTAGCATTAAACAAAAAGATCTTAAACTTGAGAGAGCTAAGATTGTGGCATAATAGGAGGACCCTAGGCTTGCCTAGTCCTTCAAACACAGCTAGATAACTATCAAATCATTCTGAATACCCAAGAAATCAATCCAAGGCCTGAGAGAACAAACTGCACAACTAGAGGGACAGAAGAGGTCACTTTGAGGAAGGTTGAATGTGCAGAGATGTGGTTTGAGGGAGAAACAGATTATGGCTGCTATGGAGGTGAGGGGGCTGGTTACAGAGAAAGGTGAGAGAGAGTGGGGTGCACAAGGATAAACACAAAGAGAACACTTCCTCAAAGCCACTGCTTGGGGGAAGGGGAAGAGCTGAATTTCCTGAGTTTTTGCAACCAGGGGGGGATCAGAGACTGGGATTTCAGAGGTCCCCAGACTTGGCTGTGGTAGAGACCTGAGGACAATGTCCTACTTCTGGAGTGGAGTCAGACAAGTAATCCTGGGCTAGATTGCACAATCTGAGAATCTCCTAAGAGGAATGGGGAGAGTGCTTTTTCGAGTGCTTCTGTGAGACATGGCATCGCCTTTCCAGGGGCAAAAGAACAAGCAGGCCCTATAACCTGCCCCCCAGCAGAGGTGCAGAGATACCTGCTGAGCACAGCTTACTGGGTCACTCTTGTTTAGCTTGCTTGCTCCTAATCCCCACCCCTGTGCTCTGGCACAACTGTCCTTCTGGGTGAAACCTGCAAGAGTCCCAGCACAACGAGACTCTTTCCCAGAGGATTAGCACAGGTCTCCACCACACCAGGTCCCTGATGTTTGGAATTTTAAAAATTAGCAAGGTAGGTATGGTAGAGCCCAAGCTGCACAGGACTGTTCCAGGGAGACAATTGACCCAGAAACAATGTGAAATCAGTGATCCGAAAAACACCTGTGACACATGAGTGGGAAATTATTCACTCCTCTGAAAGAGCTTCCCTGAGAGCATCAAGCAGGGACTCCCCTTCCCAGGGACAAAAGAATAGGCTGGTGTCATTTCCCACAAACATCTAACATCATTTTTAGATGATATAAATTACATTCCTGAGCTAAATGTCATTGTAGTTCACACATAACTTAGTTTGGGAAATTGGATATAAGTTAGTTGTGCTATGTTTATTCAGAGTGAGAGAGGGGAAAAAAGAAAGCATGTGACCAAGTCTATCCTGCTTCTCAAATAAATCAATGATATTTTCTAGGAACAACAGTCCTTATTTCTGGAATGGTCTTAAGGGGATATACTTGACTAAGGATTAGGAAGAGTAAATGAACTCAAAATCTATGGTTTGTGAGGCATGGATGCCTGGAAAATGTCACTGTATCTAGAGTGTTAAATGAAGCTATTTCACAACCTAAATGCTTCACTTCTTTATGAAGTTACTTGCTAATCTCACCTATTTTTCTGGGCCAAATTGTTCATATCCAATAAGGGAGGGGGACTTCGATAGCTATGTGCAATGTCTTAGACCTGCTTTGTCTCCATCTTGATTACCTATAACCTTGAAATGATCAGCAAAGCTTGATATTGGATAAGATCTATGTTTTGTCTGAGTTTTATCTGAGAAGGCAATCATTCATGTTTGTTCAGCCGAGAACAACAAATTTTTATATGCCCTTTGTATTTGGAGGTTCCCAAGACCACACTTACGAAAGCAAATGGGCTTTGTCATCTGAAAGCACAGATTCAAATTCTGTGCTGTGCCACGTACTGGGTAGGATGTTGAAACTAATTCTTAGTTTCAGTGATTTGCTGGAAAGGCTTTCAGTACACAAAAACTATTACACTCACAGTTATGGTTTATTACAGTAAAAGATAGACTAAAATCATCAGTAGAAAAAGGCATAAAGTAGGGTCCAGTAAAGACCAGACACAAGCTTCCAGTTGTCCTCTCCCAGTGGAGTCATGTGGAAAGTACTTAATTGTCCTAGCAAAGATGCATAACACCATGCAAGAGTATTACCAAACAAGGAAGGAAGCTCACCCAAGCCTTCATGTCCAGGGATTTTGTTGGGGATTGGTCATGTAGGAATGGCTGACCACCTGCATTGCTGACCTTCAGTTTTTATCCCGTCCAGAAATCAGGCTGATTCCACATGGCCTAAGGTTTCCACTATAAATCACATGTTTAGCATAAACTCTATGGTATGGCATACAGAATCAGATAAATAAACATACTGTACAAGCAGGATATTCTAAACAAACACAGTCTGTACAGACAGGATAAGGACCTAGAGGTTAACACCCAGGAGATGAACAAGAACAAAACCTTTCTTTGGTTTTGGACCAAAACATTCATTGTGATTTTGTGTGAGAAGGGACCAACCCTTTTTGTTTTGTTTTGTTTTGTTTTGTTTTGTTTTGTTTTGTTTTGTTGGTTGTCTCCCAAGTGCCCCTCTTCTTATTTTTTTTTTAAATAAACTTTTTATTTTGAGAGAATTACAGATTCACATGCAGCTGTAAAAAGAATGCAGAGAGATCTTATGTACCTATTACCTAGTTTACCATCTTATGAATCTAATACAATTTCACCACCAGAATATGGATATTGATGTAATCAAGATTCAGAACACTTCTATGACCACTAAGGTCTCTATGTGTCTTTTTCATAACCATGCACAACTTTCCTTGGGACATAGAAAACACATTCTATTCTCCGTTTCACCAGCAAAACTATCTGGTGATTCATCCAGTTCATGGTGTAAAATAGTTGGTTTCTTTCTATTGCTGAATAGAATTTCATGGTATAGATGTAACACAGTTTTTCAACTATTAATTATTTTTATTTTAGCATGATAATATCCAAAATGACATAAATAAGAAAGAAGTGATATAATTTTAATATGCTTTTTAAGGAGGGGAAATAGGAATAGATTTTTAAATAAACTTTAAAAAACAGTTTTAGATTTACCAAAAAATTAAGATTATAGTACAGAGCATCACCAAACACAACATACCCAGTCTCCTCTGCTATTGTTTTACAATAATTAGTGTGGTATATTTGTCACAATTGAGGAACCAATATTGATACTTCATTACTAACTATAGACCATAGTTTTTTCAGATTTCATTAGTTTTACATAATGTTCTTTTACTATTTCAGGATTCCATTCAGGATACCATATTATATTTATTTGTTATGTGTCCTGAGTTTCCTCTGGACTATGACAATTTTTCTGACTTTCTTTGTTTTAATGTCCTTGACATTTCTGAGGAGCACTTGTCAGATATTTTCTACATTTGTTTATGCATTTATATTTTACACATATATTAATGCATTTATCAAATGTCTATCAGTTGAAATTTGTTGTCTTTCTCATGATCATACTGTGGCTATGGGGTTTTAGGAGGAAGAACACAGACGCAAATTGCTATTTTCATCCCATCATTTCTAAGGTACAAACTATCAGTATGACATCACTATTGATATTGACATTGATCACCTGATTGAGAAGTTTCTCCATTGTAAATTTGCACATTCAAATCCAGCTTGTGGTTAAAGAGTGGGGGGCTAGAATCTAGCTAAGTGAGGGGAATGTATCTACATAAATTATTTTAATTCTGCACTGAAGTTCGGTGTCTGTATCCTGAGTTTAATTTTTTATTCAATAATTTATTTATATCAGTATTAACTCATGGATATGTATTTTATACTTTGGGATGTAACCCAATATGACTTGACTTATTTTGTGATTCAAATTGTTTCAGCATTGGCCATGGGGAGTTCTTTCCTTTGTTTCTTAGTTCCTATGATATAACCACATCGGGTTTTTTGCTTGGTTTGGTTTCTTGTTTGTTTTTAGAATATCTTGAAATTTTGAAATTACAGGGTGCTCCAGGCTCATTTTGTATATTCTCCTCTGTAGTCCTAGAATTGGTCATTTCTCCAAGGATCCCTGGTTTATTTTATTGGAGATGTGTTAAAAACCAAGATGTAGGGGCACCTAGGTGGCTCAGTTGGTTAAACATCTGCCTTCAGCTCAGGTCATCATCTCAGGGCCCTGGGATCAAGCCCCATGGCTGTGCTGGGCTCCCTGCTTAGTCAGGAGTCTGCTTCTCCCTCTCCCTCTGCCCCTCCTGTCCACTCATGCTCACTCTCTCTCTCTCTCTCTCTCTCTCTCTCTCTCAAATAAATTCATAAAATCTTAAGAAACAATCAAGATATAAGCTCTGGGTATGGATATTGCTAGGGAGTATCATTGCTTTTAGGCCTTTTCAACTGACAAAATAAGGAAATATGTGTACATACTAATTCTTTTATATACACATATCTATAAATACTTCTACATGCAAACAACTATATGTGTATAAAGTAAACATAGATCCTTACTGATGTCTGCAACTCTAACCCAGAACCATATATATCATTCTAGTCTTCATCATCCTGCCTTGCTTGTCTGTAACCTGATACTCCAATAATGAGAAAATTAGCTCTTAATCACTTCTACCTATGTACATAACTGTTCATTTCCAGTTAAGTGACATACTAGTTTTCAGAGTCAGTATACATATGGCACACACTTGATAATGGTTTAAGAATCATTAACTCATGACTCCATAGAAACAACTTTACCTATGGGAATACAGGGCTTATATACAGTTTTTTATCTTTTAAGTCTTAAGTCATTTAGGTCAGCACATTTTTCCCGTGTTCTTCAGTGAAGCTAGTTGATACATTTTTTTGTACAGTTACATTCTTTTGTCACGGTCTGAATACCATTCTGGGATTCTCAATCTCCTATATTATTTTTTAATTTGCACACATTTACATTGGCTCTTTGAGCTGGGAACTTCTATTTGTTAAATTAACAAATGCATAGTGTCATGTTTTCAGCATTACAGTATCATACAGAATATCTTAACTACCATTAAAAAAATCTCCTTTACTTCACCTATTCATACCTCCACCCTCTCCAAAACCCTGGCAAGCAATGGTTTGTATACCATCTCTACAGTTTTGCCTTTTCCAGAATTCCACATAAATGGTATCACAGATATTGGATTCTTTAATGTAGCAATATGGGATCATGTATTTCATGACTTGTTAACTCATTCCATCCTGTCACTAAACAGTATTGCATTCTATGGGTTTAACACAGTTCTTTCATACATTAACCTATTGAAGGACATCTTAGTCACTTGCAGATTTTGGCAATTATTAATAAATATCCTATAAACATGTTTGCATGAAGCATTTTGTGTTGATCTAGTTTATCAAACAAGTTAGACAAATTTACAGGAGTAACAACTGCTGGATCATATGGTAAGAGTATGTTTAACTTTGTAAGAAACTTTCTTACATAGTGGTTGCACCATCTTGTATTCCCACAGCAATGAATGAATTTCTGTTACTCCATATCCTCACTTGCTATTAATTTGGCAGTCTTTCTTTAATTCTCACCATTCCACTACATGTGTAGCAGTATCTCATTGTTGTTCAAACTGTGTTTCTCAGGGACACATGGGTGGCCCAACTGGTTAAGCATTGGACTATTGGTTTCTGCTCAGGTTGTGATCTCAGGGTCATGACATTGAACCCCTAGTCAGTCTCTGTGCTCAGCACAAAGTCTGTTTGAGTTTCTCTCTCTCCCTCTCTCTCTGACCTTCCCACTCATTCTCTCTCTTTCTCTCTAAAATAAATAAATAAATATTTAAAAAATAAATAAATATTTAAAAAATAGTGTTTCCCTAATGACAAATTATACTGAGCACCTTTGCATATGTTTATTTGCTTTCTGTATATCTTCTTTGAAGTGTGTGTGTGTGTGTATCCTTTATCCATTTTTAATTGGGTTATTTTCTTAATACTGAGTTTTGAGTGTTCTTTGTACATTTTGGATACAAGTCTTTTATCAAATTTATGATTAGCAAATATTTTTTTCCAAGCAAGGATTAATATTTCTATTCAGTTAACAATGTCTTATATAAAGCAGAGATCTTTAACTTTATTTAAGCCCAACTTATCATTGTTATCTTTCAAGAATAGTATTTTTCATTATATCTAAAATATCATCACCAAAACCAAAGTCATATAGATTTTGCTCTACATTTTCTTCTAGAAATTTTAGTTTTGCCTTCTACATTTAGGTGTATGATGCATTTTGAGTTAATTTTTGTGTAAGACATAAAGTCATCATCTCTGTTTATTTTTTTTTTTTTGCACACGGATGATCAATTGTTTCAACATCATTTGATGAAATGAACTATCTATTCTCCATTGAAATGTCTTTATACCTTTGTTAAAAATCAATTAAATATATTTGTTATTCTTGACTCTCTATTATGTTTCATTGATCTGTGTGGCTATTTTTCATCGATACATGTCTTGATTACTGTAGTTTTATACTATCTTAAAATAAGGTAATGTGCTTCCCTCAACATTGTTGATGTTATTATTCACCTCTTTTTCACATTCCTCCTTCTCCTGTTCCTCCCCTCCTTCCTCCTCCTTCTTATTCTTCTTACCCTCCAATAATTTTATTGGATATTGACTTTTCCAATTGTCTTTTGACTTTTCATATATATTTCAGAGTAGGTAGCTTGATATCTACAAAAAAACTTGCTGGTCTTTTAGTTGGGATTTTATTAAATCTGTAGGTCAGGTTGAGAATAATTGCAATTCTTAACAATATTGAGAATGCCAAAAATGGACACAAACTATCTCCCATTTATTTAGAGGATTTTAAAAAATCTTTTTAATAGTTTTCCTTACATAGCTCTATGTATGTACCACAAGATATATAGTTAAATATCCAAATCTT
Source organism: Nasua narica (assembly GCA_028533885.1). NCBI lineage: Eukaryota > Metazoa > Chordata > Mammalia > Carnivora > Procyonidae > Nasua > Nasua narica. The sequence goes on from CM052809.1 coordinate 70,095,497, forward strand.
TGCTGCTATTTTAAACAGTAATTTTAAAAGAATATCAAATTCAAGGGTGCCTGGCTGGGTTAGTCAGAGGAACATGTGACTCTTGATCGTGAGGTTGTGATTTCAAGCCCTATGTTGGATGTAGAGATTGCTTTAATAAATAAAACTTTAAAATAAAATAAAATAATATCAATTTAAAAATTTATATTCTTCATGTATGGAAAAACAATTGATTTTCATCTAATGATCTCATATCTTGTGATTTTGTTCTTGTTGACTAGTTTCAAGCTATCTATTTTAACAGATTCTTTGGGAATTACTACATGGAAAATCATGTCATCTGTGAATAAAAACAGTTTTATTTATTTATTTCTAATATTAACACCTTTTATTTGTTCTTCTGGTTAGGAAAAACATACTTCATTCACAATCTTAGGGAGCAAATATTTAATGTCTCCCTATTAGGTATGATGTTAGCCAGAGGATTTTTTCATTTATAATATTTATTGAATTAAGGAAGTTCCCTTCAATTCCTTCTCTTTTTTTTAGTTTTTACCATGAAAGGGTTTTGAATTTTGTAAAATATTTTTCCTGCTTCTATTGATATGAAGATACAGTTTTTCATTCTTTTCATTCTATTAATGTGATGAAATGCAATGACTGATTTTTCAATGTTGAACCACCATTACTTTTATGAATCCCAATTGGTCATCATGTGTTTTCCTTTTTACATATTACTGCATTTATTTGCTAACTATTTTTACAGTTATGGTCATGAAAAATATAAATCCATAATTTTCTTCTCATGTGAAGTCTTTATGTGGTTTTCATATTTGGATAATTTTGGCCTCATGAAATTAGTCAAATGTTCCATATATTTCTATTATCTGGAAAATATTTTTGAGAATTGGTTATCATTTCATCCTAAAAATTTTGGTTTAATTCATTAATGAACCATCTGAGCCTGATGTTTTAGATGATTAATTATTGATTAAATTTCTTTAATAGATCTAAGACTATTCAGGTTACCTACTTCTTTTTGCTTCAGTTTTGATAGTTTATGTCTTTCAAAGAATTGGCCCATTTCATCTAAATTATCAAATAAAAAAATGAAAAGTAATTATCATATATGTAGGCATAGAGTTATTTATATTATTCCCTTATTATCCTTATAATGTCTGTGGAATCAGTAGTGATGACCAACATTAGTAACCAGTATCTTCTTTTTACTCGATTAGCCTAGATAGAAGTTTATCAATTTTGCTGAACTTTTCAGAGTACCAATATTGTGTTTAATTTTCTCTTTCTCTGCTATTTTCTTCTTTTCAACTTTGTTGATATATGCTCGAGTTTTATTATTTCCTTTCTTCTTGAATTAATTTTATAGTTCTCTTCTTTCTATATTTTCCTAAGGTGGGAGTTTAGGTTAAAAATTTTAAACCTTCCTTATTTTTTTTTTTTAAGTATTTTATTTATTTGACAGAGAGAGAGAGATCACAAGTAGGCAGAGAGAGGGGGAAGCAGGCTCCCTGCTGAGCAGACAGCCCGATGCGGGGCTCGATCCCAGGACCCTGAGACCATGACCTGAGCTGAAGGCAGAGGCTTTAACCCACTGAGCCACCCAGGTGCCCCAACCTTCCTTATTTTATAACATATTAATTTAATGCTTTAAACGTTCCTTTAAGAAAAATTTGGGTAGGTTCTATTTTCATATTCATTTAAGTCATGATATTTAAAACTTCTGTTGAGACTTCTTGAACCACGCTCATTCAGAAATGTGTTGTTTTATGTCTAACTATTTGAGGATTTTTCAACTTTCTGTTGTTAATTTCCAGTTTAATTCCATTTTGGTCTGAGAATATACTTTGTGTGATTTTTTTAGTCTTTTAACTTTATTGAGCTGTGTTTCATGGTACAGAACATTGCCTTTCTTGGTAATTGATGAGCTTGGTATGAGCTTGGTAAGAATATGGATTTTTCTGTTGTTAAAGACTGGATTCAGTCTATAAATATCATTCAAATTAGGTTGAGCAATAGTGTTAGTAAGATCTTATATATCCTTACTGACTTTCTGCCTGCTAACTCTATTCATTACTGACAAAAAAGTGATGAAGGATATGAGTAAAATAGTGGATCTGTCGATTTTTCCTCATTCTCCTCATGAGTCCCAGGTTTTCTTGAATTCTTGGATCCTCACTATGTATACTTGGTGGGATACCCATAAAAAAAAAAAAGCCCAGGAAAATGTGGGGACTCACCTAAGACTGTGACCTCCAGGATTTTCTCACTCTTGTTAATCTACTCTCAGCTTCCAGCAGTTAATCAAAATTACCATTAAATGTCCTTACCAATTTGTATCTCCAGCAGCTTCTGCACCATATAAGCAAATCTTGGTTTTTGTATCTCTCTGCACATGTCTTTTTCTCCAGATTTTCAGGGGGTTGTTTGCTTTAAGACTTCAGTTTTCTGTAGGCTCCAAGAAAAAATCACACATTCAGTCTTTCTAGATTTATCTTATTTTAAGGATAGGCATGATGACTTCCAAACTCCTTACATGTGAGATCTGAAACCGGGAGTTCTCTCCATACACTTTTATGTGTGAATTTCCAATTATTTTTAGTATTGTATAAAGAACCTGTATCAATGTAAAGACTTACAGTACATTTTACATATATGAATGTCCTACAAGAACTTTTGTACTTGCCTCCAGCAACTTTCTATAACCAGAAAGAGAGAGAGAAAAAAAGAGAGACAAAGAAAGACAGAAAAATCTGGAAAAAAAGAAAAAAGCTTTGATATGAGACTTTTGCTTTTTATGATTGAGAATAATGTTAAGTATCACTTCTTACAACAAAAAGTTATTAAAAAAAGTGACTCAGAGACAGTCTAATCCAACCATCTTCTTATATATAAATAAATAACTTGAACACAGAAAATGCCTATCTCTTTTGTATAATCTGTTATATCTTATAAAGTAATTTGTTGCATTAGTTCCGGTGACAATTAACTAATACACCTCTGAACAGTAACAGATATATATTCCCTAGTTTTACTGTTACAGGAATGAACCCCACACTTTAAATTCTGTAGAATAAAAATCTGATACCTTCCAAATATTATCATTATTACGACCTATGTTTTTCAAGCTGCATTTCAAGTAGTGCAGTTAACCAGAAACCACCGGCACATAAAAAGGTTAGCAATGGAAGACAGCATTCTTAAGTAAGCATATGGGGGAAATGCTATGAAATTTTAGAATGTCTTGGGTTCTGAAATCCTGTTATACTTGGTCTCCAGCTGTGCCTTGCAAGTGCCTGCTTTTCATAGTGGTCGTACACAGCAGGAAAGCTGGCCAAGAATGGATTTAATAAGCAAAAATGTCCTAACATTTAAGGAGGCTACATTCTGCAAGCATTATAATCACTGATTCTAGCCTAGGTTTCATTTATTTTCAGATTTTTAAACATTTGTTAAATGACAATTGAGCCTTTGTTGACCGATTTTCAACCAGTCAGAGAATACACTACCTTAGCCTTTAAGCCAAGCCTTTTTTCACACCATCCTCTGCTCTTTGCCTTAGTTGAGGGTACAAATGATAGACATTCAAATACACTGTGACAAATGGCTTTGGATTTCAGTTGTTTTGTTTTTTTGTTCTGCTTAGCAGTTTATTTTATAATTACAAATACATACCTTTCCTTTATCTACCCACTAATATATTTTAAAGGATCTACGTGTAGAAAAAGAAAAATAACTGCCATCTCTATGCCTACAAAATACACCAGAGAATTTTTTTAATTTGAAACTTTTAATGTTATAGATAATAAAACCATATGCAGTTTTTCTTTTTAAACCTATAAATCTACTATTGTAGAAATCTAGAAATTTCTGTTTTTAAAAGGTAGCACTTAAAGTCGATTAAGAGAAAATATATACATAAAGTGTCCAAGACAAATGGAACTTACCTAAAAAAAAATAAAGAAAGAAAAAAAGCCGAAATCAATAGGGATTGTTTACCCATGTTAAACATTGAAAGAAGAATATGAAATTTTGACTAAAGGATAACAACTCTCTGTTTCACTTAGGGAATAATGAAAAGGAATAAAAGTTATGAAAAATGCATGAAAAAGCTTAAAGTCCCCAAATAAATAAGGAAACAAACAACAAGACCACCTAGGGTCATGAATATTAGAAAGAAATTTAAATCTGATTAAATTCAACTGCAAATCTATTTGATTTCTTGCTGTGTTATCTCTGTCAGTTGGAGGTACAGACTCTTCATATAAATAACTCTTCTAATGGAAATCTCACTACCAATTAACCAATTTTTAAAACATCAGTAGAAACTCTGAGGCTTCTTGCTGAAATTCAGGTGTTTTTTGACTAACTCAGTCTTTCTTTAGATTTCCTGTAAAACTATTCCTGAAGTTTGACTCCAGAAGGAGGTAAAAAAAAAAAAAAAAACTATTCCTGAAGGAAGAAGAGTTGGATTGAGTATCTCAGGGGTCCTATACATATCATCCGAACATCCTTTCACATGCCCAAGTAGTCCCAGGTCTTTGGGTTTATCTTTAAATTTTAAGGATATTTTGCATTCTGTCACAAAATGTACAGTATTTGGCTTTGTACCAATCTCTTAATGACTGAGATTCACCTATCAAATAAAAATAAATAAATAATTGTACTGCACTGAAGAGCACCAGCCCACTTTGTTCGGTTTTGTTTTCTGGGAAATTCTCTCCTTTGTCTCCCTGTCAGAGTGTTCTCAGAAATAGACTGCCACAATAACAGTGGACTTGAAGAGTAGCTGTTTTTGTACAGTGAAACATTCTTAAGTATAAATATTTTTTCTTGTAGATGAGAGAAATTACAATAAATTCTGTTAAACCAAAAGGGAGGTAGGGAAATATATCTCTAAAGAAAGAGACAAAGGGGGGAGTTTGTAAAAACAAGAGCAGAGAACAGGAAAAAAACATTCTCCTGATGACAAAAACCAGGAAAAAACATTTCACCTGACAGAAATCAAGTCATATTCTTTGAAGAAATAGACTTAACTCTAGATATTTTAATTAAGAGAAAAAAATGGAAATGAAAATGTCATTTAGCCAAAGTGTATTATCCTAAGCAAAATGGAATATTACATATCTTTTTCCCAAACGAATCAATTCACTTGAAATTATGAATAAAACAGATAGCTTCTTACAAAAATACAATCATGAGGGACAATCAATTCCAAAAAATATTCAGGTAATCTAAGGGAGCTTGTGGTTGTGGTAGAACTAACATGATAACATTTTTGTATATGTTTCATGCTGATGTTTCAACAACTGATCCAATGCATTCTTTCTAAGCCAATTTTCTGGATTCAAAAGATAAATAGGCTCAAGGAAAGCAAATTATTGTCATCTAATCTGGGGCTTGAGAATAAATACATACGTCATTGTGACACTTCGCTCAATTCAGTGGTGCTGGCGAAGCCTCAGCAACCAATGGAGATTTAGATGTGTAGTTTGGGCCATTGGCACTCCTTGGTACCTATTAACATTAAAGGAAGGAGTTTTTAAGTGCTCTTTCAGGTATGAAGATGATTTGATTTGATACCCTTTGGGTGGTATGTGCTAAGATAGAAAAACTGATTCCACTTCACATGTTAGCTGACTTCTGATGTTGAGAGAAGTTTCGTGAAGAACTTTTAGAGATCATAGTTTAGGAACTAAAGGAGAATAAACAACTACATACATAATCGAGAGGAAAGGTACTGTAATAGATTACACATGTCTGAGGTAGACAGAAGTCAAAGAATGGAAGTAATGGCACCAGTGAAAGCAACACATTTTCAGGCTTCAGTTCTCCTGGTCATTGGTTAATATGTTAGAATCTCTGCTAGAAATACTGATCTTCCAAAGTGTTTTCACAGGTGTCAGAGGTTACATTGCTTCTCTGCGCTGAGCTGAGGATGCTTGATGCCACAACTCAGAGCTAATGCCAGGCCGCCTTTCTTCCTCACTCCTGGGAATCAAGACAGGAGTTGTTCCTCTTTAGACTGTCTTATTAGTCCCTCAGTTGTATTTGTGTTAACAAATGCATTCATTGCAAACTAAAATATATTTTTGGGAGGATCCAAAAGAGGGGAGAGGACCTAATGTCCTTACCTCTATAGATAATTTTTTTTTTTTAATTTCCTTTTACTGGAGTAGCTGATGAACAAAGTTACTTTAGTTTCAGGTATAAAACATAGTGATTCAACTTCTCTATACATAATTCTGTGCTCACCACAAGTGTAGCTGCCATCTGTCACCATACAATGCTCTTATAGCATCATTGGCCATATTTCCTATGCTATGTCTTTTGTCCTTATGATTTATTCATTCCATAACCGAAAGCTGTATCTCCCACTGCCCTTTACCCTTTTTGCCCATCCCCCCCACCCTCCTTCTCTCTGACAATCATCAGTTTGCTCTCTGTATTTATGGATCTGATTCTGCTTTTTGTTTGTTTATTCATTTCTTTTTTGTTGTTAATATACAGTGTTATGTTAATGTCTGGTGTACAATATAGTGATTCAGCAATTCTATACATTACTCAGTGCTCATCATGATAGGTATAATTTTAATCCCCATTACTTTTATCATCCATCCCCTACCCATCTCCCTTCTGGTAACTATTAGTTTGTTCTTTATAGTTAAGAATCTGGTTTTTGATTTGTCTCTATATTCCTTTGTTCATTTGTTTTGTTTTTTATATTCCACAAATGAGTGAAATCATATGGTATTTGTCTTTCTCAGTCTGACTTACTTTACTTTGCATAATACCCTCTAGGTCTATTGTATAGGTAATATTATTATACTGAACATGTCTCTGAATGAGGAAATTACATTTTTAAAAATCAGAACAGTATTGAAGAAGAACAACAAAGTTGGAGGACTGACACCACCCAAATTCAGGACTTACTATAAAGCCACAGTAATTAAGACAGTGTAGTATTGGGAAAAGAATTTGCAACTAGATTGGTGGAACATAATAGAGAGTGCACAAATAGACCCACATAAATACAGTTAACTGATTTTTAACAAAGGAGCAAAGACAATGTAATAGAGCAGAAATAGTCTTTTCAACAAATGGTACTAAAACAACTGGACATCCACGTGCAAAAAAAAAAAAAATGAATGTAGACACAAACCTTACATACTTCACAAAAAATAACTCAAAATGAATCTTTGACCTGAAGGGTGAAAAATATACCACCCTGGCATAAGAATTATTTTGAGCTGATTATTTTGAAAAACAACAGTCACAGAAGAAGCTGAAAGCAGAGTAGAAGTTACTTTTTTTTTGTAAAGGAAATTTACACTTTAAAAGGAAATTTTTATTTGAAAATTTGACTCCCTCTCTATAAGAAGGAAGAGAAGGATGACTAAGTCATAAGAGGCCCATATCAGTGAAGAAGGCACCAGCTTAAATCTGCGTAGCAATCTTACTTTTGTTTACCATTCTTCTCCTGGTCACCTCATAATTGGTCTCCCCACACCCTTCTTTCTTTGATTTAGTGAAAATGGTATGTAGGCCAGAATTCTAATTTCCCTTGGGTATTGCCCATGGTATATATAAGATACATATGTTAATATATATATAAGATATATATGTTAAGGGCCCCTGGGTGGCGCAGTTGGTTGAGCGACTGCCTTCAGCTCAGGTCATGATCCCGGAGTCCCGGGATTGAGTCCCACATCGGGCTCCCAGCTCCATGGGGAGTCCGCTTCTCACTCTGACCTTCTCCCTTCTCATGCTCTCTCTCACTCTCTCTCTTCCCTAATAAATAAATAAATAAAATCTTTAAAAAAGAAGATATATATGTTAATAAACTTCTGTTTGTTTTTTTCTTTTTACATATTTTTTGTTAAAGGGCAGAGCCAAGAACTTAGAAGGATAAAGTGAAAATTATTTTTCTTCCATTATAGTTTTGTATAAAACACAAACCTATAAAATTCCTATAATATAACATAGGAGAAAACCTAGATGATCTTGGGTATGGCAATAAGTTTTAATTAAAACACCAAAGGCATGATTCATAAAGAGCTGATAAGCGGGACTTTATTAAAATTAGTTTTGGCTCTGCAGGAGACAACATCAAGAGAATGAGAAAACATGTCACAGATGAAGAGAATATATGCACACATCTGATAAAGGACTGTTGTCCAAAATACAAAAAGAACTCCTAAAACCCAACAATAAGAAAACCCAATTTTAAAATGGGCTAAAGACCTTGACACCCCAATAAAAAGATATACAAATGGAAAATAAGCATATGAAAAGACATTCCACATCATGTTATTGGGGTAATGCATATTAAAACAATGAGATACCACTACACACCTATTGTATTGGTCAAAATCCAGAACACTGACCAAAGCAAATGCTGGCAGGATGAACAGCAGTACATATGCCTATTCACTGCTGGCAGGCATGCAAAATTGTACAGTCATTTTGGAATACATTTTGGAATTTTCCTAGAAAATTAAACATATATTTACCATATCACTCAGCAGTTGCTTCCCTTGCTATTTACTCAAAGGAATTGAAAACATGTTTGTACAAACATTTGCATAAAGATACTTACAGCAGCTTTAGTCATAATTGCCAGATTTTGGAAGCAACCAATGTCCTTTATTAGGTGAATGGATAAACAAGACATCCAGACAATGAAATATTATTCAGCACAAAAAGAAGTGAACTATAAGCTATGAAAACACGTGGAGGAAACCTAAATGCATATTACTAAGTGAAAGAAGACAATGTGAAAAGGCTACACACCGTATGATCCTAACCATTTGACACATTATAGGAAAGGCAAAACTATGGAGACAATTAAAAAAAAATCAGTGGTTGCCAGGGATTGGAGGAAGTGGGGGATGGACAGGCAGAACACAGAAGACACTTAGGACAGTGAAAATACTTTGTATGATGTCATAATAATGGGTATATATCTATATAGATATAGATACACGTGCACACACACACACACACACACACACACACACAATATGTACAATGCATTTGTCCAAGTCTGTAGGACAACACCAAAAATGAACTCTGATGTAAGCTATGAACTTTGGGTGATGAGGTGTTCATATTGGTGAATCACTTGTAACAAATGTACTACTTTGATGGGGGATATTGATGAGGGGAGAGGCTATGTATGGTGGGTATAGGTGATATACAGGAAATCTCTGTATCTTCCTCTCCTTTTTGCAGTGAATTTAAAACTACTCCAAAAAATAAGTCTTTAAAAAACATTAGTGTTTTCAAATTCAGCTAATTAGCAAATTTTTATTAATAGTGGTCATCTCAGGGGAGGAGAACACGGTGTTGGAAGATAAGAGAGAAAGGAAATTACTTTCCCCTTTTGTGAAAAGGTCTTTTGTGCCTTCTAAATGTTATTGCTGTTATTACTATTATTATTATTTAAAATAATAAATACAAAATAGATTTAAAATTAGATATGACATCACTCATACGGCAAAGGGAATATATCATTAGAAAAGCCTGCTCTATTCATTGACCAAGAAAGTCCTTCCGAGTATGGGTTATTAACCTTGGTAAAGTAATTCTGCTAAGATACTATCCAGTATGATGTATAACTTTCTTTCCTTTCCTTCCTACTGTCTGACAAAGTCTGGTGGTTCAACTCTTTCGGGAAATTTTGGCTTCCTTCTTGAAAATTAGGTGAGGCAAGAATTTTAGCACTCCTCTCTGTCAGAAGTGCCCCTAGGCTGAGCTTTGGGGAAGGTCATGGAAGTGAAGAAACTGTGGGCAAATCTACTATATTTCCAACTTGGCATTAAAATTAAGTAATCTTCTTACTTCCATTCTATATAAAATATATTAGATGGAACATGTTTTTTAGTAGTAGTTCAGAGCTCTGTGAGGAAATAAGGGGTTTGCTATCAAAATTGGAAGAAGACAGACTCGAGGATAAATACAGGTCAGATATTGACAATGAAGAAGCCCTTTTCCATAGCCTTTTCTTTTTAAATAGAATCTAAGCGATCACATGGAAGCCACATATTGTAAGAGCCAGGGAGATGTTACAGTAAATTTAGGAAACAATAAGTGCATGGAAGATGATCAGCACCAAATTAGATTTCCATATTATTGACTCTAATTATATGCTAGGGAAATTTATAAGTGACAACTGGCATTGTTTTCCAAATTTATATGCCTCCAATAATAATGGGTGATACATATTTTATATTAGCCTGAACCTTTGTATGAATAAAATGCATCTCAAATATTGTTTAACTTGCTGTGCCTAACTTTGTGTTTTGTTTTATTACTTTAAATCATTGTCATTTTTGCCCTTATTTTGTGCATGACAAAAAAGCAAGTGTTTGCATTGAAAATGAAGACGTTTTTTCACAGAATATGTCCCAATAAAATACAAGAATATTATTCTCCTATTTCTATTATTTAATAGCTAATAAAAGGATATATTAACCAAGATTTGGAATCTTGAAAATATGCTAAACATTGGTTGAGATCTATATAACACAAAGTAGTATGTGTAGCTCAAAATCTCCAAATTAAAAAAAAAAATGTTCAAATAAAAACAAACCTTTACCTGATTTAAAAATGTAAGGTTAACATTGCCCCCTTCTGGCTCCATATTCAAATAAGAGCAACTACCACAATGTTAAATAGCCCATTCCATCCCATAAAGAAGCAAGTCTGAAACTGAAAAATAATCTGTAGTACCATAGCCAAGAAAGAATAGGAAGAGGATCCATTTTACCTCTGGGTGGTTCCAGGTGAGTTAGAGAGACTTCCATTAGTATTTAGTCCCATAGACACATTATGAAGGTCTAACATTGAGCAGAAACACATGATCTAAGATTATTGTTGTGTAATTTTATTTCTAGCTACTCTCTTTTCCATTTTCTCATTTATGTCCCCTCCCACTGTCATAAACACAAACCTTATGGAACTCAAGAAAAGGTTTAAACCTATCTCCACTGGAAAGCCATACATCTAAGGTGCAGTTCAGAAGGAAGAATTTCCAGAGATGATTCACCACTGCTCCTTCCAAGCATCTGGTCTTAATTCCTAGAAAAATGAACAAAATGCAATTTATATTGGTTAACCCAGAGGCCTTGACATAAATTCATCTCTGGATTTTCAGAGACTTGATGCCATATTGTTAGCTTCCACATACCCCTCAAAAAATAATAAAAAAGGAAAACACATATGTATATTTGAGTAAAACTTTCAAAATTCTAATAGATCTTGTAACAGTCCAATCTTTTGGTGCTTTAGTTTCTGGAAAGGCAGTCAGAATGGTCCTTTCTGTCATCATTGAAGTTCTAGAAGAGGTAAACAGGAAAATCAAGCCTAAAATCATTGTTAAAGACTATTTTTGAGCCTTGCTCTAGCAGGGAGGAGGTTTAATTACCAAAATAAATATGTCAGACTACTTTTTATTATAAAATACATGGGATAAATCTGAACATTTTGGTATAAGTATGTGCATTTTATTTTATTGCTACTCTAGAGATATGGATCAGTGTAAGCTTTGCCACTGGAGAGTTCATCTCAACACCAAGGGAAAGAAAGTGCTGCAGAATTGTATTCAGGATTATATTCCTGTAACAACTACATCCTTATCTGAAGGTGGCTCCAATCCTAAAACACTTTCCATTTGTGGGCCTCCCGTAGGGTCATGAGAGCTTCACATCCTCCACAGTGCGAGCTTATTTATTTCCCAAGTCTAGTTCCTAAAATAGTTATTAGGGCAGTATTCAGAGATTAGGAAGGAACCGGACCTCTCTCTATCATTCTCTCATTGCCTCTTTACGTAGAAGCACATGACCGCACACTCAGAAAATTGAGAGATACTATCCATCTTCAATTCTTTCTTGTTAAAAGAGGTAAGATTAATCACTAGCAACAGGAAATACTACATCAAGTGGCTTAAATTACTGGAACATATGCTTCAATCCCATTTTTTTGAGGAATTCATGTGATAGAAAGCATTGTGTGTGCACTCAAGTCATATGTTACTAGGTTATTCTGCCTTGCAATTCACAGGCACTTAACTACAAAATTTGTATTGTCATTATAAAGCCTAGATAATGCATTGCCTGGGGCCATGAGGATATAAGCAGCTTCTAGCAGGTAAAATTTATTTTTACTTTAGCAATTGCCAGGGCAAAGGAAGAGTGCTAGGTTCCACTTATTCTGGGCAGCACTCCACATCATCAGTCTTGACAATGGAAAGTACACCACTTTCAACGATTTCCTACTGTGTTCTTCACTAAATGTTCAGCATCAATGTTCTTGGACTCTTAAGCTGTACTTAGCATGTCTTGACCAGGCAAGCTGGACAGACCTCAGCCTGTAAACGACAGGGTCAGGGGAGATATAACAAAAGCAAACATTTGAAATGAATATACAGCCCTGAAAAACAGACTTTCCTTTCCTAACACCTGATAGATTTACCAAAGGGGAGTCTGACATTACAATATATTCATGTTGTAAAACTCGGGAATTTAGAGTATGGATGCTGATCCATGATTCTGTCCCACGTGCAAATGCAAGGGTCTTGTTTGTTTGTTTGCTTTTGTTTTTTGTTCTTTTTGTTTGTGTGGGTTTTTTTTAAGAGTTTACTGGTAGTGTTTATTCTGAAAGGCAGTAAATTGAGACTGTATATAGATTGACAGTTAACAATGAGAATTTGGGAACTTTAGAGAGTTTGTTGGATAAGCAGTCATTTAGAATCTCTCAACAACTTGTGTCTACACACAAGTAAATCCAAAAGTATAAGAAAAATCAAGACAATAGAATCATCTCTGTTTCGGAAGTTCAGAGCCATAGAAATAGTTATGGTTTTAGGGAAGAAAAGACAGTGTAATGTGTCATCAATCACTCTCTCTCTCTCTCTCTCTGAACAAAAGAGTTTCTGAATTAAATAGAAGAGAATATTATGCTATCTCGTTACTAAGAAAATGTGGAAGAAATGCAGAGATTCAGAAACTGTTAAACCTTGCATTTCATTTCCCCCACCAGAGAGGCATTGTAATACCTAATTGCAATATGATTTATTTTTATTTTTTTAATATTTTATTTATTTATTTGACAAGGAGAGGGAGAGAGAGAGTCACAAGTAGGCAGAGGCAGGCAGAGAGAGAGGGAGAAGCAGGTTCCCTGCCAAGCAGAGAGCCCGATGTGGGGCTTGATCCCAGGACCTTGAAACCATGACCTGAGCTGAAGGGAGGCTTTAACCTGCTGACCCACCCAGGCGCCCCTTGCAATATGATTTAAATTTCCATGTGATAGCTTCAGTTTTCTTCATATAATTTCATCTACCATGAGCAGTAAGAAGTATTGACTGACCTCTATGATAACCAATGAAATCCATTATCTCATCAGTTTTTTTTCCACCAGATAATTACAAAACCAGAATAATCTGTCTTCAGTATAGCAACTATGATATATTTGTGATAGCTAATTATATACTGTTTAGCATGTATTTCTTAAAAACAGTATAAAAAATTTTGTTTCCTAGGTATCATTTTTATAGTAATGCCAAGAAAAAAATATGCATTATGACCATTAAAATCTTAAATGCCCTAGAAAATATAAATATGAGATAAAATAAGATGGTAACTTATTCAACTTTATTTCTTATAGATATTGTCCATGAATAGACCTTATAAGCTATCTGGGACATTCTAAAGAGCCAAAAGTGGTTTCCTGGGGAGAAATCAACTGTACCCACTATTGTCAAAGCTCTAGCATCATGTGGCAGACAGTTACAGGATACCCCAAATGGGGACAGTGGGATCAAGTACATTATTGAGTACACTCTGATTTTTGTATATTATAGTTCTATCACCCAAAATGTGTTTAAGTTTGCACAAGAGTAAAGTTTGACCAGAGGTGGAACACTATGCATTTTAAAATAAAACAATCACAGAATATACCTAAAACCCAACCCCAGCTCCCACTATTATCACAGACAGTGCTTTATAGGAGACAAAAGGAACTGACACCTGACTAGAGACCAGAACAACTGGGATCTACCACTAATTCTAAAGAGCTATCTAATGACCTTGGTCAAATCGCTCATCTGGCTTTTATCACTTAATCTCTAGTGATAGATTAGCTACATCAATTTCTGAATTGGTCGTTTATGGTTCTGAGTTACCCACATTTTCATTTGTTCATAAGAATGATGTACTTGAGGGGAGAGGAAACCGTACCTCTCCTATCCTCATTTCATGTGGTTTTGGCAGGGGCAGTGATGTCACTCTCCAAAACTCAGCATCTCCCTACCTACCAGTATGCACAGACTGCAGGCCTGGCCAGTCAGTACCTTCCACTCTGTGGGCTGACACAGTTATTTCAGTGATGGACACATGATCCAGGTCAGCTCAGAGAATTAACTCAATAATTTTGCTGACGTTATTCAAAATAAAGTACATAATTTCTGTAGGATTGTTAGACAGTGTAATGTTAAAACGAAACTTTTGATGACTATATTGGACTTTTTGAGGGGTGATGACTATATTGGACCTTTTGAGGGGTGAGCTAACTTGAAAAGAAGGAGACAAAAAGAAAAGCAGAGCTGCAAAATGGAAAGAAATTGTGTTGTGACACTGTCATTCGAGATTCCATATCTAAACTGACTAAAGCTAGCCACATCTGTCACTATGAATTATAGAGTTACTTGAGCCCCAAATTCCAATCTAAAAAGAATTGAGGGACACCTGGGTGGCTCAGTTGGTTAAGCAATTGCCTTCAGCTCAGGTCATAGTCCCAGAGTCCTAGGATTGAGCCCCCTGTCAGGCTTCTTACTCAGCAGGGAGCCTGCTCCTCCCTCTCCATCTGCCTGCTACTCTGCCTGCTTGTGCTCTCTCTCTCTCTCTCTCTGTCAAATAAATAGAATTGAAATAATAATAATGGAATTTATATTAGTATTTTATCATGTATAATTATAATAGCCCTATATAACAGGATCTTAAATGGAATTACAACCACAGAGATTATATCACTTATATAATTTGTAAAAATCAGTTCCATTCCTATATTTTGCTCAGTTCTTTCACAAAAATATACTACTAGTACCTGACTTATAATTCATGTATTTGATCAGAGTGCTGTATGTTAGACATGAAGTTCTGTTCACATTCCACATCTGTGTATGTTGAGTTAACTTTATTTAGAGATCTTTATGTGTCTGATCTTGTAATAAGTTACCTTATCTAAATCATTTCACTCCTTAATCAATAACCATTCACATATATTACCAGTTTTCCAGATAACTAATAGAGTTTAGAACTTTTCTCTTAATTTCTAGTTTACCTAACAAATTAACTCATATGCAAATTGTTCTTATAAATAGTTGAGCTCTGTGCATCAGTCTCCTCAAGTCCCAGTTTAAGATCTACACCTTCTAAAATTTCAAGTTCATCATATAGAAACAAAGGATTATGGACCATTCTTTTTTGTTGGTTTTGGATTGGCTAAATATAAACAAATTTCTAAGATAAGGGATGGCACTTGAATGAATGGAAGATAGGAGAAATAGACTTGCATAGATAAAAGATTACAGGCAGTAAGGAAGGTAGGTGTGTAGAAGTACCTATAGGAAGGACAAAAAGATTCAAAGAGGGAAAAATAAAAGAATAAAAAATTTTAAAAAAAATTTTAAAAATTTTTGTAGCCTTACTTTTTTTTTTAAGATTTTATTTATTAATTTGACAGAGAGAGATATCACAAGTAGGCAGAGAGGCAGGCAGAGAGAGAGGGGGAAGCAGGCTCCCCGCTGAGCAGAGAGCCCAATGCAGGGCTCGATCCCAGGACCCTGGGATCATGACCTGAGCTGAAGGCAGAGGCTTTAACCCACTGAGCCACCCAGGCGCCCCTGTAGCCTTACTTTGACATCAAGGGCCAAATTGAAATCTTCCAACCAAACATCTTTAAAATACCTTCAACATCTATGAGGAGTAGAACACATTACACTAGCTCAGCCCCCTATATTGAGGGGATGAGGCAAGGATCCCTAGTGATGGGAAGCCATAGGTTGTTCAACAACTGAGAGCATTGTCCAGTGTAAAAAATGGATGAAAATTAATTTGTCTGGCTCAAATTATTTTTAGGAATCTGAAAAAGAAGCACTAAAACATTAGGTCATAAGAAAGCTGAAATTGAAAGGTATCAGAGGTATCAGAGAGATATCATGAGCTAAAACTATGCCGATCTAAAAGAATCATCTTCATGCTAGAATAGAGGATTTGACATGGATCCCAAGTGAAGTCCCTCCTTCACTGCATCTAAGGAAGGTTGTTATTCTCTAGATCAGGAGACCCAGTTACAGAAGCAACAGCTGTAACACAAGGAGCTCCGTACCAAATTCTTTGAAAGCAAGACCCTGGAAATGACAAGTAAAACAGACCTAAGAACTAAACTGTGTAATCTAAACCATATATCCCTCAAGAAACTATCAGTAATATGAATGGATTTCTTTATCTTACAACTAGAGGTGCTAAACACATATACCCAAGTGATAAAAGTATTAAGGTAGCATAATTGGTTATGTAATTCCTGTTCCTTTTTTTACAAGTTCATATGAACCTATAGTAAACCTGTTGAAACACTTGCCTAACAAGCATAATTATAAGGGAAAGTTGGGTGTGAATTCCAATTGTATTTTATTACTATGGCATAGACATTATCAGTGAACAGTGTAAGAAGTAACATAAATATAATACTGTATTTGACATAAACATATTTTATGATAGTCTTTGATATGTCATCACACAGTGTTACTTATATGAGGCCCCATGTAGAAATCAATGCAAAGGAAACTATAATCTATCTAGAAGAGCTTGTGTGTTCTTCCATTCTGATAAGATAGAGATTCCTTTTAAGGGAGAGTCTCCTAAGAGGGATGGTGAGAGCCTAAGGTAATATAAGTCAGACTAATAACATTACCCTTTTATGGTTTGTGTGTTATATTCCTTCTCTTTTTTTTTTTTTGTAGCCTTGGTTTGCTAGGTCTATATACATTTTAACATCTTCATTTTAAGTATATCATTTATTATAAATAAATATAAATATATTTTAGATAGATGAGATATAAACAAATATATAATATTTGATGATACCAAATTACTATACTTAGATATACATTGAATGTGTATTTTTCCCTAGATAATACAAAAATGTCTTTCAAATAAGCATTGCTACATTCTATAGGGGTTTTTTTTTTGCCTCTTGTTATATATCAAGAGTAGCATTTCTATTACTGATTTTAGCTTTTTTTTTAATTGCTAAAGAAGGGAGTAAAGAATAAAATAATGTGACTAACAGCCATTGTTGAAACATATCTTGACATTATTTTCCCCATGTTTTAATGTCTCATTTTGTCATCACAAACATTTTTATAGTAAGAACCAAATAATACCCCCACCTTGGGCCTTAATATTTTCCTATTTCATTAAGTTTAGGGGGGAAGTAAGCTTATTTATCCCACATATTTATGCAGTTTTCACCATATATTAAGCTTTGCTAGAGTAAGACAGTCTTCCATATAATTTGGTGAATAGCTATGGAATCATCTATTTTTTTCAGCTTAAGTAGCATAGGAAAAAGAAGTGTACTAAGAGTTAGAAGACAAAAACCTGACCCAATATTTATAATTCCTAACTAAAAAATGAGAGCTAATCCTTGTTTCTTACAAATTTTACATCAACTTAGTGAAAACAAAATAAGAAAAGTTCCCTGAACAATTTAAAATTTTGGATAAATTAATACTACTTTAGTAGGAAAAAAAAGTAAAGATGTCAAGTTTTTTCCTTTTTTTTTTTCTATCTGCCATCAAATTTAATTCTGCAATCTAATTTTAGGTTCTAAGTAAAATGCACATCTTTGTTGCAATAAAAGTGTAATTTTAAGATATTGTTAATATTAACAATATTAAGATATTGTTAATTCTACATTCTGAATTATTAGACAAATTCATACTAATACTTATATAGTTGAACATTTTAATATATAACGATTCTATCTTGTTTAAAAGTTAGTATTTTACGACTCCCAAGTTATTCAGAGTCATCTAAAAATAATTAAATCATATGTTCCTAAAAAATAGTGTGAAAGAAAAAAGTACAATGGTTTTATCTTGCTTTATTTTTCAATTGAACATTTTCATCAATTAAACCCCAACCATAAAAATGAAACTCATTTTTTTAAATTACTGTTTATGTGAAAGACAATTATAAATATATCAGCTTAAAATGGCAACATTTTATATTACGCGATGTTAGTTTTCTGGTCTTTGTGAAAGAAATATCCAATAAATAAATGTTAATATATCATAATCAGTGCTACCATTAATAGTAAGTCACCAGCTGTCATGAACCCCACATTGAACTGATGAACTGGATGGATGTGTAAAAAAGAGCAAAGGTGGAAGCTGTAGCCATTTATCTACTTTCCTGATGCTCTGTTTTTCATTAAGTTTGGTGCTCATATTTGGATTGATTCCAACGTATTGTGTTTGGTAATTAAAGGAGGTTAGAGATTGTCAAGGACGTTGAACAACTCTCTCTCTCTCATATACATGCACGCACACACATTATGCAATCACGAAGAATCAAAATATTAAATTTTGGCTATGTTGAATTGTAAAATGGAAATTATCCTATAAAGGCTATAAATAAACCATTCATTTTGCCAGAGACATGGGTTTGAGAGAGCTTACACTGAGAAACATTAAGAAAGTTTTCCTATAGCAATTTCTTGAGAATTCAGTAGCAGTGCTTGTAAAATTTCTATTGGGAATTACATACCATACTTTCAAATTAAGCCTGACTACTGTGCTTGGAAACACTGTCACACAGCACTGGTTTTGTAGATTAAAGTTTCCAAGTAGAAGACAGAAGCATATTGTTCTTATGTATGCCCATTCTGAAATCAAGCAGAGTTGTGTCATTCACTATAATTTCTTTAAGTAATAAAGGCTTTAAAATTAACCTTCAATTAAAAGAGAAATCTCTAGCAGTTACCAACTCTGGTTTGTCTAGATCAATGTTTTCATAATATTCAAACAAATGACTTGGCAAAAATATTAATAGATCTTGTGAAGCTCAGGTAGGGCATTTTGGATTTTCTCAGAGATTTTTGTCTAAGACAGCAATTCTTAGCACCATGGACAATGAATTTCCACATTTCTAGGCCACATACTTCCAAGTTTTGCTAAGAGGTATAAAAATTAGTTCAGCTACCAGTATGCAGGCTAAATAGAAGAAAGCCTGAGATTCATTGAGGAGAAGAAAATAATTATTTGCAGCAATTAGCGGAAATAGAGAGGACTGGGGTATACTCCCTCACCCACCTCAAGCCATGTGAGCAACACAGGAATTCCTTGATGAGACTGTGATGGAGGTGGTGGCATTGGGTTGGTTTCCAGAGTAGAAACCAGGATTTTCTCTCTGGCTGGACATTAGCTAGTATATAAAAACATATTTGACCCTGTTGTGGCACATCATTTAGCACAATGGAAGAATGTTTGGTAAATGTGATATTGTCCTCTAGAGTTTGGGAAGGATATGAAAATTTGGACTTGACTCTTGAATTTTCAAGTAGAACAGTTGTTGTAAATGCTTGGGGAACAGGACAAGGAAAGAGGAGAGTAGTGAATGTGACCTGTGCTTCTAGAATTTGTTACCGCAACAATGCCTGAATTCCAGTGGCCTTTGCTCTTTGATATGTATGTTTATCTTATAGAAATTTGACCCACGATATTTGCCTTCCAGGCCCAGGTATTCTACTAGAAAGGCTGGAGGTATAGGATTGGAAGGCAGGAGTTTGGGAAAATGTATAAGAAGTTATTTGAATAGAGTATTATAGAGAGCAGGTAATAGTTCAGTGCAATAGTCCCCAAAGGAAGAGTCTCAAAATTACACAAAAGAGCTCAGCACCAAGCAAAGAGGAATTCGACTTTTCTGTCTAATTTGCCCTTACTCTGTCCCTTGCCCCAGGTCCCATAGAAGCCATAAATAGCAGAAGGAGTGGAAAAGTTAAGTATAATATAGTAAGAATAGAGGGAAAAAAAATAGACCCTGCCCCCTTTCCTATTTTTGGCCTAACTGTCCTAGGGGTGGCCTGAGTTACAAAGGGTATTAAATTTGAATTGAAGGAGAGGTTAAAGTTTTGATTCAAATTTGTTAGGAATTTTAGGGGCACCTGGGTGGCTCAGTCAGTTAAACATCCAACTCTTGATTTTGGCTCAGAGCATGATTTCAGGGTCATGACGTTGAGCCAGGTGTAAGGCTCTGTGATCAGCAGGAAGTCTGCTTGAGATTCTCTCCCTCTGTCTCCCTCTATCCTTCTCCCTGCTCATTCACTCTCTCTCTCAAATAAATAAATAAATACATTTTTAAAAATTGTTAGGATTCTTAAATAACGGAAGTGAAACTGCTCTAATCTTTGAGAATGAATAGAAAATTTAGGGACTATATTTCAGATTTTGACAAAGAATAGGGAAGAGGAGTTTAGAGAAAATTAGTTTGAAGTCCATAGAGGAAACAAAATAAGGCTAATTTCATATTGTGTTCACAATTACTAAGATTATAAAATGGTTTCAAACCATTGGTTAAGATCAGGTGTTCCCAGTCCAATCACAGACCAAAGTCAGTCACTGTAACACTTTGCTTTTCTACCAGGAAATAAGAAAAATCAGAAAAACATAACAAGTTTATGCAACTTAATTTATGCAACCTAAGTCACAACCCTTGTAAGATCATGTACTTTAATTTAAAATATCCATTATGCTAAAAAAAATGTGGGAAGGAAGTGTAGAAGTGTTTTTCTTTTATTATTTATTCTTTCTTGGAAAAAAATAAAAGTTGTCACACCCACACTATTTTTTAATCAAACATATACTCTATTACTCTAGGTCATGTTACTTAATCTGAAATCACCTAGGTAATATTTTTTTTCTATTCTGATTTCACAGACTTAAAAATAACTTTTTAAAAAATTTGTTTTCATGAAATTAAAAAAATAGAGATGGATCTATTTTTAGGATTTCTATGGTAAGATAAGCGATTTATTTAATGTCTTACAGATGAACCTGAAATTTTGATCTTGTCCTGCACTGAACTATTCTTCACTGAATTGGTCTCTTTTTCCATTAAATTGAATAATATTTTCCTCTTCACCTGTGAAGATACAAGTGAAGGGGACAGTATATTGTGCCCAACTCCAGGAAAAATGTTTTGCATCAGGGTAAATTCTTCCTGAAAATGTGCACATCTTTGTCCTACTGCCCATTTCATTTTGCCATTATTTCCCAGATACACATTTTTATTCTTTGAATATGTTTAGCTATTCAAGTCATGTAGCTAATCAATTTACACTGAGAATATAAAATCATACAGAGTTGAATGAGTCATTTTCAAGAATAAGCTCCAAATGGCTTACTCTCCTCAGTTTGTTTCCACCGGCAATTTATTTCACAACATAGTGATTTCTGCCAAGGTATCTTGTTGGGTTGTGCTGTAGAGGAAGTGGGGAGGGGGGCCTCAAGCAATTTTGAATTGAGTTGAATTCTGCCAGTGCTCTTTAATCAAATGCAGTCTCATGGGTACATTATGTTCTATGCCTTGTTTCATGTATTTTTCTAAATTGGAATTATCTTTTTCTACCATCCCTACTATCTTTAACACCAACGAGTAGATGCTACTCATTTTCAGTGGTTACCAAAAAGCTTTTCCTAATCAGTCTGGTGTTCACTGACTTCCTTCTTCTCTTTATCCTGCTGCATAGTCTATCATATAAAGGCCTGTCATTTTATATGATGTCAACCTAATCATTTACTGTTGTGTATTTTGGAGTTATCTCAACCACAAGGAGATCCAAGATTTATATTTTACTTAATCTTTAGGAGGGCACTTTAGGGATTAGCACATGTGCTCTCGGGTCAGTAAGCAGTGACCTGGGAGTCCACCCACCACATATTGGTGTGACAACCCATAAAAAGTATTTAACAGAGGGCTTGGCAAATAGGAAACATGTAATAAATACTGCTCATTGTTCCTGCTTACCGCTGCTGGAGCTGCTATTGCTAGTTTCCATGGAGGGAAGATTACCAGCATTGACCATTTGCTAAGACCTTAATAGATCATTGTTGCTTCTATGAAAACTCCTAAAATTCTTCAATTCATTCAATCCCTCTTCCCCTACCAAAACTACCAATGTTTTCACGTTTTCATATTTTTTGAAAATAGGGCCTCATTTTCATCAATCTAGCCCTGGTAATATGGGGCTCTGTGGACTTTCTTTATTCCACGCCTTTGAAAAAATTTTAAAAATTGTATTATATATTTTATGTAGATATCTTTTAGACATTTATGTCTGGTTTTTGATATATGAATGCCTTAAAAATAAGTATTAAAACCATGTTGGCTGTGCTTGCCTAATTTAATGACTCTCAAATATTTTTAAATAAGAAGAGTAATGTAAAATCTCAAAAAGAAAATGGTAGTTAATATATTTCTTAAATTCTAATATTTGTGTAGCCTACTCAGTCTTAGGATGGAACAAAGAACTAACTTATCTTCTAAATTGTAAGATGAGCTCTTAAGCAATAGTAGTTTCTTTAAAAAAAAAGCATGTTTCAATAAAAAAGAGGTGTTAATGTTTGTAAATTCTAAACAATAAGAAAGTGTTAAAGTAATTCAGGTCAGGCTGGGCATTAGACATCTGGTCTCAAGAGCAAAGAGTCGTTTTAAGGATCCATTGTCCTAGAAATGGAGAACACAAAACCAAACAGGAAAATCAGGTCTCATTTTCTCTGCAAGATAACTTCTACCTGATGATCAGACTAGCTCTTTTATCTAGCTTCCTTCTATGTCTTTGTTCTTTTCTAGTTTATTTGAACATCCTTTTAAATAGATTTTCTCATCCTAATAGATATAATGCAGGTATCTCTTCTGAAGCTCAACCCAATGCTCTGAAATAAGGCTAAAGGAAAACAACACTATACAGATATCCCTTTCTCTTTTAATGTACGTGGCTTGAGAGAACAATGTGGGAGATGTTTTTCCTCCTATTTCCATGCATCATTTGCCACATGAGCTCCACTAGATGATTTCCAGGGTGAGTGCAGAACACACTGGCCCTGCACCCCAGGAAACTGCCAAGCACCTGCTGTTAGTGTCAGATGCTCCTAAGGGAAGTAAGTGTAAGGCCAGAGTACAAAGTGACTGGTCCTGTCTTGTTTTGGAGGACGTGCATTTATCATTTGTTTTATTTTCAGAAATAGAGCAGACCCACTGATTATATAAAAAATAATCTTGTCTGTAGTATGATGGCACGTGAAGTGCTATTTTTTTTATGCATATATAAAGTCAAGCGTTGACTTCATTGGAGTATCTGTAAAATTTTTCTTCTTGGTGATTACTTTGTGTTTCTGCATGATTTTAAATGTTTACAGATGAGTTTTCAGTTTAACATTCAGATATTCCTGTTGTCTGACCTTGGATTTTGACTTCCTAAAGAAGATTACACACAATGGGTAATAGCAGTATAATATTACCTTTCCTAATAAATCTGTTCACATATTATTGGCTTCGCACTTGCATCCCTTAATCTGTGGACACAGGCAAGCATTACTTTAAAAACTCATAGTATTTTGGGCGCCTGGGTGGCTCAGTTGGTTAAGCAACTGCCTTCGGCTCAGGTCATGATCCCGGAGTCCCGAGAGCGAGTCCCACATCGGGCTCCTAGCTCCATGGGGAGTCCGCTTCTCACTCTGACCTTCTCCCTTTCATGCTCTCTCTCACTCTCTCTCTTTCCTAATAAATAAATAAATAAAATCTTAAAAAAAAAATAAAAACTCATAGTATTTTAGTGATTCAAAAGAAAACAGGAACATTTATAAGAGACGCACAGAGAGAGAATAAGAGAGATGATAACACATTAAAGAAGCCCTTCTCCTAACTTTACTCTTATGCATGTGTTTTCAAATAGTGAAATGAATAATAATGAGAAATACGTATAATGAAAACTCTCCTAATGGGTATATGCTTCTCAGTCCTCTTGAAAGAACAGGAGCTGCCAGAATAAAAGCTCCATCTAGGATACCTGAAAGATAGTTTACCTTGTTCTCTAACATGGTTGGTGCTAAAAACACTGAAATAAATATTGAAGATACTAATTAAACCATAGACACTAAAATTTCTGTGAAACGTATGTATAATTTAACGTTTAGACTGTTATCCTAAAACTACATCAGATAAGGAATTCAGTTTACCCAACAACAAAACAGCCTATTTGCACATCTGACCTTACAGATAAGTAAAACCTTCCGCTAGGTAAGCCACACCTACAGAACTATTTCTGTACTATTTATTTAAATAGACTAATTCAAATATGTTTTCCAAATCCTCTTCTTCACACAGATACTAATGCCAGGTTCAAGATACAAATAAATAGTACTTACATTTGAAGAGCACAGCTGTTATTATAGATGAATATTTTTGCCAGAACATGAAATTAAATTTGAACAGAAGCCCAAAATCATAAACATTACTGGAATGATACAAAGTGTATATAATCAAATTTTAGTGTACTGAGGTTTTATTGTTATTTCTACTCCATTTTTGTGTTTTGAAACCAGAGCTCTTATATGAATATTCATTAAGAACTGTTCTGGAATCTTTTATTTGTCCTCTCTGAATTGATATCAATATTAATAAAAAAACAAGTTTTGATTTAAGTAATTTATTAGGCAGTTTCAAAGTATGACTTGTTCTTAAAATGTGATTGTTGTGAAAAAAAACCAGGCCTCACGTAAGGCCTACAGACTTTAATGATGTTCTAGCAATATTCATTTGTTTACCAAATGTTTATAAAGCACCTACTGTGTGTCAGGTTGCATAATTATGGACTTACAAAACAAAAATAAGATGTCTCACAGTAGAATTGGTAGATAAACTGTGGTACACCTAAACAGTGGGCTAATATCCAGCAATCAAAAGAAATGATCCATCAAGCTAGGAAGACATGGAAGAAACAAATACAAATTACTCAGTGAAAGAAAACAATCTGAGAAGGCCACATACTGTATGATTCCAACTACATGCCAGTCTGGAAAGGCAAAACTATGGGAACAAAAAGCTCAGTGATTGCCAGGTGTGGGGAGTTAGTGGGAGATGAATAAGCATTGCACAGAGGATTTTAGGGCAGTGAAAATACTCTGGAGGTGTAAAAATGGATATAGGACATTATGCATTTGTCCAAACCCATTGAATATATAACATGAAGAGTGAACCCTTAAGTAAACTTTGGATTTCAGGTCATTATGATGTGTCAATGTAAGTAAACAATGTACCATTGTGCTGATGATCTTGACAATGGAGAAGACTATTCATATGTGGGAGCAGGGGGTATATGAGATATTTCTGTACCCTCCTCTCACTTTATTGTAAGCCTAAAACTGGTCTTGAAAAGTAAAGTCTTTTTATTTTTTACTAACTTTTTTTAAGATTGATTTATTTATGTGAGAGAGAGAAGGAGTGTATGGGGGGAGGGACAGAGAAAGAGCCAGAGAGAGAAACTTTAGCAGACTCCACATTCAGCATGGAGCCTGATGTGGGGCTCTATCTCACCACTCTGAGATCACTACCTGAGCCCAAACCAAGAGTTAGATGGTTAACTGACTGTACCACCCAGCACCCCAAAGTCCTTTTTTTTTTTTAAAAAAAGAGATAGATACATTAGGCATTTTTCTAATAGAATATCGAACCATTATCAAAGGTCCAGCATCTGTCCTCTACACATTTTATTTGTCTCAGCACTCAGTTGCACAATTTTATAGAGATTTCAATTTTCAGGTTTTTCTAGTATAGCAAAATGAGTGGACATTGCCATCCCCTTTCTATTAAGGCAGAAATGCAGAGAGATAAGATATTTGTAGTTGGGAAATGGGGTCATCCATTGCAATTATTAAAAAGCATTTGCATCTACTGTGGAGATCCCATGTAATGAAAGTCTTCTCATCAAGGTATTGTCTCATTCTCAGTATAGTGATGCCAGAGTTCATTTTCACAAGAAGCAAATATAACACATGTTAATAAAATGAGTATGTGGGGTACCTGGGTGGCTCGGTGGGTTAAAGCCTCTGCCTTCAGCTCAGGTCATGATCTCAGGGTCCTGGGATCAAGCCCCACATTGGGCTCTCTGCTCAGCAGGGAGCCTGCTTCCCCCTCTCTCACTGCCTGCCTCTCTGCCTGCTTGTGATCTCTCTCTGTCAAATAAATAAATAAAATCTTTAAAAAAAAATACAAAATAAAATGAGTATGTTTACATTATGTGTAACTCCACTGGTCTTATTCTTGAAGAATATTAATATGATTTAAGTGGAATTTCATTTGCTCTTAGTTAAAGAGGAAAACAGCCTGATACATCAGTATTTTCAAGACGAAAGGAGGGACAAAGGGCAGAAGATTCTTTCTTTTGGAATAAGGAGGAGAGGTTCCTGGGAAAGGCTGATAGGACATAGAAGGGCTATTGAGAATAGGACAAGAGGAGTTATGGAGACAGAATGGTCAAAATCAAATGGCATTTGTATTTTCATGGTACTACCCTCAAAAGTGTAAGCCTAGAGACTTGCTTCCTGTCTTTCCCCATATTTCTTTTAAGGAAACACATTTTTGGTTAATTCTCAGTCCTCCTACTCTTAAGACCTTAGGTTGTTTTACCATTAAATGAAGAATTTCCCAAACTTAAAGACAGGTAGAATTAAAATAGATGGAACCTAAGACACAAAATGACAATTTGAAGAGAGCTTCTTAACCAAGAATATCTGTGATGGATCATTATGTAAGCAGGAAACAAAATAAAATTTTATTATGTTTGGCCCCTTAATTTATGAGGTTGCTTGTTATGGCAATTAACCTATTTTGATAAAAACAATGGTTAAATATATATATATATAATATATATTATATATTGTATATAATTATATATTATATAACACATTTTATAAAGCTCATATTGATAACATTATATCAATATACTTATATTACTACTGATATATTATTAGTATATTAATACATAATTTAATATTACATATTAATTGTATATTATATATGATTATGTGGTGTTTTATGGTATATGGTACATAAGACATATATATTTTTAAATCAAAGTCAATGTTCTAATTAACAGCATCCCTATTGATTTCTCGTGAGTCAATTTAATTTCTATCTTGCCTAATTTTGACATCCTCTTTGTAGACTGCCAAAGTAAAAAAAGAATTTAAAAAGGATACTGCCCACTGTTGAGAAAGCTCAGGATTATAGGAAAGACCGAGCACCAACAATAAGTAGTTTTTACTATATTCCCAATCATAGTGTTGATGATGCCAGAATAAAATATTTCAAAAACCTTAGAAAGCAGATGCTTTTATTTTTGTTTTAATATCTGATGTGAAATATCAAAAGCTATCGGATAAATTTCTAAATAAATACTGCTTTATCTTTCCCTGTTTATTTTTAAAAACGTTTTCAGAAATCATTTGAAGTGCACAAAGGAGCAGAGTTGGTGTCAAATATGAAAATTGTATAGTATTCCGAACTAGAAAGTCAACTTGCCTCTCAAAATGACTTTAAGCTTTTAATACTGATGCATTTTTATTTCATTGAAGTATAGCTGTTGCATGATACATGGACATATTTGCTACATTCTTGAATTTTTTTTAGTTTTATATTGACTTTATAATCAAGGCAGTTGTTTGATTCAAAAACTTAAAGTCTACATTTAATTTAGCAAAAGTGAGTTGTTGTATTTCATTTTTATAGAACCCATATTGCCGTATATGCTGTAATAGAGTTTAAGAGAATCTGTTCAAAGCTTTGCCACAGATTTTAGAAATGAATGCTGCAATTATTTTCTGTTGGGGTGTGTGAGATTGTTCTCCGCCCTTGGGTTTATTCATTCCTGATTGCTTCTCAACTGTCATAAGTCTCTTGAAAGAGAAAATGGTGAGTTGTTTCTTAAGACCAATTACCAGTCACATCTGAGAAAGCCAAATTGAGGAATCAGACTCATTTGTAACATATTTCTAACTTTGCATTAATGTGGATTTGTTTATACAAATAACCCATCAATTACGTTGTTTTCCAAATCCACAGAATTATACTAAATCTTTTGAAAACATAAAAAAATGAATACAAAAAAAGGAAGTTGGAGATTGAAGAGGTATAATTCAAAAAAAAATTGAATGACTAAACTACAAGGAATGCCCATATCCCTGATTTGTGCGTAATCCTTTGGTCCTCAAGTTTTACTCGTGGGACTCTAATTATGGTAAAATCATATTTTTTTATCTTCAAAAATTTGTGTTTTGCTCATATATATTTTCATTTATATTTTAAAAATGTCTTAGCTCTTTGAAAATGAAAGAGCAGATATGAGAGGGAGCGATATACCTGACAGAACCACTGACAAGGTTTTATAATATGGAAATTGAAAACAGGTTTATTTTTATCTCATTAAGGTATTAAATGTGGTGAGTACAAGGAAGTGCGGAGTAGAGGGGAGATGGGCTGGAATGTAGCGCAGGCAGGGAGAAGGGAAGCCCCTTGTTTTGGAAGCTCACTCAGAGATCTTGTGCTCTCTTACTTGCCTTGGTTATGCCATGAATAGGCTGGGACTACTCACCAAAACGGAAGCCGTATTTTTTTTCTCTGTGTGTGCATGCATGTGCACACACACATACACACCCCTTTTTGCGAGACAAGTAATGTACAAGGAGGGTCCATCTGAGAGCACATTTTTGTAATTTTCCTAAAGGGGGCATGTATGTAAGCAGATGTACTGAGACTACTTAAGCAACGCTGGGACCGTTCCAGTTCTACAATTCTAGGGTTAGCATGAGCACAGGATGGGTATGATGGGCTGCATGGCAACAATCTGAAGAGCAGCAGAATTAGTTACTAGATATGGACTCCAGTTCCAGCTCTAGGACTCAGTCATCTGAACTTCAGCCCCCCCATCTGCATTCCACATAGAGATGCTAACTTTTTAGCTTACCGCAGGGTAGCTGTGTACATCAAATGGAGTGCTATCGTCACTTCATAAACTGAGAAGTACCAGGGACACGTGAGCTATTGTTGAGGGGGGTTACATAGCAATAGAGAGAATGGTGAACTTGGAAGGATAAAGGCAGTTTTTTCTTGGCAATACAATGTATTTACCCCAAGAGGAAGGAGAAAGACTCGTAAAAAAGCAAAAGTTTTTGACTCAGACTTCTCTCAGGTTTCACAGGGCCAATTTCGTGAGTATGCCTAAGAAGTTTTGATGCTGAAAAGGTTTATTGTAAGTGAGAAGTTTGTGTAATTTTTAAGACTTTGCATCCACGCATTCTATTTACATATTCAGGAGAGGGAGAAAGGCAGAGAGAGAAAATGGCAGAGAATAATTTAAGCCATATGTGAAACTTGGCCAACTCGGAATATAGAAAGTTTGTTATCAACAGGCCATCTCTACTTTTATTCCTAAACTGTTTGATAATTTCAGGATATCATTACCTCACACTATCTTATTTCATAATTCTTACCTAATATAGAGACATTCTGTAAGTAGTCCGACCCCAATGCTCTATAGTACACCACACCTGTCATTGTCAGTAAGACAACTTTTTTTTTTAATGAGTTTTTTGATTAAGAGGTGTAAGTAGGCCTGGTTTAGCTTTAATGTTTTTGATCCAGTAGCTGCCCATGAAAGAAACGTGAACTAATGCCCTTGGAATTTTAACTGGGGATATTCTTACCAATTCTGTTAAATGGGAGAAGTATTAAAATATACCATGGTAGGAAAAAGTTGCTAGAAATATAAACTGTGAACTACATCATTATTCCATAAGAACATTAAACTTGTTATCGGTATTTCAGTATTGCATCCCTAAATTCTATTGCCTAGAATAGATAATCATTTGCCATTCCACATTATTTGTCCTAAAAAATTAAGTGCCTAGAGGCCATGAAAGCAGAGGAACAGAGTAGGGCACAATCACAAATTTATGATAACTCTTCCAACCTTTAAGCCAGTGCTTTATTACTAAGAGCTCTGTAGGATGTGCTTATGGAATATGCAAAAAGCATTTAGGATCTTTTTATAGGGAAAAAAGCATGCATATTGTCAAGGCATAAACAATATTCATGCAACCCAGTTTTAAATGAGAACATGCCTATGCATAACATAGCTACAGTAGTATATCATAAAAATAATTTATGTGACAACAAGTTATTTTATGTTCTAATTTTCCCTATTTAAATGTTGATTGTTTCCTAAATCACAGCTTTTAGCACCAAGTCTAGAAACCACGGTAAGCATGTTTATTGCCTTTATGATCTTACAAGAAAAATGTAAATACCCAGAGGTTTAGAAGTTGTGTGTGTGTGTGTGTGTGTGTGTGTGTGTGTGTGTGTTGTAGGAACAAAATAGAATTTGTAACAAAATTCCTAAGTATATCACCCAAGCATGGCAATGTGCATGGGATTACTTATCTTTATCCCACATTCTATTATTCTTCCCAGTGGAGTACTTGACTTCCAACCACTGTAATGCTGTCTTTCAAACACTTCTCTTGTAGACCAAATCATAAAAAGCACATAAATAAGTAAATTACAAGCACAAATATGGGTGGTGTGTCAGGTTTCCTTGAGATTGTAGATCATATAGAATTTGTATTTCTTACAATAGACACTGAAAGATTATATGTACGTTGCTCAAGATTCCCAGACAAGTGGATCAATAGTAGTTTTCAGTATCATGATTCTGGTAATGTTCTTATGTGTAAGGATTTCCACATCACTAATTCACCCATCAGAGCAGTTTGGAGTTTCAAATATTCTGTCTTCAGGTCCTTCATAAAAGAGAGATGAGTCAGGTTCCACAGAGATCTTATTAATGGGAGATCTTTATTTCAAGCTCTCCCTGATAAGGTAAAGATACCAAGATTAGATTTTTTCCTAAGGGCCATAAGTTTAGTGTTTAAGTAAGTTTATAAACTGTTTCACTCTATGACCTACTAATGCAAGAAAGTTAATCTATGTAAAATCAAACAACAGTAACAGCAGAATTGGATATAAGAGGGCTTTGGTTTGGTTTGGTTTGGGTTGGGTTGGTTTTGGTTTGTCTTTTTATTTGATTTTGGTTTCAAGTTTGGTTGTTTGTTTTTAAGAAAGAATAAGAATGTGATTTTTCTTATCCATAAACTGGCAGGATGTAACAAGCACAAAAATTCTCTCTTATACATAATGGCTGTCGGACATGTCAGTTAAACAAAACAAAACAAAACACCTCAAACCTATCAATGACTCTCTCAGATTCAGATCTTTCTTGAGAGCCAATAGTCACACCAAGGGATCAGAGGTACCTGCATATATGGGTGTCTATAAATGATTATCTTTGAGCTGATGAGGAGGAAGGGACAGAGAAGTGGACTCCTCTTTAATATCTTCAGATATTTAGACTTAATATATACTTTTCACTTTCAATAACTGCATATATAATGCTTCCAAGTATTATCTGGACACAGAAGAAATCAAACTAATAAATAAAAATTATGACACAGAAAACAATTTGGATTTAGCACTTTTAAAACATCATGTATAAATTCCCAATTATAAAGGTGATGATAAATTTAAATATAAGTTTAAATTACTAACACATGTAAAGTGTATGTTGATCATGTTGTCTTGTCATTCCCATAACTCTTTAGAATCAAGAAAAGAGTCTAGAAGAATATGTATTAAAACAACATATGGGAAAAAAACTGATTTATGTTTACTTTGGTATCATGAATAGAATTATCTTTGCCCTCAACATTTTAAGTCGGTCATATGTTAGAAATTTCTGGACATTAACATTGTTAATGTAATTCATAAAGGGATTTCTAGTTCTCTTTTTCTAAAATAATCATTCCTCCTATTATCTGCAATATCATTTTGTCATAACAATTATTTTTATTTTATCGTAACAATTATTTTTATTTTCATGTGTGTCATAACAATTATTTTTTTAATTCTCTCCGTTGTGGTGTACACATCTTTTTTTTTCTTCTTTCCTACTAACTTAAAAGTACTCCAAAGGCAAGCATCACATGGCATTTCATTTTTGTGCCCATGGCACAACCAATGATTGCTTAGACTAGAGCAGATATTTCATAAATGTTAAGCAGAACAGGCCACCTTTCTTCATTTTATTCTCCCTGAAGTCCTGAGTAAATGTAATTACTTAAAATTGGTGTTAATTTAGAAATCTGATGTGCTCAAAGGATTAAGGACAATAGAGAAATTAGAGGCATCTATGTCTATTATATGTAAATATTTATTTTTTAATATATTGAAGGTTCAGTAGTCTGGGTAGGGTGTTTATGTTTATTTAGAATGGTAGCCAACCTCATGTAAGCAGGTTTTCTTCTTTCTTTTCTGAAGTTGAGTGAAGAAGGAAAATATGCTTTTGACCCATAGGAAATGGTTAACTTCTTAAAATACTGAAGATTTATAAAAGATGCCTTGGAACAAATTCAAATTGCAAAATATGCAGCATTTCCTAATGGCGCTAATCTTGAGATATTAAAAAAAAAAGAACTTCCTTCAATTGCCATGAAGGGAAGGCATAATAGAATCTCAGCAGGCAGAGAGTCACCTTATAGTAAATTCCCAAGCAAGAGTCCCCAACTATAAACAAAACATATGAGTCCTTCATGTCTTCATATTTACTGACACAAACTGTTTACCAAAAGGAAAGGCATATAAATAATTTCTGCTGTATCTTAAAATGTTAATACTCTCAATAGAATATTTCATGAAGTATTTATATAGCATTGCTAGAGACTCTGGTGAACTGTAAATCATGACACTCTTCAGTACAAGACTCTCAAAAATAAGCTCCATGATTTTAGAAACAACTGGTAGTCTACATTTAAATTTTTCTGCCTAGGATTTGTCACTTGATTTTGTACATATGTACAGGCACATATACACACTAAAGGCCTTCAGTTTCAAGTTAAATTTCCTCTAATATGTCCAATTTTAAATCTGTTAGAGTATTATACAACTAATAAATTCATGGTAACAATGTAATAAAGAGGTAAGATAACTAGGCTCATTAAAAGGAGCATGTTCTGGTGATTTTCTTTCTAGATCACCTTTGCAAAAGATTTAATGATTTATATTATATCTCCTTGCTGGGGAGCTGAGAGTATGTATAGAAATTATATGACATGTTCTTAGAGAAAGCAGAAATTGGAAAAGAATTTGAAAGGAAGAGATAAAAGAAAGACTAATATTAAGTTTATTCCTGGATTTCTTATGGTTTACGGTACAGTTGTAAATGGGATCTATTCCTTGATTCTCTTGTAAAATGGGATGCATTCTTTGATTTCTCTCTCTGATGCTTCATTGTTTGTGTATAGATACACAACTGACTTTTGTGCATTGATGTTATAAGCTGCAACTTTGCTGAATTCCTCTATCAGTTCTAGAAGATTTTGGTGGAGTCTTTTGGGTTTTCTACATAGAGTGTCATGTCTTCTGTGAAGAATGAAAGTTTGACTTCTTCTTTGCCAATGTAGATGCCTTTTATTCCTTTTCATTGTCTGATTGCTGAGGCTAGGACTTCCAGTACTATGCTGAACAACAGTGGTGAGAGTGGACATCCCTGTTGTGTTCCTGGCCTTATGGAGAAAGCTTTCAGGTTTTCCCCATGGAGAATGATATTTGCTGTGGGTCTTTCATATATGACTTCTATGATATTGAGGTATATTCCCTTTATCCCTACACTGTGGAGGGTTTTAATCAAGAAAAGATGCTGTACTTTGTCAAATGCTTTTTCTGCATCTATTGAGAGGATCCTATGGTTCTTACCCTTTTTAAAATTAATGTGGTGTATTACATTGATTAATTTGTGGATGTTGAGGTACCCTTGTAGCCAAGGAATAAATCCACTTGTTCATGGTGAATAATCCTCTTAATGTACTGTTGGATCCTATTAGCTAGTATCTGGGTGAGAATTTTTGCATCCATGTTCATCAGGGATATTGGTCTGTAAGTCTCCTTTTTATTAGGGTCTCTGTCTGGTTTTGAGATCAAAGTAATGCTGACCTCATAGAATGAATTTGGAAGTTTTCCTTGCATTTGTATTTTCTGGAACAATTTCAGAAGAATAGGTATTCATTATTCTTTAATGTTTGGTGAGATTCCCCTGGGAAACCATCCAGCCCTGGACTCTTGTTTGGAAATTTTTGGTTACTGATTCAATTTCTTTCCTGGTTATGGGTCTATTTAGGTTTTCTATTTCTTCCTGTTTCGATTTTGGTAGTTTATATGTTTCTAGGAATTCATCCTTTTCTTCCAGATTGCCTAATTTGTTAGCCTATAATTGCTCGTAATATTCTTTTATAATTGATTTTATTTCTTCAGTGTTGGTTGTGATCTCTCCTCTTATGTTCATGATTTTATTTATTTGGGTCCTTTCTCTTTTCTTTTTGATAAGTCTGGCTAGGGGCTTATCTATTTTATTAATTCTTTCAAAGAATCAGCTCCAAGGTAAAGGATCTATACTCTGAAAACTATAGAACACTTCTGAAAGAAATTGAGGAAGACACAAATAATTAGAAAAACATTCTGTGCTCATGAATTGGAAGAACAAATACTATTAAAATGTCTGTGCTGCCCAAAGCATTCCACACATTCAAAGCAATCGCTATCAAAATACTATTTGCATTTTTCACAGAGCTGGAACAAACAATTCTAAAATTTGTATGGAACCTGAAAAAAACCCAAATAGCTAAAGGAATGTTGAAAAAGAAAACCAAAGCTGGTGGCATCACAATTCCAGACTTCAGGTTCTATTACAAAGCTGTACTCATCAAGACAGTATGGTACTGGCACAAAAACAGACACATAGATCAATAGAACAGAATAGGAAAGCCAGAAATGGACTCTCAGCTCTATGGTCAACTAATCTTCAACAGAGCGGGAAAGAGTGTCCAATGAAAAAAAAAGTTCAACAAATGATTTTGGGAAAATTGGACATCCATGTGTAGGAGAATTAAACTGGACCGTTTACTTACACCATACATGAAAATAAACTCAAAATGTTTGAAAGACCTAAATGTGAGAGAGGAAACCCTCAACATCGTAGAGGAGAACACAGGTAGCAAACTCTCTGACCTTGGCCACAACTTCTTGCTAGACACCTCTCCAAAGTCAAGGGAAACAAAAGTAGAAATGAACTATGGGGACTTCATCAAGATAAAAAGCTTTTTCACAGCAAGGGAAACAGTTGACAAAACAAAAATACTATCAGCAGAATGGGAGAAGTATTTGCAAATGTCTTATCAGATAAAGGGGCTCATATCCAAGATCTATAAAGAACTTATCAAAGTCAACACCCCCAAAATAAATAATCCAATAAAGAAATGGGCAGAAGACATGAACAGATTTCTCCATAAAAAGACATATAAATGGCCAACAAACACACGAAAGGATGTTCAACATTACTTGTCATCAGGGAAATACAGATCAAAACTGTGAGATACCACCTCACACCAGTCAGAATGGCTAAAATTAACAAGTCAGGAAAAAACAAATGTTGACAAGGATTCGAGGAAAGGGGAACCCTCTTACACCGTTGGTGGGAATACAAGCTAGTACAGCCGCTATGGAAAACAGAAT
This sequence comes from Nasua narica, assembly GCA_028533885.1. Taxonomy (NCBI): domain Eukaryota; kingdom Metazoa; phylum Chordata; class Mammalia; order Carnivora; family Procyonidae; genus Nasua; species Nasua narica. The sequence continues at coordinate 70,131,229 of CM052809.1, forward strand.
GGAAGTTCCTCAAAAACTTAAAAATAAGGGTATGTGGGTGGCTCAGTCGATCAAGCATCTGCCTTTGGCTCAGGTCATGATCCCAGCGTCCTGGGATCGAGCCCCATGTAGGCTCCCTCTCCCTCTGCCTGCCACTCTTTCTGCTTGTGCTATCTCTCTGTTAAATAAATAAATAAAATCTTTTAAAAATTAATAGAGCTACTCTACAACACAGCGATTGCACTACTATATATTTACCCAAAGGATATAAATGTAGTAATCTGAAGGGATACCTGCACCCCAATGTTCATAGCAGAAATGTCCATAGTACCCAAACTATGGAAAAAGCCGAGATATCCATTGACAGATGAATAAATTAAAAAAGATATATAGACTTATATATATATTGTCTATACTGGTATATATAGGCAATGGAATATTACTGTGCCATCAAAAAATGAAATTTTACCATTTGTAATAACATAGATGGAACTAGAGGGTATTACGCTAAGCAAAATAAATCAATCAGAGAAAGACAGTTATCATATGATTTCACTCATATGTGGTATTTAAGAAACAAAACAAAGAAACAGGGGAAGGGAGGGAAAAATAAAATAAGATGAAATCAGAGAGGGAGACAAACCATAGGAGATTCTTTACATAGGAAACAAACTGAGGTTACTGAAGGGGAGGTGTGTGTGGGGATGGGGTAACTGGGTGATTGGCATTAGGAAGGCACATGATATAATGAATACTGGGTGTTATATGCAACTCATAAATAACTGAACTCTACCTCTAAAACTAATGACATACTATATGTTAATTAATTAAAAAAAGAAAAAAAGAAAGAAGAGATAATTACCTGACAGATGTAGAACTAAAGATTATTGCAAGGACTGAAAATATTATAGGAGAAGGCATAATATATAAAACTACAGAAAAATTAGGGCGCCTGGGTGGCGCAGTTGGTTGAGCAACTGCCTTCGGCTCAGGTCATGATCCCGGAGTCCCAGGATCGAGTCCCAGGATCGAGTCCCACATCGGGCTCCCAGCTCCATGGGGAGTCCGCTTCTCGCTCTGACCTTCTCCCTTCTCATGCTCTCTCTCACTCTCTCTCTTTCCTAATAAATAAATAAAAATAAAAAATCTTTAAAAAAAAAAACTACAGAAAAATTAGCTTAGGTGAAATTCAAAATGTTTACATTGGTAAAATTTTAAAATTAACTTCTCAATATATAATAATATTTTTAAATGTATCTACTTAGAATCATATTATCTAGGTAGGCAACAATGTTAAGTGTAATTAAATCCAATTCTACCATCAAATTAAAAATTGCACCTACATGTACTAATGGAATGAATATTGGGAAGCCATTCTTAAATGAACACTGTGTCATTAATGTCATGCAAAATTGGGCACTGACCTTCAAAAATAATTTCTTACAATAAAATGAAGTGAGTTCATTCCTACCAGAAATGAAGATGAAATCTTTGCAGTTGTGGAACTCTGAATCAAACATGGATGGTAGGAAAGGAGTGTTTCATTGTTCCTTTTTTAAAAAAAATTCCATGATGAAAAATTGTATTCTAAAACTATAAATATGTCAACATCATACATTCCAAAAATATTACCCTACAAAAATTGATGTGATTATAAGGAGGTCTTCAAGTGTATCCCTTTTTAATTATTGAAAAAAAAAGTTTTATTCTCTAATTATAAGATTTGTATTAGATAATACTAAGCTCATTAAGTAGTATTATATAATACTAGGCTTAATGACCCATTCAAGAAACCCATTCAAGAAGACAGGGAAATATTACTAGAAATTAGAACTGTTAAAGATAATATAATGTACATAGTACTAACATATATAGGAAATATCTAGATGCAACTATTGCTGTGAAATAAAACTGATTTTTTTTAAATATTTTATCTATTTATTTGACAGTGAGAGATCACAAGTAGGCAGAGAGCCAGGCAGAGAGAGGGGGAAAGCAGGCTTCCTGCTGAGCAGAGCCTGATGCGGCACTCGATCCCAGGACCCTGAGATCACGACCTGAGCCAATGGCAGGGGCTTTAACCCACTGAGCCACCCAGGCGCCCCGAAATAAAACTGATTTTTATAAAATTGTATATAAATCAGAAGAGATTGTTTCTGTAAGATTGTAAAAATGTCAATATATATAATTTTATATTTAATATATATGATTAAAGTTATATATACAAATATATATTTTTAGAAGATTTATTTATTTATTTTGGAGAGAGAGAGAGAGAACACACAAGCAGAGGGAGTGGCAGGCAGAGGAAGAGGGAGAAGCAGGCTCCCGGCTGAGCAGGAGCCCAGTGTTGGGCTGGATCCCAGGACCTGGGATCATGATCTGAGACGAAATCAAGAGTCAGCTGCTTATCCAACTGAGCCACCCAGGTGCCCCTAAAATATATACATATGTTTTAAACTCAATATAGCTTTTAAAATAATGTAGCTAGAGAAAATAATTTAACTAAATGTTCCAAATTTAGTCGGGACATTCCATCCTTTGTTTCTCTTCACTTTTCAGTACAAAAATGTTGCTGCATATTACATTTATTATTGTTGGCCAGGAAAAGCAATAATAAATTTTTCCTGGCTAAAAAGTTATTACAAAATTTTTGGAGCATCATACAATTTCACATATTATGTGTTTCATAATATTTCTATAAAATATTATATATTTCCTGAAAATATATTACTTGGTCTATGGTATTTAATAGAAGAGAACAATGTCTAACAAGCTGTTTTTCAACAAAAGGTAGCAATGATTTAGTTTCAAGTATTTCGTAAGATAATAGGAACTGTGTATAGCTTCTTTCCCATTCTCTCACATAACAGTTCTATCTTCAAATGAAATGATCCTGGCTAGGGTCTTGTTGTAAAAATAAATCCCATCAAACTACACAAGAGCATTAAGCAAATCCTTTCATAATAGGTAGCACGTATAATGTGTGTGTTACCACCCCCACCCCCCCCCACCCCCCCCCCGGCTCATGTCCTACTCCCCAGGGCTATTCCAATCAAAGTGGATCTGGGTGCCTATCACGCAGCTCACTGTCTGATGAAGACATCTGTCACACTCTTCACCATTTCCTCCAATTTCCCAGTGTCCTAATACAGATACCCATTTCCTATAATATTATGCAATGCTGTCTCATTAATGGGAATATCTAGTTGATGTATCTTGTAGTGATTCATTCAGAGATAGAGCTTTAAATAGCAGCCATTTATATGTTAATTAATAAAGTGACATGCACAGCTCTGTGATTAGACCATGCACATAGCCTATTGAGCATATTGCTATTTTCGATTTTCCTCCCACATGAAGATAAAGAGCTGCCCTCTCTAGCTCCCTTTTAGTATGCTTATGCAAATGAACTGTTTCTATAATCTTGTTAATAAAGGGCATTCTCATCATTAAGAATAATTTTTAAGGGAAAAAAGCAACTGCTTATATATCATCACATTGATCTTATTTTGTGAGGATGTTGACAGGCTGTACTAAAAGCTTCCTTTAACCACAAAGTCTCAGAATCAGAAGGAAAGAAAGGGAGAGACTGAATCATTTGAAAGTAATAGAGGACTCATCTAAAGGGAAATATGTTCTAAGGTATCACAAAAGAAAATTTTTGAATTGTCCAAAACATGACACCATTATCTAAACCAATTAGAGGCTGTTTACAATTATTTTTGCTTCACTAAATATGTTTTGAAGAGCTACTGTGGATAGGCTTTATGCAAATATTAGTAATAAGGAAATAGAGTGGTGTGGAAATCTAACATTCTTACAGTATTTTTAATACAAATTACAACTAGCAGCAGATTCTCTGGGAATAATTATTTAATTATTATATTATCCCACAATTTGGTGGCTTATCACAGCAATCACTTATTTTGCTCAAAGTTTTGTATGTAGGTTAATAATTTCACTTGGGCTCCACTAAGCTATTCTTCCAGTCTTGGCTAGGTTTGTTCATGCTCCTGTGTTTACTAGCTGCTACTTGTGCTTCTGAGTCACTTCTGCTTCTGGAGGTTGACTCATCAGCTGAGGTCATGAGAGTAACTTGGTCACCTGTCTTCTTCTTCTAGTAGGTCAGTGCATCCATCTCTGTAAGGTAGAAATGTAGAGAGTCAAAGATCGTCAAGAAAAGACAAGCCCCAAGAGGCAAGCTTTTTTTGATTATCTGTTCATATCAAATAGATTTGCTATTGTGCCATTGGCCAAAAGACGCCATATGGATAGTCCACGATCAGTGTTAGATGAGACCATTGCAGGCATGAATATGCAAGGCATGAATAAAATAGGAACCTGATATAACAGTATCTACCACAGGTGCCCTGACACCCCAATGCTTTACTTTTCTTGTAAAGAAAAAGACATTTACTTCTTCCCAGGACCCCCAGAAGTCTCATTGGATAATCATGGAATCAATCTCAAAATCCAAGACCATAAAGTCTATAATAAAATTTAATGAAGATTTTTTGGTATAGTTATTCTTGATTCTGAAACCTATGAAATAAAAAGCAAGTTATCGGACCTTCTCATATGAACATCTCATGGTGAAATAGGAATGTAATAGTCACAAAAGATTCTGTAGGTCAAAGGTGCAGGGGAACAAAAGGCATATATAGTCTGGGGTATAGTCTTCTGAAGTCGTGAAAGGTACCTGTTGCCACCGCTCTTATACACTGAGAATGTTCCTTTATGAGGGCCCAGTTCTGTTCTTGAAGAGTGATTCCCCATTCCACTATTTTCTGTTATTCTTGGCTTTTCTCTCTTTCTGGATTCTTGGATTTACACACTCACATATTTTTTTTAATGTAAAAAAAAATGCTCTGTACTTACTATGTAGTTGCTTTCTTAGCCTGTTACTTGCTCATAGAAAGGCCCAAAAATCTTTTAGAAACTTAAGCAGTATTATCCCAGTTTTATCTAATCTGGTATGGTCATTTGTTAATAAAATTCTCTTAAAAATCTGGAATTTCTACATATCAAATTGAGGCCCACTCTATTCAAGCAGAAATGCACCAACAGTTCTTTTTGAGATCAGCCTTTCTCCACTCTGGACATTTCAGGCTTCTATGGACAATGTCATAAGGATCCTTAGAATCTCTTTTTTCTGACTCATCTGCTCTCAGTGGAGGGTGATTTTGCTCTTCAGGAGACATTTTAAAATGTCAGGAGACATTTTTTGGTTGTCACAACTGGAATGAGCATGGTGTTCTGTCATTTAGTGGGTAAAGGCCAAGGACATTCCTAAACATCTTTCAATGAACAAGACATTCCCCACAATGAAGAATTATCTAGTTCCAAATGTCAATGGTACTGAGGTTGAAAAACCCTGGTCTTGTTTGTAGTATCTACTAGGCAGTGACTTAAATAGTTGGGAAGTTTTAGGAGAAGTTTGTGATTCGTACAGCCATACCCTTGCCTGACTATTTCCTTTTTTTTTTTTTTAAGATTTTATTTACTTATTTATTTGACAGAGAGATAGAGAGAGATCACAAGTAGGCAGAGAGGCAGGCAGAGGGTGGGGGGAAGCAGGATCCCCACTGAACAGAGAGCCCAATGTGGGGCTGGATCCCAGGACCCTGAGATCCTGACCTGAGCCGAAGGCAGAGGCTTTAACCCACTGAGCCACCCAGGCACCCCCTGACTATTTCTTCTTAAACTGCATTTTCTTTAAAAATCATTTATAAACTAGAGAGGATGAACTGAGAGTCAAGTTTATTTTCTAATCCAGCAAATCCTGTTTGTCTGCCCTCTAAATTTTGTTTCCATATTAAATGGTCCCCTGTTTAGTTCAGCTACCTGTTATAATACCTTATTTTGTGTGGTTAGGCACACCTTTCTAACCAGACCGAAAAAGTTTTAGGGACTTTTTTGAGATTTCCAAATCTACAAGTGACAGCTTTATCAACTGTTACAGACCCACACAGGCTGCCATCTTTCTAGCATCCAAAACAATTTCCTCGCCAAATTTTTCAGCCTTCCTTAACAGTTTTTTCCCTCCTCTTTTGGACTGCATTAACAATTTCCTTGTTGCCACTGCCTGTCACATGGTCCCAAAGCCAATGTCATGTTTTATATTCTTTTACAGCAGTGCGTCATTTCTGGTACCAATTTCAATATCCGTTAACTTTTTTTTCTGCTTAATAAACCATATCCACTTTTAGTAACAGAAAAAAAAAAAAAGGCCCCAAATATTTATTTAGCTCACAATTCTACGGGTCATCAACTTGGGCTAGACTCAGCTAGGTGGTACTTCTTCGGGCACTAGACATGTTTTCTCATGCATCTGCATTCAAGTGTTGGTCATTTGGAAAGTATTGCTTTGCAGAGCTGACTGGCAGTCAAAGGGGCAGTGGGACTGGCTGGACTATACGTCTCTCAACTTGCAGCAGGCATCCCCAGGATCAAGCACAAGAAAGTGCTTTTGAGGTGTCTGTTCCTTTACCCTGTTTGATACTGACCTGTTATCCAAAAGACCAAAACAAATTATATGGTCAAACCAAGATTTAGTTTAGGAATGGATTATCCAAGATAACGGTCAAAGAGAAGCATAAATATAGCATAATCAACCAGAGGGCATTTTTTAAAACCACTTTATTGAGATTGGTTAACTTATAAAAAGGTATATAACTTATAAAAAGGTGTATAACTTATAAAAAGGTGTACATATTTAATATTCAACTCTATCAATCTGCAGATAAGTACATACCATGATGCCATCACTGCGATCAAAGTCATAAACATATCCATCACCTCCCAAAGTTTCCTCCCACCCTGGTTATTATTGCAATTTTTGTGTATATGTGGTAGAAATACTTAACATAATATCTGCCCTCTTAAAATATTTTAAGTATATAATATTGTTACTTTTATGTACCATGCTGTGGTGTAGGTCTCCAATTCTTTATTATCTCTATTTATCTTGTATAACTGAAACTTTGGGCTCTTTAACCATCATCATCCAATTTCCTCCTCCCCACAAACAACTTAAATGTTCATCAACAGATAAATGGATAAATAAAGTGTGGCATAGGGGCACCTGGATGGCTCAGTCATTAAGTGTCTGCCTTCAACTCAGGTCATGATCCCAAGGTCCTGGGATGGAGCCCCGCATCAGGCTCCCTGCTCCAGCCAGAAGCCTACTTCTCCTTCTCCCACTCCCCCTGCTTGTATTCCCTCTCTAGCCATCTCTCTTTCTCTCTGTCTAATTAATTAATTAAGTGTGGTATATACATATAGTGGAATATTACTCAGCCTTAAAAAAGAAGGGAATCCTGCCACTTTTGACAGCATTGATGGGCTTGTGGACATTAAGCTAAATGGAACACAAATACTGTATGATCTCACTTATATAAGGAATATAAAATAGGCAAACTCATATAACTCCAAAGTTTTAAGAGTTTTCTTTACAGGTCTTTATTAGTAACAACAAAAATTATTAAACATTAGATTAACTCCTTTAGTAGTAAAAATAATTCTTCGTAAATGCTCCAGAAAGTGTATCCTTTTTGTTACAGTTCAGTAAATTCTCATAAAAATTATGAAAATTGTAGGGAAATAATGAAAATGTCTTATATATGACACCATGGCACAATCAAGTTACATTGTGATAATGCAAAATGCAAACTCCAGACAGGTGATCTCCACATGTAATTTTGAAAGGGAATTTGGATCAAGATTTATTAGCTTAGTCCCTGAATTTTAGCCCCGATACTAAACCCATAATGTATTAGGGTAGTACCTTCTAGGAATTTGTGGAAGTCAAAACAGGATCCCTACTGTTATATAGCTAAGAAAGAAAAAACAAGAAAGAGGAGCCAGAGAGAAATGAAAAGGCCTCAGTCACATCTGTACTCAAGAACCTTTCCCCACTCTTCTTTGTGTTTTTGTTTGCCTTATTGTTCCAAGAGAGAGACCTAGATTGGAATTTTCCTTATTCCGTTTTTATCTTCTAACATTTTAAGAGTTATATGCCATGGATTTCTCTAATAAACAGCCTGTGTGTTTTCAAATGGCCTTTATTCCACTAATGGTGAAAAGGAGACTCAAAGAAACTTATTTGGCAATTGAACTAGGTGTGTAAACTCAGAAGAGAAGTAGACTCCTAACTGCCCATTCTACTGTAATGCAGGAATGATGCTGTTATCTATGGAAAAAATAATTTTAGTCTCCATTCTAATATGAAAGCCTAATAATCTGGCAAGATAAGAATACTCAAAGCCTTAATTTCTGATTACTTGATTTTTAGTAAAATAAAACAAACCCAACAAAGCATAAAAATAAATTAGCTTTTAAAAATGAAGCCATCTTGGCCACCACAGATCCTCATGCAACCTTTCCAAGGTTTTAGAAATTTAATATAGAGAGAGAGATGGGGAGAGAGAGAGAGAGAGAGAGAGAGAGAGAACTCTCCAACCCATACTCCTGATCAAGGAAAGATGAACATAAAAATCCCTACTGCAGGTAGCAGTTCTTCTAGGTATAGTACTATTTTGAAATATACACATCTAACTCGAATCTAACTCAGTTGATTAGCCTTGTGACACAAACATTAGCTGTTAAAAAAATGTTTTGTTGGGGCACCTGGGTGGCTCAGTCGGTTGAAGCCTCTGCCTTCGGCTCAGGTCATGATCTCAGGGTCCTGGGATCGAGCCCCACATTGGGCTCTCTGCTCGGCAGGGAGCCTGCTTCCTCCTCTCTCTCTGCCTGCCTCTCTGCCTACTTGTGATCTCTCTCTGTCAAATAAATAAATAAAATCTTTAAAAAAAAATGTTTTGTTTTGTTTTCTAACAGTCAAAATAATTAGAAAACTTTTAATTCTTTTTTTTTTTTTCATTTTTGGCTTTTGACTATCTCCTGAAATTAAAAAAGACATGAGGAATAAAGTTGTGTGTTGATGATATTTGCTCATTTCTTTTTGAGTGGAGTGATTAACAAATTAAAATTCATAGACTTACAGAATACTTGTTGGGGAGGGAAGTGGAAACTAACATTATGGTAAGTCCTGAAATGTGTCTGCAATCTATTACTGTTACTTTAGATCCAGGTAAATGTCAAAGCTCTCTTAACCCTTTTTCTTATAATTGAAAAACTATCCTGAATCATCTTCAAAACTAGGTTCCTTTTCTACTTTTCTTTGGCACTGTTGGAGTATTAAGATTTCATGAAATTATAGTTATTTATAAGTAAAAACATTAATTTTGTAACTAAATTTACAGTGATGCCTTTAAATAAAATACTAATTAAGAATTAATGGATGAACCTTTGGAGTAATAGATTTATTTTCCAACAATGAAACAAATAGGCATGGAATGCGTAATGATACCACTCTTAATGACACCACAGTACCAAAAAGATCACGTAGTTAAATAAAGATCCAAATAAAATAAGCATGGTTCTAATTATATATTGGCTATGCTTGGATTAATTGGGATATGATTGTAGTAAATACATCAATTTCTCCATATCTTTATCAAACAAATCCACTGGATGGCAGCTAAACCAAAAAGATCAAGTAAAAAAAATTTTTTAAGGTTTTATTTTTAATTATTCATAAAAACTATGATATAATGTGGCACAGCCAAGATGACTCTTCAGTCACCTTTTAATTTGATGTTTAAATCATAAAATTCAGATTTGCAAAATAACAATAAAGAATATCTAAAGGTAAATACCATTTCTCCAAAAGATAGGCATGATGCAAATATATGTCAATATAGTTCAGGTAAAATGTATTTTTTTTTTTGGTAAAATGTATTTTTTTTTATTTTTTTAAATTTTTTATTTATTTATTTATTAGGAAAGAGAGAGTGAGAGAGAGCATGAGAAGGGAGAAGGTCAGAGTGAGAAACAGACTCCCCACAGAGCCGAAAGCCCGACGCGGGACTTGATCCCAGGACTCCAGGATCACGACCTGAGCCGAAGGCAGCTGCCTAACCAACTGAGCCACCCAGGTGCCCCTAGTAAAATGTATTTTTATGTCATCGCCTTTTTATGGTCTAGTTCATTACACAATTATTTTTTTTAAGATTTTATTTATTTACTTATTTGAGAGAGAGAGAACTTGTGGGGAGGAGGGGGCAGTGGGGAGAGGCAGAAGGAGAGGGAGAAGCAGACTCCCTGATGAGCAGGGAGCCTGATGCAGGGCTTGGTCACAGGACCCCAGGTGAGATCATGACCTGAGCCAAAGGCAGACTCCAAAGCAACTGAGCCACCCTGGTGCCCCGACGCAAACAAGTATTGAAAGTTTCTATTTTACTTGGAATGCATTCCTATACACTGGGATATTATATACTTTTTACTTAAGTGTATTTATCTTTCCATTTTTTATACTTTTTCCATTTTGTGTTTCATTTTAAAAATTGGTTTGAACAGTGTTATCTATTTACCTGGATTCACTCTGCCCCAGACACTTTTGACAACGCTGAATCTGTACGTAATTATTTGGCATAATATATGAATACCCTCCTCAACTGGCTCCAGTGTTAATCCTCTCTTTATTCAGAATTAGTCCTCATCCAGATTGAACATGAGTAGTCATTTATTGCCCTGTATGTTATTATGATTCATCACAGAAGTTCTTCATGTATGAGTGGTAGATTTGTCATACTCACACTGTGGCACCTGAACCAAAGTGAACCATGACTAACAGAATATATTAGAGGTGTTGTAACTTTCGTTAGGAAGAAATATGGCGATATCACACTGAATTGTAATGTATTGTTTTTTAAACTCCCATATATTTTTCTTGAGCCTTTGGAACCCTGCCTGTTATTTACTAGTTAATGAAAGCAAATACCAAATGCCAAATTAGTTGCAAATCCATTGCCAAATGCCTAGTTACTTTGAGTCCCGCACGACCAGTGTTTAGCAAGCCTGTTCTGGAACGACAGCGACGTTACGCACTGCTACATTTTCAAAGTCATTTCACTGAAAGAGAAATGATTAATGAGCAGCTGATGCAATGACCTCCTGCTAGGATTAATAAAGAGTAGACCACCACGTCCAACGAAGCACTGATCATAACTTGTCATCTTATAAACACGTTTATACCAGCTTCAGATTCATTGCCTTTTTATGGAAATTTAAATCTTTCCCGATGGTAGAATGCCTCCATTAATGAACATGAAAATGCAAACAGAGTTTTATTACCATCAAACGAAGAAAGGCCCAGGAGTGCTTCCTGGGGTGCTGAGAGCTGCACAATTGATCATTGGGCTCTTTTAATGGTATCAGTTCAGCAAAATCTCTTTCAAGCTACTGGATTTATAGAATGTGTGTATTCATTTATGTGTACATCTGAAATATTATTTTCTTCTAGCTCTAAGGTAGGCAATTTCACCTCATTATGAGCAATTCTGATCAGGAAGCACCCTTAGAAGTTTTATTCAGTAATGCGTTTTACCTATATAGGGCATTTCTAATCATAACTCAGTTTCTGCAACAGCACAGAATGGAGGAGTTATTACCAGCTCCTTTGAATTCTGTCTTCACACTAATGTATTAGCTTCACAAAGCTTCTCAACTCCAGATTATGAGAGTCAAGAAGATGGTAAAATATGGCATCATTCTTGAGAAATGGCATCAGAAATAACATCTGAAGCAACATTTCAAGAACTTCAGAAATCCGCCTCCAAATTGCACAGGCACCATTTAGAACACACACCAACACCCAACACAAAATCCCCAACCAAGTTACATCACAGTAACATTTTGAGATAATAAAGGTCATGAAAATCTTGAATGTTTTACAAAGCAACAATATCAGGACAGCAGATGAGGCATGTTGGCATTGTTAAGCTGACAGAATCTTGGAAGGATGAAATAAAACTGATGTTAAGAGGGTTAATAGTTTTATTAGATAAATATGAATGCATCCATGAATCAGGAGTGAATGAATAAATTGGAAATATGGAGGCTTCATTGATTTTGTTTACTAGTGAGTGCCAGCCAGGCCTTTGTTCTGAACTCGAACACACCACGAGGTGACTATTTGATGATCTGGCAGGGTATTGGGGTGGGCAGAGTATTTCTACCTAATTAAAACAGTGGAAAAATCACACAAAACTGTCATTTGTTTGATCAAATGACAATTGGATTAGTTATCTATACTGGATAACAAATCACCACAAACTTGGCAGTTGATACAATCTACACTCATAATCTCAGTTTTCATGATTCCAAAAGGCATAAAATGGCTCCTATGCTCAGGGTTTCACCAGTGTGCTCTCAAGCCTCATCTTGACTGTGTTCTAGAGCTTAGGGTCCTATTCCATGCTCATATAGTTGCTTGCAGAATTCAATAACATTGGGTTATAGGATGTAAATCCCCATGTTCTTGCTGGCTGCCAGCCAGCGGCCACCCTTAGTTCTTAGATACCATCAGCAATTCCTTTGCACGTGGTTCTCTCAGAGGCCCCATCATACCATGGTAGCTTACTTCTTTAGTACCACAGAGAATTTCACACCAGTTTGCTAAGGTGGAGTCTTCTATAATGCAATTTAATCCCATCACTTTTATTATATTTTATTAGTCCATGACAAAAAGGTCACCTTCCGATATATCTACCACACACAAAAAAACAAAAAACCTTTGTAAGTAAAAAGCACTACAAATAAAAGTAAAAACAAATGACTGAAGAAAATAACCAACATGACAAATATTCAAAATATTTACCTTTGCCTCATTATCAATACATTAACAGTGAAATGTCAATTCTATCAATCATTCGGTCTGCTGAATTGATAAATCTTCTTTAATTTTAATCTTAGTGTAGAACTCAATGCTACTGAAGTGAGCCCAGCAAGATGGGAACCTCCATATAGTCCTCGTAGAAGTACCTTCTTTATGAAAAGCAGAGGTTAAGCAGTATCAGAGCCTTTACCTGTCTTCACCCCTGCCTTGTCAGGGAGATCACTGCTATGGTTCCATAAGTATGAAGAGCACAAGAAATTCTTTAAGTATATAAATCAGTTTTAGAAACTGTTAAGTTGTTTGGACAATCTGCAAGGCTAACGTTTGTAATAATTACTGAAAGGAAACTTTCCATCTCCAAGGAAGAGAAAGTGAATGCCTTTCCTAGAATCATAAAGGTAACACAATCTGAGCTCTGCACTCACCAGGCACAAAGAGCCAGAGGGAAATACTGCAGTCCAAGGCATGTCAGATATGCAGGGCCCTGGACACTATAGTCACTGTGGATGAGGACTCCCGTGGCTACATCCCAGGGTCAGAATTGGAAATAGACCAACTCTAGCAGGAACTGCTGTTCAGTTCAGATCTTTCAATGCCCTCATCCAAATGGTCACCAAATAATAAGGATTCCATTTGCTGTTTATCTCCTGACGCCTTCCATGATTGTCGCATGCTACCAGATTCTCATTACCTCGATTCTGGATTGCTGCAGTTGTCTTACCTCCAATTTTACTCACTTCCTGAATGCCAGCCAAATGACCTATAGAAAGGGAAAATCCTCTGTGTTTTTGTTTGTTTGTTGTTGTCGTTGTTGTTTATTTTTTTTTAAGATTTTATTTATTTATTTGACAGAGAGAGACACAGTGAGAGAGGGAACACAAGCAGGGAGCGTGGGAGAGGGAGAAGCAGGTTTCCCTCCAAGCAGGGAGCCCAATGCGGGAGACTGATGCGGGGCTTGATTTTGGAACCCTGGGATCATGACCTGAGCCAAAGGCAGATGCTTAACCGACTGAGCCACCAGGCGCCCCGGGTTTGTTTTGTTGTTGTTGTTGTTGTTTGTTTTTTTTAACTCCGTGCTGTCTTGGGTGATCTCAGCACAAAATCTGAAATCCTTCCTGTGCCTGTATTTATCTAGTCCCTTACATAATTCTTTCATTCACCTTCCTCCATCCTCTTTTTCTCCCTCTTCTTTCCCACTTCCCAATAGAAGTGGTAACTTCTATTACCACTTGTTTTTGGAACAGAAAATGTTATTTCTTGCCTCTAAGCCTTTTGACATAGTCTATCGTCCAAATGATACTATTTTCTCTACTCTTTACCTAGTTATCTCTCACTCTTCCTTCTGATCTAGCTTAGACATGCCTTTCTAGGGGCTTTCAAGAAGTTTCTCCTAACCACCCACACATGCATCAGACTGTGTATACACATCATAACTGCCCAGACATATCATAAAACATAAGGGTTTTTTAGTCTGCCCTGAGAGCTCTGTGTGGGATAGTACTATTTTCCTTGACCTTGTTTTTCCAACCTAGTGTTTAGTAGTTAGCATATATATTTTTTTACAAAGACTTATTTATTTGAGTGAGAGAGAGAGTATGTGTGTGGGGAGAGGTCAAGGGAAAGAGAGCAAGAATCTCAAACAGACTCCCCACTGAGTACAGAGCCCTTCTATCTCAGGACCCTGAGATCATGACCTGAGCCAAAATCAAGAATCGATCGCTTAACTTACTGAGTCACCCAGGTGGCCCGGCAGTTAGCATATTTTAATAAAGATGTGATAAATGAACACGGGATCTAAATATTCAGATGCTTTCCCTGATATCTTAGCAGTCCAAGGATCACCCTGTAACGGTCATAAAATAATAAGTGATTTCAGACCTCAGAATACAGGGTAGATGCTGCCTACAAAGTGGCTCACTGGATACTTACGTTGACAGATTTAAAGTGGGCACTAAAACTTCTAGAACCACCTCAGCCGCAGAGCCGGGAAGGTGAAGGAAAACCCGGGGCATAGCTCAGCTAAGGCTTTACAGCCCAGTCTTTCACAGATGGCCTGTGAAGGAATATCTCTGTGTGCGCCTGCTTATAGTTCTTTCCACCCATAAAATGATCATCCTGTCTTTATGGTTAACTCCCCAGGGGAGGCCCGGTAAGGATTCGTGCCTTCATTGTTGCAAAGTATGTACTGGTATTCCTTGGATAAAGACACTCTATAAATACAAAGCAATTTTTTTTTTCATTAGTCCAGATGCCCTACCCACAGTCCAACCTATTTGATTCCGTGCTACCAAACAGCTGCCGGCACCCACCAAGAGCATCTGGTTCCATTTCCTGTTGGCAAGGGCCCCATTAGCAGTAAAACAGCTAATGCTTTTTAGATGGCCTCATGATTACAGCTTTTATTGGTACCCCAGGTAATTGAGTTAATAAATTTAATTGCCAGTGCTGACACTTCTCCCACCCGCCTCCACTCCTCTAACTTCTTCCCCAGCTCCTCCTAGTCACCTCGCAAAAAAAAAAAAAAAAAAAGGCAGAGAAACCATTAATAAGAATATGCATCTAATAGGACAGGTGACCTCACAAAACACTTCTGAATGACTTCAAAATGTCACTGAGCCCACCCCAGTTTGTTTATAGCAGCATGTGGTGCCATGACTCACATTTACTACCCTTTTCCTTTCAAGCTAATTTATAGAACTGTCCGCACTACATAGAGCAATACCCAGAGTATATAGTGTATTGCCACAAAGATTTCCAAGGAAATATTTATAGTTGCATAGGAGAATATGGGCACAGATTTCTGGGTTTTTCAACTTATAATTCATAGACTACATTGTAAATCATGTTGAAATATTACATATTACACAATAAAACAACAACAGAGAAGAGACAATTGAAAACTGAAATCTTCTCTTGGGAGGCATTTTTAAGATCTTGCTGAAAGAATAACGGATCCTGGATTGCAATATGTATTTCTCTCAGGAAGACCATCTCCTGGTTGTCTCTGGGTTGTTTTTTAGTTTGTTACTCTTAGAAACTCTTCAGTATTATCATCGACTACCGCCACATGCCCAAATCGCCTGTCCTCCCAAATTAAATCATTTACCCCCTTGTAAAACAAAAGGCATTATCCTTCTCTCTGCCTAATTCAAAGAGGCTTGTGGGCATATCAATAATTTAGATGTTCAGCATAATCTATGCAGCCCAACATGTATTTTCCAGATTGCTTTCATGCCCAACTCCACCTCGGTGACCCATTACATTCCTTCTTAGGATCACCGCGTTCCAGGCTCCTGTCTCATTGGTCTGTGTGGTTTCATCCTCAGTATCCAAAATATTAATTCAAATTGGAACTGAAAATGACACCCAAGAGGCTGCCATTTATTAATTCATTATTTCCATATATTAAGTATTTCACAAATATGATATTTGATCCTCACATCTTGTAAGACAGTGGGTTGTGGGGAGCCTGGTGGCTCAGTGGGCTAAAGCCTCTGCCTTCAGCTAGGGTCATGATCTCAGGGTCCTGGGATCGAGCCCCACATCAGGCTCTCTGCTCGGCAGGGAGCCTGCTTCCCCCTCTCTCTCTGGCTGCCTCTCTGCCTACTTGTGATCTTTCTCTTCTCTATCAAATAAATAAATAAAATCTTTAAAAAAAAAAAGACAGTGGGTCATCAATCAGAGATAATTTCTCCCCCCACGGTACACTGGGCAATGCCTGGAGACATTTTTTTGTTGTCACAACTAGATTGGTAATACTGGGATGGTGAGGAGAGGTTAAGGATGCTGCTGAACATCATACAGAGTGTTGGATAGCCCCCGTCACAAGAAGTATCTAGCCTAAAACATCAATAGTGCTAAGGCCAGGAAGCCCCGCTATAAGGTACTCTTTCCACTGTACAAAAAAAGGGAATAGAAGCTAAGAAAAGTGCCGGAGCTCACCTGGCATCACTCAGATTGTAAAAGTTTGAACATGAATTCAAATCTAGCCTTATCTAACTTATCTGATCTATCTAAGTTCAGTCTCTTTCTGCAGGGCAATCTAGCTTCCAGGAACTTCTGGAAACCAAGAAAGTGCATGGAAGTATTCAGGCAGAACGCTTTGGACTGCTAAGCACCCCAAGCCACATTCTATCCTGAGGATTTTTTTTTAAGATTTTTATTTATTTATTTATTTATTTATTTGACAGAGAGAGAGAGCACAAGTAGGCAGAGCGACAGGGAAAAGCAGGCTGAGCAGGGAGCCCAAAGCGGGGCTCAATCCCAGGACCCTGGGATCATGACCTGAGCTGAAGGCACCCGCTTAACTGATAGAGGCACCCAGGCACTTCTAGCCTGAGGATATCTTTCTAAAGATCATCCATCACAATTGTTGTGACTACTGCCAAAGCCCACCGCCATCTGCATGGCAAGTGGATGTGTGATCCCTCCAGCTACACAGTTCCGCTTGGGGATGTCATGGCTTCACAGCTACAAAATGTAGCTCTGTTAACAGACGTCATAGTAGATGGATCCAAAATGACTCGTGTAAAGCAAGTTTATGTTATGAAAATGGCAAACACTTATAAAAACAAAGGTCAGTTACTACTGAGAAAGGGATACCAGAGAATATTAGCTGAAAGAGAAATAAGAGATGCCAAGGCATATCAAGAACCAGAAGCTGACAAGGGCACATAATTTCCAGAGAGCTTTCTAGAGGTTTCGTACAGGAAATCCTGGTGACGAGTGATTTTTACCCTTATTATCAAGGGCTTTCCAGTAAATTAAGCTTCCTATATTTTATTTCTTAATGCTTTTTTGCCATTCTTAGGAAAAGAGAGTGTGCATTGCAAAATCTAATTTTGGATGTGAATATTAATTAATCTGTTTAAATTTAAATTTGTTTTATAAAATGTGTTATCTTTTTTGTTTTCCTCTAATCATGAATGTTTTCAATAAATACCAAATACTTTATATTTTCTTAAACAGATTTACCTAAAGTGTTTATACGAAAAAACAAAGATTTCCTAAGATTCTTAAGCTTTTTATTTTTTTCCATAGCTTACAATTCTATCATCATTTAGTATACCTAGAGTTTTTTTTATTTTGTTTTTCTGGTATTGTTCTCCTTTAGAGTTAAGATACCTAAACTCTGGTAATTTGCTTGGCTTAGGAGGGTGCGAGTGAGAGTGGGAGGAAGACAAGACAAATCAGTCCAGAGGTGGACCTGGATTAGGGAACACAGGGGGAGAGATAAAGTACGATGAAATCAGAGACCACACGTAAGGCCGGGTGAAGTGAAGCAAGGGGAGGACTAGGAAACCAGTCATATAAAGACATTGAACCTGAGATGAGACTGTGGACCAAAACCCTGAGTTCCTGTGATAGATACAGAAGTATTTAGAAAGGGAACAGGTGTGGGTCCGTGAGGCCAGGACAGGACCCGTGGGGGAGCCCTAAGATGTCTGAGCAGGAAGAACCTTTGTTCTAAATGTGAGAACATTCTAGAACTGCAAATGAGTGGCCGAGGTAGGATTTGAATCCAGATCTCCTTTCTGGTCTAGTGTCTCCAACAGAGGAAGAAACATGTTCTGAAAGATTTAAACTTTATAAGCTACCCATTCAGAGACCTGTGCTTCTTTCTTATTTGCTCATCATCACTAGGGAATTCTGCAGTTTAGTCCTGAGCTCCGTATCTGTGCTCATGTGATTGATTTGGAATTTAGCCGAGGCTCTTTTGCCTCAGCTAAATTTTAGCTTGGTGTCAATTCCTCAGATCCTTAGTTGTCCTTTTGGCTTCTATGGTTTCTGGTTGTGGTCTCCTATGATCTTTTTGAGATCTCCTGTTCCAGGGTCCCGGGGCCACAAGCCCCCACAAGCCTGCAGGTGCTCTACTGCCACTTACAGGTAGAAAGCAGTAGTAGCTCACTGTGCCAGGACATTCCCCTGCTGATTAGTATTAGGTATTTGTGAAAGTCTTCAATTTCCAACGAATTTTTTCTCACCTTAAAAGCGAAGAAGTACATCACTTTTATTGACACTCTTTGAAGTCATTAGGGATGGTCTTTGATCTTGTACCAAACCTTCAATTGTCACAGTGTCGTGGGGTTTCGGTCTTATCACCAGTTATTTTTATCACCATGAAATCAAATTTCATATACTGTAGGTCTAGAAAAGCTTGCTGTGTTCTGCGCTCATAACCATAATTAAAACCCACTTGAAGGAAATAAACAAACGCCCATTCCTTTTCTGCCAATAGTATCCAGAATTTTGTGGAAAAATCGTGTTCCCACAGAACATGGCTACTACAGATACTTACTGTCTTTCCCACACCCTTGAAGCCTGCTGGTTGACAAAAAGATAAAGGGAAAAGAGAATGGTATAAGACTTAACTAGGCCATCTTTATATTAAGACAAAATATTACATTTTGAACAACTGAAGCAGGTGGTTAGAGTTCCAGGAACAACAAAACTGCATGTATCCCTTCCTTTCTTTCTCTCTCTCTTTCTCTCTCTGTATGCATGGATGTGTGCAAAATGTACATGAATATATATGTTAAAAACAAAGCATGAATGGTTGGGTGGTTAGGGAGAGAAAATAATTTGTCAGTCTGGCACATAGACCCACCCATGTACCTCTCTCACTACTATGACAAAATTAAGAAATGGGAAAGAAATGTTGTGGAATTTTCAAATTATCTTTAAATAATGGAAAATATTTTAAAACATTAGTCATATACAAAAATTAAATATAAAATAGATAAAAGCATAAAGTAATTTTTTTAGAGAGAAAGCATGTGTTTGTGAGCTGAGGAAAGGAAAAAAGGGAAAGAGAATCTTAAGCAGGCTCCACTCCCCTCTGTGGAACTGGATGTGGGGCTCAATCTCACCACCCTGAGATCATCACCTGAGCTAAAATACAGGAGTCTGATGCTTAACCAACTGAGCCATCCAGGCACCCCAAACATAAAGTAATCTTTGACTTTCATTCTATCAAGACCTCTGAGGAATTCTCTGGCATTTTGGGACTATCTCAAGGCATAAATGACAAATCACTGGTAGGATGCAAAATCTAGACTCTGAGGCATACTTGGGGATGAGTGCAGGTTACTAGCTAAGTGACCTTGGGATCACTTAGGGAGTAAGTGAGGAGATTGTCTCTCTTTTTGGGATTCATCTCTGAAAAACAGAACAGTGGAGCGATGCCTTAAGATAGATTTCCTTTGCCAGATTTCCCAGGGCCCATACATCTCTTTTCTTTGAATTTTCAAAACACATACATGAGGAAATGGAAAACTGGATGGGTAAGCCACCTTCCTGGACTACTCCTCTGATTGAAGGAAGTTAGAGAATGTCCCGTAGTTACCATGGCACTAGCAGTTTGTCATCTAGATTTAGGATTTGGGCTCTGAGTAGGGTTGCTGAGACACTGCTTTTTTTGCACACACACACACCCTGCCCCATTCCAGGGCAGGGGTCTTAACAAACCCAAGAATCTCATTCACTCTTAGTTGAAAACCCCATTTATTTTTTGTCAATAATAGTGTCAGGCGTGAATGTCAGGCAGTATAGAATATGTCAATCTGAGGCAACAAGAAAAAGAGCCAAGGCACTCCTAATATGCCGAGGGAGAGACTTCGCAGGGAGCACTTAGACTATACAGAATCTTCGTCTTGCAATAGTAAAATAGTACAAGTGCCAACAGTGATAGAAATTATGCTAACAGTGCCTTTTTCAGTTAGGATGAGAAGAAATGTATTTTCAGGTGTTCAATAGTAACAACTTTGTGTAGATGGTTAAAAAAAAAAAGACTTTGCTTTTGATTGAAAATGTATTGAAAATGCAAAAGCAAAATCAGCTCCAAAAAGAGGTGGAAATTTTAATCTCTAGCTTCTTGGCCAGTTCCTCCCTTGAATTCTTGGTGTCAGAGGAAATCTTTATTGCTACACAGAGAACAATAAGTCTTCTTTTGGAAAGAGCCTCAGTTAATTCTTTGTGGATGAGTCAGAAAAATCCCCCTGACTACCTGGATTCTGTCCAGGCACAGCAGTTGTTTTTGGTGAAAATGCCTAATGTGGATGATAATAGGCCTTCTTTTCCCACTTTTTTCCCTTCTTTTCCCTTACTTTCAGTAAGTTAAGGTCTACAGTGCTCAATGGGCTTATAGGAAAATCAACTTCATGCCAGTCTTCAGTTTAGGATATTGAGATTAGGATATTCTGAGATTAAGTCTTCAGTTTAGGATATTGAGGCCTTTAATTAAAATAAATCAATTTGGCCCATATGCAATACTCATAATATTAATAATACTAATATTAATACAACAAATAATATTAGTAATTCATAATATATTAAATATATTACATAATCATATATAATATAAAAGGTTTTATATAAAGCCCTTGAGCCCTTGTCTCTTTGTCCTACAGAAAGACAATTTCTGCCATCACTGGCAACAATTAACTACTCCCACTCCATAGCAAAACAGAAATTTTTTCCACACACAAGATACTAAGAGACACAGAAAACTCAATTTCATTTAAGGAGTCCAAATATACTTTAAGACCTTGAGTATAACCTTAGTATTGGCATACGTAGCTGAAAATGCATCGGTCTGACAATGTAAAATATGTCAAGAGTTACAGAGTGGATCATCCCTTTGATGTATTATGTCCTCTGGGTATAAAACTATCAAGAGTTACTTGATATAAAGCCCAATGGCTAGCGAAGTTATATATACATTCTTCCTCATTTTTAAAAAAAATGAAATAGCACAATATATATTAGAGCTGCAATGCAGAGTACAGCTTAGGTTTGAAGCCTCCAGTAAAGCAACAAAGTTGTGAGGACTGTTGGAGAGTTCTACAATATTTTCGTGGAAGAAACTCAGACTTCTAAATACTTCATTTTCAGATGAATAAACTGAGAACCCAAGGTAATAATCCTAGAGAGTAGCAGGTCTGAACAAGAACTAAAATCTCCTGACAAGTACCCTGAAGTTTTCCCATGGTCCCGCAGCAATTACTTCTCCCCACAGAGCTTGTTTCTTTATTGAGTGCCATGGCATTTTGAAATTACAGATTAAGAAATTCAAACTATTAGAGAAAGGAACCTCTGTATACTGTTGGGGGGAATGCAGACTGGTGCAGCCACTGTGGGGAACAGTTTGGAGGTTCTTCAAAAAGTGAAAAATAGAACTATCCTATGATCCCATAATCGCCTTAGAAGTTATTTACCCCAAGATACAAAAACACTAATTCAAGGGGATATAGGTACCTCTAGGTTTATTGTAGCATTATTTATAATAACCAAATTATGGAAGCAGCCCAAGTGTCCATCAATTGATGAAAGGAGATGTGGTGCATATTTACCATGAAATATTATCCAGCCATAAAAAAGATTAAAATCTTGTCATTTGCAACAACACAGATGGAGCTAAAGAATATGGTGCTATGACAAATCTCATAGGATTTCATGCCAATGCAGAATTTAAGAAGCAAAACAAATGAACAAAGGGGGAAAAAGAGAGAGAAAGGGAGATAGACAAATAGCGAAACAGACTCTTAACTCTAGAGAACAAACTGAGGGTTAGCAGTGGGGAGGTGGGGCAAGGATGGGTGAAATAGGTGAAGGAGATAAGAGTACACTTATCATGATGAGCACGAAGTAATGTACAGAGTTGTTAAATCACTGTATTGTACACCTGAAACCAATAGAACACTGTATATTAATTATACTAGAATTAAAAAAAAAAACAGGAAAAAAATAAGTTAAAACTACTTTTCCTTAGTTTCCTGAATTAGTTAGGAGATTGTCATTAAAAGCCTTGCAAAAAAAGAGGAAAGAATAACCGATGGTTGTTTCTGAGCACTCAACAATGACATGGTGAATGTATCAATTTCTTATAACCTTTCCCAGCTCCAGCCACTGATATTCTTCAACAGACCACTTTGAGCAATAGTGTAGGAGAAAGTGGAGTGGGAAGGCATGACTAGATTATAAAGAACCATCAGCATAGGCACTACACTGCCCATCCATTCAATGCTGTTCCATTTATCTTTTCCAAAGAGATGTACTGGAGTCTGGGGCCAGTACACTGAAAGCCAGTGTTGAGGACATAAACATAGCAACCTATATAGCTTTATCACACTAGTGCTTCTTTATCAAGCCAACTGTGGTCAAAACTAAGGCCATCCTACTGACTTAGTCATGTACTTTGTCCACGTGCCAAGGCCTCTGGAATTCTGGAAGAGCTTAATGGATGTGAGCAAGCACTCTAGACCCCCTAGCTGGGAATTACACCAAGAGAATGCTTTGGGCAGTGATTACAGCTCAGGGCATTTGTTGTTTATTACTTGTTCACTTAAGACATCATTGGGAGATGGAAAGTCCCAAGGTATTTTCAGGAACTTGGTGATATCTTCAAGTCTCCTTTGTTTCTCCTTCTCTGTTGTATTTGTTGGTGATGAAGTCTCTCTCCTCTTATCACAGAAAGAGGGCTATTAAGCTACACGCATCATCAGTTTAGACAATAGCATCTAAGCTAGGAACTGAGGGCCTTCTCCTCAACGGTTTTCCTCTTAATAGGGAGGAAAATGTTTTCCAGAAGTTTCTCAGTGGACATCCTTTTGCATTTTATTAATTTCTGGTCTCAGGATAGACCTATATTGGGGACCGAACAGTGAAAAACATTAACATAAATTAACATGATACGCTTTTGCCCTTTGGAAGTGGACCATACCTACCTGAAGAAATCAGGGTTTGGTTAGCAAAGAAGAAGGGGAATGCATTGTTCCCCAAATTGGGTCACTTCTTCACCACGGCCAGCACCAGTGTCTCTGTAGCCTTAGTCTGGCTCAACATGCAGCAAACGGAGGTCATTGTAGATACCAGATTTTTGGAGTTCAAGAACAGGGCCCTCTTTGGATTTCTTGGGCTCCAGAGTGCCTTTCACCTGCAATCACTCCAAAAGCCCACTGGAACTACTGACCTCTGACCCTATCCTTGGAGTCACTGCACTAGCAGCATTCTAGGAGCTGCTGTTCACAGAGTGTCCACCAGCAAGGCTGTGACCCTGTCTGTACTACTTGTACAGACCTGATGATCTCAGAAGAAACAGAAATCAACCAGCTTTTTTTATGCACAGGGGGAATATGGGCCACACTTAGGAGCTTATGCTTGTCTAAGGGCTGGTAGGTCACTGCTTAATAACCCCTCCTGCCTTCTAGTAGATATAACAATGTATTTGGGATCCTACTTGTGAGACCTGGTAGACTCAGGGATGGTTAGCTCCAGGAAAAAAACAAACAAATGATGGTAAGGCACAGCTTGATGAACTGGACTAAGCTACATATGTCTTCATCTGTTCAAAAATGCAAAGATACAGTATTCACCAAAATGAAAGAAGCATCTCTACCTATTTATGAATTTTCTGATTTATCACCCACAACAAGGAAAGCAGGGGAAAGCCTGTTGCTGGACATTCTCCTGTAGCAAATTGAGACACCGTAATATATTGTCTTTAGAGATAATACCCCCTCCACTGGGATACCTCCTATCTTCTGCCTGCTGGATCACTCTCCTTTTGAGTCTCTGAAAGGATCTGGAATTTTGTATTCCAAATGTATTTTAAGGAACAGGATCAAATCTCATTAAAGCTTTCAGAACACCATGAATCTAACCTTTATAAAGCTTGTCACATTGCCAATGTAAATTTGTTTTATAAAAAAGGACTTAATTTGTTTTAAATTAATGCTTTTTAAAATTTAATCTTTAATTTAATTTTATATCTAATGAACGTATTTTTTTTCTACCATTGGAAAGTTAACTGAATGAGGATTGATTCTTTTCACCATTGCTTTACCTAGCATAGGGCATAAGAAATACTTGATGGATGTTAACTAGATTTACCATGGTGATCATTATATAATATATACCTATTCTAATCACTATGTACACCTGAAACTAATATAATGTTATATGTCAATTATATCTCAATGTTAAAAATAGTACTCTTCTAAAATAATAATTTTTCCCTGTTTTGGCATTTCTCTGGACTGAGTGTCCTAGTCAGGACAGAAAGTAATATTCACTAATTCCTATCTCACAAAGTATGATCCTTTCTAAAATCAGATCTCCACAATGCCCACCACCTCATACATTTCCAGAAAGGTGAGTATCCACTAACTGCTAGCAATTTACTACATTCCGCCAGCAATTTATCCTGAATATTGTGCTAATGCTTGATGTTCCTGCCAGATGGACCAGCACAAACCATTCAAAATGTTAGAAGTATCTGCACGTGTTTTCAGTAGTACTGTTAGTAAATAGCTTCTCCTCCATCATCACCTTCCCAATTTTTGCAAACCTAGGAATATCATTAGTCTGGACTTAATCCCTTACATACTCTGAAATTAATACTTAATCTCTTATATAATCACTTATATACTCTGTATCAGTGTAAGATGTATTGACTTTCATTGGCTACAACTGCTGCTGCCGTCCATTTCATCTTTATGCTTTTCTACCTCTGTTGATTTTAAAAAAAGATTTATATATATTTATTTGACAGAGAGAGAGAGAGAGAGTGAGAGAGAGAATACAAGCAGTGGGAGTGGGAGAGGGAGAAGCAGGCTTCCCGCTGAGCAGGGAGCCGGATGCTGGGCTTGATCCCAGGACCCTGGAATCATGACCTGAGCTGAAGGCAGAGGCTTAAGGACTGAGACACCCAGGCACCCCAATGGATTGTTAACCCCCATTATTTCCAATGGAAATCCTAGTTCTTAGGATGTTCTTTAAAACTGTCCAATTTCCAAAGCATCTATACAATGCATGTACTTCTAGACTTAGAGTTCTGGATTATATAAAATGGAAAGCAAATAAAATAAAACCATATTTCTATAATTCCTGACATCAACACTGTCAAATCACTTTATTTACTGTCACAGAACTCAGTTTTGTTAAATAATGTTATAGTCCTCATCTTAGGACTCCATAATTCACAGAAACTGTAGCTAAAGACATCTCACTAATAACAATAGCTTTACAAAAAGCTCTAGGTGAAGATGTCCATTCATTTATTTAGCAAACATTTGCTGAGTATAAACTTAATCTGCAAGGGCAGAGCTAGAGCCAGGCAGTGCCACGAGCCAGAACGGTAAGCTAAATCTTTTGAGAAAAATCAAAGGGATTTTTTTTTTACAATTTAATATCAATTTAATTAAAAAAAAAAAAAACTTAAAAAAAAAATATAACAGAATCAGGGCGCCTGGGTGGTGCAGTTGGGCGCCTGGGTGGCGCAGTTGATTGAGCGACTGCCTTCAGCTCAGGTCACGATCCCGGAGTCCGGAGATCGAGTCCCACATCGGGCTCCCAGCTCCATGGGAAGTCCGCTTCTCACTCTGACCTTCTCCCTTCTCATGCTCTCTCTCACTCTCTCTCTTTCCTAATAATAAAAAAAAAAAAAATATAACAGAATCAGGGGCTCCTGGGTGGCTCAGTCGGTTAAGCGGCTGCCTTTGGCTCAGGTCATGATCCTGGAGTCCCAGGATCAAGTCCCACATCGGGCTCCCTGCTCAGCGAGGAGTCTGCTTCTCCCTCTGATCCTCCCCTCTCCCATGCTTTCTCACTCTCTCAAATAAATAAATAAATAAAATCTTAAAAAATATATATATAACAGAATCAAAACATTTAAAATAAAATATTTAAAATAAGTACACTACCCATTCCAGTAATTCATTTAAGTCATATCAACTATAGAATAGGAAAAATAAATTCAGAAGTGTAATTACTTTAAAATACACTACTTCCATTTGTGTTAATATTTTACATTTATGTATATATTCTATAGTAGAAACAGAAATTCTCTCTAAAAACATCTCATTAAAATCTTGAGGTGCATGTTAGAGCCACAGGCAATATCTGACATATAAAATTAGGTTAGACTTGCAGAGAGATAAAATCCCAAGGCTTAATTCAGTGGTCATGAGGCAAAATTAAGGACTTCAGAGCAAAGTGTGTAGGGATACAGATCTGTCCCATTAACCATTCCTGGTTTTAGGATGTACTTTAACAACAACAAAAGAATTCTGTCAGATTTAAAGCTCTGAAGATAATATCTTGCAATATTGGAAGTGTACAACTGGGAAATACTGGAAATAGTAACAGCATCAGTAAAAACATCATCAATATAGTATTCCAGGTAATTGCTATAAAATCAAAATCAAATTTTTAAATTCATTATGAAAAGTAAAATTTTGTTTGTGGCATTTTCTAGTCTTTCTAAACTCTCATTTAAGAAAGAAGAGCCAAGTTTTCTTTAAAGTTTACTCAGTGAACTTGGAAGTTTATTGTTATGCTGATCTTTTGCACTCAAATAATTTTCAGTATTTGTCTAAACAAACACATTGTCTTCGCATGGATCCAACTGATTTGACAGCATAATCCTTCTCACCATAACAATCAAGCTGGAGCTTGATTTCACCACTTAAGTGAAAATTGGTTTTCTAATGGAAAAATGCATCATTATTGTGCCAATAAAATTTTTGAGCAAAGCCACTTAACAATGCAAGATTCAACATCAACTCTCCATGCGTGGCAGAATACCTCTGCAAATTGCTTCCTAGGAAACCAACTGTTCCATCATTTTCTTATACTAGGTCTTTTCTTCTTACTCAATTTTTACAAACTGGATATTTAATTCAACAACTAACAAAAATTGGTGCTTAATAATATAAATGATAGTGCCACTCATTTATTTTTAATCTTCCTTTTTGAAAGATTGCTTTTCTTTCTAATATGGAAAAAACAATTACCTCTACCTAAGTCACAGATGTGGTAACTCAATGCCAAGGTCATCAGTATTTCCAAAGAGACTCGGAAATATTTTTCTGTTCTTTTCTTTTAAGCATTAACTCTTTTGTTAGTCTCTACATTGCAGTTATTTGACAGCTTGAACAGTGAATAAAAAGCACTCCACAATCAGATACATTGCATTATATATTCTCCTAATCTCAAACCATATTAGAGATGCATATGTCCTTCTGTCTCAATTGCCATCAGAAATATTGAAGATAAAAATATTTCATTAATCAACTAAGAATTTAAGTATTATTAAGCAATTATGTAATAAGTTAAATTCTTTCCAGAAACAACAAAGAATCTAGATCAGCTCTGCAAAAGAAATATAATGTGAACCGTAGCTGAGGGCCACATATGTAATTTTAAATTCTTTAGTAAGTACTTTTAAACTCTGAAAAGAAATAGTTGAAGTGAATTTTAATAAGGTATATTTAACCAGTATATACAAAATACTATCATTTCAGTGTGTAATCAATATAAAATGTAAAAAGGTATTTTATATATTTTTTTCAAATTAAGTTTTCAGAATCTAGTGTGTATTTTACATTCATAACTCCCCTCAGTTTGAACTAGCCACAACTCAACTGTTTGATGGCCTCATGTGTCTGGCGGCTATCATATTGAACACTGGCTCTCGAGGTTATATGGCAAAGATCTATCTTAACAAAGACTCGTAGACCTAGGACTACATATGAAAGATCAGAAATTGCTAATAAAATCCCATAAAGCTCAACAAATTCTAAAAGCCTAAACAATTAAGGGAAAATACTTTTTTTTTTCCTTTTAGGGAACTTCCATGACCCATAAGAGATGGCTTGACAATGAATAGATCGAAACACTCACATTGTGCCTTCCATGCTTGTTGATTAACCCTAATTATATGGGTAGATACTA
The DNA here is from genome assembly GCA_028533885.1 of Nasua narica. Taxonomy (NCBI): domain Eukaryota; kingdom Metazoa; phylum Chordata; class Mammalia; order Carnivora; family Procyonidae; genus Nasua; species Nasua narica. The sequence continues at coordinate 70,159,682 of CM052809.1, forward strand.
AAAGGAATTCTCCTAAATTACTCAATATTTGAGAGAACTATTTTCTCTCAGCCACTTTTCTTTTACTTCACCTGTCTGGCTTATATTAAGCACTTGAGATTCCCTTTCATGTTGTTCCTCTAGAACCTACATTAAAGAATGATTCAGATTAAGATCTGTGCTCACAAATAGTACTGTTTACACTTTTAAAATTTAAATTAAAAAATTAAGATAATGGCCACTTAACATTCTAAAACCTGATAGGCATTTTTACATTTTACTGGGAAAAATGTCCACTTCACCTGCCCTTTCTCTTCAACTTAAAGGATAAAATGACTTCCCCGCAGAGATGAAACAATCATTTCATGGCTTTGTGCATATATCACTCAGTCTTCAAATTATGTCCCAAGGTAGTTATACTAATCATATCCTAAGGATCAGGAATTAATCATTTATCCCATGGAGTGGGAGGGAGGGTGGAGATTTACACACGGTAAGTAAAACATTTTTTCATTGTGAAAGGGATGCATTAAAATGCGTAAAAAAGCCATTTTAAATTTTGACCCGTTCAGCATCTCATTTCAGCATAAGCCAAAATGTATGATTGTTTTCAAGTAATTTATTTGTGGTTACTTTTGAAGTTGTCCGAATATTAGAAAAGTACAGGTAAGTAATTGCAAATAAACATTAAATTTCCAAGTTAAACTGTTTTAGGCTAAATATCTACATCCCTCTTTCTATTAAGCCATAAAATAGGGGTCAGTATTCTACTTTAAGGAAGAGACTGTTTGGGGTTTCCAAGAATGACACATTTTAGCAAAATGTCTTTAGGAGTGAGGAATTGAGAACACTGGTGGCTAAAAGAAGTGAATCCCTAGAATAAACTAAGTGATCCATTTGTGATTTATTTTAAATTAAGGGTCAAATAAATGTCGTGCTTAAGGCAATATTGGCCACACAGAGTTGGGTTATGCAAAACTACTGATGTATCTTAGTAAACGGGACCATGAGGAAAGCAAACATCACCTCAGCCCTATGATGACACCTTAGTAACAAGGCATTCCAGGGCGTTTTATGAGCTGCCATGGAAAAATGCAGTGAAACTGCTAGTAATGGCCAAAATGAAAACTTCCTGAGACTAATGTCACATTAACCCAGAGCAAGTGCAGCAGCATAGCAACAAAGCCATGAAGGAAAAAGAACAGTGAATGTTTTTGAAAACCCTTGTCTGGGTATATGAGGTTACCCAGACAATAGCAAAGAAAACAATTGCCAATTGAGTGATTTATACAAGGTCTGAGCAGGGACTATGACTAAAAGAACATTCAATGATCCTTCTAAATTTCTAACTGCATAAACTGTATGGTAATCTAACAAAAAAAAAAAGAAAAAGAAAAGCTGAGCAAGGATAAAATGGACAACAGTGTTAAATTAAAATTTATCTTGAGAAGGGAACTGATGGCCATAATCAATCCTGCTACCAAATCTTAACTTGCCCCCTCGTGTCACTGTGCATCGGGATTATTTCTGTTCTTGTGATATATGAGAGCTGTAGGAGGAAAGTATCAGACTTCTTTCTGGAACCTTTGTGCCACTAAGTAGAACCTATGAGTCCGGAGATGTGGGTAAGAAAAGGATTAATAGTATGAACTGGCAGAAGGCAGGATGGAGAAACTGGTTATGGATGTAATCCTCTGGGGAAATGTCAGTCAGCCAGTGTGTTTAAAATCTTCACATGCATACAAACCACCTGGGGATCTTTTTAGAATGCAGATTCTAATTGGGTAGGTCCAGGGGAAGCGTAGTGATTCTGCATTTATATGGACTCCCAGGTGATGTAGATTCTGCCCCTTTGCATAACACGCTGCGAGAAACAAGGCTGTGATGGACGGGGAAGGCTGTATTCCTCGTCTACCCATCACACATGCCCCATTTCTTGGCTCGCTTTCTTTTGAGGAAAGCTCTCTTGGTGTTTGGGTATGTTTGTAACCTGCTCACCCTGCAAGCCTCGCCCCTGCGGAGGTGGAAACATTGTCCGGACCCGCCAATCAGATTCCTCATCTCTAGATTCAGTGATTGCTTTAGCGCAGCCCCAAGCCGGGCAAATCCAAATCCTGGGGGAACCTATGCTGAAACTATTGGAAGAGAGGCAGTCTCTTTGACTAAGTGTTCTAACTTGAAAGACAGTTTTATCTGGTGATGGCCGTTTTATTCCGATGAACAAAAAACCCGAGAATGTAGCCAACCTGGATAAAAGCAATATTAAGAGATGGAGACAGACATACCTAATCCCATGGTTTTAATGTCTAGATCCCACTGGGTCTCCAACTTGTTTACTCCTTCAGGTTTTCAGTTACTCAGCAGATACAGCCCTTTTCCTGCTTATGTTAATTTGAGCCCGTTTCCTTGAGGAAGAAAGAATTGATCTTCTTCCCTTCATGCATCTAATATTCTCCTACTCAATTAAAGCTTCAGCTTTGACTTCTTGCCTTCCATGGCCTTCTAATTTCCAATACTAAAGATTTAAATGGGTAACTGCCTTCCTTTCTCTGGTGTTGGGAATAATCCTGAACTCTATTTTGACCTTCAGCAGAATTCAGAGGACTTCTTGGTGATTCTTATAGAATCACAGGTCCAAACCCACCCCCCATTGCTCACTAATTTATTTTTAATATACGTTCATTTCACTTAATTAATGCAGAAGAAACAGTAATGTGGCATAAAGGCAGAACTCCTAGGGGCGTGTGTTAAATTAGCTGCCTCTCCTCAGGTGGATGGATGCTTCACTACAAGCAGCTGAGCCTCCTTCCCTTTAAGGTCGGGCTGATGGCCGCCTCTGCCCTGGGCTCCAGGACGGTGAGTACAAGAGCCTGAGCTCTTTCTCAGATTGCCGCGGCCTTTTGGGTTTCAGGCCGTGAGCCCCTTTGGTTCCCAAGGTTAAATGTTTTCGGGGCTTATCTCTCAGGCGAAAGTCTTAAAAGTTGAGGTGTCCAATGTGGAGTTAGAACCCTTTGCTCCTCAGGAGCAGTGCCTTGTTTTTGAGATTTCTCCTGGTCGTGGGTCACTGAGCCAGGCTGGGGTTTATGCTGAGATTGTGTTCTAGCCTTTTATACTGTCTTCGACGCGGTTTTCTTCTTGTTTGCCTAATGCGGAGTCTCATTCAGCCATCTCTTAAGGGTTTTTAAAGAGGATATTCTTTCAGGGGAGCATGAGTGGTTCAGTGGGTTGAGCTTCTGACCCCTGATCTCAGGGTCTTTAATCTCAGGCTTATGTGTTCAAGCCCCAATAAAGAAAAAAAAATCTTTTATATGGGAGGAGGTGAGCTCAGTATCTTCCTACTTTGCCACCTTGAACTCAGGTCTCCCACAGATGACTAGACATACAACTTTTGTGTGGTGACATCTTTCCATATTTACAGTCTTGTCTTTCCATACTTACAGTCTTGACTTGGTATTGGCATGTAGGCCTTGGAGCTTTATAGCTGGTGACACTTAAGCAATTAATGCTTTTTTTTTTAAGATTTTATTTATTTATTTGACAGAAAAAGATCACAAGTAGGCAGGGAGGCAGGCGGGAGAGGGGTGGGACAGGCTGACCAGAGAGCCCATGCAGGGCTGATCCCAGGACCCTGAGATCATAACCTGAACCAAAGGCAGAGGCTTTAACCCACTGAGCCACCCACGCTCCCCTTAAGCAATTAATTCTAGTATATTAAATAACCAAACAGACTTTAAACTTTTTCTGTGTTTATCCATTTTCTGCTTCTTGATATACTTTCATTTCACTTATTTAATGCAGAAGAGACGAAACAGTAATCTAAGGTACAAGAGAATTTTTCCAAACAAAATCCCAGATGTCATGTGGAGATAGCATCATTGTCATTCAGCATTTATATTGCTTTTCACATTCATTAAATGTCACCATTCTTCTTACTCTCCATGAGTTAATGTCTGTTTTGTCAGATGAGGTACCAGTTCAACAAGGTATCTCTCTAAAAGCCAAGTAGTTTCAAAGCCAATTAGGCCTTAAGATGCTAATCTGATATTTAAATTATACATACTCCTGAATTTGAAAGTCTGATTTTTTTCCAAAAGCAAGTCAATGGTTTTTGTTTGTTTTGTTTTTAATAAATGCTAGTTTCTATCCTAGGTATCATTTCACTGTCAGATAATTATTAATATTGTAATGTTAGTTTTGAATTTAAATTTCTCACATTTAAAAACTACAGATTCACCCAAAATCTACCATAGGGAAAAGATAATGGAAAATTCTAGTTTCATAGTTTTTAATTATGGGAAGATGCTTTTCCACAGTGGCCCTCAGGGTTAACATGAGGCTTTTAAAAAGTTTCCACAAAGAGACACAATTTAGAGAAACATGGTCAAAACAACAGGCAATGCAATCTTTGAAATGAGGGCAGAACATCATCTAGATTTCTCGCACTTCTCTTCTGGCTTCTCATTGCCTCTCCTTTGCCAAGTGTTACTTATTTTCAGGACTTGTTCCTCTTAAACCTCTACACCATTACATCCCTGCCCTTACCCAATACCCAGTACCTTCCTGCCATTTCTTCACTTTCTAGACCTCTCCCTGGGGATGCTACATTATACTTTTTTGTTGTCTGTTCCACAGTCAGGTCTGCTTTATTCTTAGGAGAGAAAAAAAAATGAGTTCCCTATAGTTTTTGATCTCTAGAGCCTCAGTGAGGTCACTGCCATAAATATTTCTCCAATGCTCTGTTTCTGATGCCCAAAATTTTACCAGTAGCACGATTTTCTGTCTGCTCAGAATCCACTAACCTAATTATTTCTTGCTAACATGTTATGGACTATTAATGATTTCATATATTAGCTTTGACGTGAAAAAATTACATTTTAATATAACTTTTATAAACCAAGAGAAACTTTACATTTATCACTCTGAGGTAGTTTTAGGCACTATAATAGATTTGCTGCAAAATCCAAATCTCTGAACAGAGGAAGCTGTAATTCTTTGTAGGTAGTCTTGTTTTTGTTATTGTTTGGTTGGATTTTCCTCCCATGGGTGCTGAACACCTAGCACAGTGCCTGACACTCAGTGGGTACTTAATAAGTTACAAAAGAATATAAGCTACGATCTGTGTTTGGACTGGGTTCCTTTCATGATGTCACCCAAGCGGCTCATGGCTGGGTCCAGAGCTTCCTGAATGGGACAGTTTCTGGCAGGTCATTAATTTGCCAATTGCATCAATCAATTTTCATTTCTTCTTTATGAAACAATCTAATGGGTAGCCATTGACCCTTAAATCTCCTTGTCACAGCTGCTGAATCCTTCAGTCTCCTCACTGAAGTTAAAGCTGCTAAATCATCAATGTCTTTGATATCAACTTTAAATTGGCCGTTTCTAAATGTGTCCTCAAAGGAATACTGGCCGTAAAATGAGGTGAAGAAAGAATACTCCTCCAATTTGCCCCCGCAGATCATTGTCAAAATGTTGTTTTAGTCAAGCATAGAAAGTAAAAGCTAAGAACTGATACTGATTTAGTCAAGTTTATGTAAAAGCTAGGACTGACCCAGATTCAAGTAATGTCAGGAAAAAAATCAGGTTTTTACTGATAAAATCCATGATAATTGGTTATAAGAAACTGTCAGAAACTGCAGCAATTCTCTCTTTCAGGGCCTAGATTGTGTCTCTGGCTCTTCCAGTTGGTTCTTCCTCTATTAGCAAGATGCCTCTTGCTTATTAATAAGTCTTGCTCCCTCACTCTGTATGCTTGCCTGTGACACTTCCAACGCTATTTGTAAATCAACTAATCTCTCAATAGACCAGCTTCTGGACCCAAAACTGGCTGCCTCAGTCACTGAATATTGCCCAATTCTAAATACTGAAGCGAGTAATCTGAATGGCTCTATTTACCTCTGTGCAAAAGATGATGTACACAGATCATAAATTACTAGCCAATGATATTTTGAGACCTCCACACCTCTAGCTTAATCTCTGATGATGAAAAATGGATAGTGGATATGACAACTTAGGTCACAGGACCTGTGGTCAGAAATTTACCCCTAATCAGCGTAGCTCAGTACATGTGTAAACCATGAACAGGAATGTAATAATTTTTACTTATTTGTAAGACTATTGGGTATTTTTTCACATGAAATGGAGAAAATAACTTTAAATTTCAAGAAAATAACTTTAAATTTCAAGCTCTTGAAAGTCTTAGCACTTGAGGCCTGTTGGCTTTACAAAACAAAAGAGTTCTTTTTGGTTATCCTGCCACTACTAAGGGAATGACCTCATTGTTACTATAGGTGTCTCTTTTTGAATAAATGTTGTTGAGGTCTGGTTCTCCTCTTAAAATTTTCTCCGGCAGAAAATCAGATGCAGGTAATAAGGAAGAAGGAGAGAGCAATCAGCCTCAGTTTCAGTAGAAAATTTTAAGTCTGCACACAATAGAAGGTGTTCACATGTGTTGGGTGAAAAAGGTAACATCTGCCACACGGTGCCAGGCATTTAAGGATGGAGTGGAATATCTTTCTATATTTAAAGGTTTTTGTTGTTATTGTTTAGAAAGAGAGAGTGTGTGAGTTGGTGGAAGGTGGGTGGGAAGAGAGGCATAGAGAGAGAGAGAGAACCTTCCAGGCTCCGTTCTCAGTACAGAACCCGATGTGGGGCCCTGTGATCCCGAGCCAAAATCAGGAGTCAGAGCTTAACTGACTGAGCCACCCAGACGCCCCATCTTTCTATATTTAAGGTTTGATCACAATGAGGCAGAAATTCTCTGAAGTAATCCAACACCTACGCAAGGCAAGAAAAAGGTCATTTGTCCTCAGGCTTTATATTTCTAAGGAAGTTAAATTTTAGATTATTAATGACATAGCTAGAAGATGCTTTATTTGCGGTCATGAGACGTTGTGTGAAAAGTGTAAATTTGTTTATATTTAAAGAACAACCATTTTTTATAATTCTCTTTGAAGGTCTTCACTATTAACATATTGGAAATTAATAAATTTGTAGCATTTGAAACTTCTCTGTCTTGTCAGTTCAGGTTGCTATAAGAAATTTCTATAGACTGGGGGTACTTAAAAACACATATTTATTTCTTAAAGTCTCTATGGCTGGGGAAGTCCAAGATCAAGGTTCTAGCAGTGCCAATATCTGGCCCATTTCCTGCTTTAAAGACAGCAGACTTCAAAGTGTATCCTAATTCCTGGAAAAAGAGCTAGCTAGTTCTCTGACCTCTTCTCTTAAGGGTGTTGACCCCATTCATGGGGACTCCACTTTCATGACCTAATTACCTCCTAAGGACCCTACCCCCAAATACCATCACATTGGAATTAGGGTTTCAACATAGAAATTGGAGGTTGGAACATAAACACTCAGTGCATTGTACTCTTAAATTCTGAAAATCTCTAAAATACCCTTCTAATTTACTCTATTCAAATTCTTTGTATTATCAGGACTCGTGTTCCTTCTCTTATTCCCTGGCTCTTTAAGTATTAAACTGTCTCTGGATCTACATAGGATTATCAAAGGAAATGTCTGCTTTTTGGTGCAGAGGTTAGAAGAGAACTTCCTCTCTCCTGAGAGAGCCTAGAGGTTATAGTCATAGCAGCACTAATCCGAAGGAGGACTTGAATGGAGCTGGTCTATAACCACGGGAGGCAGCTGTCCCTCTATTTGAAGAGATTTCCCAATAGATTCTGACTCTTAGAACCCTAAAATCTACATTACTCAGAGATTTTTTCATCTCCTCAAATTCTTTCCAATACCTTCTCAACATAGCAACATATTTCTGAAATTTAGAAGCTTGTCCTCAAAAGCTTTTATCAAATCACTTATAAAGAAGGAGCAAATATTTACTATTTAGAATGTAATGTAGTAAATCAAAAATTATATTTGGCTTTTGACCTTTTTGTGATAAATTAATAGGACGTAAACATTGACCTTACTTTTGTCTGCTGAGCTTTCCATTTCCATGGAGAAAAAAGACAAAACAAAACCTCAAGTAAAAAATATGATTTTACCACTGCTAAGATTGCCAATGTCACGTGAAGGTAGGACATTTCACCAGCCTCCCTTATTATTAATCCATGTCATATTTATGAATTCCACAACTCTTTTGGAGAAGAGACACATGGTATTGGGGAAACTGTTCAATCATCAATCAATCAGCAGGTAATGTTGCTATCTGCTAAAATTTTACTTTTTTTTTTTAAGATTTTATTTATTTATTTGACAGAGAGAGACACAGTGAGAGAGGGTACACAAGCAGGAGGAGGAAGAGAGGGAGAAGCAGGCTTCCTGCGGAGCAGGGAGCCCCATGCGGGGCTCGATCCCAGCACCCTGGGATCATGACCTGAGCCAAAGGCAGACGCTTAATGACGAAGCCACCCAGGTGCCCCCTAAAATTTTACTTTGTAAAGTGATTATAACTGCTTATGGATTTAATGATCATAGTTTTTTCCTTATTAACATAAATTTAAGGGGCACTAGAGTAAAAGATATAGGGAAGAAAATGTTAGTCACATGGGGACTTTGTTGAAAACTGCTTCTGACTCTTCAAAATCAGGTTTGACACATTTTTCTTGTGCATTTATTGCTTTATAATTTATCGATACTGAATTCCTATGTTGTTTAGTTTGATTTAATCTCACTGTAGGAATAAAAACAATGATTATTATATTTTTAATATTCCATTTTTATGTACAACAATTAAAATTCATATTAAATAGGTGCACTCTCCCTTAAAAATAAGAATAATAATTACAGATACGTTAATTACATTCATTTCATTGAAATCCACTAACAATGTCAAGAAGAATCTCCATATGCATGAAGATATTATTAAGAATTTAATATTATTCACGATTTTGCTATATTCTGGCCTCTTCAGCTTTAATAGCCCTTTGCTGTCCTGATAGGAATGTATCCAATTGTACAGACACAGAATATGCTTCAGCTCATTAAAAGGAAGAAGCACTTACTCTAGCAAATTTTAATGTGTTTTATGCTCTTTTTGCAAGTGCAGCTAATTTTGTTCTTTATATGAGAGGTTTTTATTATTATAATTATTACACTCTCTAGTTATACAAAATAGCATACTGTCCTTTTTCCACTCTCTTTAAAAGTAATGAAAGTACTGAACAGTGGATTTTCAGTAGCTTTATGTTGTATATAAGGGTAGGGGTATTATTTTTATAACATCTTTAAGAAAATTAGGAAATCTAAATTAGAATCCCCATTTCTAATATTCAAATATCATTCTCATAAAAATAGCCCTCCCGTGAACAGTATGTCATGTAGCAATTATGCAAGTTATCTGTTTATTTTTCCTTAATATTTGAGTCTGTATATGATCTTGAAATAAAGGCCTAAAAAAGAGTCGACTTTTTCCAAGTATTACTTTGATATTTATAATTTTAAATTATTTTCAAGTATTAGTTGAAATTATCACTTACAACTGGGAAAACAGAAGTAGTATTTAAGTTTGCCCCCAAGTAGCATTTCAGGAGCTAGAAATAAGGAAGAAAGTGGAGCAGTTTAGGAAAAAGAACTGCTGGTAATAAGAATTCCTGTGCACTGCTAAGGCAGTCTGTCCAGACATTGCACTGTTTGCTTTTTTTAAGACGCTGCATTAAATTTCATCTCAAGATAACCTTATCTGTGTATTACATACACAGTAACCAGTGCAAGATATGTTTAAACAACTACCCAAGACAAATTATCAACTATTTGAATTAAAAGTGATAGAAAGTTAGATTTAGTCTAGGTCTTCCTAACATGGGAGTTGATACAATTTCACATTTATGTATTTTTTCCCAGTGGGGTATAGAGATCACCCCTTGTAACATGATCTGTGATGGTACAAAGACAATTTTTAAAAAAATTAAGATAGGGGCGCCTGGGTGGCTCCGTGGATTAGGGCCTCTGCCTTCAGCTCGGGTCGTGGTCTCAGGGTACTGGGTCCTGGGATCGAGCCCTGCATCGGGCTCTCTGCTTGGCGGGGAGCCTGCTTCCCCCTCTCTCTCTGCCTGCATGTCTGTCTACTTGTGATCTCTCTCTCTCTCTCTCTGTCGAATAAATAAATAAAATCTTTAAAAAAAAATTAAGATAATAATTTTTAGTTATTTTATGCTTTAAAAAGTGGTTATTGAGCTCCCAATAGTGTGATAAAGATTACCTTTAAAATCTTTTAAAATAGAAAATGAAAAATGACATATAAATCCTTATATACGAGTAGTGCATTGTATATATGGAATTTTCTTCACACCATAATTTTCATAACTTTGCTCATGACAAGTACTGAAGGGAGATGTTTATTCCTATAAAAATAAAGTAATAACAGAAAAGAAAAGTAATGAAACCTATAGCAATCTTCAACATAATGCAAACTAAGGTCATCAGAATATTGTTGAGCTATTGGGAGGCCCTGTAGGAAACTCAACACTTCATGTTTTACTAATGTGAGCTATGAATACTCAGGCTAACCTTTTTGACTCCTGCGCGCAGTAGTTACTGCTCCTGAAGTCTCATAACAAAATCAGGACAGGTTGCGTAAAGACAGCACGGCCACATGTTCTTCCTGCACCTCACAGAGGAACACAAGATGCCCCACTGTGGCACCATGTTGTGTATGTAGTAGCAGACTTCTCCACCCATGCTTCTTCATTCCTGATTCAGCAAACAAAAGGGAGTCACCAGTGTCTTGGTTCACCCAGACCATATTCAAGTGGGACAACAAACTCTGAAGGGTCTATCAGGCTCTTCTAGGAACTGTCCATGTTGCAGTCTAACAAACTGGGCAGTCATTTCATTTGCTCTTCCAAAGATTCCACCCCCCCCCCCGTTTTGGTAAACATGGTAGTTTCAGTTAAATTTCCAACCCGTATACTCTAATATCTGGGTCCCCCGTGGGTCTTTTTGAGTTGTGTATTTTTTCTCTTGGAAAGTACCATCTGAAATCTGTAAAAAAAAAAAATTAATAGAAAATGGTATTTGTTCTAATTAATAGGCATTCCAAGAGTCAGCATAACAAAATCTTAAGCCAAGGGAAAAAATAAGCTTTGTACATGTTTGACTAAACTGTATATAGATAACTATCTACATATATAGATATATATAGATATATAAAGAGAGAGACAGCAATAAAGATTTTCAAGAAAAATAAGGTATTTTTTTAAAAGGTAAAAGCTTGAAAAGAGAAATAAATGTAATTATTAATAATAGCAATTTAGTATAGCAAAATAATGAGTGACATTTCTATTATTACAAATTATCTTTATAATCTAGTTAAATTATTCTAAAATTTTTTTGCAGTAAAACAGGAAAAACTAGATTTGTTCTCTAATTTCTGAAGCATGAGTATTTTGTTTGTTTGTTTTTGTATAATGTTGCTCTAGTCGAAGTACCTGCCTTCCAATAATATTATGGACATGAAGAGATCAGTCTCTAACAAATGTGAAATCGGGATTTAAGCCTCATTAGCAAGAAAATGGATTTTGGTATATAATATGGAAATATTTCTTATTCTTGCACCTTGCACCTTGTATTATTTATTATTTATTTTTTATTATTATAAATAATTATTTATTATTTATTTTTTATTATTATAAATAATTTATTATTATTTGCTGCTTCACCTGTGCTAAAAATTAGCGTTCATAATACAACTTGTTATCAGTCTATGAAGTTGTAACTTAGTTCAACCTTACATAACATTTATTTATCAATAAAGCATGTGGGTGTGATATTTTCACAGTAATCAAGCACTGGGCCAGGGCTAATTCTACAAGAACATTCAGCATATTTACACCAAGAGAGGTTCAATTACATTATTGTTCCACCACTTCAGCCAACCTGTTTTTACTTTAAAATTTTGATCATCTTCCTATTGGTCTTAGAACCACCCTTTAATTAAGTTTCAATATATTTCTTCACCACTTTCATTATCTCTTTTTTTAAAAGCTACACCAAAGTCAACAATTCAAGGTGGAACACACTTGGATTTTAGCAAACCAAATAGGCCATGCCGAGATTAACATAATAAAGAAGTTCTCCTACCCTGTGATCTAAACATAAACTCCTTGGATAAGTTATTAATAAAAGAGTACTAGGGGAGAAAAGGAACCTGAGGAATGAAGGTAACTGCAAATATTTTCTAAAAGGCTTACTCAGAAACACATTCAAATACTCATTCCATAGATTGCAAGGTTCTTAAAGGCATAGAAGCCAAGATCTTTTTCATTATTAATTAACCAGTGCCTTGCATGGTATCTCATATATATTAGAAAGCTAAAAGTAATGTATTCAATAGTTTTTGGTGTTTATAAAACTAAACCTACAACTCTGGAGGATACCACATCCTGAAAACATTCAATGATCTGCCAGTGAGTTTGTTTTGTTTTCTTCTCAGAACTTCCAAATCCATTATTTTTCTGTATAATCCCTTCTCATCCTATAAACTCTAAAATGTCAGCATCATTACTCAGAGTAGTTATTAGGTATTCATTCAAACTACAGGTATTATAAAGTTTCTGCTAAGACTTAGGCACTGTCTTACATGCTGGCTGTAAGGTGAACAAATCAAATACACATTCTTCTTCTGGAGTTCCCAGTCTATTTAATAGTTAAATCCAGTATAATAGAATAAAGCATAATGGGAAAAGTAGTACGTGCACCCTAAGTAGGAAAGTACCTTAACAGGTTGTAGTAGGTCAGAAAAAGCATCAAGGAGAAAACAGTATCTAATGTGAGAAATGAATTAGTAGAAGCTGGTCAAATTGAAATTTGATAAATGAATATTCTAGGAAGAAGGTGCTGGATTGAAGAGAAATATCTCAGCTGAGTGAAAACTCTGGTTTTAATGAGAAAATGGTAAGAAATTCTCTTTCTGAAGCAAATAGTAGAGAGAGATCAGGGAATACATCGCATGGTATAAGGAAGGAAAAGTTTGGGGAAAAAAAAGACTAGATTATTAAGGGCCAAGTAAGTTTCCACATAAGTGTTTTTATGCCACTTTCTTTGATGTTACAAATCAGTTTCATCTACTTTGAGTTGCTGCATGTTTTTGTCTTACTGGATTTGCAACTGATTTTTCTTATTTATCTCTAAATGACTTGAGACTAGATAAATCTGAAGATATTTCTATGTGTACTGAAATTCAAAATATTCTTTAGATTCTTGTTTACTTTTTTAGAATCTTCTTTAATTGGGATATGAAACTATATAGATAATAGCCAGAGAAATCTCAGAAAGAAATAACCTGAATTTTCAAGGTATTGTTGGAAATAAATCATACATATCCTGAGGAATCTGAATCTAATTGAGATATTTTATAGACCTCGGTGATTATAATTTGAATTTGAGAACTAAGTGGTAGGATAAATTATTTATTAAGCAAATGAAGTACTGCTGGTCTCCGAATCCTAAGAGAACATAGAACAAGTATTAGATCAAACAAATTTCCTAATTCAGTAGAGTCTGTGTGCACTTCGTATTTTGCATACTGTAACAGATGGGATGCCCCTCAACTATAGACAGGAAAAAGCTTATATCAAATACATTTAATTAAAATTTTTATATTGTATACTGAGGAAACCTGAGATAGTAAAACATTATAAATGGTTGTATCAAAAGTTTAAAAAATTTTCCTAGAAACTTGGCTATTCTCTTTTTTCTCTCTGCCATCTTCAGTGAATCAGTCTTGTCCTCTCTCCAGCTACCCTATTATCACAAGACAGGAGAAGCAGTTCCATTTGTCACAGAAAAATATAGTAATGTCTACTAGGGGGTGGGAGGGGAAAGAATGCTGTCTATTCCAATTAAATCTTTAAAAATCAAAAAAGCCTTGCCAAGAAACTTCAGAGCTGACATTCCTTCCCATCCTATTGAACAGAACTGTATCACATCCTAAATTAATCATCTATGAGAGGTCTGGGATTTCTATGATTAGTTTTCATTAAAGTATATTTACCTCTACATTTTGGACAGAGTTACTGTGCTTTGGGGCTAGATAATTGAACAAAACTAGATTCTGATTTCATTATTAAGGAAGAAGTGTAGAAATGTCTGGCAGGTAGAAATAGAAATCAAGTACTGTCTTGTTTTTTTAGATTTTATTTATTTATTTGACAGAGAGGGAGAGATCACAAGTAGGCAGAGAGGCAGGCAAAGAGAGAGGGGGAAGCAGGCTCCCTGCTGAGCAGAGAGCCCAATGTGGGGCTCGACCCCAGGACCCTGAGATCATGACCTGAGCTGAAGGCAGAGGCTTAACCCACTGAGCCACCCAGGTGCCCCAAGAAATCAAGTACTGTCTTATATAGTCACTCCCACATGACTGGTGAAATAAGCCCCCAAATGCAGCTCCTGTTAAATTATTGTTTAGATCATGCGTTCTTTTCTTTTTACATTTTATTAATGCTTTGACATAATACAGAGGTATCTCCAATAGATAATTATGTATTTATCAAATTATCAACATTAGTAGTTTGATCCTTGGACTTAGTTACCATTAATACAAATGCACAGTTGGCAAATAACTGTAATGGAATAGATAATGTCGTTAAGGATAAATAAGAAATCAATTGCAACTCCAGTAAGACAAAAAACATGTGGCAGCAAACAGGTGGGCACCTGTTTTGTTTATTCCAAAAGTATTTTAATGCTCACCTACTTAAAGATATATGGTAAAAAATAGTTCACATCTCTTTAAATTTTCTTGGAGATCTAAAATAAACCATTTTCTGTTACTAATGCTTTATAGTTTTCACTGTATAAATGTTTCACCTCCTTGGATAAGTTTATTTCTAAGTATTTTTTGATGCTCTTATAAATGAGACTTTTCTTACTTTGCTTTTTGTATAGTTCATTGTTAGTGTATAGAAATGCAAGTGATTCTTGTATGTTGCCTTTGTATCCTATAACTTTACCAAGTAGTTTACTTGTGCTAACGTATTTTGTTAAATTTTTAGACCTTTCTACATATATAGTCATGTAATCTGCAGACAGAGATAATTTTTTCTTTATTTCTGACTTGAATGGCTTTCATTTCTTTCTCTTGACTGATAGCTCTGGCCAGGACTTCTGGTACTATATTGAAAAAGTGGTAAAAACGGGCATCTTTGCCTTGTTTCTGAACTTAGGAAAAGCTTTTAGGTTTTCACCATTGATATTAGCTGTCATTTTTTTCATCTATGGCCTTTACTGTGTTGAGGCAAATCCCTTCTATATCAGATGCTTCTCAAATTGGACTAGGAGACACACATTAACTTTGTATTCAACATCAATGTTTGCCAAATAATTTGATTCCAATGGAAGTGACAGCTGGATCTTTACTTACAAGAAAGGTAACAGCTGTGATGCCACTGGAATCAATAATTTCCATAGAAGATGGCTAGGATGCCAATCTACAATTTGATGATTTGGGTGAAAAGAGTACATTTGTTTTCCTCAGTCTTTCAAATGGACAGTTTATAAAAACTGGCCTTGTGCTGATGTTGTTGCCTAGATAGCCATAACCCCATATGTAAGTGGCAGAAAGCCCAGGCTTTCACAGTTAAAAATACTCATTTCTCTAAATAATAGTGAACTATTTCTTCCACTTAAATAAACTCTTTAATCCACGATTTAAATATGTTTTCCCCAGGATTGTCTGGCTGTTCATGTTACTTATAATGATGAAACTGCGCTATACACTTTCATAATGGAGTGCAGTGCAGTCGTGAGTGAATACACAATAATAACCATTCATTAGTAATGCCTATATAGACTCATTGTAATCAGAACATCAGTGGGCTATCTTTCACCATGACCCCCTGTGGATAACAGCAGCATAGAATGTCTGTTTTCATACAGCTTTTGTGGAAACAAATTCAGTTGCAGTTTTATTTCTTTTTTCAATTACCAGAGCAATCTAGATTTACATGAACTACTACTTTTTAAAACCAAAGAGCCTGAAAATATGGTGAAATTAAATATTAAAAACTCCAGTACTTAATCTTCTCACTGTACGTATAACTGTGATTTTGCTAGGCATCTCTGAATCAAAAGAATAACCAGAGTTTGACTAGTTCTACTTTAAGATTTTGCCATAAAATTTCCCATCTTAAGTAGGAATTCTGTGGTTCACTTATAACTGACAAATAGAAGTGAATATAATGTTTCTTAGAAATATCAAACTATGTTTCAGTTTACTTAATACAAAAAGTATCAAAACCAATAAATTTCAAGAGAAACACTCTGAATTTTACTATAATACATTTTAACCAGTCAAGGTCAAAAGCAAGAACAGTAGTTGCAACATTAAGTCTCCAGTTCAGCAATATTAATATATTCTAGCAGCTTTTCAGACATGTAAATTTGCAGACCCCACCTCAGATTTAGTGAATAAGAAACATGCATGTTGATATCCAGTAATCTGTGTTGTCTCACGACTAACTCTCCCATTAGCAATTATTGTGACCTTGGGCAAAATAAGGCAGTGATTGCAAAAATGGGCCCAAATGTGAAATTACATGGTTTGCATTCTGCTGTACTATGTATTGCAACCCTTGGATGAATTGTTTTCTGTTACTTCACTTATCAGTAAAATAAGAATAATAATAGAATACTATAATTGTTTTAATATTCAAATGTGATAATAAATAAAGAACCTAGAATAGTGTCTGCAGCATATAGTAAGTGCTCAAAAAATAGATTTCAGTCAGTATGCTGTGGTAGCAGTCATCTTTCAAATCTTTGAATCAGTTGTTGCCAAATAACACAAAAAGCTCAAAAGCTGATAGGTCACATGGGTAGTTTTGCAGAAGTATCCATTCTCTGAAGGGATCACTCATGGATCTGTGGTCAGCTGTGGGTCATCAGGTGGTAGCCTTTATGCATATGTCTTGGCTGTCATACATACCCGCCATCTCAGCTGGGATGGTTCATCTCTGCACCTTATGGTCTCCTTCTCCAGCAAACTAGCCCCTGCTGGTTCATATAAGAGCTGTCAGAGTTCCAAGAAAGGGAGAAAGCCTGGATGGCCTCTTGAAGTCTGGGCTCAGATTAGGCATTATTTCCACCACAGTTTATTGCCCAAGCAAGTTACAAGGAAACCTAGATTCAAGGGGTGGAAAAACAGACCCCACTTTTGATGTAAGAAGCTATGAAAGCATGTTCCTAAGGGGCAAACATAACATGGAACAATATGAATTGTGTCAATATTTGTAATCTACTGCAAGCTTCATATGGCACGACTATTATTTTCACTTGATAACTCTGTTCAGCAGGAAGCTCACTCTTGGGCTCAGGCTGACAGAAAAACCTGGATCATTTGCTGTGGAAGAAGAAAACTGGACAAGATTTTCCATGACATTAAATGTACTAGCCCAGGAGGGATGCACATCACTTCTATTCACAATTAATTGCTCAGAACTATTTACAGGACTAGCTACCTAAGTTGTGGGGATCAATGAAAAGTTAAAGTGTGGTATCTCTTATTTAAAAAGAAAATTGAAGACTTTAACGATGGTGACAACAGAAAATTAAATCAAACATGGGAAAACTCCAAGCAGGACCCCATGTTCCTGAACAGATCCCGTGTTCACAGATCAGCCCTAATTACTTCACAAGCTTCTATCCAACAGTAGGTACGGGAGACAGTAACAACCACCCATAAGCTCCAAGGGCAAAGAATTAAAAATATTAGAACAATACCAATGAGTCTCACTATTTTTTTTCTTTTAGGTGTTATTTTTGGGGTAAGTCATGTAAAGTTAGCTTTGTTTTAAAACCCTGCCACCACTTGCTCAGCATACCCAGTAGTGTGGTATCTCGGTCACTCTGAGAAGCCTAGTGCTGACATCCTTACCTGAGTTGCCCAGAATTCCCCTATAAAACATACTACTGAAGCCTGACTTGACTGATATTTCACTCTCTAGTTATCTTTTACTAAGTTCATCTGTGGAAGAAATCCCAAGCATCTTTATTCATACCAAGCTGTTAATGATTCAAGGTATTCAGCATTCACTATATAATTGCATACTTAAGTTAAAATGAGAGATCCAGTCTAATACCCTGGAATAAATAATCTAATGGACATTTGAACATAGATAATGGGCTTGCAGGGTAGTATTTTTTTTCAACAGGAGAATTCCTAATGTCCTCTTAAATCACACCGGATAGAAGCAATGCCAGCCAATGTGGAAGGATGTACACCCATTATTACCTGTTTCTTCAAATACCAAACTCACCTTCAATATACGTGGAGCTATGTTTATTTACCAGGATGAATAGATGATGAAAGAGAAATTTAGGACCAGCTGAAAGCAAAAAAGAAAAGAAAAAAAAAAGCTAGTACCTGATTTACCAAACTGTCTGTTTTCTTGCTCTGATAATGGAAGGTCATATGCACATATGATGACACTCTGAGATGTGAACTGTTTGATCAGCATGAGTCCCTGCATGACTGCCTAAAACAAAGCTCCCTACAAACCTGCATTGTTCTTGTAGTATGTGAGAAAAATACCTTTCATTGTACTAAGCCACACATTTGGGGATTGTTTGAGGCAGAATAGCCTAGCCTATTCTGATTAACCCCTCACATACATGGTTGGTCTGCTCATAGATTCTTTTTCCATCTGTCAAAGGTATTATTGTAGCAGACTCAATACTTACACTTAAGTGTAATAACACTGGGCAGGGAATAAAGTGAAATCCTAAGCTTTCATAGGTTGAAAGAGCATAATTAATGCTAAGTAGATACCTACAATACCCAAATTATGGTATTTTATCAAATCTACATCACTATTTAAACTGCATCCTCTTATAAAGAAAAAAATATGCTGCCACTCAAAGTGTTAAATGCTCTCAATCATAAGATGTTCTTGATTTATGAAAAAAAATCACATGTTAGCGTTGCCAAAATATGGTAACATCAAGTATCTATAACTTTTTGAACATGCTGCTTAAAAGAGAGAAGTTCTCTTGATTACCACCGACCAATTTTTGTTTTTGTAGGGAAAATTTATGGGAAGAAAATTTATGGAGAACCTTAAAAATGGCTGGAAAGTCTTTACTATTACTTTCATTGAGAGTTGAGTCTGTTTCCCCTCTTCTAGAATCTGAGTTTATCCTGTGAATTGTTTTCATCAATACAATGTGGCAAAAATGACACTGTGTAACTTTTGAAGGTGGGCTGCAATAGCTCAGAAGCTTCCAACTTCAATTTTTGAAAGGTTATGTTTTTGGAATTCACACATGTAGTGAGAAATCCAAGTCATGTAGAGAGTCCACCTAGAGGAGAACCAAAGCATACCGATTGACAACCTAAACTGAAATCTAAGAGTAATCAAAGAGGCCTTGTAAGTGGGCCTCTTTGGAAATCCCCACTCACTAGAGCTTGCGTAGACTGTGGCTCAAGGCAAAGGAAGGATGTAGAGCAGATGCCCCACCCAGCTGAGCCTAGGCAACCCACAGAATAATGAGAAATAAGAAATGGTAGTTGTTGTGATGGCTTTGATCCATCAAATTTTGTGTAGTAAGGTAAATTGTATTTACTTTAAATCAAATTTGCTTTAAAATTAATTGATAGGTTTTTAAAATTCATTAAATTCATTCATTTAATTCATTAAGTGAATTTAGTTAATAAATGAATTAAATAAAATTGGAAGTTCAGGTTTTCAGATGTGCTAGTTGTATTTTAGTAGACAATTGTAGAACCTTCTGTATCCCAACAACAAAATGCACATCCTTTTCAAATGGAATTTTCACCAAGATAGACTATATTCTTAGCAAAAAAACCCAAATCTAACAAACTAAAAAAGAATTCAAGTTATATAAATTACATTTTCTGACCACAGCAGAATCAAACCAGAATTTAGAAACAGAAACATGTCTGGAATCATGCCACATAATTTGGAAATTAAGATGTACAAACACAGTCTAAATAACTTATGGATGAAAGGATAAATCAGAAAAATATGAAATATTCTGACCTGAATAAAAAATAAAGCACATAATATCAAAATTTATGGGATACAGATAAATGGCGCTTACAGAAAAATTTATAACAAAAAAATAGGAAAGACCTTGAATCAATGATCTATGATACTTTCTTACGAAACCTAAAAAACGAGAATAATTTTAAAAATACTATAAATAACTTTATGCTCATCTATTCCACCACTTAAATAAAAGAACAGTATCTTCAAAGGACAAACTGCTACAGTTCACTCAAGGGGAATAGACAACCTGGAGAGACCTGTACCTCTTAAGCATCTCAAATTCATAAGTAAAACCATCTCACAAAGAAAACTTCAAATCCAGAAGGCTCCAATGGCAAATTCTAGCAACCATTTAAGGAAGAAGTATTAAAATTCTACAAAAACTCAAATGGAAAATAAAAAAGGAGGGTGAACTTGCCATCTTGTTTTGAAAGGCCGGCATTACCCTGACACCAAAATACACACACACACACACAAAATTTTTAATCTACAGAGCAGTATCCCTAATGAAAATAGAGGCAAAGATCCTCAATAACATATTAAAAAATAAAAGCCAGCAATATATAAAGTGGATAATTTGTCATACCTCTATAGGTACTATTATAGATATACAAGGGTAGTTTAATTTGGAAAGCAGTGAATTTAATTTACTACTTTAATAGATAGAAAGGAAAAAGTCCCAGGACCCATGTGTCTCATTCTCCTTGGACCAGTAGGTAACTGAGACATATTTTTCTCATGGAAAAGCAGGAATATACATGACCAAGTGCAACTGCAGAGCACATTTCAAACTTCCGTTCACATCACAGTTGCAAATAACCCATGGTCAATGCAAATTCATTGGCCAAACTCAACGTCAGTGAGATGGGAAAGTGTACTCCACTCACATAGAGGCAGGGTGGGTGGGGTGTAAATATTTCCTGAGCAACAATCCTAACTATATAACTTAATAAATAGCCCCCTTATAAAACTATATCTTAGGTAGATATAATGTATATATCAAGCAGAATATGTATCTAGCAATATAATAGAAAAGGGGGGCTGCTATAATTAAGTGACCTGTCCGATTTGTGTTTAACCAGATCTATGTTTTTGGTAAAAAATAAATAACAGGTGCAAAACTGGTACTAAAGAAATTCTTTATGTGTTAGGTGAGTTTGATGAGCACTAAGGCCTGATAGATTTTTTTTTTCATCCTTTTTGGCCACTTCCTAACCCACAGTAACCTGAGCAAGTTATTTTTTCATTCTGAACCTCCATTTTGTTATTTGCAAAATAATTCTAAATTATTTTTATATTTTTATTGTAAGGATTGATTATTGTAATATGTATGGGTCCAATACCATGCCTATAAGTGACTACTATAAATTACCAAAATGGATTATGTAAGTAATATGTTGAATAGTAGTTAGGTCTCTACACTCAAAGAAAATTAAGTATTAAGGCAATTAACTTGATGACTTTTTTTTTAATCCTCTATTTTTAAATCCCAAGTAAGTCTCTGCAAAGCAGAATGTTGTGTTAGGTCTCATGTAGGGAACTTAATTGTTTTTCATTTTTATATTTCATCTGTAGTTAAGCTCATTTTGACTGAATGCCTGTCCTCAGAAAACAAGCACACTCATCTTTAAACTTAGAACACTGAAGGCAATATTTCTTACTTTCTTACTATGTATCATATGCCCCTTACATTCCAGTATGAGACTTTTAATTGAGAGAAAAAATGGGCTAGTTTCTGTCATCAATGTAATTATTACTCTAGGTTTGGCTTCAGTGTCTCCATCAATTTCTATTTTTTGTGCTTTTCTGGTTTTTTCTCTCTTTTATCTTCAGTACATGATATATGATTGTTATGTTTATCCTTGTTACCATTTGTAAGGCACATATGCTAGTTTTAGTTTTTGTCAGGGATTACATTAAAACATGTAATTCCCAAATATATATAATAAATATAAATACATATTAATATGTATTATATTCTCATAAGAAAATAACTTTTATTTTACTTTCATTAAAGGCCAGTGAAAGAAATTAAACTATTTTGCCATATGATGTAGCAGAGAAATGTTCTGAGAAATACTGCATTGAATTCAAGCTTCCCTGACTTTTTAAGCTCTTTCATATATGAGTGTGCATAATTTACACAATTATTGGTCTGTATCCTTAGAAATCAATTCCACTGTGATAGGAAAATTATGAATCCAAATCATCATAAAAATCTCAACCATGCTTCCTTCATTCTCCTACATTCATGATGCAAATGGGAATTTTTTACAATCGCAACTGAAAGCTATTGGGTACTATCAACTGAAGGTGAATCCATGAATATTCTAATAACCAATAATTCTATCTTTTTAATAAAAGACAAATGTGTATAAACTCATCAGACAATAAACAAGAAGTAATGAACTCAAAATGTCAGGCTTAAGGTTTTTAGGATGTGAGCTGATAAGCCATAGAGAACCAATGTCCATTCCTGAGTTACAGATTATTGAAATAAAAACTTGAAGAATATTAATATTGAGCGTTCAAAAGAATGGCATAATTCCATATATAGTATCATTAGATATTGGACACCCTCCCTTGTTAACATCACAGTATTACTCTTAAATTATTCCTTCACTTTGTTTTTCACTTACTTAGATCTTTCATAATCATTATGTTTTGCTTCCTGTACTATGCTTATGTGATAGAAAAAGATTTTTAAAAAGATAATAATAGATCGGTGTTTTAGTATTATTACAATGACATAGTAATGACCTACTCTTTTAAAAGCCCATTTATGGATATTTATTTGCAGATACAGAAAAAGAAATGTGCTCCATGTGAAACAAATATGTTTTGTTTGTGTTTTTGTTTTGTTTTAAGATTTTATTTATTTGAGAGAGAGAGTGAAAGAGAGCATGAGCGGGGAGAGGGAGAAGCAGGCTCCCTGCTGAGCTGGGAACCCAACGTGGTGCTTAATCCCAGGACCTGAGCCAAAGGGAGACACTTAATCAAATGAGCCACCCAGCCTCCCCGAAACAAACATGTTTTAAAATATTCCTTAATTTATAATCTCTTATCTGTAAGCCAGTTTATCCTTCTCTCTTTCTTACTTGCCAGTAGGCATAAATGTCATTTCAGAGAAAAAGACGATAACGTTGGAAAGTTCTGTCATTCAAAAGAGTGTAGATGAGCTAGCTATCTATGAAGACCCCAGTGATAGTGGAAAGGAGAGTAATATATTCAAATGTTGTGGTAAGTTTAGACATTCATGTCCTTATATTTTCCCTTTAGAAATGCTCATTTGGAGAGAGTAGATCTTGAGAACATCAGGAGGGAATGACCAGTGACACAATTATCAAGAAGTCTGACAAAGCTTGGGAAAAGACTGGCACGGGTCACATGATCAGGCAGTGAGAACTCACATGGCACTGAGAGATGGGGGTAGTTAGAAAGATAAGCCTGAGGTGGTCCTCAGCCCCTCAATAGCTTCCGAGGGTTTGGAAATTTCTTCTCTCCCTAAAAAGGCTTTCTGTGAACCAGCAGAGACCTGAGTTGGGATAAGAGTGGCATATGTTGGAACCTCACACCGTAAGTTAAGTATCTTCCAAGTTCATTGAGCCAAAGGACTCAGTTATACCTCAGTGGTCGGCAGTACAGGGAACAGAAGGAACCAGCCACTGTTCAACAGAGACCAGAAATGATGCAGCGAAAATCACAGGGATCCGCTGTCCGTGCTTCCTGACACTACTACAAGTACATGAAACATTGTGCCAGGTACACAAGACCTGTCTTGGGAAGGGCAGGTGGAGAGTGCATTGATTCATCCCAAACAGATGAATATTCTTAAGGAAAAACAGTGTCAATTCAACAGTGGTTTCAAATGAATACTGGATTGTTCTAAAGAGGGTGTGTGGGACCGTGGTTCCTATTTCACTGAACAGATTTATGACAAAGAAATGATCAAAAAAAAAAAAACCCTGCAAACTATGTTTGTTTGTTTTTTAACATTTCATATGCATTAGCAGAATTACGGCTTATTATACATAATTTTTACTTACTGTGGAAGAAATAATGAATTACAGTGCCTATCCTCTAAAGTCTGCAGCATTCTTATTTACCAAGACAAAATCCCCAGTGCAATTATCACCTATAAAGATAGATACTCGGCATAGGTGATAAGTAGTAATTTTCAAAGAGAAAATTTGACCGTTTCACTCAGTTCTGTAATGTCTAAAACTACATCCACATGTCTGGTTTTATTATGAGATTAATGATGTCACTTTCCCTTAACACTGGCTCTTTCACTTCCAAATTCCAAATGACATTATTTGTTAGGAAGACTAGAAACAGCTTGAAGGGCTTGTTTTTGTTTTGCTTTTGTTTTTATTTTTTATACTTAACAGCAAAACAATGTGCTAAACTTCAAAGGATTTATTAAAGTTTTTATCCTAATCCAGGTTGGAACTCACTTTTATATTACCAATATCTAATTCTTTGTCCCCATTTTATATCACAGTGATGATGGGAAAGAAAAGCCAAAGAATCTATATTAATACCAAGTACAACGATGGCCTAACAGCTCACAAACAGAGTTTAATATGATAGTGTAGCCGAAGAGTGATCTTAAGCTCCATTTTCCTAGATGTTATTTGCAAAATCTTAATAATAGAAATGGACAACAAGGACTTACCATTATGGTACCTTGTTTTATAGCTGGAGTATTGTTTTCTCTTTCTGTTACTTCTATAAGTTTACATCAGGTTGACCTCTGAACCATTTCAGGAACTACAGGTCCCATTATTTTATTGAAGGAGCAGAGCAGGGCTGGCTCCTTTTGCTTACACCCGCCTTCTTGTGTGTGGCCCCTGCAGGACCTGCCTCTGGGAGGGTCAGAGTGTGGCTCAGCCCTCCCTTGAGATAATTGGCCCAGACCACTTGTGGGTTGGTTTGGATTAGCCAATAGGAATGTGGAACCCCTGACCAGGAAAGAATATAAACCCCGCCTTTTGCCGGCCAAATTTGCGTGCCAGTTCTGGCCAGGGTAAGAGGCTAGTTCAAACGGATACTAAGCAACTTTTTGTGTGTTACAATCTCATTGGCCACTGGCCTCTATAAAACTGCTGCGCTTTTTGAAACTCGCTCTCTTTCTCTACACCACACTGCTGCGTCGGTGAGTGTGGGAGACTGAGCTCAAGCTAGCTTGAATAAAGGGCTCTTTTGCTTTTGCATTGCACTCAGCTCCCTGGTGGTCTTTGGGGATCTCAAAATCTGGGCATAACATTATGACTACAGGAAAGCTTTATGAAGATGCAAAGGCTATTTTTATTTGTTTTATTTGTTTTTCTGGCAACATTAAAAGACTCTTCATCCTGGAGGTCACAGATTTTAACAAAATATTTTTTCAAGCTGTTATTATGAAAATGTCAGAAACTAAAAGCTCCCTGAGCTCTTAGGTTACACATAACTCAGTATATATGTTAGCTGAGAGTCTAGGATTGAAAACAAAAATGTGACTCACATATCAAGTATAAGTGTGATTTTTTTTAATTATATAAAACTTTCTGTACTGCTAATATTACTTTAACTGTAGGGTAGAATGGGTGATATGTAAGCATCGTGTTTTTATCTGCTGTCATTAAACTCCATTAAAAATTATTTGTTGATAAAAGACAGTAGTTTATTTTAGTAAAGAACTTCTTTTATTAAAGGATATAGTTAAATTTTAAAAATGCAGCATTCCTCATTGGAAGCTATATTTCCTAATAGTTCTTTCTTAATTCAAGTTTTAATCCCAAAAATATCTACTACAAGTAAGATGTCTTTTTATGGGAAAATTGAAAGAAATGATAAAGTCATGAAAGAAGTTATATGCCTCAATTTTATATATGATTTTTCCCTCCACTATGGGTTTTATAAGTTCCTTTGTTTAAGGAAAATAAGATACAAGTAGATATATTTGTTTACTCTATAACTGTCTTCTTCCTTCCATTTCTTCTCCTCCCTTCCCATTTAAAACATGTAGTCAAAATTTTTAGCATTTTTCTCCTTGCAAAACAAAAACAAACAAAAAACCTACTTGAAGTTAAATCTTCTGAATGTGTCAACCATAAAAATAAAAAGCCCATTTATTTTATTAGCAAAACGAGTTTATTGGGGCATAACAGAGGAAGGGTAATTCAGGATAAGCAAACTATGAAACTGTAGTCGAGTCTGAAGAGACAAAGGAAAGGTCAGCTTTTGTTAAGGTTTAGGAGGAAATTGGGGAGGATAACTTTGAACAAAAGTTCATTAGAGAAGAACAAGATTTCAAGGTTATGGTTATTTCTCATTAGCAACAAATGGTGGTTATTGCATTGTTGCAAAGACAGGAAGAAATCTTCTATCTTTTCTTAAAAACAAAAGAACTCCTTCCTTCTGGTTATGTTATCAATGAGTGGGTTCCTGGACTCCATTTTAAATGAGGCTTCCTTTACTCATTTTCTTTTCTTGTCTTTTCTTTCTTTATTTTTAATATTTTATTTATTTATTTGACATTGAGAAAGACAGTGCAAGCAGGGGAGAGGCAGGGAGAGGGAGAAACAGGCTCCCCACTGAGCAGAGGGCCCAACACGGGGCTTGATCCCAGGAATTGAGGATCATTATCTGAGGTAGATACTTAATTAACTGAGCCACCCAGGTGGCCCACTTTTACTTGTTTTCAAGAAAGCTTTATAACATTTTAAATTTATTGTGGATGTTATCTTGAGACAACAAGGCTGAGTATATTGAGTGGAGGATAAAGATAAAAAGCAAATTGTACATAGATTGACAGTGGTAGGTGAGAAGGAGGACAAAATTAATGTAAGTCAAGAGGAAGGGGAAACGAGAGAATACCATCTCCCTTGGCAACAGGAAAAGCACCATGCCCAGAGTACACAATATTTCTTCTCATACTTACTAGTAGTGATGAAAGCCAAGAGAATAGACTGGCTGAAAGAGTGCAGAAAACGAATATAGAATTCGGATAGATGGGCAGGACACAAATTTGCCTAACCAGCTCCAATTCTGAATTTCTGGAACTTACATTGTTCTCCATAGAGTGACTGCTTAATGAAATCTCACTGTAGGACAATGTCACCTAGCAGTTAGGTGAGAGCAAAATATATCTGCTAATGACTTTTACTGGGAAGTGTGCTTAAGAAAATGCCAATATAGGGCGCCTGGGTGGCTCAGTTGGTTAGGTGGTTAAGCGTCTGTCTTCTGCTTGGGTCATGATCCCAGGGTCCTGGAATGAAGTCCTGCATTGGGCTCCCTGCTCCATGGGGAGTCTGCTTCTCCCCCTCCCTCTGCCTCCCTCTCTTTCTCTCATGAATAAATAAATAAAATCTTAAAAAAAAAACTTTTAAAAATTCCAATACAAATTCACATCTATTTCTCGAGGATTATGTGCTCCTAATGATCAAGCATAAATTTGGAAAACCTTTAGGGGTTATTAAGAATTGCTACTCTTTGTTTTTGATCTAATAACAGGACAGTGGTTGATTGTGATCAAAATGGTCAGGTAAATTCACTCATTTTTCTATGGTATTAGCTCTATAATTCCCAACTTCTTTTAAGCTTTATGGTAATAGAATAATACTAATGTGCATGACTATTATAGTCAGTGTTAGATTGAATCTATCTTTGAAAACTTGACAAAATATGTCTTGTTGGCTCTTTTTATACACTGTTATATATAAACATATTTTTTCAGGTTACAAAGATTTTATTTATTTTTATTTTATTTTATTTTATTTTTTCATTGTTCACACACCATACCCGGTGCTCCATGCAATACATGCCTTACTCAATACCTACCACCAGGCTAACCCAACCCCCCATCCCCTCCCCTCCAAAACCCTCAGTGTGTTTCTCAGAGTCCACAGTCTCTCATGGTTCATCTCCTCCTCTAATTTTTTAACAGCATAAATTAAAAGGGATTTGAAGAAGTTTGACGCATTTCTACCAAATATTTTTGTTCTCCCTAATTTTAATTTTTAGACTTGTGATAACTTGAGAAGAAAATATATATGATATAATAATACATAATAATGAACACTGTAATTTTATCAAACCCATATTATTTTAGCATATTTAAAAAGAAATTATTCAGACAGGGAGAAGCTGAGGTTTTCATGATAGTATTTTAATTTTGTTTGTACAGGGTTTTTTTGGCATTGTTTAAATGGATTTATGTAGGGATTATATATTGCATCAATACATGGAGTGGAATATATGGATGAATTACTATTTCTATACAAAAGCTTACAATTTATTTGATATATACAAGCTTGGAGATATTTACACTTAAAAATTACCATTTAAAACATGCAGATTTTGAGGATATTGAAGTTATGCTTACATTAATCAATTATAATTACCTTATAGAAGGCTTTTGTGACTTTACAGAGTATGCAGAATCTGCATTTCATAAGTCAACTATTGATTTATTGAAGCATCAAAGAGAAACTTGCAAAAACTCTGATAGAAAAATAAAAGAAATGCCAACCGACTCCCAAAGTGCCCTCATAAAAATACATTTTCTTCATTGCACATCCTGCTTTATTAAAAAGGATGTGAAATTTTCCGCCTTAAACAAATCATAAAAATTACCTCCCTTGCCACACAAATCAAGTGAATAGGTACCCTATCCACCTACTTCCTCACTCAAACACCGACAGTTAGTCATTTTCTTCTATGGCATATTACAGGACGGCTACAGTCTTTGGGCTCATCTGTGCTCCGCTGGTAATTTTGCCCTGTCCAGTATAGATAACATTAGAGCTTGGCTGATGTTGAAAGCCATGTAGTGGAGAGAGGAGGCCATCATGCAACTGGAGCCAGGTTGCCTTAAACAGATCGCTGTCGACAAAGCTGGGTCCTCCTGTTCTGCAGTTGATGCTGCTATTGCTGAGGGTGAGTGGCCTGAGACTTCCCAGCTCCGGTAGAAAGGCTCCCAGTAGTGAAATAAGTCAAGCGGAGAGAGGCAATTATCTTATGGTCTCACTTACGTGTGGAGTATAAAGAAAATCATGGAGGGCATCGTGAGAAGGAAGGGAAGGGCGAATGGGGGGAAATCGGAGGGGGTGATGAACCAGGAGAGACTGTGGACTCTGAGCAACAAACTGAGGGTTTTGGAGGGGAGGGGGTGGGGGGGGTT
>CM052809.1:70189290-70212021 GCA_028533885.1 Nasua narica
GGGTGATGAACCAGGAGAGACTGTGGACTCTGAGCAACAAACTGAGGGTTTTGGAGGGGAGGGGGTGGGGGGGGTTAGCCTGGTGGTGGGTATCGAGAGGGGCACGTACTGCATGGAGCACTGGGTGTGGTGCATGAACAATCAATCTTGTAACACTGAAAAATTAAAATAAATTTGGGGAAAAAAAAAAAAAAAGAAAGGCTCCCAGTGGCCTCCGCACAGAGTACATAATGCATCTCCCTCAAACCATGGTCAACGAGAGAATGCCAGAACGTAATAAGTTTACCAGGTCACGCTTTCAGTTTTGTTCCCAATCTAGTCAGGAATATGCTTAGCTATTTTAGATGACAAGTTCCTTTAGAGCAAGGCATTATTGACATTTCAAGCTGGATAATTCTCTGCTGTGGGGACTGCCCTATGCATTGTATTATGCTTAGCAAAATTCCCAGCCTCACCCAACAAATGCCAGTAGTACTTCCTCTCCCAGTTTTAACCAAAATGCCTCTGGACATGACCAAATGTCCCCTGGGGGCTTAGGGATAGAGGGCAAAATTGCCCTGGGCTGAGAACCACTCCTTTAGAGGAGGGAGCAGAGAATTTAGGAGTGGGGAATATGATACACACACACACATGTACACACACACACACACATATACATACACACACATATACACACATATATATAACCTTACATGTTAGGAAGAATAAGTACATTAATATACATGGAGTCAATTCACTTTCTGGCACATGTGGATTCTCAATACATGTAAGCTTCATGGATTTTTTATGTGATGCTATTGGGAAGATGATCTGCATTCATGTAAAGATATATATATGTGTAGATATATATATAATGTCTATTATGTATATGTATTATATGTGTGTATATATGTGTATATGTATTATGTATATGTATGTGTATATGTGTGTATGTATACACACACACATGTATATTTAATGTATTTATTCTTCCTAACATGTAAGGCAGGGGTTACCTTAGGGGAATGGAGGGAATGCAGATGAAGAAAAGTTCATTAACTTCCTGGAATTCAAAATTAAAGGTTATTGCGCCAATCAATAACAATTTTATACCTGTTGTAAGTACAATCATATCTCACAAAGATCCAGTAGCATGAGACTGGATTTGAATCTACAAACACAGTGTTAGACGCTGGAGTGTTAGTGTTGTTCCTCTAGAACCAAGCCTAGTCAGGAGTTCCGTATTTGGAAGAAATCATAAGCAGCATAACATTCACTTGATTATAAAAAACATTTGAGTGAAGACTAAAATGATAGGAATTGCCTAGATTATAGGAAACATTTGATTCACATGTTCTTATAAATTATAAAACGACTCCATGTGGCACAACCACTGTAATCATCATATTCTAGAACTTGTACTTCTCTAAGTTTACCCAGATACATAGCCAAGCACCACTGAAAGGAAAACTGCTTTGCTGTGGGAGTTAGAATGGAGACTGGTAATGTGTTCCTCTGGGCTCTGTCTGGCAGGTTCTATGTCTACCTTAGTCACTCTGCCATTGCATCTGCCATACTTTCCTGATAGGGTACATGGACCTCAACTTTAGACAGTTGGTATGAATAAGAATTTCGATCTTGCTCTTCTTTTTAAAATTTTAAAAGTACTTCACAAGATTACCTGGCATTTCTTATTTTAAAAAAAGAAACAAAATAGCCACAGAAGGATATTATTTTAATGTAACGAAGATAATTTACATAAAAAATTAACTACACTTAGTTAAGGAACCTTGAAAAAAGATTTCAATAAAAAGAAATTTAGAAATATACCTGGAGTTACTGTTATTGTTAAATGTTTTAGAAATTTTACAAAAACAGTATGACAGCCAAGAGAGAAAAGGTTATCAATAACTTATGAAAAGTTCTCACATTTTAAGAAAAAAGACAACTAAATATGGCAGAATAATTCATGGGAAAAACAGATCACATGGCCAAATACACATGGAAACATGCTCAAATACAATGTTAAGGGAACCCAAATTAAATCAACATGAATATTTTTCATCTATTAATTGGAAAAAATGTGAAAGTGTGAAAATGCAAAGAAAGTATGTTTTTATTCATTGTTGATGAACAGGTAAAATGTACAGCCTTTTTGGAACATAATTTGACGATTAGAATGAAAATATATACATTTGGCTGCAATTAATGGAAAATCTAATGTGCCAGTGATGGAACAAGATAGATGCCTCTTTTTCACATAAACCAAAACTAGAAATATATAATGTGGTGAGAACACTCCACAGTCATCAGATTCTTGTCTGTACCCGCCATCCTTAGCTCCCAGCTTACCTCTCATGACTCAAGATGAATATTTGAGTTCCAGCCACCATATCTACACTTCAATTAGTATGCAAAAGAAAAGCCATCTAAGGGCTTATTACCGTCATTTAAGGACATTTTCTAGAAACTATGCTTATATTAATCACTTAACCATTTTTAAGTATAAGAAATAAATACGCTCGGGGTGCTTAGGTGGCTCAGTTGGTTAAGCGTCTGCCTTCGGGCTCTGGTCATGATCCCAGGGTCCTGGGTTAAGCCCCACAGGGGCTTCTCCCCCTCCCTCTGCCTGCTTCTCTCTCTCCCTCTGCCTGCCGCTCCTCCTGGTTGTGCTTTCTCTCTCTCTGTCAAATAAATAAATCTTTTTTAAAAAAGAAAGAAATATGCTCAACTGAAATGTAAGGGGTATATTACTAAAGAGGAAGGTGAAATGGTTATTAAGAGATGACTAGCCAGTACCCTCTGATAGGGCAGAAGAGAAAAGTAATAGCATACAAGGATAATGTTCAAAGATATTTGTTGTGTGGTTTACAGTAGAAGACAAATGGGAATTCAGTAAATGTCCATTCATCAGAGACAGTTAAATAACTTGGGGTATATTTACATCAGGTAATACTTGAAAAGTAATCATCAAAATGCAATAATTAAAGCTTCACAGATGCCTTAGAAGTATTTCTACAGAGTATTGCAAAGTACGAAAACAATTGAGAATCAGACACCTGACCTATAACTATTATCTCATGCACTTCAGCAGATGCATTGATGACTAGGAAGGCACTTTGAAACCTGTGGAGTGCCAAGAAATTAAAGGATCCTGATGTAAAACCCATAATACGAAATTACAGATGCTTGACTGACACGTTTATTAGATAGTCTAACTTTTTTGCTATGTCTTCCATCCTGCACAGACTAGGAATCTACACATCATATTTCCCAGACTCCTCTATTTTTGGAGTTCTGTATGTGGTTTAGGTTCCCCATTCAGATGCATTCCTAGAAAACTAGAATTTAGACATGAGAGAAGTGGGAAGAGCAGCAGCACAGGAGGGCCATTTTCCTGTGTGGCTCATGGCCCATCCAGCCATGTCCTGAAGGGGGCAGCATCTTCTTCATTACAGAGGCAGTAGCTGCCTTGACTGCACAGGTCTGCCGGGTCATTTGAGAAATGTTTCTGGAAGCTTACTTAGCCTGAAGTCTGTTTTATCAGCTAGCCTAATCGTTCTTCACGTCGTCTGATACTCTGTAATAAATCCTTTTCTGCTTAAATCAGCAAGAGTAGATTTTGTTCTTGAAAAATAAACTCTAATGTTGTACTTTTGCTTTTTGAATCTGAAAAGATTGGAAAATATGTCTGTGTCCCTATTATAGTCCTAAAGATTTGAAATATGCCGGTATTTATACAACTTTAAGATTTATAATTTTGCTAAAATGACTAAATCAGATCATGGCATGGCAGATTAGAAACTATGCAACAAGAATATAATGTCTATAAAACTACGAAGCTTCGTTACCTGTTGGACTAATTTTCTGGTCTCTCTCCTTTTTTCTTTCCTTTAGCAATAAAAAGACAATTGTTAGATTTTATCCCTTCCTCCATTCCACTTTATTAGTCAAGTGTGTATTCATTAAAATCTTGGGAGTCTAGCACAATCTTTGTATCTAGGGAGAAAGTACACAGATCCAGAATGCTGTCTGACTTATGTTCCATTCCCCCCCCCAACCATGTGGGCCATTGCAGCCTTATCATGGGAATAATAAAGCACATTATTCACATTTATAAGTATATAATAATGTGTGACTGAAAAAATGACTTTCCATCAATATAGATATTCAGCCAACTGAAGGCCAGACTTTCTGGAACTAGCAGTTCAGTAAAAGTTGGAAAAATGTGTTTTGGTAGCATATCCTTTCATCAACTGAAGAATTATTAATGTATAAACTCAATAGTTTGATAACTGATGAAGAGGATGAGGATGACATTGGAAAAATTGTGCCTTCATCTAAAGAAGCATAGCCCACAGCATCTACGCCCTTTGAATTGTCACATGCCTGTAATTTTCTGCCATGTGCCTAATCATTTACACCATGAGGGGAAGGGGTAAGGAAAGAAGGTGGGACTGGGAAGACAAAAAGAAGTTAACCAAAAAAAAAAAAAAGAAGAAGAAGTTAACCTGTGTGCCATTGACCGCGGACAAGTCTGGGCTCTCTTACAAGAACCAGATTCAAAAATCATTGCCAGTGAAGGTCATTCACTTTCCCTAAAATTAAACACAATAGCAGTATAATTTCCTTAATCTCTTGTGTGACTTTCTTTCCACGTGTTACGTTTCCATCCCTCATTTCTTTTGTCTCATTTCATGTCTTCTATTATAGTGGCTTTAATATGCTTACTCCCCAGTCTCTTATTGGCCTTGCTTCAAATCACTTACTGTAGGTAATTAGCTTTAGTGTGTCTGAGCCTCTGTTATCTCTGCCTGCTCTGTTCACAGCAGCCTTTTATGAGTTTCCTTCTTCATTTAGAATGTAAAAGAGTCAGAATAGAATCAATGTCTGCCAAGAAATGTATGGGTTAGTTTGTTCATAATTTCAAGCAACTAATTGCTCTGCTTCGTTTTCTTGATTAAAAAACACAAATCCAGTGGCAGGAACATTGTTTAATTAAAAAATACTGACTGAAGTCAATCTAACATTAAGGAGAGGAAGGGGCTGCATGTAACTGAATCAAATACAAAACCAAACATGAAGCCACCACAGGAATGAATATGTAGTATAAAATATTCTTAGACTTCATGGTAGATTTAACCCAGATCACTGATTTTGCTTCTGTCAATATAGAAGAAAATAATAATAGTAAATAATAATAATAAATACATTTTTTCATCAGTCCATCAGGAAAAGAGATACAACATTTTGTCATAAAATTTAAAAAGTTGTGGTGCAAAAGAAATCATGTGAAAATTCTGACATGTTTGTGAACCAATTCAGTCAGAAAAAAAAGCAGGTATTGGAAAGTGGTTAGAAAATCCTGAGAACATTCACTGGCATTCACAGGTGTTGAATGTGGCACACTGAGAAGTGGAGGAAGCGTAATCATCATGGCTGTGGCCAAATCATCATTCTAAGCAATAAATTCGGACATGGAAGCTATAAGAGTCTGTAAGGGAACAGAGTGCTGGGGAGGAAGGGTTCTCCCTGCTGAGAGCCCAAAGTCACTTGTTCTTCACCGACCACTCTAAAGAAAGCCTTCTCACTTTTCCATCTGTTGGATAGGGGCATGGCATCAGCTTCCAGGGAGAGACCATCCAATAAAGTACACTGAAGAATCAGAGCTTCAGGCTTCTAAGCTAAGTTGCAGAATTCCCACAGCATGGGACTAAAATATATTTTAGATCTGGTGATGAGAACTCTGGAGATTCTCTTTAACTCAAGTGCAAAAGAGATTTAAACTCCAGTTCCTCCATTAACAGCTGCACACTACCTGTCAAATTCTCTCCTTCCCTATGCCCACACCTGACATATCAGAAAAGTAAACATAAAATAATGCCTCCAAACTCCAACTCATAATAGAGGATGAGCAAATCATGTATAAGAAGCCACTCACCCCATATGAAATCCTACCATGGCCTCCCATGACACTTAGAATTAAATCCAACTCATTAATCCTGGTTGTTATGAACTAAGTTATGATCCTCCAAAATGTATATGTTGAAGCCCTAACCCCAAGTGCTTTAGAATGTGGTTATGTTTGGAGATAAAGACTTTACAGAAGTAATTAAGTTTAAATGACATCATCAGGGTAGGGCCCTAATATAATAGGACAAGTGTCCTTATAAGAAGAAACACCTGAGGTGTGTGTACACATAGAAAAGGTCATCTGTAAGTTAAGGAGAGAGGCCTTAGGAAAAATTAAACCTGCCAACACCTTGATCCTGGATTTCTAGCCTCCAGAACCTTCTAGGCTCCTAAGTTTCCATTTTTTAAGCTGCCCAATCTGTGGTATTTTGTTATGGCAGCCCTAGTGGATTCATACACTGGTGCACAAAAATGTGCACAACCTGCACCTAATTTCCCAGCCCCTCTTTTCACTGTAGCCCATTTCTGTTTCTATCTTTTCACTCCCTAAAACATTTTAATCACCCCCTTGGCCCAGCATGAAGCCTTTGCTTTTCTTCTCAAGACTGTCATATGGGCAGTCATTCTTGTCATTCTGATCCCTGCTCAAATGGCACAAAATAAAAAAGTCCTCTCAGGTTACCCAGTATATCCCACATCATCTGTATTTAGAACACTGCCAGGGATGCAGCCAGAACTTGATAAATATTTATTGAAAGAATGGAAGAGATGACAAAGGAGTCAAAATTATAAACTAAATAAGTCCCCACCAAATGATTGCAATCCCCAAGCATGAGGAAGAGAGAGAGAAATGGTACAGTATCTCTGTCACCATTATTGTTAGTGTAAGGATGGAAGGGAAGGAGCAAATGAGAGAGGAAAGAAACTTGAAAAAGAGAAGTGAAAAACTGAGCTCAGAAGAAGCCAAAGCAAACACACACACACACACACACACACACACACACACATCCCGAGTCCCTCTCATTAGCAAAGCATTTACTATGAACCTAAACGTAACAAAATATGAGCAAAAAGATAAGATGTTAAACCAACAAAATGAGATGAAAAGAGAAATGCAGATCTAAGAAAACAAGTGAGCATCCAACAACACAACAGACACAACACGTAAGTTAGAAACAACAAGCACTAGAAATGGAGAGCGCCAAAAAATCGGATTGCTCATGGGGAATAAAGGGTTGAGATAGGCACTGTTTGCCAGGGTAAACCATCCAACGAGTGGGTAGGTGAGAGTGGATATAAGAGAGAGTAAAATGCAAGACATCCTGTTTTTATGATCTCTGCGTTCTTGTTTCATTATGTAAAAAATATTTTCTATGGAAACCTTGTGCTTTTATTAGTAGCTTTCCATAGCCTCCCCAAGGAGGGCATGCAATCTGTCTGCTCAGTGAACATCTAACATCCTTGCCTGCACTTGTTACGTCAGGGTGGTGTGTTCAGTGCTGCGGCCCTCATTGTTCTTTCCGAGCATCAGCGTACTTGGCACGGGCGCAGTTCTCCATGTTGCTACCCAACTAACTGCTTGGTGAACCCCCAGTGGTAACCAGTTTGGGGCCCCGTTCTAAGCCTTATCCACTTGCCACAAGGGAAAAAGAAAAGCCTTGTCCATTTCTCAACTAATTCAGAGTAAAGAAGTGTCTTTCTTTAGCAGTGTGCTTATCTGTTTGTTTGTGGTTCATGTGTGACTAAAACTTTCCCTTATGACCGATGTTTCTTATCATTCTCCTCTTGTGATCAGAGTTACATGACAATATATATTGATCAAAGTTTCGTATACCAAACAATTCAAGTTGTTTATCTAGCCCTCAGAGGAAGAGTACCCAACAAGGTGTCTCTGATTCTATAGTATGAGTCAAGATTAGTTATAGAATTTATTTCCCTTTAACTGATATAAGAATCTAATCTCCTAAAGGCATTTTAAAACAAAGACTTTTGCAGAAACCTGCATGATAAGTCTTGGTTTCTAAGATATTAAAATCTTCCTTATGTATTTTGTTATATTAGTTTGTTATCGTATTGAACTAATTAGTTTTATTCCTATCCTGCATATATATGCATGTCGATAAAGTTTATTGCTATGACTCATCACTGTCATTACTATGATTCTTTCCAATAAGTTTTTAAATATTCTTGGGAGAGCATTCCAATTGCTGAATTTCTCTAGATGAGCCAATACGCAAGAATGAATTGCTTCTCAGATTCCAATAGGTTGGTCAACACCTAGTCTACTGAAATTTATAGTGTATCATTAAATAATTACACATATAATTTAAAAGTATATGTATGTATATATATTACATAAATACACATACAAATACATATGTATATCATCTACCTATATATATGCATATAGTATGTATACACAAATATAACGTCCATAATGTCCACATATATCTGTTGGTTGCAAAGATATTTAAACTAATTGAATAGATTTTATCTGATATGCATTTATTCATATAGAAATATTTGTTGCCTTTATATAGGAAAAGGAATGCCATTTTATCACATAGTTCTTATAGATCATGTTTATTATATTCTCTTATAGTATATATTTTCCTCAGGTTCTTTTAATGGTAATAGTAACACATTATCTACCAAGAAGGTTTGGTGATTTGAAGAGCATTTGTTACAGAGCTTTTAAATTAAATTAAGAAAAGATCTTTCAGTTGTAATGAAGGTATAATAAAATTCTAATGAGTTCCCTTTTACTACTTAACTGTGTTGAAAGAAATGGCATCTGAGTAAAACTGATATGCACTTTAATGTACATTTGAAGGCAAAGCCATAATTGAGATTGAATCAATGATTTAGATAATAAATGCTGTGCGCCATGGTGTATCGAATAAGATAAACAGTTATTAACTGCCTATTATATGGACTGTGCTAAGTAAGAGTAAGAAATAGCTACTGCCTTCAAAGAGTTTAAAATGTGATTGAGGAAAATAACAACATAAAAAGTTAAATAATATTTTACAACTATAACAAAAGCGGTTATAAAGAAGCACATGAGTAACTGCCAAATGGATTATTCAACAGTAATTGCCTGTAGGGTATGAAGGAAAGAGGGATCACTTTGCTGGGTGTGGTCTGGGGCTGCGTTAGGGGCAGGGTAGACATAAAGACAAGTTGTCTTTGTATTGCTTTTGGAACTGACTTTATAAAACCCACAAAGCAGGTAGAAAAGCATTGAATTCCATCGCCACCATTGAAAGGATAATAGTATACTTGTGAGTAATTGCCATTAGCATTATTAGTTATCACCAACTGTCCCAGTTCTCCTACAAAGGTACCAAATGAAATAAAAACAAACTATCCATGATTTCTAGCAAACAGTTCAGAAACATCATTCTATTTTAGCATTCATTCTTTTATTTGCTCATTTAATGACTATTGACATGAAGAACAATATAAAACAAATCCTTTGTGTGTGGACTTAGCTTTTGAGGAGGGAGAAATGCATTGGAAAAACACAATTTGTAATGTCAGAGAACGGAAAAATAAGAGTGACCAATGGAGGATGAAGAAGGAGGCCATTACAGGTGCTGTAGGCAGGGTCTCTGTGAAGATCCCGCATTAGACAACTCTCAGTCTCCATTCTCTGTAAGTTTAGTTAATAATATCCTTACTCAAAATGTTCTTTAGACTGTACGATTTGCACAAAGAGTTCATAATTCAACTTGTAATAATTTGGTCATGGGGTGCACGTGAATGCACTTCAGTAGACTTCGAGCATGTTTACATGTTACAGAGAAAAGGATAAGAACGAGTAAGTGAGGGGTGCCTGGGTGGCTCAGTCGGTTAAGTGTCTGCCTTGGGCTCCGGTCATGATTCCAGAGTCCTGGGATCGAGTCCTCAGGCTCTTTGCTCAGCGGGGACTTGCTTCTCCCTCTGCCTCCTGCTTCTCCTGCTTGTGCTTGCGCTCTCTCTCTGTCTCTGCCAAATAAATAAAATCTTAAAAAGAAAAAAAAACAAGGAATAAGTGAGAGAGGATGCTCCTTTTTATGAACTCCAACTTTGTATGCATTCTTATTCCAGTATTTGTCACATTTTATGTCAGTCATTGGTCTATTCATCACAGAGATATTGTTCACAGGTAAGGCGAGGCTGGTCATCACGAGCCTTCTGGCCTGGTGCCGTGCTCTCTGCTCAGGCATGCTTTCTTAACTCTCCTCACAAAATGCCTGAGAGAGGAGGGAGATGATGCCAAGAAAAGATAGCCATAAAGCAGACTCAAATAGCCCCATTCCAAATCTAGAGTGGGCACATCCTCTATTAGACTCTCTTAACCTGACCTGCAAAGCCTAAGGAGCCACTAGAAATGCCCCTCCAGGGTCCCATGTACCCCTCTCTATTGATCCAGGAATATTAAGAGGTGAGATGGGCAAGTGTCTAGCACTTACAAAGCTAGGGAATAGCTTCAAGAGAACATGGAAGAATGAAAGTCTTTTGTTCTAAAGGTGGCATTAAGTTTTGCTTGTGGCAGCTGAGGCCATGTATAAACCATTTCTTTTCAAAACAACAATGAACAGCTACAACAAAAAGCATAGTTTCAAAATGAATGTTTTAAAAAAAAAGAATGTTCCAGTCTATAATCAACCTTTGATTATTCACAGTGACAAATTAGGAATCATGATATGGATAATTTTAAAAATATAACCTCTAAGAAATCACTTTTTAATTTTGAAATATCTTTTTGTTTTTTTCATTTAAATATGATTCAAAATGTATCTTGTGGAATTCAAAATCTCCAACCAAAACAGTAAAGATACCATGTTAAGAAAAAAATATAAAATAAGTCGAAAAACTATGCAAATTTTCATTTCTGATTAACTTGGGATTTTAAGCCTGTAAGGAATAAATAAGATGATGGAGTTCAACCTCTCATTTTACCAGTAAGAGCAACTAGGGGACAGAAATATTAAATTACACGTCCAGGTTTTCATACACAGTCTGTCTTTCTGTCTCTTTCTCTAGTGTCTTTCTCCTCCCTCTCCTCTTCTTTCCTTCCATTCGTGTATAGTTAGCATATTAGTTGATAAACGATTACTAAGTGTATA
Source organism: Nasua narica (assembly GCA_028533885.1). Classification (NCBI taxonomy): domain Eukaryota; kingdom Metazoa; phylum Chordata; class Mammalia; order Carnivora; family Procyonidae; genus Nasua; species Nasua narica. The sequence goes on from CM052809.1 coordinate 70,200,297, forward strand.
CTAAATGCAAGACCATCTTTTAAGCCCTAAGAAGAAAAAAAAGGAGACCTCCAACTCATATTTTCCATTGTCGAGGGATTGTCAGTTTAGCTTTATCCTTTATGAAGGTTTATTTCAATAATTTTGCAAAGCTCACAGTATTAGAAAAATGGTAAGAGTACTCACAGATTATTAATTAACTTTAAATTGGTTCCTCTTGATAGTAGGAACAGAATATTAGTCTTCTCTATTCTACGGTTACGCCTAAATTATAATAAAAGGTTTCCCTAAACTAGTACAGAGTTGTGATCGATGTGTCAATAGAACTTTAGCTCTGTGCCAGTAACAGAAAGAAAAATACTATGCAGTTTTTATATTTCACATTGATTATAACTATAAAGAAAACAATCACCATCACTTCTGCCAACTACTAAAATAAAACTTAAAGAAATATTATTAATGGGTTTCTTAATATATGCTTTTAAAATGCCCTGTTGATTCAAACCAGGGTCATGCCTATAGTAAGCAATTAATAAAATCTGAATTAATATAGATATTAATGAATAGTATCCCTTAATATGACTTATGCTGGAATGCATTAATTTTAAGGTTTTTTACTGTCTTGACACATAGGGCCTACACATAAACTTATCATTAAGTTCACTTTATTAATTCGTAATTGTAGAGCTCTTTGTTACCTGCCTGTGCTTAAGAGGCTTTGGGCTGCAAACTGTGTATTTCTCAGGACATAATGACGCCTGCCCAACCTATGTATTTTCAGTCTTGATCAAATTCTCACATGCTTCTCTCACAGGCCTAGCATGACTACAGCCCCTTTTGAATGCTGTCCTGAGAAATCTCAGTGCTATCAGAATTTACTCTTCCTTCCAGCTCAAACCCGGCTGATAGGCACCTGAAGCCTTTCTTGGAGAAGTCACTTTAGGAAGCAGGCACTTACAAATCTTTCCTCTGACCTTTGAAATGTAAAATACCACCAAAATTGGTTCTGCTAGGATCCAAGAACAATTACTTTGAAATGCACTCAGGGAGGTGAGTCTCCCTCTAGGTCCCAGTCCCTATAGGAGGATGAGGGCCTAACTTCAGTGGGCACCTTGCAACCCAGCCAGTGCCTCATGTCATAAAAATAGAGCATTGTTTCTCCTCTGGATATGCACCAATGCACCCATTAGCAAATCCAGGTGGCCTAGTCACATGGACCACCCCCCACCCCAACACCCTTCAGTGTCTTTCTTTAGTGCCCCCAGGCTTTAAAAGGTCTCCTGCCTTTTGTTTTGAGGATTTGAGTTCAGTTTGTGCTTGGCTCTTTTCCCTTTTGCTCTAAGTGCTGAAGGACACCTGTCCTTACCACAGAATATCTTAGGATCCAGTTTGGTTTGTCCTAGATAACACTCTTCTCCTAGAAATCTTAGGTCTTCACAGTCTCCTCTTTTCCCTCATCCCCTAAAGAGGTATGGCCTGAGGTTCTCAGTCTTTCCTTCTTTCCTAGTGGCATTTCCCATTTACAGGTCACTTTGACTACACTGTCCTTGCTATGGACATTTACTATCTAGAACAAGGAAGACCAAGGACAAGGATTTACTATCTAGAACAAGGAAGCTACAGTGAAGAAATTTTTGTACATGAAGGTGGAGAGTGTGAATAATTGTAACAGTTTAATTCTTTCTTCTTGATATGTTCAAAGAAAAAGAAAAATATGGACCCTTAGCATATTTTTTTTATCACCAAGTAACATTAAGGAAACCACCAGATATCCTCCCTACCTCTGATCTTAGCATTTCTTAGGGATCAACACTCCCTTCATCACACATGTTCTGCCAAATGGTTCTTCACCTACTCCAGTTGTTCCTCTGGGCCATGTACTATTTGATGCTTTTGATATTATGCAAGCATTCTGTTCTTCTAGGAATAGCATGAGAGTGTACTTCTTAGGAAGGGTTTACATAAAGTTATGGAGGGTGAGAGATGGGTCTGCCCGACTCACTTCCACCTATCTTCAGTACTTCTGCACATGTTTCTTCTACTTCCTGACACATCAACAAAGTTCCGTCCAAACTGGTTCCTGAACAGAGCCTTCACTTTCTTCACCTACCCTCTCTGCCTTTTCCCTTTTTCATAATTTTTATGTCAAAATGCATTCTATTCAGAGAGTCATTTTAAGTTTCTTTATTATTAGCCCAGGAAAACTTTCCAGCAGAATGAAATAAGTAAACACTCCTTCTCCCAAACCCCCATGACATTAAAAAAAAAAAAAAATTCTCCTAGTACCTAATTTCATTAGCTGTTTTATTTTCCATTCTCTCCCTTTAAAAGGAGGGATTTTTGTCAGAGAGATCCACAAATAGGCAGTAGTCACCACTTACTTCATCAGTGTAAAAGAATGGCAGAAACATGAGTAACAAATCATGTTCCCATAAAAAGACCAACTTAAAAGTTTTACAAGTAGGGGCGCCTGGGAGCCTCAGTGGGTTAAAGCCTCTGCCTTCAGCTCAGGTCATGATCTCAGGGTCCTGGGATTGAGCCCCACATTGGACTCTCTGCTCTGCGGGGAGCCTGCTTCCCTCTCTCCCTCTGCCTGCCTCTCTGCTTACTTGTGATCTCTCTCCCTGCCAAATAAATAAAGTCTTTTTTAAAAAAAGTTTTACAAGTATATCCTGATATTAGCTTTATTTTAACTTCAGTTTTCCATACAGCTAATATGGTAAAAAAAAAAAAAAAAGGAATTCCCATTAGAAGACATATCTTTTAATTTAAACCAATTTTAAATATGCGTATAATATTTAAATTCTCTCTAGCAGACATTAAGTACAGAAAAAAATAATATGCTAAATATAAGTCCTTTGTTGAAAATTTTATTCTGTCATTATAAAGACAGTGTATTCAAAATTCATATGTGGATCTCTGGACATGCCAGTCATATAATGCTACAGTTATAGATTTTCATCATTCACTGAGCATCATTAAATTGAGCTTTTATTAAAATATGTATGTTTAAAGTATAAATCACTGTCTAATATTTTGGTCTATCACAAGATACCCATGACATCATATGAAATTCATTATGCATTATTAAAGAAACTCACTATATGTCCAAAACCAAAGAGGAACTGATTTTGCAAACTTCTAGAGAGTGTAAAGATTGAAGAACACTTAAGCAGTTCAAACAGAGTCCATCATCTCTGCAATAGAACATAAAAAATGCTAACTTCGTGAGGTAAAAGAATTTTAAGTAGCATATACATAGTTTATTTTGATTAATGGCTAAGACAAATCATAAATGCACTTTATTATACATATTTTAAGATAGTAGATGAGTAGCATAAAGTCGGAAGAATAAAGACATTAAGACAAACACCTACACTTTTTTTTTTGCAGTGTAAACTTTTTCATAGAAGAGAAGTAGGATTTGCAGAAACTGACTATCATGTGAACCAGGTTCACATCCTCAGAAGTAGCTCTATGCTATGTCAACAACACAAAACCATAGCCACCTCCTGGGTAGAGCTCAAAATCATAGAGATGATATTTATTAAACTAAAGACATTATCTGGACAAACACAGGAGAAAGTCGATTAAACTTCTTTGTGTGCAGTACCCAGTTTGTGCAGGTATCCCCAAACCCATAAAAATCTTTACTCCAAGAAAGGGCATGTCTGATTCAGAGCATACATCTCCGGTAGCCAGGAAAATAGATGAAGCAAGCATTCTCTTCTTTCTGGGCTTTAACTTTAGTCTTTAGGAAACCAGCTTGATTCTCAGTGGAGTGAAAGGGCAGAGAAAGAAGGAAGGGCGCCAGGATGGTGAATAAGACAACATTTCCTTTGAGTTCTGCATGAATTGGAGGAACAAAAGCACGGGTTTTCGCTGGCATTTCTGCGGACTTCTTGCTTGGCATGGGGAGCCCTGGGTGTCAATACAACTGTCAATACTGTTGCACTGGGGAAGCTGAGCTCTTACCGGGAAAAATGTAGAGAAACACACACATTCTCAACAGCCTGTGTCTTTTAATTCATGATACTGATGCACAGCTCATAGGAACATGCCTATACTGCCCCAATTCTCACTCTACCGTATTTATGGCTCCACTTTTTGTCATACCCCGAATTATCCCATGAGTAGTATTTCCCTCTGTGCCTCAGTTCTCGCTATTTCTTTCACTTTATAAAAGATCAGGAGCAGACTTAGCGTGTAGATCGCCCACCTCTTCCGGAAGCAGCGCATCTTGGGTGCCCGGGGAAAGTCTTGGAGGCCCCTGCTCCCGCAACATCTCTTGATAGGAAGGTGGGGGGAGATAGACCAGAGGGGAGAAAAATCTGTAAAATGTTAGCAGAGTGTGGAACCGGGACTCCCCCCGGAGGAGCGGAGCAGCAGTATCTCCGAAGTGAAGTGGAGGATCCTCAGCTGCCAAGCTCCCGCGTCTAAGATCAGCCCTCTGGTGCGGTTCACACCGGTACTGCCCAAGATGCTCCTTGCCGTCTCTCTGGGGCTAAGCTTTCTTTTTAGATGAGCCGCCTTGTGCTGCTTGTGGTGGCTGCTTGTGTGCAATTGGGCTGGAGGATGTCACTTGTCCTTCCCACTTCCTAGCTGGGCAATAACAAAAACCGGCCAATCGCCAGGCTGAGGGGGTGGATGCTGCTGTTTTCTCAAGCTGCTGGCGCCACCAGGACGGTGCGGGAGGCGAGGAAGAGCTCCCTCCCTCTTTCCCCTCCCCCCTTCCTCTTTCTCCTCTTCTTATTCTCCTCCTCCCTCTGTCTCTCTATCCCTCTCCCCCCCACCCCCATCTTTCTGGCTCGAGCGCGCACACACACACACACCCTCGCGCATGAACATACCAACACTCCTCGCACACCCCAGGGAGAATGCCACGCACCAGAAGGAAGTCGGCTCTTGCTTTAAAAAACCAAAGCATCAGCTCTCTGGACAGAGGAGCATGCAGATAGTCACTCCTTATCAGCATGGAGAGAACACCTCAGCTGGGACAGATTAGAGGCATCTCTTGCTGGAGGGATGCTTCCTTTAGAGTGGGGAGTGGCTTGCAAGAGGGGTAGCTTCTTCCAGGTGCCTTTGCTAAACATACACATGTGGATACACACATGAACACGCATACACTCCCCCTCCCAAGTAGAGTGAAGTGGGGTGGGGGAGAAGGTTTTGTATTCCCTTCACAGCTAAATCTGAAAAGTACAAATACGTGCCCGGACCACTTAGCCAAAATCACCCATTCAGAGTGGGTGATGGATGACCACCCCGATTCAGGATCTTACAGGAAACAAGTGATGACAGAGGTGTCATTAGGAGCTTTATGGATATTTATGTGACTTTTTCATTTCCTTTGTGTAAATTCCTCACACAATTGTCGAGAAAACTCCAATCCGACTTAAACTGCACTGGAGAAACAGGATTCTGAGAAAAACAGCCACCCAGGACTCTGTTTTAAAAACAAGCTGCCCACCCACATTCTCCCCTGAAAGGAGAGAGAATGAATGGAAATGAATATTCTCTAAAGGTCTCAGCTATCAGTCTGCTCCTTTTCTTTGTAATATGGTACTAAAAGCTGTAACAGCCTTAACCTCCCTATTTTTCCCAGGGTCCGCTTCTCTCTTTTCTCTGGGCCTCCGCAGGGAGTGATATGGAGAGAGGCTTCCAGAGACCTCTTGAGGTCCCTGCCCTCCACCTCATAGCCCAACCCTGACTCCCTGGTCTTTTCAAGCTGAGCAGTGGCCGCAATTGTCAGCAACCTGAGCCTTTGGGGTTTATACATTCTCTTGCTCAAAAAAAAAAAAAAAAAAAAAAAGCAAGCAAACAAATAGAAAAAAAACAAAACAAAACAAAAGCCAAAAAGGTGTGGTACAAGACCACTGATTCTCTGCCTTGGAAAAAGGGACTATAACCACCTCCACCCATCCTCTCCCCACCCCTTAGGATATAGGAAGTTAAGAACCCCTGAGTCTAGGGTCCATGGTCACTAAGAGTAAGCTGAGGATATAGATCAAAAATGCTCTAAGGATCGGTAGCATGAACACTGATACTTCTAGTGAATGGCTAGGAGAATTTCATGATTATTTATACTTCTGCAAATCCACTTGCACTAATGCATTTCTGTCACGGTGACTATTCCTCAATGAACAAAAACTGCAAAAATAACATGGGACAGAAGTTGGCATTTGTTGTGGTGATGTTTAGGATTTCAAATTTTCTACATGATTTTTTATAGTTTTAAAAATGTTAAATGAGTGTATCTCTTATTAAAAATAAAACCAATAGAAGGCACCTATGAGGACATATTCAGCACTTAATTAAATTTATCTAACCTTGACCAACTACCAGTGGAGCAGATTGGATGTAAGAGTGTGAGAACAGAGACATGAATAAAGTACAGCCCCTGCCAGACAGGGAGCTCATTAGCTCAGAGGGAAATCCGACTTTAAATAAAATGCCATGTTGAACAGCTCAGTAACAGTAGCATTGAAAGTATATGCCTGTTACTTGGGTAAGCTTCTGGAGTGGTTACTGTTTTAGAGGCACGGGGGTTGGGAGAAAGGACTGCTTCTTGGAGGAGGAAGCTTGTAGGCTATGTTTTCAAGGATAACTAGGGAGTTAGGCAGGCAGACAAAAGATAGTCCATCTCAGGCAAAGCACAGCATATACAAGGGTGGCGGCATAAAAAGGATAGTGCTTTAGAGAATGTCAGGCTGTTCCCTAAGTTGGAGAACTAAGTGGTGGGGAGGGGGAGCGGGGTCCTCTCAAGAGATAAGGTGAAACATTGGAATGGAAATCTTTCATGATAGAATTGCTTGTAGGTAGAACTATTGCAGGAACTCATTCAATAGAACAGTTAGTTAATAGAACAGTTGAATAATAAGCTTCGTAAAGGATAAAAATAAAAGCAAAAGCAAGACACCAACTCCTCATCAGGATAAATAGGCACACTAAGCATGAACTTGTTATAGGAAACTCTTAGACAAATTATGAAGAGGAAAATTAAAATTTTGTCATTTTATAATGCTCTCCCTTCTGAAAATTTTACAGAATATCATGTCTTATATGTACCTCATTAACATCATGTCATTGAGAGTTGAGAAATTCCGTGTCCCATATTGGGATCATTTAGTGATTAGAATGAGTCTGTACATTGGATTAATAGTTCTGTGTTAATATACATTCACCTCAATTTCCACAAAACAAAACAAAACAAAAAAACAAAGACAAAAATAAAATGTGAGGTCTAACACTCAGGCCACATTAAGGACAGTTTGGTCATAATTCAGTAAGTTATAAGATTCAAGAACTTGGGGCGCCCTGGGTGGCTCAGTGGGTTAAAGCCTCTGCTTTCAGCTCAGCTCATGATCTCAGGGTCCTGGGATTGAGCCACACATTGGGCTCTCTGCTTGGCGGTGAGCCTGCTTCTCCCTCTCTCTCTGCCTGCCTCTCTGCCTACTTGTGATCTCTCTCTCTGTCAAATAAATAAATAAAATATTTTTTTAAAAAAGAACTAAACATTGGGTAAGCAATATTGTCTACAAAACGCACCTTTGCTTATCTCTTCCAATTAGAATGGTTCAAATAAAAATAAAAAAAAATTTGTAACAGATAATCATTTTAAATGTTCCCTGAGAGCTTACTATTCAGAAAAGTTTTATAATGCGGAGGTCTTCCCTCGCCAGCAGCCTGGGGTAATATATACCAACAAGTATTATGTTTTCTTGTTTCATAGATTAGAAGATTAAAAACAAGTTGCAAAGATTCAAAATCATGAAATTTCACATAAAACATCTGATTGAAGATTCTCTATAAAAAGAAAAACAGACCTTATAAAATTGTAGTAACCTTCCCACATACTGCTACAAACTAGCAATAGTTGTAGTTCAGCAGAGTTGTTCTTTTAATGGGAACCTTTCTACACTTTGCTCCTATCACATTCTTGTCATTAAATCTTGAAACATTTTTCTTTAGTATCTTACTTTCTGTATTATTTTTCTTATATATGCTCTGCTTTATTCATATATTTTAGCTACTAGGTCTTTCTCTGCATTGTAATGTACAACTTTCTCGGTCAGAATTTCTCCTAATCTGAACCAGAATACAAGAAAATAATGTAAGAGGTGACTTTCTCACTTATTCTCAGGATATTTTAGAATGAGGACCACATTAGATGCATAAGAGAAAAGTGAATTCATTACATACAGTGAATGCCTCAGAGCATTAGGGCTTAACGGACCTCAGTTCAGAAAGTCTTAGGATGAGCATTCTTTGATTTACTTGTTTTGTAGATATATTTTTTTGATATACTGGATTTACTTAAGGTAATAGTTGAGCAAATAACTAAATGAAACACTTGTGACTTGAAAATGTGTATGCAGCATTTAGGGGAAGTCACACATACTAAGAAAGAATCAATGAGTACTTACTGGCGGGGACCTGAGGGAATAAGGAAAAATAATGAGTCTAATTCACATCTGACTGCTTCTGCCCAAAGTAATATAAATAATTGATCTCTAGTCTGCACTACCACAATTATCTTTCTACACATTCCTCTCAAAAGCTTTATGTCAATATATATGGAAAACCTAGAGAAAATGCTTTCAGAATAGAACTGCTTAACCAAATTGTATATTAGTTACTATTGTGACCTATAATTAGAAAAGTCAGGAAAATGCATTTTAAAAATCATTTAGGAAAACTCAAAATGTATCTTGTCATTATCTCCAGTGAAACCTAAAGTATATACTATTCACCTTTTAGAAATGTGCCTAAGTAACTACGAAGGGCATTGCAGTAGAGGCCCGGGGATGGAGGTAAGGTAAATCCAATTGCTTATGATAGATGGATATAGATAGAGGCATAGAAATAGCAAAGGGAACAAATGCACGGAGAAAAGAGTTCTTAAGGGTGAATGAGTTAGTGAAAAGCACCGAGAGGTAGAATTTCTGTAGAGAGGCACCCTGAATTCATGGGAAACTTGGTTGTTCATTTAGTGTACTAGATACATTCATCACATTTCTAGTGAGGCAACTTCTTCCACAAAGAGGGTGCTTGGACTGCTGATCGCTTCTTAGCTCTTGGTGGATAGGCTTCTTTTTTGGTGTCTAAAAAAAAAAAAAAAAAGACAGCAAAGAGATGTACCAGTCTTAAGATCCAGTCTTATAGCCTCTTATCTCTGAGGAAACAGCCGAGTAAGCTTAAAAATGCACATCAGGGCACCAACAAACTCAGCCACATCAAACTAAGTGAACGAGCTGAAGATGTGACTAGAATGAAAGGAGAGACTTTGCATATCATGTGGTACAACCATCTTATTTTTTTTCCCAAGATTTTATTTACTTGAGAGAGTGCACGAGAGCGAGAGGGAGGGGCAGAAGGAGAGGAAGAACCAGGCTCCGCGCTGAGCAGAGAGCCAGATGCAGGGCTGGATCCCGGGATCCTGGGATCATGACTTGAGCTGAAGGCAGACACTTAAGGGACTGAGGCACCCAGGCGCCCAAGACAACCATCTTATTTTGCATTGTGACACCTGAAGCAAAGTAATTTCAAGTAATTTGCCTAATTTATCACTTGTTCATCTACTTATTCTTTCATTCATTCAACAAATATTTATTGTATGCTTCTTATATGCCAGGCACATCAGGTCTGGGGATAAAGTAGAGAACAAAGAATCATATCCCCCCCTTTCTTACTGTCTAGAATGAAGATAAAAATACTTGAGACAATTATTTTAATAAGCACAGAAAAGAAAACACTTGGGAGGGTTAGTATAATAGGTAGTCATTTTTAGATAAGGGGGTAAGAGAGGGCCTCTTTGAAAAGTTGATTTAATGTTTAAAGAATAAGAAGCTGACTTTATAAAAGAGTGGGGAGAACAGCAAATTTAAGGCTAGAAAGCACAAAACAGCTTGGCTAAAATGACTGAAAATGAACATAAAAGAGATCATTATGGCTAGTGAAGCAAATTGGATGACAGTGAGAGACAAGTTTTGGGATATTTGAAAAATAAACTTCTCATAGTTATATCAGAATCTGGAACATTGGATTACTGAAGGAATTATTTCTATACAGCATTAGTTTGAGGGGGGCAATTTAAAGAAACATCTTTCAAATCATATATTCAATATTTAGGTTTAGGCACAAAGATATATATGATTCAAGTCTATAGAACTTGGGATTTCCCAAGGTAATGTGACAGAGAAAGAGAAAAAACGAATGTTAAATAAATCACGATTTATGTATCGTGATTATAATAGATAAATAACAAAGTTGAGTTAGGAGGGGTAAAGGATGAGGAAACGGGAAGAGTAATGAGAAATTTAAAAGGTCAAGAACTCAGTTCAATGAAAACTTGGATGATACAAAGAATTATTATCATAGGAGTACCAGAAAAAGTGGGCTGGTGATAGGGCAGATGGCAGTCGGAGAATGGCATATTTGAAACTGGGATTTCGGAGATTGTGCAGTGATGCAGAATTCAAGGTGCGTCCCCTGGGGTAAGACACATGAATGTAAGGAAAACATTAGGGAGAGGTGATGAAGTCCAGAAGCAGAGAGAGGCCAGGGTTTGGGGTGGGTCCTTGATGCATTTGAAGTCACTGAGAATGATGAGAAGACAAGTGTGAAGTGTGTAGAGGTCGGACTCATGGAACAGTCGGTCATTGCCTGTGAGTGAACGGATACAGGGCTAGAGGTTAGCAGCAGGAGAAGCAGAGGCAGACACCCTTGAAAATACTGATTTCTGAGGTACTGGTATCTTATGGAAGGGAGACTATTTGGGGGCTCATGGCAGGAAACAAAACAAGATATCTCCTTCATTGTCTGACCATGTCTAAATGACGTGAGATAAAACATGTTCTCGGCTTGAGAGAGCTTCCAGGGAAGGAGAAAGAGTTTTGTCCTTGAATGCTCAGGACTGATCATGAAAGGATCAGGTTTATACCTTCATCTTAAGTTACCTCAACCAACAGGCAAATACACTTCTTCAATTGTAGATTGCCTGGGGATATCTTCTTGGTTTGTTTTAATATGATTCTTTAAATAAATGGAAACATTTCTAATATTTTAACCAGTATTTTTGCCACTTTACATTGATTGATATATTGACTAAAATGGATTCAACTTCACCAACTGCCAAAATATTTCCTTTTAATCAGTATTTCTTAGATGAGTGTGTTGTTTATTAGTTAGTTCAATTAGTAACAACTCAAAATCTCTGTAGCTTTTTTTTAAATTTTTTTAAATTTTTTTATTAACATATAATGTATTGTTTGTTTCAGGGGTACAGATCTCATTTATTAGTCTTACACAATTCACAGCACTCACCATAGCACATACCCTCCCCAATGTCCATCACCCAGCCACCCCATCCCTCCTCCTCCCCTCCAGCAACTTCTCTGTAGCTTTTAATACACATTCTTTTTTTTTAATTAGCATTTGCCATAGCACATACCCTCCCCAATGTCCATATCCCTATCCCCCCCCCCCCACCTCCCAGCAACCCTTAGTTTGTTTCGTGAGTTTAGGAGTCTCTTATGGTTTTTCTCCTTCCCCGTCCCATCTTGTTTCATTTCTCTTCCCCACCCCCCCCATAATCCCCTGCCCTGCCTCTCAAATTCTTCATATCAGAGCGATCATGTGATAATTGTCTTTCTCTGACTGACTTATTTCGCTTAGCATAATACCCTCTAGTTCCATCCACGTCGTTGCAAATGGCAAGATTTCGTTTCTCTTGATGGCTGCATAG
>CM052809.1:70212521-70312140 GCA_028533885.1 Nasua narica
TCTTCCAGATTGTCTAGTTTGCTGGTATATAGCTGCTCATAGTATGTTCTTATAATTGTTTGTATCTCTTTGGTGTTGGTTGTGATTTCTCCTTTTTCATTCATGATTTTATTAATTTGGGTCCTTTCTCTTTTCTTTTTGATAAGAAAAAGAATACACATTCTTTTAATACACATTCTTTCTTGTTATTTGTTACTTGTAAATGACCCTGTGTCAACCATCAGTTGTGGTTTTTTCCCATGTTTCTTTGCATTCCATGTTCTAGGATGAAAGAGCAGGCCTTATCTGGAACATAAAGAAAATATTTGGCAGAAATTTCCAATGCTGTCTAAAGCTTCTACTCAGATTTGATGTTACATTTACTCAAATTTCACTGGCTGAAGTTTGTCACACCATCAACTTAATTATAGTGTGGGGAGAGGATAGCAGTCATATCCCTTCCTGCATTGGTGCTCTGCATGCCTTATGGCAGTGGGTGAGATTATGTCATAGGCTTCAGGAAAGAAGAAAATGGAAATATCCGAGACAATAAAACAATCTAACACAAAAAGCACTGAAAACTTATGATAAATACTTCATGAATTAAACCCAAACTCACCTCAGAGATATGTGTCTGCCAAGGTAAAAATAATAAATACTGAATAATGTCTATAATAGCTAAAGGGGTAAGAGATTTAAGAAAAAAGTAGATGTCATTTACTGTTGGATCCTATTGGCTAGTATTTTGGTTCTATACCATACAAAATAAATACAGGTAAAGGAATGTGGCAATGCTGGTTTATTGGGAAAAGGAAGATGGGCTAATCTGTCTCCCTAAAATCATAATTAAGTAATAATCATTCTTCAATATATTTTTCATGCTTCAGCATCTTGCCACAAGATATATTGGCCCAGATACATGGTTTGATCATTACTCTGAATTATATTCTAGACACTGGGATAAACTGCATTTAACTTATAAGATAATATGTGAACTGGCCACATGGTTGAGATGTTCTTTCGGGATAGGGTTCCAGATTAATCTGGTACTGCTCTACCAGTTAGCTTCCTTCATGCGGATATCTCCATTTTATGTGAATAAGCCGTTTAGGGCTCCATTCTTATTTTTCACTCTCTAAATGCCTTCCATATTTCTTAGGAGAATTACGTGAGCTGCTTCGAGAGTAGGCTGCTGTTTATTCTCTACTGTCAACTCTGCTGACACATAGGTCAGCTATTTTAGATGAGCCAGATCTTGTTGTATTCCAGTGAGGATTAGAAAATGTTTATGTAAAGAAAACCTGAACTACATCCTGAAAAATCAGTTCTAATCTAAGACCTTTTCCATAGGTTACCTCACCACTCTAATAGTTTTTAAGGCCAGGCAAAAACTGGGCTACTGAATTAATTTTTGGAAACTCGTAAGGCAGATGGAAAGACATAAAGGAAAAAAATGTAAATGTGAATTTTGACTGTCTTGCTGTGTTTGAAGCATGCCATTCTTAACCTTGGAATATTTTACCATTGGGCCTTTAAACTTTCAGGTCAAATTTAATGTCACGGAGATTTACAGTTTTACTTTAACAAGGATGTGGCAAGGATCTCAGCTCTATTCTTTTTCTGTAGCGAGACATTAATGCTCAGAGCCGTGGAGCCAGGCATCGCCATATCACCGTGTAAATAGCACCCGGTGGCTCATAACATAACATCCCAAAGATATGTGCAAACTCATACTCTAATGCTATCTTAAAAACCTCACAGTAAGTTATTGCCAAATTATGGTTAAGTGAAAATGTTTCCTTGTGTGAGCCATTGCACATTCAAACATACTAAATGTTCAATGTGGCATTTACCTGGAAGGATGATGGAAGAGTTAAACAAATATTCGTGAATGATCACACAATTGCGCATTAGGTTCAGGAACACTTACCTGAATGTTTTTGCATTTCTATGAGCTATGGTAATGCACAAAGCTATAAGCATGTATTAAGATGCAGGATTAATAAAAAATAAATCTGCTGTATATTATGCTAGGCATCATCTATTCACATAACAACGTATTGAAGGGTCCTTGGTGGCTTTCAAATATAAGAAGAAATATGGAATTAATTTTACAAGAATGTTTATCAGGCTATCCCAAAGAATAAAGAAAAAATGGAGATATACCACATGTCATTATATTGAATCATTCACAGATTAAAGGAGCAGAACAGAGAAAAGTTACACAATGAGTGTTTTGGGAGCATGTTATAAATGGAGATGTCCTAATTTCTGTTTGAGAACTTAGAAGGGAACCAGTCACGTGCTGCCCTTGATCCAAAAAGGACAAATTTCTATTCTCTGTCTGTTCTGTTTTTCCCTTGGCTGAAACAAACAAAAAATGTCTAGTCATCAGTCAGTGCACCTTATCATGTAAGGCAAAAGGAACCTGTGGCACACAGGTGGTACATTCTACGTATCTTGGGGAAAGAGAAAAAAAGAAAAATCCCACTGGCAAGAGTGCCTCATGAAATTGTTCAGGAACTCAGTGTATGACTTGCCTCAGGACCTAAAGTGATAACACACACAAATTTAAACGTAAATCGCCTACTTCCTATGGGTGGGGATGGGAGTTAGGTTCATGAAGACGGGAAGCAATCTTTCACTTTTTAGAAAGAAGCAGTGGAACCGATACTGTATTTGCTCTTGGCAGGTTTGCATATCCATGGATGAGATATAAACACTTCCTATCCCTAATTTGGAAAAGGGAAAGAATGTCAATGAGGTGCCTCACCTGGAGTAGGACATCACTGGAATTTAAACAAGAAAAAGGAAAAAAACAAAACAGAACAAAACAAAACAGAAACAAAGTGAAGAAGAAAATAATTTACGAGTACTAGGAAGGATAAAGCAATCGCACAATTACTTAAAAATTATTTACTGTGGAAAAAAATTATTTACTGTGAAAAAAAATCATTTACTGTGTTGAGGTTATTCTACCAAATAGGGAATAATTCATTAACAGTTTCAAAATCTGTTAGGAAAACCCCTTGAAGGACAAGAGGTTTTCATTTGGTTTTGGTTTTGGTTTGATTTGGTTTGGTTTGGTTCAGTTTTAGAAATTTTGAGATAGCATTTATGGAGGAAATGTGTCCAATGAAATGTGTCCAATGAAAATTTCAAAGGACATAGCGAAGCAATTTAGAATAAATGTTATTTAGCTATATTTCTGTTTTAGAGATATACAAGTACCTATTTGGTTTGTCAGCATGTATTATAAGTGTTTATTGTACAAGTGTAAAAACTACTTCAGTTGAGAAGAATTTAATTAACTATATAGAGAGACTATATAATAAAAACAACACTTAAATATTTGGAAATATATTAAATGATAATTAAGATGTAAAATCAATTACAATTTTCATATATGCAAAACTTCATTTAAAAATATGAGCTAAATTTAATAAAAATAACGATTTAATATTACGGAATACACACAGTGTGCATATATATGCAAAATATATATATATATAATAATGTGTTGTCACATTTTAAACACACAAGAAATAACAATATTTTTAATAATTCCAAACTACTTTTCCTAGAAACTGACATTAGCTTTGACTTAAAATTATCAATTTTCTTCCTTTTCTTCGAGTTTTGAACAAGATTCCTTCTAGTGGCCAGATGTTAAAAATATTTAATAAATTTGGGGATATAAAGGGAAAAGGAAAGTTATGGGAAATGGACTGAAATGGGAATTACTCTGCTGGAAGATGTTAGAAAGGACTCTAGTGTCATATTTGTATTCCTTTGCTAACTTCCTCAAGTATGTCCTGCTTTCACAAGGGTCTCTCCTGCTAGGGAACCAAAAGGACATTCATAAGGACTCATGAAAATGAATTATTTCAGAAATTGCACCGTATCAATACACTAATGTGCACTACATTAATACTATAAGTAATTAACACTTCTAACCACATGAGAAATTTTTCTATCTGAAGTTTTAATCAGACATAGGAGGTATCATGAACAATGCATATTTTGAGCATGATAAAAAACTAAAGGCTTGGACTTATGAGTGGCTCTACACCTTTGGTTCATAATAAGTTTTTCCCTCCGTTCTATAAAATCAAAAGCATCTGCCATGCTTTTTCATTCTCACAGGTTCTCATTCTAACGTTATGTCCAATGGCCATCACAAGGAAATTGGACTGAGTTTTTCTATGTCTGGGTGCAAAAACAGACAGCCAAACATCTTCTTCCTCCCAGGTAATATCAGCGAACAATTGGATTAGTTCACTGTCCCCTGCTTTTTTGCCTAAAGAAAAGGGCTCCATTTAGACTAAGCCTTTCAGTCTCATGTGCAAATGAACAAGTAAAGCTCGAATATTTTATTACAGGATTCCTGGAAGTAGTGACAATGGATTAATCTATACTTGGTCGTACTGTTCAGAAACCTGAGGCTATAGAAATACCTAAATATCTGTAAAAAGATGAATATGGGAGGTGAGAGATGTTACTTAACTAGGTGGTGGGAATCCTTTCACCATTTAAAAAAGAGAAAAATATAAATATCTACAATCATGTCTGTTCTGTTCTTTTTTCATCAGTTGTTTGGAGCATTCTTATAGTATGTCCTTACTATCTACATTTACATCACCGCATTGTTTTTAAGACTGAACAATTTCTTATAGGTCAATAAGTCTTTTAAAAGCAATAACATACATTATTTATCTTATATATTCAACCCTTTGCAAGGTCCCTGAATATGGTGGAATTATAAGTGGTCATTGAATGATTACATAGGATGAACAAAGTATAGGACTATACCTCTGACAAGCCTTATCTTTTTTTCTGAAATCTGTCTTAATTCATCCATGGCATTTTTGTGTGTGGACAATTTTAACACATTTAGGAGCTTCGATTCACCTACTACTGAGTCTGTAGACATCTACGTGCATTTGGGTTTTAGCAGTTCACAAACCCACTTTGGTCTCAATCTTATCACTGCTCTCTGAACCCTCTAGTTTCGGTGGATACTTTATTATTCTGACACATTGTCCATGGACTGTATGGCTCTTTGCAGCCTCTTTTGATTCTTTGTTTCTGGTCACTGTATCTTGGCTTATTTCCTACCATACCCATGCGTGCCTACTTCTAATAGCTATTGTAGACAGTGGCAAAAACAGTTTTTTTATATATACACATTTTTTAGAGTTTGGTATGTTTTATAAACTGAAATTTGATAGTGTATTCTCTTTTAGAAAAGACCTTCATTCAAACTATAGTTCCTTGAAGATACTTTGTACGTGATTTTTAAGTGAAGCATACAGTTTGAAATTCGATAAGTAGAAAACCAATGAATTGTTTGAATCTTTTTTTAAATATATATTTTAAAAATTTATATATTTATTTAGAGTGAGAGAGAGCAGTAGGGAGAGGCAGAGGGAGAAGGAGAGAGCCTCTTGGGCAGACTTGGTGCTGAGAGCATGAGCCCAACACAGGGCTTGATCTCACTACCCTGAGATCATGACCTGAGTCGAAATCAAGAATTCATCACTTAAATGACAGAGCTACCCAGGTGCCCCTGAATCTTTTTTTTTACAAGTGAATTTACAACATATAATGGCATATTTTCACCTATTAAAAATGTACACATTAAAACATGTTTCAGAAAAAGAATAATTTCAATTTCAAAACCATTTATTTTTTATGTATGTAGTTCCTTTTGAGTCAGTAATACATAGCATGTTGAGCTAGACAAGCATATCCTCTTAAAAGACTATGGGACAGCTGTAATTTTAGTAAAAAAAAAAAAAAAGAAGAAGAAGGAAACAAATTGCAATGTCTTTATGAGCTAGTGTCTATCCTTGGTCTTTGGAGAAGACCAAAAAGACAAGTCCTCCCCTCTACCACCTGACACTCTTCTGGAATGTAACAACACACCACACACCCTCACTCATGCCTAACTGTGAAGGGGTGGCAAAATTTGAAAGAGTTTTCTTCTGGTTACTCTCTGGAATCGTAATTATAGCTCTCCAATATGTGTCCACATTCATACACAAGACTAAGTGATCCCAGTCACCCCAGTCACTTTTCCCATGTAGTCCTCTGTGCCACAAACACAGACATTTATACCTGGTGTGCACGGGGACAGTTCTCTTTATTGAAGCTTGCTAATGTCCCACTTAAATCTTTGTAGACTGTGAGAAGAGTTAATATAGGAGAAGATGGTGTATAAAAACAGCGTGTTCATTTAGTGTTTGATGTTTACCCTGAGACAGTCAGTTGACAATTTGAAAGCCCCAAATAGCTATTTTCCTCAGACAAGTGTCAAAGGACCTTTGTGATTCATGATGATTAGTGACAAAACAAAAAACATGCAGTTCCAGATGCTAATCTCATCTTTTTTTTAATTAACATAAAATGTAGTATTTGTTTCAGGGGTACAGGTGTGTGATTCATCAGTCCTACACAACCCACAGAGCTCACCACAACACATACCCTCCCCAATGTCCATCCCTCAGCTACCCCATCCCCTTCTCCCCTCCAGCAACCCTCAATTTGTTTCCTGAGATTAAGAGTGTCTTATGGTTTGTCTCCCTCTCTGGTTTCATCTTGTTTCATTTTCCCTCCCTTGCCCTATGACCCTCTGTCTTGTTTCTCAACTTCCTCATAATTAGTGAGAACATATAATTGTCTTTCTCTGATTGACTTATTTCACTTAACATAATACCCTTTCATCTTAACCTCACTTTTCCTTCGGCTTCAACTGCCAATTTCATTTTCACTATATTGTTTTTCAAATATTTTTTTTTCCTTCTCCACCAAATGTCATCGTCCAAGCACTTCAAGTCTGTGCCTCTCTGACCATGTCATTCTTCATAAATATGCTTCATCTATTTACCATGACGGAAATAGCAAAGTGATAATAAGGCTTCAAATGCATTATTAAAATGAACTGCTTCAAACAGGCCATAATATCACAGCTAGTTTGATGCAGTGAGGCTTACACAACAGTTTTCATAGGTGGTTAAGTACATCTGTTGGCACATTGAAAATTATTTTGAATACATGGCTTTTCAGTTATTTCTCTAAGAATCAATGTAAAACCCTGGAAAATAAAACAATATTTGAATAATTGAAGTATTCTTGCACTCAAGCTTTGGTAATTCTAAATTTTTTTATAGTGTGTATTAAAGGAGAACCAAACTTTCTCAGTTGGATAATACTTGGAAGAGTTAGAAAAAGAATGAAGACCAAAGCTATAAACCATAAATTTTATTTTATTTTAATTCTGCTACTCTTGCGCAGCAATTTTATCTAACACATTTAATCTCCCTGAACTTGAGTTTTACCATCTGTTAAACGGAGATGTTACCAGTACTTCTCTTAATCCCATCAAGTTCCTGTAGGAGAATGGTTGCATACTTCATATTCTGAAGCTTGGTTACTTGTTGATTAACAAACCAAGCATTAGGTCCCTCAGAATCCTCTCATGTGTACCACCACACTGGACAGGACTGGATGGCAGCGTGCTCTGATAGAGTAAGGTATCTAAATATGCGTCTTTCTGGGCACCACGACAATTGGTCACCCAGGAGTTGTGACCTCTGCTTGTCCTATTTTTCATCTCTGAACAACTTGCTTTAGCATATGTCCACCTTTGTTTCATAAACTTACTCGTGAGAAACTAATATTGACAAGTTAGTAAAGTATAGTGGAATCAGTCCTTGGTGTCTCATGTGTCATTCTAGACTCGTGTCCAAGGCAATGTCAGAGTCTCCAGAGCATATTTTTGATGTCTGAAAGGGCTGCTGGAAGAATGATTGATTAATTCTAAGGTTCCTGCTACAACCCTTGAACATAACTTGATATACCATTGCAGTCTTTATATGGAAAAGGTAGATCACCAAGCAGTGTTCCAGGGCACTGCAGAATTTGCCTTACAATTTTTAGTATCTCTGTCTCTGCAGCATGACATGTGTGAGACTTCTCTGACCACCCTTCCCTGCAGAGACTATAAGCATACAAACTGCTGATAAAGACCTGAAACTTATCAAATTAAGACACCTGATTACCTCACTTATCAAATTACTCATCGTATGGTTACCAGTTTTTTCAATTTTATTCAATATTATGTGTTTCTTATTCTTTCTTTAATGTGTGCAGACTTTGTGACTTCAATATGACATCTTTTAGCATACGGGTATTAGAAGAGTCTTTAAATGCATAATATATTTAGAATGTTATTCAACAGACTTTTTCTTAGAAAGAGCATGTCAGTGCCTCTGAATATAAACTGAAAGCCGCAATGTTATTTTTATCAGCATGAAAATGTCAAAGTCCTACAACAATGTTTCTTGTTCACTGATTTTAAAAAGCAAGTAGATTTTCTTAAAATTCTCTGAACTAAAATTGTGGAAGTGAAAAATGTTCTCTCCAGAACTGAGAATATACAGAAAAAAATAGATTTCTTGGTATCAAATGAGTTTTCACTGGGCTTAGACATATACATGAATAATTTTGAAAATTTTGTCTTTATGCCACTTGCTTTATAAGCTATTTTCTTTTTTTGAAAAAGATTTTATTTATTTATTTGAGAGAGAGAGACTGAGAATGGGCAGTGGGGAGGGGCAAGCGGAGAAAGAGAAGCAGACTCCCTACCAAGCAGGGACCTCGATGCGGGGCTCAGTCCAAGGACCCCAAAATCATGACCTGAGCTGAAGACAGACAACTGACTGAGCCACCCAGGCACCCCATACGCTATTTTCTGATGTCACTTTTGCCATTTGTATTTTCAGGCTAAGCTGACTTACAATATTATTGCATTATCATTCTACTATTTTTAATGGAGGGTGAGGGAGAAAAAACAAAGGAAAAAATAAATTTGTCAATTTTTGAAAATAAATATTATACAAGCTACGCACAATTAGAGAAATTATTTCTTTTGATTAGTTTTTCCTGAAAGCTTTTCAGACTAAGAATTTAGTATTATAATTCCCAATCTTTTATTGTCTTATGTTGCTAAATTTTCAGTTAAATTCAGGTGGAATAAGGAGTTATTAAAATAGCAAAAACTTTATGCCTATTATGCTAGAAAAAAACAACATAATGTGCTTCCCAAAAGAGAAAAGCTTTGATTGCAAAGGTATCATTTATGTTAATGTTGATAAAATGAACATTCTGGAGCCACCTGGGTGGCTCAGTCAGCTAAGCGTCTGCCTCAGGCTCAGGTCATGATCTCAGGGTCCTGGGATCGAACCCCACATCAGGCTCCCTGGGGAGCCTGCTTCTCCCTCTCCTCCTCACTCATGTGCTTTCTCTCACTATCTCTGTCTTTCTCTCAAATAAATAAATAAAATCTTTAAAAAAAAAATTCTGTTCTCCAGACACTGTGTATTCTGTCACAAGAATGATATTATGCCTATAAATACTTTTACTTTTCAAAGTAATAGGAAACATTTAATTATTTAAAGTGCTAAATGACTTGAAAAGGATAGTTCTGATAATGAGAAAACAAGCCATACTACATTATGATATTATGTTACTGTGATTAAAATATCACTGTAATAGCACCAACGTCAATTGTTTAAAAGTAAGAATATTTTGGTGTATCTTCTGGGGGAAAAAAATCCAAGAGAAATATAAACATTTATTAGTAAGGACATATTTGAAATTCAGTTTTGCACTTTCTGTTTTTCGGGTTCCTTATAATTTTCTTGCTTCAATGTTAAATTAATACAATTAAATCTCTATTTTAGGGGCACCTGGGTAGCTCAGTGGGTGAAAGCCTCTGCCTTCGGCTCAGGTCATGATCTCAGGGTCCTGGGATCGAGCCCCGCATCAGGCTCTCTGCACATTGGGGAGCCTGCTTCCCCCTCTCTCTCTGCCTGCCTCTCTGTCTACTTGTGGTCTCTCTCTCTCTCTGTCAAATAAATAAATAAAATCTTTAAAAAAAAATCTCTATTTAAAAAAAATCATACAGTTGCTAATTTAATTAAATTCACATAGCTTTATTTCTGGGTCAACTTTAGCCTTTATTTACTTATAGTTTTTAATTAAAGATAATTTGTTTTTCATTAGTCTGCTTTGAGAAATGTACCCAAATTTTTTACATGTATTATGTACATAATATATATAATATATATGTAATATATATTTGAAACTCATAGATATAATGATTTCTCAGGTTCTATAACCATTTAAACTTATTTTGTTCACAAAAATTTTAGGTGTATATGCTAATTATAGCTGAAAATGCAGGTTTTATCATACCAAAAAATATTCCTAGAAATTTAATTGGCACACTGAGTTTAAGAGAAATCAATAAGGAACATAAAATATGAAAATTTTAGGCACTACACGTGCCAACAAAGTTTGATAAGACACTTAGAACCAGATTTATTAAGCTTCAGTTAAGCAAAATTGCTTTTTCTTGTGTAAGTTTCTTTTGAATTATTTATCAATATATTAAAATTTTCCCAACTTTTCTAAGATATTAATACTTCTGTTAAAAATAGCATTTCATGTCTGTTCTCACAGACGTATTAATATTATGGAAGAAATATGATATAGCAAGGGTGTTCTTAGTCCCTATATTCTATTATTGCAGTATCAAATATATGGAAATTATATAAAGATCAGTGTGAATATTAATATTAGAGATCCTATTCTCACTATTGTCATTCATTTGAAAAAAATGGCATCCAATTGAAAACTAGCTATAGTGTAGAAATCATTTGAAATATTTTAAAGAAAAATTTTATGTAAAAAACAAAAAATACACTTCAAAATAGATTAGTTGTGATTACCTATCTAAAATATAACCTGTTTTTTATCTAATAATTGCTTCATTAAATGTAACTTTTATAATGGTTCATAAAAAGAGTTATCTGAAGATAAATTGGGGGAGATAGTTTGGGACCATAGTTTTCTAGAAAAAGGAAAGTTATTAACATGTTTTCATTTAAGAATAATAGCTAATAATAGATTTTTAAAATGTTTAGAGTTGCTTCTAAGACAAACTGGAGAAAATACAGTAGAAACAGAAAATATTTAAGATAACATCAAAATTTCACAGGAAAATCACAATGAAATAAACTTGGATTGATAGTGATAACTAAAAAATAGAAATAGTATATTATGATAGTAAATCTCAAGAATATTTTATCAATAGGAGTCAATGATATCTTTGAAATAAGGTGAACTAAAGAAAGAATCTAAAATTATTCTAGATTTTGAAACTCAGTGGTCCAGAGAATGGTGATTTAATAAGTGGGGAGATAAATTGTATATTCAGAATGTTGCGTTCATTTTTATATTGCACTAAAAGTCATAGAAATGTCTATCAAGGTAGTTGGAAATTAAGGGCTCACACTGAGGAAATTTATAAGGAGTGCAGGTGTAAATTATGAGACTGGTTCTCATTCAAAATAGTATTAGTGAGTATTACTATGACAAAAGACAAAAGGAAGATAATAGCCAGACCATCTTAAAACAAATTATGTCAAACAAATTAAAGTATACCTTTTGTGGAAAAAAATGGAAAGTATATTCATAATATGTCCACAATTTTGAAAGTGAAAGAGTCCTGAGAGGGAAATTTGGAAGGTCTTAACTAAGGGAAATAAAATCAAGGGAAGATCTAGCTCTGTCACAATTCTTTGGGGGAATTTGGCATTAACAACCCAACAAATAGGAGAGATCCTTCACCAAAAGGCAATACCTTCCTCCATAGACTCTTTGGCCCCTTGCTAACTTCTATGGAACACTGATTTTTGTCACCTTATACCTTCTTGTAGAGCCATGAGAATAAGAGTGTAAACTGGAGCATTTTGCGTCAAAAGAGGCCATGTGATTACCTAACCTGTAATCCGTTCTTTCAGTGCAAATGTTACTGCAGATCAAGTTCTGATTAATAGAAGTCATTCACTTTGGCTTATGCTGAGTTCAAATTGATCATTCATGACCTTTATACTTTATGTTTTAATTTTTTAGGAGTAAGTTTAAGGTAATGAAAGATATGTACACTAAAAACTGTAAAACCCTGACATTTGTACTTTATGTTTAAAATAGTTTCCCTGAGAAAAAGTAACTATTTTTAACTTACATGTCATTTGTAAAATCCATTGAATTCTGCCTTGATCACTTTTCAATTATCTGTTCCATCACATGGCAAATCAACATGCTGAGTCCCTCTTACCTGCTAAGTGGTATATATCCATGTATCCACATCACAGGGTTTGTAATTAGACCAGCTTGTCCACTGGGACTGGGTCCTGCTTTAACAATGCTCTTGCCTTGAAGCAAAGAATCAGAACATTTACACGTGAATGGAAAACATTCAATTCTAAATATTTCTATATGAATTCCTATTTGATTTGGGTAAAAGGTGTTCGTAAATAAAGAAGACTAACAATAGCCTTCAAAATTGCACATCAAGAGATCCTTTCTATATCTGTTATGTGTGACTATAACTTGACCTTGATTAGGAGTCTAAAATTAGGTGCTCATGAATAATTTACCATATTTCATCTATTCTGTAAGTTATATTGTTATGAGGCTATAGTTTTAAAAAGATTCTATCAGTAGTTTTTCTACCCATTAAAAATGCCTCAGGGATGAATTTACATAAAAGAAAGATATAGAATGTTACTTAAGTGCACACAATCACCTTCACATACACTCATTTTTCTAAATATCTTAATTTATAAGTGGGACAAGTCCTTCCATTCTTATTAACTATCCACATGGAGACCATTAACTATACTATACTAATTCATTCTCCCTCCTGCAGAGCTAATTATAACTAATTATAAGGGTTTCAGACATGGTCAGGCTTATTTGTAACTGGAAATTGACAAAGCACTTTGTTCTGAGGAATAAGCAGTGAGAAGAGATAGGCAAAGCATAGTGAAAATGACCTGTCTTATTGTTATGATAAACCTAAATTGTAGGTGAACGTACCACTTTTAAATCCCAAAATTGTAGATGAATATACCACTTTTAAATCCCTTTTGCAATAGTTTGGAAAAACACCCATTAAAAATCACTGCAAATAATAAATTGTCACAAAATCCTAAAGAGAAAAGCTATTAGTTCTAATTGAAAGTTCTGAGAACAAATGCATGTAGGTGGTTTTTAGTAACAGATTTATAAAGAAATGAATGACATAAATGTCTATAAGCACTTCAGTAGCATAAAAATCCCATCCTTAATTTTAATGATATAGTGGTGACTGATAATTTCGCTATGGACAGAAGGCATATTGTCTTGTTTTTCTCATCTTTTTGTTAAAAGGACTTTATTTCTTTATTTGAGAGAGAGAGAGAGCGAGCACGGCCAGGGGGAAAGGGAGAAGCAGCCTCCCTGCTGAGCAGGAAGCCAGGTGGATGATATGGGGCTCAATCCCATGACCCTGGGATCATGACCTGAGCGGAAGGACACTGAGCCAACTGAGCCACCCAGGTGCCCCTTGTTTTTCTTTTTTTTTTTTAAGATTTTATTTATTTATTCAACAGAGAAAGAAAAAGAGAGAGAGATCACAAGTAGGCAGAGAGGCAGGAAGAGGGAGAGGGGGAAGCAGGCTCCCCACTGAGCAGAGAGCCCGGTGCGGGATTCGATCCCAGGACCCTGAGATCATGACCTGAGCCGAAGGCAGAGGCTTTAACCCACTGAGCCACCTAGGTGCCCCTTGTTTGTCTAATCTTAATCTGATCGAAGACATTACAGACCTTTTAAATTATTATAAACAAAATCAGTGTTTCTGATTACTCTAAGTCCGAAGTCAAAGCCATTTTTTATTTTAGTAATACAGTTCTTTTGTTTATAGTATGAATTTTATATATCAGGCATTATGGAGTATATAGTGCTATGCAATTTGTGAGAATAATTGTAAATATATTCCATACTCTATGATATAGCTGATAAAGATATATTAGAATTAACATAATTCTGATTTTTATTTTTTATTACACAAGAGTAAATTAAAATACATTTTAAATTTATGTATATTACAGGGAAGTCAATACAAACCATTAACTAATTTTAAGTTTAGACTTTCAAAAATTTCTACAGTCTTTATTTATCTAAAATATAATATCAGGAAAAAAGCAATTGAAGTAGAAATCTGGGCATTATTCCCTATATTTATTCAGAGCATGCAACCTCCACATTGTTAATTATATACCCAAAAGGCTGCCCTGGTAGTCTCTAACGTTTATCAAATATAGTCATTTGTGGCAAAATATATTTTTTAGAATCCCTTAAACCTTCTTTTCACTGTCAGACTATAATTCCAAAAAAAGTTCACAGAGAGGGCAAGATTCTTTGACATCCTGCATTTCATGTCTCCCCCTACATGGCTTCCTCGATCCCACATCCTGGCTATTCAAGGTGTAGTACAACCTCTTACACTGTGCTTTTCCTTACTGCCTCCTTCATAC
The DNA here is from genome assembly GCA_028533885.1 of Nasua narica. Lineage (NCBI taxonomy): Eukaryota > Metazoa > Chordata > Mammalia > Carnivora > Procyonidae > Nasua > Nasua narica. Next base: position 70,226,930 of record CM052809.1, read on the forward strand.
CCCACTCATCATCTGATATTCAGCTCAGATATCACCTCAACTTCATAGACAAATCAATAGTCACTCCTTTGTGTCTTCAGAACACTTTCTATAAAATTCCTATGGCCCTATTACCTTGCACTTCAATTATTGTTTATATTCTGCCTGCTCTGAAAATATTCTGAAAGCTACAGTTATGCTTATTGCATCTTAGTGGGCCAAAATTTTGACTTCCTTATATCTAGAGATATATATGACAAGTAAAGCCAGAATAAAAGGGAGAAAATGGGGAAAAATAAGAAAAATATTTAGGATAAAAATCAGAGAAGAAAAAATCAATTAACTGGCTATCTCAGTTTAAATTAAAATCAAATAGATATATTAAATAAGGACATTCAGATAGTCTCCCCAGAAAGGCAGGTAGTATTTCAACTTCTCTGTATTTCATTTTTCTCAAATGGACATTAAAGATATTAGCCTATGTGATATCTGAGGTTCTTGCCAGAGTGTAATGTTAGTTAATTGCATCAGACTAGCTGTATTTTAAGCCTCTATAAATTTAACCTTTTAAAAATATATCATAAAACCGTGGCACATCGTGTTTAATGGCTCTCTTTTCCTCTACATATCAAGCATACTACCTGCCCCTTCTCCCTAAATGATTAAATGAAAAGAACTTAGACATCCTTCTTCAATCTTAGGCGCTGAGCATGTGGACAAGCCTTAACTTCTGGCCTGTTTTGGGGGGTTTCTCTCTCTCTCTCTCTCTCTTTTGCTAGCTTTACTGAGATATGATTGATATATAATATTCTGTAAGTTTAAGGTGTACCACTTGATAACTTGATGGTACACATATATGTTACAAAGTGATTACCACAATAAGGGTAGTTAACACATCCAACACCTCATATAATTACCTTTTTGTAAGTTGTGTATATATATTATTGTATATATACATATTATAAGTTAAGTAAGATTTTATAAGTTACATAGAGTTTTGACTCAGTCTTTATCCTTATTAATCAAAGTCCTTGTACATGGGACTTTTATATATATGAAAGTGTATTCCTATGCCTACACACCTATGTGCATTAAAACAGAATATAGTGAAGGAAAATTGTCATTCATATATTTTGTCTGGACGTGGTTTGGAGGATTCCAAATTAGAACCTTGGAGAGTAATATGGTTAAACTTTGTATGTACCCAAAATGCAAAAGAAGACCAGTAACAGATGAACTATGCCTGCATTATTCTGTTAAGGTTGTTGGTCTTTTCAAAGCGGCACATTAAGGCGATACTTGATAGTCAGCTCTTTTTAGGGGATTTATGGATTAATTAAGTTATCTCCATAATGCCAATTAATCTCTTAAGTTAAAACAACAATTACACATGGATAGCATAATATATTTTGACAGAAATTCTCCCGGGAGACTATAAAATTATTTGATGTGAAGAGTTCGTTTTCTTTCTCTTCTATGAGGTCAACCCAACAGACCTTATATAATAACTTCCTTTTTTATAGCTCTGGCTTTCCTATTTTCTGTTCCATGGTATAGGTAGATGTTTCTCAAACTTCAAAGAACAGGATATTTACTTGGGAGGCTTGTTTAAAACAGAAATAGTACGTTTTCATTTCATCTTTACCCTCCACCAAACCTTAAGAATCAATGAACTAGAACCTTATAGTGAATGGGAGACAAACTCTGTGGTCAGATGTGTTTTGTAAATACGGGATTTAAAACTTTTCTTTCTTTACTATGGGAATTCTCAAGCACTTTCCTATGACAATGGTTCTGGAACCTCTAATCTAGGACTATAGAAAGCAGCATCTCTCTCTCTCTCTTTTTCTCTCTCTCTCTTTTTTTCTCTCTCTCTCTCTCTTTTTAATAAGATATCTATCAATGTATTTCAAATTGAAAATTTCTGATTATTTTATGGCCATCAATATTTAGAGGGTCTTTCCTTCAAAAAGGATTAAATTATTATAACCAGTCACAAAGCTTTAGTGTTTAGATGAATTTCCATTTCAAGTCTTGCATTCTGCTAAGGAATTATTCTCAAAATTCCAAAGCATATTTGGGAATGCTCATGACTCATGAATATTTTCATTTTTTTTAAAGAGTTTTTTTCCAAACATATGTGTTCTTTTGTTTAACTGCAGTTTTGTGGACTGGCTAATTATAAATATTAAGACAATTAAAATAAATGTAAATTTCCAACATGTTTAACAACTGGTACTTAGGTGCTTAGGCATAAACAGATGGCTCAAGTGCAGATGTTTTCAGATACTTGGCTACTGTTCCCCTGTGGATCATAAATCATGGTAATAACCAAAGTCTCCTGAGCTAAATTAATTAATTAACTAGCTCACTGAATAAACAAACAATAATTTGATAGAAAGTTTTCTTAAAATTCGGAGGGGGATTTTTTATTAAAAATAAAGTGCATTAATTCTCCGTTTATCTATATCCCTAGTGTGTTGTTTTGTTGTGTTTTGTTTTGTTTTGTTGTTTTCCCCATACCATTAACACTTTCTACTAAGGTCGTAAAGTGGTAAGGGTATGAAAACAGGGTATCACATATCACATTCTGGTGATGTGAAGTTATCCCCACATAGGATTGTGAACATAAGCATCACAGTAATAGCTAATGGTTACTAATAATGTTTACACACCACGCACTGCTCTACGGTTAATATAGATTAATGTATTTACATTAACATGTTTACAGTCAGGACCTCCTCATGATATAGGTTACCCTATTATCATTCTATTTTCAAGACAAAATAGCGAAGCCGTGTCTGAGAAGTCCAACCTCACATACTGGTGGAATTCAGATTCAGTTCAACAAAGTCTGACTCCAGAATATGGGGTCTGAATACCTGCTGTGCTGGTTAATTTTATGGATCCACTTGGCAAAGCACTATTATCCAGTTATTTAAACACACACTAATCTAGGTGATATTCTGGAAGTTATTTTGTTGATATGCTTAACATCTACATTGATTTGACTTGAAGTAAAGGAGATAACCTTTGCTACTGTGATTGTCCTAATCCAATCAGTTGAAATTCCTAAGAGGGAAAACATTTTTCCTGGAGAAATTCTGCATGAAAATCGCAGCATCAAACTGACTGGATTTTCAGCCTATTGACTTACCCTAAAGACTTTGGACTTGATGGCCCTATTTGCAGTCAATTTTTGAAATAAATCTCTGAGTGTATGTATACACATATATCCCATTGATTCTCTTTCTTTAGGGAACCCCAAATGATACATACACTATACAATAAAATGCCAGGATATATAATTTTTTCTCCTCTATCAAAAGCATGCCCTTAGGGGCATGTGCCAATTTCTAAATGCTCAAAAATAGTTGTCCTTATCATTTGGTAGCTCATTATCCAAGCAAACCTGTGATCTACACAGATGTAAATCAATGCCTAATGATGTCCTAAGAAAAAATTCTCTTAAAATAAGAGCCTGGTATTCATCCCATGGGATAGAGAATCGGTTAACTTTATTGATGGCTCTTTCTGCTTCTTTCTACTCACTGCAATTCTACTCATTTTCTAAAACTTGACTTGTCCTGTGCCCTCCATGAAGGCCCAACTGATTATTCAAGTCACATGGATCTTTTCTCCCCTTGAAACAAGTGAATACCAATTCTACACTATTTGTCTTGTCCTCAAATTGTTCTCTTGGATCTACAATTAGATTCTAAGCTCCTGACCCCCATTTCACTGAGATCCATCATGGATTTGAGCAGGCAATCCAGTAAGTATTCAGAAAGTACCTCTTAGTTTTTCAGTTTGATTTATAACAACCTGGAATAAGACTCTTTTCAGAAATATCACCCTTGGGTCATATGATCAGTTCTATGACAATACTGCTGTACTCAACTGGCAACAAAAGCCCAAAATAGCATACAGCATATATGTAGGGACAGTACACTGGAAGATCCTAGACCACACACTAAATAATAGCCTAAGAATATTCTGAAGTTTCCTTAAGATTGTCAGTTACATGCATGATTCACATGTTCTACATTAGTAACATCATTTTTAAATGAATGGGTGTTGCCAGTAGTCTTGACATTGCTCTTCTTTCACACACATTTCACCGCCATAAACTTTTATTATCCTACTGACATTTTAGGTAATTTATCTTTGAGACTAGTGACTTTCATGATGTGTCTATTCAGAGCCATTCATAAATATAAAAATTCACAAATTTCATTCTTGTATGTATTTTCTTCCATAAATTTTTGTTGATGGCTAGGGGCCATCATTGGTTGTTAAATTTATTTTCAGAACATTTTACATACAGAACAAAAGTTCAATAGCATTAAGGGAGTTTTTCTACATGTTTCAACAATTAGAGATAAAATAGTTCATTGCTGGATACCTGGTTTAATTGTCTACTGATCGGCTTACTCTCCAAACAGACTTTCAGCATAGGTGTTTCAAATTTGCACCCCAGAAGATTTTTACTTTGCTATCTCTCAGGAACCTTTGAAAGTATATTATTGGTGAAAACATATGTGCACTTTATTTGAAAAATTAAAAATCGAGGACACTAACCTGATCAGAGGTGGGAAAATGGAAGCTTGGAATCCAATACTGGGCAAGAAGAACTGTTTTCTTACTTGTTTACTTCTTTCTTCTTTCCTTGCATTCTACCTTTTTCCTTCCTTCCTCCCTCCCTCCTTCCTTCCTTCTATCTTTCTTTTTTCTTTCAATTCCATTATAAATACCTTGGATAGGAGAATTTTGCATAAAGTTATATATGTGTGATTTATTTAGAGAAATCAGAGATCTAGCAATATCGGTGTTTTCCTGTGTGTCTAGCACTAATAGTTTCCACTTAAGACAAGTATTATTTTTCCATTAACCACAGACCTCATCTGTTAAATTAAAATTAAGAACAATCATTTAAGTAAACTAGTTGCCTTATATAGGATTCAGAGGATAGTGATAAACTTTATTCACATTTTTATTCTATACTCAACCTTTAAAGCTTATTTCCTGATTCACAGCCAAATATATGTGAGATTCTCATTATAAATTCACTTTTTTGTCCCACTTCCTCAAGTACCATCCTATGTATAATTGGTCTATAAAAGATAATACAAATGAAGTCCCCATGCTGCTTTAGTAAAGAGCATCTTCAGAATCATACATTTGAGCACCCCTCATCACCCAACTCTGGTAATTATAAATTACTAGTTGCTTCTGTTTTTTTTAAATTCATATCACTGACAACTTCTATTAAAGAGGAATTGACAATAGTTTCAGAGTATCATGGTAATAGGTTAGTTGGCATTTATTTTGCTTTAGTGAATAGGAATCCTTGTGTTTTCATCAGCAAGAAATCTCCACATGAAGATGTAGTTTCACTGATAATGAGGAAATTAAGAGGAAGAAAGGTAAAAGTGACATCTAGCTGAGTGGATCGGTTCTAATATTAAGCTTATGATGCTGCACAATATGACTTTTTTGTGGCAGAAGAGGAGTTACTTAATTTATTAACACAACAGGCTAGCAAAAGACCTGTTGTGTTAATTGTCCTCATAAATGAAAACCAATGCCATGTTCGCCTCCACCATATCATGGTACCCAGGCACGTCATGTCTGACAGAATAATAAGTTCCCATGCAGTGCTGCACACCACATACAGAATAATATTTTCATCTCTTATTACCTCAAACCACACTGCCTGCACTGTGGAACCCGAGTAATCTTTCGGAAAAATAAAACAAATACCCAACATTTGAAAAACAAAACAGGGAGAAGATCACGTATGTCAAATATTTTGAGTAAGAAGTCATTGATTCCCTTTTTCTTATATTCTGCTATCTTGATCTCAACATACTCTCTAATGAAATTTGGCTCGTAGCCTGCCATTTCTAATTCCCTGCTTACCTGCAGATTTTACTATTCTGTTGCAGACAAAGGAGTAAAAGAATGAAATAAAGTGTTGGAAAATTATGATTTTCTAAATCAAATGGATTCATCTTTTATATGTGACACAAAACACATGAACAAAATGTTTAAGGAGATTTTTTTTCCTCTGAGAGGATGGATGACCAAAAGGATAGGTACTGCTTTTTGAGTCAGAAGACCCAGCTCCTTTTTTCACTTGTTAAGGAATTTTACCTAAGTTAGTTAACTTATCTGAGCTTCATTTGGCTCTTCTGTAAACAGAAGGTACTGATAGTAGTAGTAGTAGTAGTAGTAGTAGTAGTAGCAGCAGCAGCAATAAATTACATAATTATAGGAAACAAATGTAGAAATACAGATAAAGGTCACAGATATCAATTGAAATTATAGTCTAAATGATAAAAATTACTATCTGGGAGTACTTCCCCCTCTGAGCCCCTTCGGTTTTTTTGCAGTCCTCCATTCCCACTCCCACCTAGAGTTGTCATGTTGAATTCAGGTTGACTGTGACCCTGTCCTCAGGGCAGGAAATCCAAATCAAAAGCTTCTTCTTCTTCAGTTCAGTCTCCACATTAGTTGGATAAAGCCACATCCCATTCAACCAAGGTCTTCTTAGCAGATTATTTAGTCCATCAAATCCTTTATTGCTAAGGTATTGCTAGATCAGGGATTAATTAAAAACAAGGAAAAATAACAATATAACAGTAATAATGAGGAGAAATGCAATGTCACTGTTTTTTTTAAATTTTTTATTAACATGTAATGTATTATTTGCCCCAGGGTACCTGTCTGTGAATCATCAGGCTTACACATTTCACAGCATTAATGTCACTGTTTTTGAAATCGATAGTAACTGCTATCCATGTATTTATCTCATATAAACCCTGTGTATGTAGACATTATTTACATTTATCATATATCTCATAGATACAACATATATATTTATATACATATATGTACATGTATATAGATATATATGTAGATATATATTTATATCCTATTATCAACTTTACATAAAATCAGTCAGTGAGGTCACGCCACAAATAAGTACTGGATCTCAGCTACCAGATACGATTTTCTATTCCCCAAAGCTACAAGACTACTTTAATTTTGAAACAGAAGCAAGGAAATCACACACAATGACAGTTAGCAAAAGACCTTTAAGAAGTTTCTTCTGTCCCAGCAGCAAAATGATTGTCTATTCAGACTACACAAAGGGCAGAATAATATTCAGGCTGGTCCAAACATGCAATAAAGGGAGAATATGTGAAAAAAAATCATGGATGAATCTAGAAGTCAACAAACACCATCACCTTGTATTTTAAAGTAATCTACTTGAGGTGCCCTAACAGACAAACAAATCTCTACGGCTTAGCTGTAAGTTTATTTTATAGTTTATTTCTCACTTTTTATAGTCTGATGCAGATCAGGTATTCTCGCTAAGTCTTGTATCTGGTTATGCCGACTGTAAAACACTGCCCCCATGGTTGTGTAACAGCGTAAAGGGAGGTGTTGGAGAGACATGCCAGCCACTAACTGCTTACATCTCAAAGTTCCACAAGTCATTTCATTTAAAAGTTAGCCACATGTGGCAATCTTACTGCAAGGGATGCTGAAAATTGCAAGTAAGCTATTGCTATCATTCGGCAGAGGAGAGATGGGCCACCTGACCCAAAATGTGATTCAGATAGTCAGACTTAGGACACCACATATGCATCAAGGGGGTATCAAAAGTTTAATACTCCTATAATTAGGCTTTTGGGGAAGAGTTCAAGGAAGTCTCCCAAATAGGTCCAAAAAAAGTGCATATAGGGTCAGTTGGTGTCCAGAGTACCTAAGAAGGGTGATGGCTTGGGTTTTATGGTGGCTAGCAGCTGGGATGAGAGTTTTCTTACTCATAAGGGCCAGGGCTTGCATGCTGTAGAGTTTCCACTGGCTCCCTAAATGGTTTGTTCAAAAGATCAGCATCGTAAATTTTGAGAAATGAAATGAGTGCTTTGGTCACTATCAGTAACGACCAAAGTCTGAAAGGAATAAGAAATGCCTTGGTTAGGACTTAGGGATTTAGTCTGTGTGGAGACATGTATGCCTTTGATTTATATTTTCAAAATCTGTGAGGCAAGAGACTCCAGAATTCTTTACCCTAAGGGAGGTAACCTTGGGTATAAGAAATTGTTGCTTCCAATGCCTAGATCTTTTGTGCAGACCAATGAGAATGGTCAGAGGGTCTATAAAAATGTTCAGAGGGGACCTACTGTTTTCCAGGGCATCCTGTGCTAAGATAGATGTTTGAAGTTTAGGCAGTTGGGCTAACATTTGGGCTCCATCCTTTATCAGGATCATTCCAGTTAAGAAGTGAAAAGCGGCAGCTCTCCAGGAAGGCCCATCACGTGTAATGGCTGCATTGCCATTCATAAATATTTCACTTTCTTGTTCAGAGGGGGCTCCCCAGATAGCCAAGGGGTGTAAAGAGGGGCAACCTCCTCCAGCAACACATTTGTCAGGGGACTGAGGATAGGAAAGTCTACCTCCTGCTGAGGGTATGATACACCAGAGGGACTAGGTTTCACTCTGTCTCATAGGCACATTTTCCTTTCAGCAAGAAGGCCTCTGTGATTATGCCAGTTTGCAAGATTCTGCCTGCATAAACCAAGACATAATAGACATCTGGGTGTGGAGGGTTACAGGCTCTGGGCCTGCGAGAGACTCTATTTCTAGGATATTGGAGCATATGATCAACACTTGTCATTCTAATGTCATACAGTGTGAGGTTGAGGAAGGCAGTTTCTTGTATCAGAAGCCAATGAACCACATATGGTCACCATGGTTACTCAGAGGCTCCAAAAGGCGTGAGAGGATGTTACCAAATCCCTTACAGGGAAAAACTTTCTTATAGACATTAACGAGAGTGTCTGTTGTATTGCAATTTGGACAGATTCCATAGGCTTTTTTTTTTTTTTTTATAAAAGTCCCATTCAACATGGGCTGAGTGAGTTGTGAGTAACAGCATAAATGGGCATAACTAAATTTGTAAAATGAAGTATTTGTTGCCTTCAGAACACAAAAAGGCCTAAAAGATGTTGGACTTTAACATTTTGGATTTTGAAAGGGTAAATATATGTCTTGACAGCATCAGAGAAGGAGTGGTCCTCAGGTTACCAAATAATTTTCAGGATTTAATTGAGGCTTTGTAGTATGGGTGGGGTAATGGCCCATTCCCTTTTCCTTAGGTCCTCTGTGACTATTTGTATGTCTTGAACGAGTATGACAAATGAATCTTGGAGGAGGAGATCATCATTACGATATCACACTGGTTCTTCTGGAAAAAATTGGATGTAGTTGACATATTCGTGCAATTTCATTATTTTTCAGTGGTCTCACTTTAAAATCTGGCAGCTGAAAAAATACTAGTTGCTCATCAATTCATGTATCTCTTTTAAATAGACAACCACTTTTTCGCCAGAATAAGCTCTGGTGATGATCTCACTTGACCTTCACAGTCCTGTATCTGCCTCCCCCTGTTAGCACTCCCACCCATGCCCCACTTTCCACCACTTCCTGTATGTGATACTCCTCAGTAGAGGCGGTATTTTTCTTTAAATAAAGTCCTCTCAACCCATCTTTTTTCACCTATTGCTGTCCTTGTGACAGAATCTGGCAGATTCCTCTTCCCTCAACGAGGTTATAGCTCATGTCATCATTCAAAGCACACTTCTCCGAGGGAAAAATCTTCCCTCTTGCACGATAGCCTCTCAGTCATAGTCCTTCATACAGTGCTGTGTTGGTTTTTGTGAGTTTTTGTGTTTTGTTTTGTTTTGTTTTGTTTTTAAATGATTGGATATATTTGTCTGTTATTACCTGAAAGAAAAAAGTCAGTTATATTTATACTTTTCTATAAACTTTATAGTGAGCTTTCAGATATACTCCTTCATTTGATTATTACAAGAGAAGTAAAGACTTATTTTATATTGTAAAAGAAGAAGAAACAGAATCTGGAAGGAAAGTAGACTGCTGAAGGACTGTCCCAGAGACTGGGAAGCTGATCCACAAAAGATTATGACTCGTGTTCTGGAAGCTGGAGGTCTGAGATCAGGATGACTGCACCATGCCCAGTTTTTGGCGAGAGCCCTCCCCTAGCCAGCAGACCTCTGGCTTCTCAGTGTTTCCTCCCATGGTGGGAAGATGGCGAGATAGTGCTCTGGCCTCTTCCGAGGGCATTCATCCTATGTGAGAGGACTACGGCTTCATGGCCTGATCTCCCAACAGGTTCCATCACATTGGGATCAGGATTTCAACATAATTTCAGAAAACACTAACATTCAGTTCATTGCAGGCACACACAGCTGGAAAGTATAAGAGACAACACAAGCCCAGTCTTCGGACTCTTTGCCCTATTCTAATCTCTTATTCTTGTGTTTGAACTCAAACCCCGTAGAGTTATGCCTGCGCTTTTCAAATGTTAAAAACATCAGAACTCGCCTTAACCGTAGGTAGAGAGAAGGATATTTTCATGGCCTGCTTAATGGAGACCAATTAAAAGCTTCTGACATTTTCAGTCTTTTTCCTACCACCTATTATTGTGGCCTCACCCCACCATTAATAGTATATCAACCTGGGCTAAACCATGGTTTATTTAGGAATCCTTTGCAAAATGCAGTTGTAAAAAGTAACCTCTTCATATGATTGTTATACTTAATTGATAATTATGAATTAATTTGTCCTAATTACTTAATACTGATATAAGCAATAGAACAGATATTCTTTTGGTGGGCAGGAAAAAAATAAAAGAATTAAATATTTAGAGGTCCCACTTTCAGTAAGTATATCCAAACGAGGTTTCATAAAATGGTTCCTCGATAACACAAGGCCATGACTTCACGGAGAAAATTAAATAAAGACACCGGAAAGCTGATGAGATTATATACACTGGCCTTAAAATTTTGTGCAGGTTTATTAACTTCAGAGATAACAGTCATTCCTTAGCAGCATTTTAGGGACATAGGAGAGTTTAGGGCCATAGGAGAGTTGCAAACAAACTTTTTTTTTTTAATCCAAAGAATCACAAATAATTGGACTTGGGAAAAATTTTACAGAACTGATTTACTCACATCATTTTACAGACAAGACATGGGGCACCAGATAAATCCAAATAACTAAGTCAAGGTCAGAAGCAAGGTTTGGATTAAGGTTTACTTTATTGTCACTTGTGCTCTATAGTGTAATCTCAAGTAACTATTTGCAGAGCTCAGTTTGGATTATGTCTTTACTCTTTTCTCTTCCCTCTGTCTCTGCCCTCAACTACACTGTGCTCATGTGGGCCCTACTTGCCCTGAAAGCTCAGTTCAGGAGATCCTGTTACTTCAGTCTTAGTCACAGTCTTCTTCTGTGTGTCTTCTTAGCAATATGAGCCTGTTATCTAGGATGTATCACACAGAAAGTACATAACTGTTAACTTATCTCTCCTTCATGTACTAAATATCCTTATGTCCCACTTTTTTCTTAGCATCTCCAATGCTAATAATGGTCTCTAACCCCTCAGTGGCTGATACAAAGCAGGTGCTATATAAATGTTGAATTCAAAGATCAATAGGTACATGCCAGAATTCTCATTTTATACAACAAAAATTTTTTTCTCCTTATATCTAGCTAATTGTAAGGTTAAACCGCTTTCCATGCAATATGAAATTGAAAATAGACTGATCCATTTCCCTCTGCCAACCACGATTTCCAATATCACAACGGATATTAGTATTTATCTTTTCAAGTTTAGTATTCTTTCTCTTTGCCATATGTTATTGAATTCATTTCATAACTTTAATTCATGTCATTTCCCAAACTTACTGTAGCCTTGCCATTTCCATTCCCCAGTAGGTTTTGCAAAACAGAACCAATCTGTTAAGAAGGGTGAGTCATAATTTTCAATTGTCATAGTTCCATTCATTTATTCTACATATCCAACAGGCATTTCCCTCTGTATTTTGACAGCTTCAATTCCACTGAAATATTCATCATGTTCCCAGCCTCGAGCAGCATTTTTCTAGAAGCCTCTGTAAATTCAGAACGGAGCAGAGGATAAAGGATTTCAGGTATTTTAACTATTTTGCATTAAACACAATACATTTATCAAATTAAAGGAACTTTGTCAGAGGCACAATAGAGCAATGGAACTCTCTGCAGAAAATGAAAACTAATATTTTATATTTGGAGGAACATTTCATGAAAGGTTTATCCTCATTTCCCAACTATGAAAGAAAAGGTAGACATTTTTATCCAAGTGCGTGACAACTCTTTTGACCTTCTAATATGCTCAAGTTCTGTTATGGGGGAAATTTCATTTGGCTTCTATAATTTTATTTTATTTGAAATATTTGAACATGCTTAACAAATATAGTATAAAAATTATCTATATCACACTCCCTCAACAATGCATTCTATGAGACCCTTACCCAATTTAAATTAGCTGTCTTTGCTATTTTCAGAGGACATGGTATTCAGTTTCTATTTATTATTCTAGGAATTTAGCTCAAATATCTCAATAGCATAGAATGATATGCTGTGTTCGGTGATAAAAACTATAAAGTGTAGGTCATATCAAGAATTATGAAACATTTGAGGGGCGCCTGGGTGGCTCAGTGGGTTAAAGCCTCTGCCTTCGGCTCAGGTCATGATCTAAGGGTCCTAGGATTGAGCCCCACATTGGGCTCTCTGCTCAGCGGGGAGCCTGCTTCCCCTCTTCTCTCTGCCTACTTGTAATCTCTCTCTCTCTGTCAAATAAATAAATAAAATCTTAAAAAAAGAATTATGAAGCATTTGAGATATTTACACTATTTTCAAACTAACAGGTTAACCTTGTACAATGTCATGGATGCTGGAAGAATGCAAGAGATCCTTGTGTCAGAGACAAAGCAAGTGTATTGCTTATAGAAATAGCAATAGTCAGAGTACCATTAATTTCTTACTCTGGTAAGACTCTTTCTGAGTCTTTTTTCCACAGGCTGATGTGATGATCCTGTAATCATCAACTGAATATGCTCATGGAGTGGAGTGCATTACAGGAGAGGAAACCTGAGTCTTTTGTATACATCTGTAAATGAACATGCTCTTACCCCGTAGCAGGGCAAACTATCTTTATTGTACTGGAGCAACTATATTATACTAGACAGTAATTAAATCTGTCCTCTGCTGTTCCAGATGGAGGCACTAACTCTATATTTTACTGCTATTTGTAATCCTTAAAAAAAGAACTCAATAAAAACTGTCAGTGTTTCTGTTTAGAAGACTGCAATAATACAAGAGACCCATGGTATTAGTCAGGATTCTCCAGAAAAAGAGAATCACTAAGAGATTGACATGATTGACAAATTGACATGTGAATTAATCATCACAGAATTTATTAGTTTTAACAATTTTACTGTAGAATTTCTAGGGATTTCTACATATAGGATCATGTCATCTACAAAATAGAGATAATTTTATTGCTTCCTTCCTAAGAAAGTCTGGTGAGGTCCTTGTTATGGTGATTGAGTCCTTTCAAGAATCACATTTTCTAATTCATTAATATAAGAAAAGTAGCAAAAATAACAGCTAAATAGTCCTTGATTGTTAGTGATCTTAAAGCCATTAAACCTATGAAGGAGCATTAAAGAAGTCCTTCCTCAACATTTTTGTAAGGTACATTTTGTTCCCTTCTCTTTCCTTCAGAACTGAAATGCGCTTCTCAAATGCTCCAATTTGCTTAATAATTATTCAACTTACATAGACATATAAATGCGTGTGTGTGTGTGTGTGTGTGTGTGTGTGTGTATCTTTGGTGGGCAGTTTAGGACAACCATAACAATGAGAGGGTGGTATTACTTTGCCATAGTTTGGTATTAAAAAAATAAAGCTTACATTTGTTAATATTTCTTTACTTATTTCCTATGTTTTTAACTTAATCCAAGGTTCTGCAAACTGCAACTCAGAGGCCAAACTTTATCTGTTTTTTGTAAATAAAATTTTAATGGAACACACACATGGGAGTATATTTACATATTGTCCATGATCAGTGGCAGAGGTAAGTAGCTACAGCAGACACCATGAGGTCCAGGAAGCCAGAAATGTTTCCTATTTAGCCTTTCACAAAAAAAAGTTTGCCAATATTTTATCTAATCGAAACTTAAACCTGACCAAAAATCAAAGAATGACAGAAATCTCAAAACACTATTGGAAATGACACTATAAGGTTATGTACAGAGAAGTTCTAAATTAGGAACAGTGTCCTAGACTACGAAGCTACTGGGGTATTATTAATTTACTTAAAATAATAAAAATCACTTAATACACTTTGTGACCAAGATCTGGCTAAACTATTGCAGTCATACAACTACATACATTCCCCAATTTTTTACTACCTTTTCAAAAAAACCTGTTTAACAGTGAATTGAGAAAACTGATTATTTAAACCTATTATTTGTTTCCTATTTTTATGCATCTTTTAACATGTATTCTCTTGTCATCATCTTGCTCTAAGAGAGGACAGAAAAATGCAATAGATTATAAGCAGTAACATAAATTATCAGAATTACATGAATTTATTAACATTTGACACCGAGGGTACCTGGGTGGCCCAGTGGGTTAAAGCTTCTGCCTTCGGCGCAGGTCATGATCTCAGGGTCCTGGGATCGAGCCCCACATGGGGCTCTCTGCTCAGCAGGGGGCCTGCTTCCCCCTCTCCCTCTACCTGCCTCTCTGCCTACTTGTGATCTCTTTCTCTCTGTCAAATAAATAAAATCTTTAAATTAAAAAAAAAACATTCGACACCAAATGATTTTTTTCCCTTTAATTTTTGAAAATCATCCAAACAAAAATTTCCTTACATGAACATTTCTCTTTGGGCTAACTGAAGCTCTAGAATTGTCTTCCTGATATTTTCTATACCAATGACTTTTTTAAATGAATTATACCAGATACTAATAGATGTAAGTTTTAATATTCAGAATTTTATTTTTCTATATTTAAAATGAAAAAAAGTCTATTGATTTTTTTCATTTGGAGAGTAAAGTTAGCTAAGAGGTTGGGAACAAAAATTTCCCATTAAATTAATAGCATTACCTAGTTCTACCTACTAAAAGGGAGTTCATTAAATTTAACATCCCCCTTTTTTACAGCTTTATTGAAGTATATTTGACTTAGGACAAAATTCACCCATATCAAGTGCACCGTTCCATGATTTTTTAGTAAATATATAGGGTTGTGCAACCATTACCTTAATGCAGTTTTAAAACATTTTCATCACCTCAAAAGGCCTGATGGCAGCTACTCTCATCTCACCTCCAGCCCTGGAGAAGCAATGCTATGCTTTCTGTCTTTATGAACTGGCATGATCTGGACTTTACATATAAATGAAATTATAACATGTCACCTTTTGCATCTCTCTTCATTCAGCATAATATTTTTGAGGTTCATCCAGGTTACAGTGTATGTTAGCATGTAATATGTACTATTTTGTTCCTTTTTATTATTGACTATATATATATATATATGCTATATGGATATTTTGTTTAACCACTCATTAGTTGATGGACATTTGGATTGTTTCCACTTTTTGGCCATTCCAAAGAACCAAAAAGAAAAAAAAAAAACACTACTCTAAAAATTCTGTAGCAAATCTTTGCTTGGATATTTGTTCTTGCTTTTTTTGGAGAATATAGAAATCAGATTGCTAGGTTGTATGATCAGTTTACATTTAACCTTTAAGAAACTGCCAATCCAACTCCCAAATTATTCTCTAGAGTTGCCTATATCATTTTATATCTTTACCAGCAATGTTGATTACATTTTTTCCATATCTTGGCAAATATGATATTTTCTATCTTTCTTATTATTATCATTCTAGTGTTTGTGTAGTAGTATCTCACTATGATTTTAATTTGCATTTCCCTAATGACTAAATTGAGCACCATTTCATGTGCTTATTAGTAATTCCCATACCCTTCATGAAATTTCTATTCATGTCTTTTGCCCAAATTTTAATTGGGTTGTTATTTTTTGTGTTCTTATTTGTTTGTTTTTGTTTTTAATTATTAGTTATAAATGCTCTTTATATATTTGGATAAAAGTCCCCTTTCAGACATATGACTTATAACATTCTTCCTAGTCTGTGGCTTGTACCCAATTTTCTTAAATTTGTTTTTTGTAGTACAAGATTTTGAAATTTTTATTCAACCCCATTTATGGATTGGGCTTTTGGTGGTATTTCTGTATCTTTGTCTAGTCCCAGATCATGAAAATGTTTTTCTGTCATAGTCTAGAAGATTTATGGTTTTGGTTCTTGAATTTAGGTCTATGATCCATTTTTAGTTAACTTTTTAGTATAAATCTAAGATTTTCTTTTCTTTCTTTATTTTACTTTTCATGAGATAAATCCCTCATGATCTTGGTGTATGACTCATTTTATATATTGCTGGTTTTGATTTGCTATTTGTGTGTATGTGTGTGTGTGAATTTTTTATCTATGTGTATGAAGGCTATAAATGTGTAGTCTTCTTGTGGTGTTTTCTCTGGTTTTGGTAGCAATGAAATACTGGCTGCAGTGAGTGAATGGAGAAGTATATTCTATTTTCTGAAATATTTATCTTTTAAGTATTTAATGGGATTTCCCAATAAAGCTCTTTAGACTTGGGCTTTTTTTTTAATTACTAAGTCAATATTTAATTGCTAATTTCAATTGTTACAGGATTTTAGATTTTTAAGATTTTTTTCGTGTGTAACTTCTGGCAGTTTCTGTCTCACACTAGACATCTGTCTATTTTTATCTAAGTTACCTAGTTCATTGGCATAAAAATTTTAAAAATATTCTCTTCTAATTATTTTAGTTTCAATAGGGTAAAAAAATGGTATTCTCTCATTCTTGATTTGGTGTTTTGTGTCCTCGTTCCTTTTTGTATTGATCAGTCTAACTAAAGATGTACCAATTTCATTGATATTTTTTAAAGAACCAAATTTGATTATACAGAATTTTTCAAACGTTTTTCTATTTTCCAGTGCATTCTCTAATCTTTAATATTGCTTTTCTTCTTTCTTTGGTTTTAGTTTGCTCTTGTTTTTCTCGTTTAGGTAATTGATTTTAGACATTTTTCTGATATATTCACTTAAAACTATAAAATTTTTCTTTGTTGCTCTAGTTGCATCCTGTGAATGTTAATATGGCATGCTTTGTTTACTTTCAGTTTGAAATTTTTCTATTCTCCTTGCAATTTCTTCTTTGTTTTAATTCTAATTTGATTTTGTGGGGTTCAAGACATTTCTTTATATAGTTTCAATCCCATTTAATTTATCAAGGCTTGTTTTATGGAGTGTAGTAGCTCTTCTGTAGAACATTCTACATGTGCTTGTCAAGGTTATATATTCAGTTGTTAGGTTAAGTATTCTATACTTAAGTCAATATGGTTGATACTTTATTCATGACCACTGTATTCTCATTGATTTCTCTAATTGTTCTACTAACTATTAACAGTGATGTATTGACTGACATTTCTGACTATTATCTTTTAATTATCTATTCATTCAATTCTATCAGTTTCTACTTCATTGTATTTTAGGACTGTGTTATATGTGTATGCTCTTCTACTTTCAAAGATTTAACTAATCAGTATGTATCCATCTTAATATTTGGTAGTGTCTTCTAAATTTGTCCAATATATTTTTAATCTTGTTACAAAAATCAGCATAAATGAAATTAGATTAATCACTATGATTATATTTTATACAATAAATAAACTTTAAGCATTCCTGTAGATTCTCCACTTATGTGACACTTGAATCTCTGGTACATTATGTCTGTGGCCCGCTTACTATACCTTAAAATTCCATTACATTCCATCTGTGCCCCAACTAGTGTTTTTCAGTTGGAAACTACTCAATAATCATTTGACAGGTTAATTAATGTATTAGTTTTTTGTATTTTGAACAGCAAAATAAGTGTGGCATTTTATATATGTGCATAATACATACCAATTTATTCAAATTTTTCTGTTAGTCATATATTCTTTTTCTATCACAAAGGCAACATAGCACAATTCAGATTGGGAACCATATAAAAAGTAAAGTTAATGTTGCTTTACATTTATTAGTACTAGTAAAGGCTATGCAAAAGAAGAAGTATTACCTCTATAAAGAAGTTGAATTGAAGACAAAGGATATCATATTAAAAATATTTGCAAAAGAATGATGGAAATATATTTATTCCTTACTTGAGGAAAAATATCGTACCTCAGTACTGCAAAACAAGATCCATTGTAAGTTCACATGAATTCATTAAATGAGAGTGATGTAACTGCATATTTCTTAGTTGGCTAACCTAAGCTAGCTAACCTATGGTAATGAACATATGACATAGAAGATAACTAGTAGTCTTTTTATTTTCATAGTCAACATAGCTAGTTCAGTCTTTCTTCTGCTCACACTGAGAAGAAATACCCAGACAGAAAAATGTTGTTCGAAGAGTAGAAGCTTCTTATTATTAGTTTTCTGTCAGTAAATAAATTATAACTATTCAGTGCTTCTTGTTATGTGAATTTCTTTTTCATTAACATGAATAAGGTTTATATTCTTTTAGAATGCACACCTTGTTCCTATACATACTCTCATATTTCTAGAATGTAATAAACACAGCATATAAAAAAGGCTAAAAATAATTAAAAACAGCAAATGAGAACAGGGTTCCTACAGAATCCTGTGCACCTACAAGATTTTTCCTACCAGCATATTTGCTATGCACTTTGCCCATAATAAATCTGATAAACATTTTATTTTAATATCCTTGTACGTTTATATTAGTCATTCAGATAAGTAAAATAGTCTAGTATGTTTTCATATGAAAATAAGGAAAATAACTTCCCTTAGTAGGAAGCTTTTTTTAAATTACTAAGTCAATATTTAATTGCCAATTTCAATTGTTACAGGATTCTAGATTTTTAATATTTTTTTCTCACGTAACTTCTGGCAGTTTCTATCTCACACTGGACATCTCTATTTTTATTTTATTTAGTTGAAAAGCCAGAATTAATCCCGCTATTTTTGTAAGAATCGGATAAAGGTATAAATATTAAGGATATTGCTAATTTATCTTTTTAACCATGTTAATGATAATACCTATAAATCTATGCTAATTTTCAAAGTAATTGGTGATAAAATAATTAGTAAAAAAATTCTGAGAAAGCAAATTTGTGTTTATATGTGAGCAAAGTACTGACTGGGGAAAAATTGCAAACTGGCAGGAGAGGGAGCTTACCTCAAGGTCACTGAGCACCTTCTAGGCATCCACCGGCACCAAATACTTAGCAACAACTTCAAAAAGTTTCCTTGTGACTTTTTTTGAATTAAATTTTTTGAATTAAATTTCGAATTAAAATTTAAAGATTTTTTTTTAAAGATTTTATTTATTTGGCAGAGAGAGAAAGATCACAAGTAGGAAGAGTGGCAGGCAGAGAGAGAGGGAGAAGCAGGCTTCCCGCTGAGCAGAGAGCCCAATGCGGTGCTGGATCCTAGAACCCTGAGACCATGACCTGAGCCAAAGGCAGAGGCCTCAACCTCCTCAGCCACCCAGGCACCCCCCTTTTTTGAATTCTTATGAATTGTAAAATGCTTAAATTAATTTTTAAAATTATGTTTGAATACACATTTTTATAAGTATTTAATGAGATATGTGTTAGTAAGCTTACTTTATTTTTTTTATTTTTATTAACATATAATGTATTATTTGCCCCAGGGTACATGTCTGTGAATCATCAGGCTTACACATTTCACAGCACTTACCATAGCACATACCCTCCCCAATGTCCATAACCCAGGCACTCTATCCCTACCCTCCCTACCTCCCCGCCACCCTCAGTTTGTTTTGTGAGTTTAGGAGTCTCTTATGGTTTGTCTCCTTCCCGATCCCATCTTGCTTCATTTCCTTCCCCCACCCCTCCCACGACCCCCCACCTTGCCTCTCAAATTCTTCATATCAGAGAGATCATGTGATACTTGTCTTTCTCTGACTGACTTATTTCGCTTAGCATAATACCCTCTAGTTCTATCCATGTCACTGCAAATGGCAAGATTTCGTTTCTCTTGATGGCTGCATAGTATTCCATTATATATATATATATATATATATATATCTTCTTTATCCATTCATCTTCTTTATCCATTCATCTATTGATGGGCATCTAGGTTCTTTCCATAGTTTGACTATTATGGACATTGCTGCTATAAATATTCGGGTGCACATGCCCCTTAGGATCACTACATTTGTATCTTTAGGGTAAATACCCAGTAGTGTGATTGCTGGGTCATAGGGTAGCTCAATTTTCAACATTTTGAGGAACCTCCATATTGTTTTCCAGAGTGGCTGTACCAACTTGCATTCCCACCAAGAGTGTAGGAGGGTTCCCCTTTCTCCACATCCTCGCCAACATCTGTCGTTTCCTGACTTGCTAATTTTAGCCATTCTGACTGGTGTGAGGTGGTATCTCACTGTGATTTTGATTTGTATTTCTCTGATGCTGAGTGATGTTGAGCACTTTTTCATATGTCTGTTGGCCATTTGGATGTCCTCTTTGCAGAAATGTCTGTTCATATCTTCTGCCCATTTCTTGATCAGATTATTTGTTCTTTGGGTGTTGAGTTTGAGACATTCTTTATAGATTTTGGATATTGGCCCTTTATCTGATATGTCATATGCAAATATCTTCTCCTATTCCGTGGGTTGCTTGTTTGTTTTGTTGACTATTTCCTTCGCTGTGCAGAATCTTTTTATCTTGATGAAGTCCCAAATGTTCATTTTTTGCTTTTGTGTGCTTTGCTTTTAGAGACATGTCCTGAAACAAGGTGGTGCTATGGCTGATGTCAAAGAGGTTATTGCTTATGTTCTCCTCTAGGGTTTTAATAGATTCCTGCCTCACATTGAGGTCTTTTATCCATTTCGAGTTTATCTTCATGTATGGTTTAAGAGAATGGTCAAATTTTATTCTTCTACGTATAGCTGTCTAATTTTCCCAGCACCATTTGTTGAAGAGTGTCTTTTTTCCACTGGATATTTTTGCCTGTTTTGTCAAAGATTATTTGACCATAGAGTTGCACATTTCTTAAGGAAATTTACTTTCCTTGTCTTTCTTTTTGTCTTCTTTTCTGCTTTGTTTGGATTAATTTTTCCTACTCTGTCATATGCTGTCTCTTCTACCATTACTAACTTAATATTTTAAAATTCAGGTTACTTTTTTGGTTGAAGTCCTTTAAGGGCCTGGATTTTGTTTACCTAAAAAGATGAGTTTGCACATGTTGATAATTCCTGCTCTTTAGTCAGAATCATAATTTATTGCAATAAAATGCTTTCAGTGTGAAAGGAAAATTTTAGGTTAGGAAAAGAAAACTGACTTTATAAAATTAATCTTCTTTAAACATTTCAGAAATTTGAAGATATTATCACTGACATATCTTAAGCTTAAATATGTTTGAAGCACAAACATAGTTCTTACTAAGGGCAAGTGAGAACTTGCTGAAGTTCAAATAAAGGTTAAGAAAAGAAGTAGCTCTTAAGAAATACAGAATTTCTTTCTCCATGTATAGTCAAATAACATTTAAGGCAGATTACCTTGATTTACATGAAACGAATCCCTGAGTATACTGCACAAACCATGAATGCACATCTTGTAAATATAAAGTAGAGAAATCTAAAGTTTGCAGAGATAGTGCATCTGCTTGAAAATTATGTTTAAAATGGATTTATTGTTTGTAGTATAGGTTATAATGAGAAAACAATTTCAGAGTTACAAGTTACAAACCTTTATCTTTATCTTAAACTATGTAGAAGAGAATTCCTCTATAATATCTTCCAGCACTCAGCACTGGCCCTGGGTTTCCAGGCCTTCTTGGTCTCATTTCACATCTTGTCATATTTGGAACCACAAAATTCAACTTCTTCAATACAAGCACATGTGAAGAAACAAAGAGGAGAATGAAGAGGGAGAGGCAGAAGTTGAAGGGCAAAGAAGAGAAAGCTCCAGCCTGCATGATTACTGATTATGCTAAATCACAGCAACAAGGCAAAGCTCCCAAACATTATGGTTGTATGTCTGCCCCCCAACCCCTGTCCACTCTTCACATTCAAGCAGACAATCACCCAACAGGATTGCTTCTCATAGTAATTATAAAACCGAGTATAATCCTGTCTCATGCTCTTGAACCCCCTTGGGCTCAAGAGGATAAGTGACACACATTTTATTGTGTTTTTTCCGTTTATCATAATTATAATCTCAAAGCACTTATTCTCATAGATGAACTTTTGTTCCTTTTCTGGAATTCACTGGTGCACCCTTACCCACATATAATCTTCTCTCATCCAAGACATGACTCTTGGACTCTACCTTTCCTAACATGATCCAGATGAGTATCTTTTGCTGTTAGTTTCACAAATATAACAAGATAAGATTATAATTTAAGTTATCTCAGTATCTCTTAGAAAAATTTATAATATTTGATAATATGGAGGCTTTGCTCTAACTTCATTTTTAAAGAGAAATACTAAATACCTCCTCCCTAAAAAGGAAAACATTTGTTATATATACAATCTTAGGGTCCCCATTACATCAAAATAAATTTAAGTCTTCTTCAAATCCATTAACTTATTGAAAATCAAATTGGAAATACCATAATCATGTGGGAATTTAACTAAGAGGAGAAAGATCAAGTTTTCAAGTAAGCAATTTCACCAAATAATATTCCCTGAATTTTTATCATGAACAACATAAAAAAAATCTTTTAGAGATTAAAAAGAAAATGAAACTGTTAGTGTGCAGGAAATAGAAATGAGGGAATGTTCTGAAAAAATGTTAGTGAAATGGTTACATAAATGTGACACAAAAACAGAGATATTTATATTAAGATTTATTACCACAATCTGTCTCTGGCTGGTTTATATAATATATGAACACTTCCGTGTAGGTGGGGACTATTACCTTCCAGCACTGTTCATTGTTCCATTCTTCTGAGAAAGAAACAACATACAGAGAGATATAAAGCCCTGTTTATATCTGATACATATATATATAATGCCATAGTGTTGTTTTAATTCACAGATGCTTCAGAAATATGCACAAAGGGGTTACAGTGCACTTTCATCTCAAATGATAGAATGAAATTCAAGTCAAAATACATGTTTTAAAGGATTGTTTCCTGCTTTTAATAAAATTGGTTATTTGAATTATATTTGCTGGAGTTTAGTTTCTGAAGTTTAGGCTCTCTGTTTGTAGTAGAGGGGTGATAGAAACTAAAAATACGTCCATTTTCCTTTACACCAGCACTCTGCCTCCAAATAAGATTTCATAAAGTAGACATGGGGTAGGGACAGTTCCAATGAAAATGGTAGGCATTAGTGACACATATGAAAACTCTCTCTCTCTTTCCATTTATAGATACATTATACCTAATTATGGTAAAATACATGTAATATAAAACTAACCATTTTAACTGTTTTAATGTATAACATTAAGTAGCCTTAATTACCTTCACAACTTGTGAAACTATCACTCCTATCTAGTTTCAGACCTCTTTATCACCCCACAAGGACACTCTATATCTACTAAGAAGTCATTCTCCAGGGGTGTCTGGGTGGCTCAGTGGGTTAATGCCTCTGCCTTTGGCTCAGATCATGACTCAGGGTCTTGGGATCGAGCCCTGCATGGGGCTCTCTGCTCAGCAGGGAGCCTGCTTTCCCCTCTCTCTCTGCCTGCCTCTCTGCCTACTTGTGATCTCTCTCCTCTCTGTCAAATAAATAAATAAAATCTTTAAAAAAAGAATGTCACTCTCTACTCCCCCCTCTCCCAGTCTCTGTCAACCACTAATTTGTTCTTTCACTCTAAAAAGTTGTTTATTCTAGATATTTCATACCAATGGAATAATATAAAATGTGCTCTCAGGAAAGGGCAAGGATGTCCACTCTCACCAGTTTTATTCAATATAATACTGGATGTCCTAGCCAGAGCAGTTAGACAAGAAAAGAAATAAAAGGCATCCAAAGCAGGAAAGAGGAAGGAAAATCACCTCTGTTTGCAGATGACATTAATACATGTAGAAATTCTAAATACTCCATTAAAGGCTTTTAGAACAAATAAACAAGTTCAGAAAAATTGCAAATTACAAAATGAACATATAAAATCAGTCATATGATGTGATGAGAGCTGGGTGTTATATGCAACTGATGAATTACTGAACTCTACATTTGAAACTAAAATAGTACTGTCTGTTGGCTAATTGAATTGAAAGAAGAAAATAAAATGAAGTAAAGTGAAATCAGTCATATTTTCTATGCTAACCACTCATTATGCATGAAAGAAATTAAGAAAACAATCTTAATTACAAAAGCATGAAAAAATTAAAAAAATAAATAAATTCCTTAGGAATAAACTTAACCAAGGATATGAAAGTTTTGTACATTGAAAGCTACAAAATCTTGATGAAAGAAGTTAAGGAAGACACAAATAAATAGGAAGACATCCCTTTCTCATGGATTGGAAGATTTAATATTGTTAAATGCCCCTACTAACTAAAGTGATAACTGGATTTAATGCAGTCCCTATTAAAATTCCAATGGCATTTTTTACAAAAGTAGAAAAAAATAATACTACAATTCATATGAAACTACAAAAGACCCTGAATAGCCAAAGCGATCTTGAGAAAAAAAGAACAAAGCTGCAGGCATCACACTTCCTGATTTCAAAATAGATTACAAAGCACAGTATTATCTCATTATTGAACTGGCATAAAAAGAGACATATAGACCAGTGGTACAGAATAGAGTGCTCAGAAATAAACCCATGCAGTATAGCCAATGGGTCTTTGAAAAGAGTGCCAAGAATACTCAATAAGGAAATGGTTTCCATTAGTTCAAAAAGAACTAATGGTTCTGTGGAAACTAGATATCTACGCACAAAAGAATGAAATTGTACTTGTATCTTATACCGTTCCCAAAAATCAACTCAAAATGAATTAAAGAGCTAAATGTAGGACTGGAAATAGTAAAATTCCTAGAAGAAAGCAGAGAGGAAAAAGTTTATGGCATTGTTTTTGACAGTGTTTTCTTGAATATGACCTCAGAAGTACAGGCAAATGAAGCAAGAATAGACAAACGGGATTACACCAAACTAAAATGTTCCTGTACAGCAAAGGGAACAATCAACAAAATGAAAAGGCAACCTACAGAATGGGGAAAAAAATTGTAAGCCATTTATCTGATATGAAGTTAAGTTACAAAATAGGTAAGGAACTCATGAAATTATAGCAAAAAAAAAAAAAAGCCTAAATTTTAAATTAAAAAATGATTGAAAAATAGTTAAGTACTTGAATAGATATTTCTCTAAAGAAGACATAGAAATGGCCAACAGATATACAAAAATATGACCTACAACAGTAATCATTAGGGAAATCCAAATCAATACCACAGTGATATCACCTCACACCTGTCTTAATGGCTACTATGAAGCAAACAAGGATAACAAGCATTGGCGAGCATGTTGAGAATTATATACTGTTGAAGGGAATGCAAAATGTTGCAACCTCTATGGAAAGTGATACAGAGATTTCCCCAAATAAAATCTGAATAGAATTACTATATGATCCAGCAATCATATTTCTGGGTATATATCCAAAAGAACTGAAACTGGCATCTCATGGAAATATCTTCACATTCATTTCATTGAAGCATTGTTCACAATAATCAAGATATGGAAACAACCTAAATGTCCATTAGCAGGAGGTGAAAGGGCTTTTCTGGATGGCTCAGTTAAGTGTCTCTCTTGGGCTCAAGTCATGATCCCCAGGTCCTGGGATTGAGCCCTGAGTTGGGCTCCCTGCTCAACGGACAGCCTGCTTCTCCTGTTTTCTCTGCCTCTCCCCTCCATTCGTGTTCTTTGCTCACTCTGTTCTCTCTCTCTCTCAAATGAATAAATAAAAAACCTTAAAAAGAATAGAGGAGTTGACGAAGAAACTGTGGCAAATACATACAATGGAATATTATTTAGCCTCAAACAAAAAGGAAATCCTGCCTTATGCAGCAACATAGATTAACCTGGAGTGCATTTTGCTATATAAAACATTTGTACTTAAGTCACAAAAATATATATATTTTTTCCCTTAAGATTTTATTTATTTATTTGACAGAGAGAGAGAGAGATCATAAGCGGGCAGACAGGCAGGCAGAGAGAGAGGGGGAAGAGCCTCCCCGCTGAGCAGAGAGCCGATGCAGGGCTCGATCTCAGGACCCTGAGATCATGACCTGAGCCCAAAGGCAGAGGCTTTAACCCACCGAGCCACCCAGGCGCCCCACAAAAACATATTTTGATCAACATAGTAATTATTATATATAATATCATATTATATATAAATTATGTATTTATGTGTGTTGCAAGTATTTATTAAAATCTTATATGTAAAATTAATTTTATTTGCTTGTTACCTCCTTTAGCCACTGTACTTCATGTTGTTCTTCTGAGTGCAATAAAGGACCGTAACTGGTATCAAAGACAGTTTGATTCATAGGATTCACAAGTCATACTTTTTATTCTCACTTAATTTTTAATTTACCAAATTCCTTTCCTTCCAAGAGTGTCTGGATTCTACTGATGTTTATTTTATGCAGAATTTAAGGCCATTAGAAACTTTTGCTTTCACCTGTTGATTTTTGAAGGTGTCCTTATGGTCACTGCAATTCATGAACAAAACATCTCCTGTGTTAAATCAGAAATGTGATTGTTAATGAATCCAGACATGATCATGTTCTAGGGAAATGATTTATGTTAGTGAAACCTCAGTAGAGAATGACGGAAAAGAAAAGGAGTAATACAATGTATTCATCTGTCAGTTAAAATCTCTTTGTGGTTTTTTTCTCTGTTTAATAGTTATCTCTTGCTTTTTCTGCCCAGCATTTATTCTCCTTTCTTTTCTTAATAGTGTCTTAATTTCTGTAGACTCCCTTCTCTACCTCACTCCTAATTGCTTTGTTTACAGAGGAATGATTTCTGTGTCTCAGACCTAAGAGTAAATAATTGATCCACAACTGGCCAATAATTTAATTTTCATTAGTATGTCAGATTTTATAGGGATTTACCATGTAAGCCACCAGTCTCATAGAGATTATATTTAAATGTACAGGATGGAAACGTGATTCATTCTAGGCAAATCAGAAAAGAAATCTGGTTCTTTACAAAACTACTTTATATTCCTATTTCCAGAATTCCTGGGTAAGGATTGAGACTTTTTTTTCCTTTTTTTAATTTTTTCATCCCTTGGTTTTATTCAGTTTGGTCCAAGGGCAAAATAAATTATAATTGGGAACACAAACATTATTTTGATTGTATCACAGCCTGATCAGTAAAATCTAAAAAATGGAAAATGTTATACAAGTTGCAAAGAGAATACTCTTGTAATTCACCAACATAGCAAGTGGAAATAATATAAAGGGAACAGGTGTTAACATTTAGAACAGTTGTAACCTGCTCTTTTCTAGACAGTTCTGGGACCCTGTTTGCAAACCCTCCACACATCACTGCTGATTTCCTTGAAAATTCTCACGCCTTCGCCAGGAATTTATGTTAGTAATGAGATGCACCAATGGACCAGTCCCAAATGAAGACTCTTTCTTATGAAATGAGGCATACTGAAATAAAATCTTAGGAGATGTTTGGAGATGCCCAGATCACTGGACAAAGGAAATGCACATGTATTTTTAAGCATAATAAAATATCAAAAGTGTTTCTTTTCATCTGCGATTCTGAAATCATATGTCTGGGATATGAGGAGGGTATTCTGATGTTTCTTAATTCTGTTCCTGAGGAAAGGGTCTTCCTTGAGTAATTTTATCCCCATGGAGTCTTTTATCATAATAAATATGGCAGAAAACCGGGTTTATCAAAGGGCACTTTTCATTGGTATCATGGAAAATGTGATTTTTGTGAAGTGGAGAATGAGGAAAATTTTACTTTAGGGAGAGAAAGCTTAAATTATATTGAAGGAGAGGAAAGATATTTAAATTTATGGTTTTGTTGTCTTCAATTAAACAGGAGGTTTGAAATACATTATTTACTATAGAAAGGAATATAATACACTTAAAATATTTCTGAATTAATAGGTGGGCTTCCAAAGAATTGGTGAGCCGGAATTATTATTTGTAGTGAAATTGCCATTAAAGATTGATATGAATAGTGGCATTTCTGCTGCATGACAAGATTATTATTAAGAGGCTATGTATATAGATACAAAGGGAAAAAAGTAAGATTGAAAATATTCTTTTCATAAGATTTAAATTTTTTATTAAGAATATTAGAAAATAATTGTTCTAGGGTGCCTGGGTGGCTCAGTTGGTTAAGCAACGGTCTTTGGCTCAGGTCGTGATCCCGGAGCCCCGGGATCGAGTCCCACATCGGGCTCCCAGCTCCTCGGGGAGTCTGCTTCTCCCTCTGACCTTCTCCCTGCCCATGCTCTCTCTCACTGTCTCTCTCTCACTGTCACATAAATAAATAAAAAATCTTTAAAAATAAAATAAAATAACTGTTCTAATAGTTTCTTATGCAAAATTTTTAAATAACTCATTTTTCCTGGGCTCCATTCATTTGGAATGTATTTTGGATACACTAAAATACTAGCCATTTGTATCTGTTGTAGCAATCCATGTCACAGATGGTATAGCTGTCAGCATTTCTTACTTGCCATTTGAAAACATGCAGTACAAAAAGAAAATGCACTTCCATGACATTTGCAGAGAATGAAAACTATGCGATTATTTGCAGCTTTGCCAGTTTTATTTTTGTTGTTGTGGTTAGAACTTATCTTTCCTCTACTAAGTTACCTTTTTATTTTATTCGTCCAGTTAGCATTACCTGGAAGTTTCAGCACTTGCAGTGCAGGGATAAGAGGCTCTGTTAGGCTAAAAGTTAGTGTCTGTTTATGCTCACAGAAAGCAGATCAATTGCGCCAACTTTACTTTTTCTTCTTCAACAGTCTTAGTTCTTTTTTATTTCTCTTTGCTACTTATGTTTCCTTCCCTTGATGTTTGATCTGAAGTTGGGTTTCTTCTTGAAGATTGGAACGAATATGCATATTTATACCTGCTTTCTCCAAAATACAACAAATACGACAATAAAAAGAAATTTTAAGCTATAAATCCACAAGGGTCAAAACCAAAGCACACACACACACACAGACACACACAATAACAACGATAGAAGAAATATTTGGAAGATAAACCAACGTCTCAGAATGTGTTAGGATTGCAGACCTTTGAATTAACACTAAATGAATTTCTTTGGTATGTTGGGAAAGTAGTTAGGGATGGTGCAGTGTATAAAATAAAGAGGGAAGCCATAATGTCAGAATTCAAATCCTGATTCCACTATTTGCTATGTGATCTTGGAGAAAGCTGATTTTCCTCTCATTTCTCAGTTTCCTGACCGTAGCATGAAGTCAACTATAATGGTACCTACTTCATAGGGCTGTTTTCAGTAATTAATTAATTAATTAAAGACTTTATACAGTGTCTGGAACACTATCATTTCTCAAAATGCTGTCAGACTACAGTTCTCATCCCAGCAACTTGAATTTACTCAAATAAACTGCTGTTCTGTATTCAAGCCTCACCCTTTCTGCACATTTGCACAGCTGCTCCCAAATCCACTGATAAATACAATGTAACACTCACGAGCTTCCCTAGATATTTGCTAACAAACTCTCTGAAGGTGTGGTACTCCAGCCCTAGCACAGTGGGTTGGATATGGACAGAGGGGATGGAACTCTGTTACAGAGTTACTATAGGCTTTAGGCAATGTTGATGTCTGAGTTCACAGGATTTGAAACTGACAGATCCAAGCCCAAATAGTGATTCTAGCTATGTAGTAACAGGCAAATTACTTAATCTCTCTACCCATATACATATCTAATGCCCCATATACATTTAATACCTACCTCATAGTGGCACTGTATCGCACCCAGTACATAGTTTGACACATAGGAGATTCTCATTAAGAACAGCTAAAACAGTGTTTTAAAAATTTAAAAAGCTCTTGAGTATTTCTCAAGTATTCTGCAAGTTTATATGTTATGGCTTAACTGTATGACTCAAGCACAAGTTTCCCATGATTCACAACTGCCCCATGGTAGGATTCCCACATCCTTATCAAAAGAAAGTGGTTCATTGTCTCTCGGGCATAGATAATGCACACTTTTTGTTTCTCTGTATCTACTTATTGTGGTACACATAGTGTGTGTATAACAAAAGAATACTGATTTATCTATATTTATAAATAACAGATTATGCTACTGATAATCATAAATCCATGAGTCAGTTTTGTTATTTCTTAAATTTCACTGCTTAAACTACAGGAGGTGCTTAGAAACTATGTGAACATCACACATAGACAAGGAGAATCTTTAATAAATAAAAAGTTCTGCCAATGATTTAGATGTTTTGCTATTGGTCTTTAAATCTGGCCCACTCTATGAAATATTTGAATAAAACTATGTGGAAACATATGTGTATTTGATTCTGGAAGGAGATAGATAACAAAAACAAACCATTTTTTTTAATTAGTGGTACTGAGATCAAGTGAATTTATTGTACCTTTTAAAAAGAATAAATTTCTTTTAATCAGAGGTACAATTTAAATAATGCCTATTATTATGTTTCTGAATATAATAGAAATACATATTGTTCAAAAACAAAAGGATAATAAAAATATGAACTACAGTCCTAACATATGAAATAGCCATTATTAATTATTTGGCAAGTTCCTTTTGGTATTTTTCTTTATAAATGCTTTAAAATTTTATTTTTTAATTTTTTTAAATATTTTATTTATTTGACAGAGAGAGAGAGAGATCACAAGTAGGCAGAGAGGTAAGCAGAGAGAGAAGGGGGGGGAAAGCAGGCTCCCTGCTGAGCAGAGAGCCCAATGTGGGGCTTAATCCCAGGACCCTGAGATCATGACCTGAGCCAAAGGCAGAGGCTTTAACCCACTGAGCCACCCAGGTGCCCCAATAAATGCTTTATAATTTTAAATTTTGAAATAGAATTATACTATATTTGCTGTTTGTATCCTACTTTGTTTCACTTGGTATTTCAAATAGGAGAGTTTCACAGTTAATTAAATAATGTTGAAAAACATGACTTCTAATGGCTACATAAAAACCAATTTATGATATCATAATTTATTTACTATTTCTAGAAATGTGGCTTCATAGCTGATATAAATAATTCTTTGTATAAGGTAGATATATTAGTTGCGCATCATAGAAACCTGCCCCAAGCTGGCTTAGAGAAAAGGGTAATTCATTCAAAGAATACTAGTATATTTTGGGCAAATGAAAGAAGAGTTGAAAATCTGAACCATAAGCAGATGCAGCAATGTCTCAGAAATAAACTGAATGAGGAATTCATTCCTCAAGACTCTCTTCTCCCTCCCTCTGTCCCTATTTAGGTACAGATGTGAGCGTGAGTGTGTGCGATCTGTCATCTCTGCTTTTCTCTGAATGTCAACTTCAGTTGCCTCTTTCTGTGTGTTAACATCATTTTCATGGAATGCACACTGTCTTCCACAACTTGGCAAGAAAATGGTCACTGACAACAACCAAGCCATGCTCACGGCTTCTTATACACGTGCACACTCACACTATGCACACATGCGCATGACTGTCTGTACACACACATACACCTCGAATGCTTTTATTCAGTTCTAATTCAAAGTATACAAGTGAACAATTTTAACCGATCTGGCTTCAGTCACTTGACAGTCCCTTGTCCAAGGGTTGGTACTCTGGAATAATAGGCAGACCCACAAGAATTACATGGGTGTGAGCTACCATGGGAACAGTTTCTAGAATTAGATCCTGCTCTACAGATTACTATGTAAACAACCATTTCTTTTTGGGCTGTGCATCTCTGTACACATTTATTATTTTGTAATAAAGTTTGAGAAGAATTACTATTTAAGAGGGAAAGAAAATACTTAAGGCTTTTGCCATATAGTCCCATTCATACCTCTAGAAGTGGGTTATAAATTTGATAACCTTGAAAAGTGGATTTAGCTGAGATCTCACTAATACCATCTTAGCATATTTTAGTAGATGTTATGTATCCGTGATGTTGTGTACATTAAAAATATACTGAGTCAAGATACTTAATGTGGTATATCCAATCATTAGTTATATGACCATGGACAGATCATTTATCTGTCTTAGTACAAGTTTCCAATGAAAAAAAAATTTTGAATTGTATAATGCCTAGTTTTTGCCAGCGAAGGGGCACTTAATATAAGAAAACCTGACTCTGTTGAAGGAAACTCCTGAACAGTGTAGGAATGTGGTTGGTGCTTTGTTTTCTAGAATTATATACCTGTTATCTTTGAACGTATCTCAAAATCTTTAATCTGACTATTCATTCAAAGATGAGCTCTTTTGTCTCAGTCTGCTCTTCCCGAACAGATCTTCCAAATCTGTTTGTTTAAATTACTTTTGTTATTCGCTACAATTCCAGACATGTTTTAAGGCTGAAACTCAAATATCACATGTATTCTGTAAGTGGCAAGAAGCCTTTATCATAAAGGAAATTCTTTGGTCTGACTGGCCATGAGCAGATTGAGAAGAGGAAATTAACAAATTAGGCAGTAAGTGAGGTAAAGCTGGTGTGTCAGCTGCAGACATTAGATAGGCATTATTTCATCACATGTCCTACAAAGAATTAGGCAAGAAGATGAGTGATACTCATGGCAAGGAGTCAGATACCTTGGTTAGTAGAAAAGAAAGCACCCCCTAAACCTGAGATGTAATTACCTTTCTAAGATAGATTCATTTAATATTTTATATAGTGAGTGACATTAAGTCATTAAACTATGCCTCTGAGAATTACATGGAACATGGAAATCTGTATCAAAGCATTATATGTGCATTGGAATAAATGCCTTTTTTTCATTGAAGAACTTGCATGAAATTTATAAGTCTATCTTGACATGAGATGTACATAAGAATTTTTCTTTCAAAAACAGTATATTTTGATCAAGTGTGCACTAATGCCTTTGAATAATGAATATATCCTTGAATGTAAATCTTTTTTTTTTTTAAGATTTAATTTATTTATTTGAGAGAGAGAGAGAGAGAAAGACAGCACAAGTGGAGGAGAGGAGCAGAGGAAGAGGGAGAAGCAGACTCCATACTGAGCAGGGAGCCCAATGTGGAGCTCAATCCCAGGACCCTGGGATCATGACCTGAGTCCAAGGCAAATGCTTAACCAACTGAGCCACCCAGGCTCCGCTCCTTGACTATAAATCTTAACATTGTTTCTTTCCCTCTGCTTTTGTTTGTGATGTCATTTGCATATAGGCAATAAATATTTGAATTAACATTGGTTGCATCTACTAAAAGAAAAAAATACCAAAATATTGTCCTAAGATTATCTAAGTATAAAAGCCTTATGACTTACTATCAAAATAATTTTTGCTGCTTAAAAGAAGGAGGAACTTGTATGCTATATAAATAGAAATGTGCTTGATTAGAGATGGTAAGTGATTGGTACCACATAAAGTTACATTTCCTTCAAACAGGTTACTATGATAGTTTACATAAATGAGCAAATATTTCATGGGATGTTACTTGCATGCTACTTTATGCTAACATATTTGTATGACTTTGTAAGACTAATCATTAAGATTAATTACAATAGGGGCGCCTGGGTGGCACAGTGGGTTAAGGCCTCTGTCTTCGGCTTAGGTCATGATCTTAGGGTCCTGGGATCTAGCCCCACATGGGGCGCTCTGCTCAGCAGGGAGCCTGCTTCCCCCTCTCTCTCTGCCTGCCTCTCTGCCTACTTGTGATCTCTCTCTGTCAAATAAATAAAAATCTTAAAAAAAAGATTACTTACAATACATGTGGTGTTTCTTCAGTTTTCTTTGCTAAGAAATACCTGGTTCAAATTTCTCTTGTATCCCAAATACCTTAATATACCTTCCATGGATCTTGAATCAAAAATTTGCTGTGCATTACTTTAGGGCGCCTGGGTGGCTCAGTTGGTTGAGCGGCTGCCTTCAGCTCAGGTCATGATCCTTGAGTTCTGGGATCGAGTCCCACATCGGGCTCCCGGCTCCACGGGGAGTCTGTTTCTTCCTCTAACCTCTCCTCTCATGCTCTCTCTCGCTTTCTCTGTCTCTCAGATAAATAAATAAAATCTTTTAAAAAAAAAATTTGCTGTGCATTACTTTAAATTTAGCGTTTGCTGGACTAGCAATAAATAATTACTGAATAATATAGTACCGAATTTTCCTGTACTTTTTGAGGAAATCAAGGAATAATCTTTTACTCTTGTTTCTTTCATAATCTTGTAAGATTATACTTTATTTTCACCCATGACCTTTTTGAAAGATGTTTGAAAGATGTTAACTTCTCTTAAGCCAGCATTTATCAGAGTGCTGTATATAGTTTGGTTTTATAAACAAGAATGCATACCATGACATTTGTACATCTTCAGGAAGAATGTACCAGTTAGTAAGTATGATTTGGTATGTCATGTTCTAACAATACCCCTAGTTTTTTAAGAGAAAACATATTTGGATTGTCATGCAATTTCAAGTTTTCCGGTACATGATCATCATCAGACATGAAAGCTGTTTAGAAATGTTTATTTTTCAGCCAAACAGAATCCGACTAAATGCAGATGTTTTATACTCCATAAAGTAATTTAGGGAATCACTTAGCAAACGCATTTTCATCAATGTTACAATTCAAGCCATTTCATGGCAGTTGCATTTACAATTCAATGCCCGTAAAAACAGCTTCCCAAACTACAAATCAGGGGTCTGCTAAGTGGTACCTGAATGTGCCCATTCACTTAATGTGCTCTGTGAGTTGTTGGACTGCAGGAAGCCAGGTACTCTTCTGTACTTCAGAAACTTTGAAAATAACATACAGGATTATGATTGTTTGTGTTTGACTTTTTGTATTTTATTGAGAGTAGAAGAAAGAAAAAGTTTGAGGGAAAGAGAAGGATGGAGGTGCCTAATCCACATGAAATGGACAGAAATATAACCAAAAAGATTTTTTAAAAGATCAAATCTGTGTAGCCATCCTTTCACTAAGACTCTCCTAAGCTTTTCCCCTGATCTCCCTCAGAACTGCCACCAGAATAACCTCTTACATTTACCCACAAAGATAGGTTATTCTTCCCAAACTCATCCTTTACTCAAGTTTTTGGTATTACTTTATTCCGTAAGTTATCGTCTGCCTATATTAGGACACTGTAATAGAGAGAGGAAAGTCTCAGTGGAAGATATTTCCACAAGTGCCTTCTTCTTGCAATGAACCAATCATATGATAAAAGCAAAAGGTAAATTAGACAGTCATAAACATATTTATTAAGTGTCATTGTTTGCATAACATTAACTATAGAAAAAGAAATTCCATTGTGAAATGTCTCTTGTAGAATTAAAGACTAACTTTGGGCAATGGTAAATTAGATTTTCCCTGATAATAGTAAATGTTCTAATTACTAGGTTATTATTTAAACCATACTTAGTATATGACATTCTACTGGCCACAAGGAATTAATGCTCCTCTACAAAGTGATTAGGCAACTCTGATGATAATTAGCACAGCAGGAGCCAGATTTCTCTTTAAGATATGATTCATTCAATCCCACCTGATTGTGAGCATCACAAAAGAAGTATTTTATGTACCTAAAAGCCAGTCTATTAGCTTCAGTCACCAAATTAACCTACTATCTCTCCTGAACATCCTTTTTTTTTCTGTAGCTATTTCTTGTTGATTTGAGTCCCCTTAAGCCATTACGTAGAACTGCGTAGTATAAACCTGTCACAATTCTGCATTATAGGATATGCCGAGAGTTTCTGAAAATTTTCTCATGAAAATACTTCAGCTTTTGCTTTCAATAAGAAATATTACCCTTCATCTCTACCGGCTGAATTATTTGAAGCTGATGAGTCATATAATAGCTTTCAACTCCCCAAAGCACCTCCATTATGGGAAACTACTTCTGTACTGTCATTTAGTTTGTGAAATATGAAATGCTGCCATGTGGCTTCTTCTCAGAATACCTAAGAGAAGATAATATAGATGTCAATTGCTCACTAGCTAGAAATCTTAAAAGGATGAATTGACACTGTTCATGTTAAATTTCTCAAGAATGATTTTACTTAAACTTAGGCTTTACAAAAAAAAAATTGGTTTTGCAATCATTTATTAATACTGTGCTTTACATTCCCAAGCATAGTTATTAGGAATAAAATGCATTTTTAAAATTTTCTATTTCTTTGTTTTATAAACTAAATATCATAGGAAGTAAATAAAATAATAAAGTCTCGAAAAAGAAAAAATAGTAATAATGATAGCAGTGTGAACCCAAGAATAAAGTAAAACATATTCCAATTTATATTCCAGGCTAATGCTGTCTCTTCTGAATAAAACTGTTGTTTAAAATTGTGATTTGCTTGTATACTTTAATAGCCATAAAAATTTTCTCATTAGTGCATTTCTTCTGCCTGTTCAATTCTTGGGCCCTTATTTGTGTTGATGTAGGTAAGAATGGAGAAGAGTATTAAAAGAAGATCCAAAATGGAAATTCATTCACTTTATCTAGTAAAGATCTGGTAAAGACAGTTAAAAGAAAGGAAAGGAGAAATAGAGAAACCAGGCTTGGTTTGAGGAGAGAGCGTTGCAGAACGATTTGCAAGACTAAGAAAAAGCTGTTGTGCCATGTGAGGTATTGTTAGCCAATGGGAAGACAGCACGAAGGAAGACGGACTGTTTCATAAATATAAATTTTCTTTATCACTTTTTTGTATAATTCAAAAAGGATTTTAAATGTTTTCCAGTGGATTTGAATGTTTAACATGGTTTTTACTCAAATGTGACAGATTTCAGCTGTTAGGTAGATAAGCTTTATACCCACTGCATACATTAATACCAACCTATTTTAGAATACTGCAAGCATATAAGTAAGCATGTATGGGAAGGCAAAATGGACCTCAGAGACGCCTGGGTGGCGCACTCAGTTTACCATCCAACTCTTGCTTTCAGCTCGGGTTGTGTTCTCAGGGGTGTGAGATTGAGCCCCACGTGGGGCTCCATGCTCCGTGCAGAGTCTGCTTGAGACTCTCTCTCCCTCTCTCTCTGCCCCTCCTGCTTGTGTGCTCACTCTCTCTCTCAACCAAATAAATAAATAAATCTTAAAAAAAAGGGGGGGTGGTATGACCTCACCTTAATTATTGAACCTCGGCAATGACACATTTTCCAGGCATTGGGTACTGAGGTACTGGGTGTTAGAATCTTAACATATGAATTTTGTGAGGGCATAATTCAGCACATAACACTAGCTAATGACAGACTCAGATATAATATTAAAATCAAGAATTAGATATGTTTGAAAAATGTCACCATAATTATAATGACATGGGGGACATTTATAAATATTTGTTGCTTTGCCCTAGTCTCAGAAACTGTTTAGCTGGTCGGCAGCATGACTTGTGTATCTATACATTTTTTTAAACTCCAGATGATTCCTAAATGCAAAAAGGAATGAGAGCTACCAGCCTAAAGAGTCTCAAGTCTTCTAATACCAAAGCAGCCAACCGTTTAGGATTAGTGATCTATTAGTTCAAACCTGATACTATTTTCCAATATTTGGAAGCGTCAATGCAAGTTCAAAGCTACTTTGAACTACTACTTTCTAGTAGCTTCTTTGTTCATTGTCTGTTGCAAGCCACTGATTCATCTGGCTTTACTAAATTTTCGATTTTTCATTTTTAATCTTCATCCAAATCCTATCACCTGCATGGTTTATCTCATTGATTTACATTGCATTGTTATATGCAAGGGTGATATTCAAAATATGCATCAGCTGACAGAGCACAGATACTGACCTATCAGAGTAGACACCAGACTGATTGGAAGAGAAATGGTCATAAACACCGGCAAGCCATATGGCCATAAACGCCAGCAAGCCATTTTAGTGTGCATTGGCTGAGTATCAGTATGCAGATGTGTTTTCTCCACCTGAGACTGGCTCTGGTTTCTCTACCCACTTACTGATTTGTGAGGGAAAATATTACTGCTGGGTCACAACCAAGCCATTTGGTAGGTAGTTTCTGCTCTAAACCATGCTGTACAAGATTTTCAAAGCAATGTTTACCTAATTCAAATATCTCAGCAACATTCAGTTATAAGAAGGGAAGTTTTAGTTAAAATGATTGACTTATTTGTCATGGACAATCCTCTCACCCTCCACAACACTTCATCAATCCCCCTCTTGTATCTTTTACATAATCCAGTGGCTGGAAGGACTGAATGGCTAATGGACAAGGTCACCATCTGTGGTTACGGCTCTACCTTCACACATAGCTGTTCACAAATTACTTCAATCATCTCAGTTGTCATGGGTATAAATTGGGTGACAACTCCAGTTGCCCTTGATAAAGTTCTTAGGTAAATCAGTAAGGCAGGAGCAATCTTACAAAAACTATGAAATGGGCTAAGCTTTTCTCCTCTATTCACCAGCTACATTATTTTCTCTTTTGCTAGATCATGAAGATACATTAAAACAGTTTTCTAATAAGGTATATCTGAATGTGTACATGTTGGCATATGGCCAAAAGATATTGAGGAGCTAAATTTTCTTGAGAAAATTATTATTCCCTGACGATGAAATCTCTTCAGACTGTTGAACATTAAAATGGAGCAATCCTTCTTTAAAATAGCTATCAAGAGGAAGGAGAGGTGAAATAATATATCCTATACCCACTCTCTGGGAAAAATAGTTCTACTTTGTCTATCAGTTCAGCTCAAGGGAATAGTTTAATGTTATTTCCGCTATAGCAGTCTATCACAAAGATTATCAGCTCTGAAAGAATCCAGCAAAAGAAGCTAAAACTGGATGTTTTCTTGTAGCCTAAAAATACAGTATCATGGACATCAGAACCAAAGAGCTTTCCTTCTCTGGTGTAAACTGTTTCCCAAAAAGTATCAAGGTGATCAAACACTTGGGGAGTTTTAATAATTTTTATAATTCATAATATGCCTGAATTTTGTAGTTTTTTTCTATGTGGTGATGTTTTCCTAAATTTTTCCTTGTGTGTGTGGAACATCCCAAGAATGTAACATGCTTTTGCATAAATTACTGCTATGAAATTAGAAGATAGTACTAGTAAGAGATAAGGAAATCTCTACTATCCACATGTATTTTGTTTCAGAAATAAACTATATGAGACAGAAATACTTCTCATATAGAAAAGAAATATTTCTTTTCTTTAAAGATTTATTTATTCATTTTGGAAAGCAGGGAGAAGGGTAGAGGGAGACAGAGAGAGAAACTCAAGCAGGCTCCACCCTGAAAGGGCGGAGTCTGCTTTCGGGCGGAGCCTGGCTCTGGCTGGATCCCAGGACCCTGCATCACAACCTGAGC
Organism: Nasua narica; assembly: GCA_028533885.1. Taxonomy (NCBI): domain Eukaryota; kingdom Metazoa; phylum Chordata; class Mammalia; order Carnivora; family Procyonidae; genus Nasua; species Nasua narica. The sequence goes on from CM052809.1 coordinate 70,266,315, forward strand.
AGAGACCAAGAGTCAGGCACTTAACTGACTGAGCCACCCAGGTGCCCTACGAAATACATATTTCTGACTTTAACAGATAGGTGGGTATTTTTATCTCTGTAGCGTTGACCAAGTTGCTGCCAACAAACTCACAGTGCTCAACTATTATGCTATTTGAGAGCAGAAGAGTGACCTCATCTGTACAATGCCAGTTTTGTTCTTTCCACATAGGCCACCTCCTCCGTGGTTACAGCGCTGAAGTAAATGGCTGTTAAAACCAGAGTAGCCCGTTAGCAGCCACCGTCTTACATTAGGTCACGTTCCAGGTGCCAAAAATGATATTTTCCATATGCACGGAACTTTTACGAGTGTCATTTCTGGATTCATGTTCTGTCCCACATTTTTTATTTTATATTGCTGAACCCAACTGGAGAACATTTGTGGGGAAAAGATCTTTCTCCATCCGTTCAGTCTCTTTGTATTTAAAAGTTTGCTCTTTTTCCTTTGTTCCTACTATTTTTGTGTTTTGGGCTTTAAAAAAAAAAATCTCTCATCTCAAGATAGCCACGCCCCTGCTTTTCATAACCCCAGCTTCTGGGACCTGCTATCAACCCGAGGTCCTATGTTCTTGCTTGCCTGAGAGGGTGTTGTAGGTGGCGGTATGCTGGAATCAGCTAAATCGGGTTTGTGAAAGCCAAATGTGTGCATCTTTTCCCAAGTCTGTGTTCGGTGACTTCATTTTAGTAGCTGAGAATTGGCCATAGTGGGAGTATTTACCTCAGGCATATTGGCAAACGCTCCAAATCAAGGCCTTTTCTCCCTTGGAGAGCAAGTATAGCTATGAAGTTTCAACTGTGAGGTCTGGATTCCAGGTTACCACATTTTTCTTGTTCTCTGAGTCAAAAATAGCAACCCTGGGAGCTTCTATTATCCTGCAACACTGCCTTACCTGCTAGTTTAGGATATTATAAATATATTTTATTTAGGATTTATAATAAATCCTAAATAAATAAGTAATATTTATTAAGGATATTATAAATATAAATGCACTAGGATATACCTAGTGCATTTGTTTTTAGTATATCAACAAAATAAATACAAAGAAAATGGATTACTAAGGTAAAAAGATGCATGAAATAGGCATTTTGATTTTATTAGATGACGCCAAATTGTCCTGTGTTTTAAGATTTTGTACTTCTGCTAATAGTGCAGAAAAGTTCACATTTGTTTCTCCACACTCTCACAAGGATTTGATGTCTGTTCCCATGTATTATATGACCATCCTGAGAGGTGGAAAATATCACTTTCTTTTGTTTTTATTTCCTTCATTACATGTTATATTGACTTTGCTTATGTATGTATTGGCCATTTAATATTTATTTCCGTTACTCTATTTTTTCTTTCTAGCATTTCTTTTGGTTCTTAGAGCTTTTGTTTCGCTACTTACATTATCCATACATTCTTGCATGTTGTCCACTTTTTCCTTTAGAGGAGAGCCACTGCTATATTAACCATAGTTACTTTAAATTCCCAGTCAGATAGTTTCACTCTCTCTGCCGTATCTGAGATTCTGATGCTTGCTTTGTTTTTTCAGACTGAGTTTTTTTTTTTGCCTTTTAGAATACCTTGTCGTTTTTTGTTGAAAACCAGGCATGATGTATCAGGTAAAAGAAACCTAGGTAAATTGGCCTTTAGAGTGAAGTTTTATGTTATCTGTCCAGGAATTGGGCTGTATATTTACTGTTTGCTCTCTTTGTAGGTGTCAGAGGCTAAATTTTCTCTAGTGTCCTTGTTTTGGCCTTTTCTGTTGTCTTTAGGTTTCCCTAGGAACTCCTTAAATTGGGCTGAGCCTTACAGTTCTTTCAGCTTTAATCTCCTCTTATTATACAGGATCCCCACAGATGTAATGGTAAGATGTACAGGACAAAAAAACAGCTACAATCCTACAAACAGTTTCCTTCTTTGACTGAACTCGTGTCCCCATGCTGTGACCTTCACAGGTTCTTCTCACCTTTTTATCTCTCCCACCTGAGGTGACACAGGAAAGCTAGAGGCAGCTAGAGTTGGGTATTTCCTTTTTCCCAATTCTGTTAGGCTCTGGTAAAATAGTTTCCTTTAAGGACAGACATCCGTGAAGGAGAACATAAACTCTGGATGTATTTCAAATTGGGTCCCTTTTTTCCTCTGCCCCTACTGGAGGCATGAAAGGACTGTTCTCCAGTTTTTTTGTTTGTTTGTTTTAATTTTTTTTAAGATTATTTATGTATTTATTTGACAGAAAGAGTTCACAAGTAGGTAGAGAGGCAGGCAGAGGGAGAGGGGGAAGCAGGCTCCCCACTGAGCAAAGAGCCTGATTCAGGGCTCCACTCCAGGACCCTGAGATCGTAACCTGAGCCGAAGGCAGAGGCTTTAACCCACTGAGCCACCCATGCACCCCTGTTCTCCAGTTTTCCCAGAATGAACTTGATGAGGTTCCTGACAATCCAACTCATGAAAAATCGTGGCAACCCATCTATGGCTGAGTCCCTAGGAGGTTTCTTTTCTCAAGCTGGACCGTGTCCAGTCTCTAGCTACTAGTCTTTTACCCTTTAAGTGTTTCTGCTGATCCTGGCTCCAGTTGATGGCACCTACTCCCCTTGTAAGACACAGTTCACCTGTGTCTCTTTTGTATTCAGGCCAGCAGTTTGCCCTATGATCTCAGTTCTCTAACAGATTAAAGAACTGTTGATTTTCAGGCTTTTTTTCTTGTGAGTGTGAATGGAGTGGAATTGATGTCTTCCAAACTCTTTACATGTCAGACCAGCCCATCTTATATTTATTCTTTTCAGCAAACCGCTTGTTAACACATTTAAAATTAAGCCATTCTGAACCCTATTTCATTTCTCCCTTGGGAAGGAAGCTTTAGCACGTAGATCAGAGGCTAGAAAGTCAGATTTACATAGCACATTCCATGACTATTACATTTTCCACTAAGATCTTAGGAACATAATTAACTGATCTTTATAGCAGTGTCTTTTCTATAAAATAAGAGCAAACTTTTCGTAAGATGTAGATAATTGTATGTTCTCTTATTTGATAAGTACTGGGTACTTGAGGTTGGCAAACCAAGATGTATCATTTAAATTCAGCTCACCAACTGTTTTGATCAAGTTTTATTGAAACATACCATGCTCATTTATTTATTGTCTATGGCTCTTTTGCATTACAGTGATCGAGAAGATGAGTAGCTGTGACAGAGAGTGTATGGAACACAATGTCTCAAATATTTATTATCCTGTTTTTTTACAGAGAACTTTTGCCGACCACTGATGTTGTCCACGTTGAACATATCCCACCACTATCTGAGTCCAGTTCTTCCACTTTATCAGGTATCAGAGCCACTTGGAGAGTTTATTACAGTATAGTCTGTTGAACCCCCATCTCAGAGTTTCTGATTAAGTAGACGTAGGATAGAGCCTGAGAATTTGCAATTCTAATAAGTTATCAGGTGATACTGAGTTGCCTGTCCAGGAATCACACTTTGAAAATCGCTGACTAAGCTATTCTACAAAAGAACTACAGATATCCTAAGAGGTTGAAATTTATATCTATATCCTTTTCCCTGAACTCAAATAAATTTACTTTCTTTTGTGTGTTTTGACTCTGTTTTTCATGGAAGGAGGGGAAAAAAGAAAATAACCTCGAGGACACAGCTGAGAGTGCTCAAGAGACTATCCATGACCTCACCTGGAAGCTCTCTAGTTTCTGCCTTGTTTTCACCTGTGTAAGCCATTAAATGTTCCCAGAATCCTCCTTCCTCCAGCTCCTTCGCTGCGGCGTCACCCAAGCAGCGTCTTCAATGCCAGGTAACCTCTTAGAATCCGATGCTTTTACAGTCTTCTCACAGAGGTAAGAGCAAATCTTTTGTAATATTGACCTGGGATCTGTAGGTAACGATAACTGAGAGCTGAAGGAGCTTTGCTTGTGAAGGTGAGAGTTAGATCATTTTTTACGGGAGGTTAATCTTTCTGACGATGTCCAAATGACAATATCATGAAATACATGTACGTTGCAGTTGCTTTGACTTCGTTGTCAAAGGTGTATGCGTTTTTATGTGTTGTAGGGGTATGGGTCAATCCGGTCACTGCATTTAAAATGAAAGAAAAACGCATTTTAAATTATCAATTGTGGTTGTTTTTGCTTCATGTTACGGTTATTTAGAGTTTAAATGCTATAAAATAATAAAAATTATGGTGTTTAAAGGCTTCTTAAAATTTCATAAATTTACACAACTATTGAGCAGCTGCTGTATACAAGACACTGATATAAATAAGATTGGTAATACTGACTCGTGTTGTTTTTATATTAAGGAGTTGTATAATATATAAACAGTACAAGAAATATTGAGGAAATTAGCATATAAATAATGATGCAGGCTGAGAGAAATGTTCTTAAAATGTACAAATGTGTGAGAGATCGAAGCAGAGGAGAAACGCCTGTGGCGAGGGAGGTCCAGGCTGTTACCCTGAGGACGTCATATTGGCCATGGGTCTTGAACAGCAACAGTATTTCCACAGGTGTGTGTGATGCATGAGGGCATTTAAGAGCATGGAAATTGCGTGAACAAAAGCAAGGCTTCAGGAGAGGAGTTATTCAGGATGGTAGGTAGTTCTGTTTGGCTGTAGATACACAGGTCAGAAATATGTGATGAAACAAATGTGGATTTTGTGGAATATGTACTTAATTTGGGTTGGGGTAAATAGCAATTTTGAGCAGCAGAGATTTGTTGAGAAATAAAGTAGAAGTTGCCAAATCTGGCAAGGAGTTTTGTGCTATGTGGGAATAAATTAAAAAATAAAATTAAGAGCATCTGAAATAGGATAGCAGAAGTTATAAAAAAAAAAGGAGGTGAGAAATTCAGTACCATTTACATGGAATATATATATCGTGGTATAGAGTCAGAGGTTTAATATATATATCATTTCAAGTATATATGCAATTACATAGTTGGGAAAAACAAAGTACACAGTGTTTTTTTTCCTATATACCTAACATATAGTAGAGACACTGAGATAAACATGGCAAATATTAACAGAAAGGAGGCTCGCTGCAAGGTGATATCAGTGATGTCTGTTTTTCCTTTTTGCTATTTTCTAATTATTCCAAAATACTATGTGAGTTGAATTATAAAAATCTTGAAATTTATATTTTAGGATCACATGTGTATTCAATAGTCATAGGCAATTTTCCCACCTGACATTGTCATTTATCATAGAAACTGGTAAATGTTCTCTGACAAACAAAAGCATTGAGGATAAAAGTTCAAAAACATACTATGCGGAGCACCTGTGTGGCTCAGTCATTGGGTGTCTGCCTTGGGCTCAGGTCATGATCCCTGGGTCCTGGGATGGAGCCCCGCATTGGGCTCCCTGCTCAGTGGAAAGTCTGCTTTCTCCCTCTCCCACTCACCCTGCTTGTGTTCCCTCACTAACTGTCTCTCTCTCTCTCTCTCTCTCTGTCAAACAAAATCTTAAAAAAAAAAAAAATTCTATGCATTGAAGGACTTCTTTTTATTTCTTAAGAACAATAGAATTTGTTGTAATGTTTTTAAGTTAATCCCTTTGTAAAAACAATATTATCATGCTCGAATGCCAAAAAGCATTCTTACTTAACTAGAATTGATTGGTTTACCTAGGAATAAGTGATAGCAATAAAACATGATAGTGATGGATGTGACTTTTGTTGGGATTATGGTGGTTCTATTTACATTGAATTCAATTTTTCTACATTTCCAAGTATTCCCTAAATAGCATAAAAGATATATTTCTAAAATATGAAACATTCTGAGAGAGTGTGATGGTTAATTTTATGTGTCAATTTGACCAGACTAAGAAATTCACAGATCTCTGGTAAAACATTTCTCCGTGTGTCTGTCCAAGTGTTTCTAGGAGAGATTAGCATTTGAATTAGTGAACTGAGTACACTAGATAGCCTTCCAAAAGGTGAGTGAGCCCTGGGTCACTGAGGGCCCAAAAGGAACAAAAGACAGTGAAAGGGCTAATTTAATTTGCTCTCTCTGCTTGAGCTGAGACCCATGTTGGGCTTCAGACAGCGTTGGTTCTCCCAGTTCTCAGGCTTTCAGGCACAAATCAAGATTTCTCCTGCTAGCACCTCTTACCCTTTCACCCCCATTCTCAAATTTCAGACTCAGATTGAATTACACACTAGCTTTCCTGGTTCTCCAGACACAGATCTTGAGACTCCTCAGTTTCCACAACCATCTGAGCCAGTTCCTTCGATAGATCCCTTCTTGCCTCCCTTCTTTGTATTCCCTTTCCCTGAAGAGCCCTGACCAAGGACATCAGAAAGTAGTAGCTGTAGTACTCTGTCTCTGTGAGATTATTACATCTGTATGGGTAGAAACCAAAGGCTCTAACTTCTGATGCATAAGTCATTGCAAATATAAAACTCAGTTATTTATATAATGAAACACACAGACATACACGCACGTCAGTGCATATATGCTGCTGCGGATGGAGTGCGTGGTCGATCATAAGATCTGGCTATTATATAGTCCCGGTTCCGGGATACCATACAATGTTGGAGGCCTGTAGATTGCCAAGTAAAAATAAAATTGGGTAAGTGTTTAATAAAGAAGTATACAAAATTCTACGGTTGAACAGTGTAGAAAACACCAATTACTTTCCAAGGAGTTAGGGGAAAACATAACAGAAGAAGGGATATTTGAACTGAGTAATGGTACGAAAGGGGAACAGAAAGGATAAGTAGCAAAAGAAGAAAACTGTGCAAGAGAGACATTAAATAATGTAATACACTCCCAAGTAAGGGATATTTATTATGACCAGGACATATTGTAAGCCTGGATAGAAGCAGAAAATGAAGCCAGATTAAATTAAGACAGATGGGGTCTGACGGTAAAGTTCTGTAAGGTAAACAGTTTGAATCAGATCCTCATGTCCTAAGACTTCATAAAGATGTTGGAAGTGAAGAATGATTTTGTTCACTTTCCAGAGAGAGAAGTTTGGTATCAGTGCATCATAATGGAGGGAAAGGAAGAGAGCTTTATGAGAGAGGGGCCATTTAAAAAAATTTGGAACTAATCACCCTGAGACAAGTTTGCATGTTTTGTTCTTTCTAGACTAGGAAATTCTTTAGGGTATATTTCTAAATGCTTAATTATTAGCTAGGTGATTACAATTTCTGTTTAGAGTTGTCTAATCACTTGTATTGCCAAGCTTATGTGTAGGTGGAAATAGAACCTGACTGAAAGAAAATGGAACTTGTAAATGTTTAGTATGATTGTTTTCTTCTATTGGTTCCCCTATTCCAAGTACTGGATATGAGGGAGGTGTGGTATGATGGAGGGCAGTGTTCAGCGACTGTTTTCTCAGAGTTACTCACCTAAGTCATTTCCCCTCAATCTGACAAGACCGTTTTATTTATTCTCTAGTACAAAAAATAGACTTTGACATTTTTCTGTATCATGCCAAATGTTTTCATTTCTCCATAAGCTTTATGCCTGGGACTTTCAGAAATTTTTTCTGAAGATACTACAAAGCTAATCTTGGGAGGGAGAGGACTGGGAAGGGAGGACTATGACTAAAACAAGAAAACTTGATTTTCAGGGTCTTTTTCCTACCATGACTTCTAAAAGTCTACGCTGAAATTTCCATGCCAGGAATTGTCTTGTCCTTGGTTAGGCCTTGCTTTAGGATTAACTATTTTCTGATGATAGTGGTTCTAGTTTTCAGCCTTTCTGCCTGGGAGGGTGCAAGAGTAAGGAACTAGAAACACTGTCACCCAGCCCAGTGATCTTCCCTAATGGGTGTGGTCCTGGGCTATGTCCCTAAGGATTCCTGCTGTCAGAAACTGCCTTGCATAGTGGCTCATCACTACTTTCCTTTGGAACTCTGCAGCATTCTCTCATTACCCCACTCTTGTATTCCTTCCCCTCCAAAAGTGTTCTTTTCTTTTAATTAAAGGCAGTTTAAATTTGGTTCTGTCTTGGCATCTGGGTTGCGAAACCATTCTAGGTCCTTTCCAGAACAGTAACTCTATGATCCAGTTCCATATAGAGCTTCAGTAAGAGGGTATTTAAAGAATCACAACATTTTGCATTAAACATATTTTTAAATATTGTTGATGGACTTAGGTCACTTTCTGAAAACTACTTGGGGTAATCTGGCCCTATCAAAGTAAGAATAATCTAGTTATCACATGGTCACACATACCAAGAAGTAATCTCTGTATTCATTTTATATTCTGTATTTTTGTAAAAATAACGTGCACTCTTACCTATACACTTTAATAATTACTGTCATAATGTTTATGATCAATGATTAACAATTAGACATGATTTTTAAAACTGTTTTGAGGTAAGTACACTAAACAACATATATCCTGACTTAATGTATTATTCTTTATTAATGCATTTATCCAGTAAGATAAAAATCTTTCATAACCTCTGCTAGGTGCCATGTTATACACTCAGCCAATAACCAAGAACACTTTAAAATTAAATGCTTTAATCATACTTATTACATAATCATCTATCCTTTTTGAAGAGGGAGATTCAAAGATATAGCTGATTCTTCTATAGTCACAAACTTAATTCTTATCTACCTTAGAAATAACTACTTTCTCTGAATGGAACTGCAAATTGGACCAAATCAGAAATAAAATAAATACTCCAGAGTTTTTGTAGCTCTACAATTCTAGCTAAATAATACTTTCCATGAGCTTTTAATGTTATATAATACTAAAGTTTGGTGATTCTGTAAATGAATCTCTTTAAATGAAATTCTGAGCCTGAAATTTCATCTAAAATAGATTATTCCATCTACATTACATATCTCATAGTGTTAAACTCAGTTAAGTATCTAAATCAGATATCTGTGGGAAGAAGTAAAATTAAGTACTATACACATGAGGTAAACATTTGCCACATTTGTGTATATTTAAGCTCAAAATATTGAGGACACAGAATGAGACACCAGTTGAACTAAGAACTCATTTAAATAAATAATCAATACATTATTCTAGATCTCCTCACCTATATGCTCTTTTATACTTTGCTTAAGACAGTAGACTACTTTTGGCATTAGAATTGAAAATTCAAAGAAAGAACAACCACAAAACTAAAATTTGAGGGCATGAGTTAGGAGATTTTGCTCTTACCTCTTTCTGACACAAGGAGAAATAGGATTTTAGACAAGTCATGTGTCCTACCTGGACCTAAATTTTCGCTTCTGTAACATCAGAAGGTTGGCATAAAATATTCCTAATGTTCTTTCCAGAATTGTATTTTGTGATTATATTTTCTTCTGTCTGGCAAAATTAAAAAATAGTTTAAGCTGAACAAACAGTTCATAATAGATTTGTTATTAGGCATCAAGAAAACAAGCCAGAGAAAGAAGATGGCCCACTCAGGGGAGTGTCATATAAAATGACCCCTCTTTCTGACTATGTGTCAGTTACATAGATCTGTTTTATTACATACTGATTTCCCTATCAGCTTTCCAAACTGATCCTAGAAATAAACAGGTTAGCCAACCAACTACCAAAAATATAGTTGTTGAAAGTCTCCACTTTGAGGGAACATGCTCAAGTATAGGAATACTACTCTTATTACTTGTCCTATACCTTTAATTTCAGTTCGAAATAGAACTGGAAACTCAACCAGGAGAGGTGATAAAGAAGCTATGATATCAGCAATTTTGCAGTTAAATTTGGTAGGGGGATGGTTGGACAAACACAGATGAAAACCGAATGAACTTGGATTCTGATGTTACTATATCCTACTCAAAACCGATGAGTGTTAGAGAAGCTTACTTCAGTATCTTAGGACTTCTGAGGCAACCTGTCACAGTGAAGCCAGTGCATATCTCTAAGTTCATATATTTTTCCTTCTTTAAAACTTTATTTTTATATACTCTGATTGGTATATCCCTTAGGATACTGATTTTGGTTTTATATATCCTGAAATTGTTGATAAAAATACTGGTGATCACTACGCCCTAACCATGATTTTAATATTGTTAACTCTGTTTTTACCGCTCTGTTTCAATTATCATTTTAAAATAGTTCTTTTCTTGTTTTGTTTTTAAACCATGAAATAAATCCTTTTTTTTTCCTACCATCTGTATTCACTCCTGAGTGAGTTCACTTGACAGTTCTATGCAAATTGCTCAATGTAGTTTCAGTGGTTCACTGCCTTCTATCTACTTTTGGTTGTATCTCATGAATTCCCTTGATGTCTTTCTGGAAGAAAGTTAAGATTTTATTATTTCCCTTGTTTTCTTTTACTCAGAAAGTAGATAGAGGGCATGTCCTAATAGACTTTGAAAAAATACATAAATTATATGGACTGATAAACTGAGCTTGTATAGAATTTTACCATATAAATTGATGCTTCACAAAAGTTAGGAGAGATTAAAAGTAGCTAAAAACCAAATCATGCTTTATGTTTTATACTTAAAACCTTCTTGGAAATTCCTGATAAATACACATTTTAAATTCGTCTAACTGAAGGCAAACATGCAATAAAGAAAGGGTTAAGAATACATGTATGAAACAAATACATGTATACAAGTAGATCTATAAAATTAGTAACAATTAGTTTTGTAATGGCCAAAACAACTGTAGAAAAGCTGGACAATTCAATCAATGTAATACTCAATTTCAATAAAATTAGTTTGCAAATTTTTTCTAAATTATCAACCTAATTTGTGGGTTAGCATCAGCTCCTACTACACTAGAATCCTCACATCTTATTTCTTCATAAACATTCTAACACAATCTTCTAATTTTGATGCCCAGTTTATAGGATACGTTAACTCTTTTTAGTTTGGTATCTAAGGCAAAGCATGGATTTTCAAACTTCACTTCTACAACTCAACACAGATGGTCCTTCCCAATACCTCCATGTGGTAAAATCCACTAATTTTAAGTACAGAAGGAGAGGATTTTTAGTTTTTATACAATTGTTCAACAATTACCACAGTCCAATTTTAGGACTCTATCATCACACCAAGGGTTTCCTTGTGCTGGTTTGCAGTTTCATTAGGGTTCTCTAGAGAAAGAAAAGCAATCTATAAGAGGAGATTTATTATAGGAACTGGCTCATGCTGACAACTTCCGCCATCTGCCATCTACCATCTACAAGCTGGAGACCATGGAAAGCTTGTGGTGCAATTCAGTGTAAGTCTGAAGTCTGAGAATAGAGGGCTGATGGTGCAAAACTGGTCTGACCCTGCATGCCTGAGAACTAGGAGCACCCATGTCCAAGGATAGATCATCACACAGAGAAAGTAAATCAACCCTTCATAGGCCTTTTTGTTCATAGGTTCTCAGTGGATTGGAGGATGCCCATCCATATTGGGAAAGGGCATCTGCTTTACTCAGTTTACTGTTTCAAATGCTAACCTTTTCCAGAAACCGTCTCACAGACACACATACAGAAATAACATTGTACCATCTATCTTGGATCGTCTAGAAAAACCATATTGTCTTTTCTAGAAATTTTATGTAACAAAACATGTACTATATGGTCCTTTTTATCTGGTTTCTTTTATTTTAGGATGTTTAATTTTTGTCCGTGCTACTGCATGTCTCAAAAGGTTTTTTTTTTAATTGAAATAAAACTGACATACAATGAACATTATTCAGTGCTGACCATGGTAAGTGTAGTCACTGTCACCATAGAAAGTTACCACACTATTATTGACTATAAACCGTATGCTGTACTTTTCATCTCCATGACTCATTTTATAACTAGGAATCTGTATCTTTTAATCTCTTTCACCTCACTCATTCCCCCATCTACCTCCCTTCTGGCAACCATTAGTTTTCTGTATTTAAGAGTATTTATTTTCTTTTGTGTTGGTTTATTCATTAGTTTTGCTCTTTAGGATCTAGATATAAGTGAAATCATATGGCGATTTGTCTCAGTGTTTGACATATTTCGCTTAGTTTAATATCCTCTAGATCCGTTCATGTTTTTCCCAAGTGGCAAAAGTTCATTCTTTTTTTATGGCTCAGTAATAATCTGTTGTATATATACATCACTTCTTTATTTATCTATTGATGAACACTTGGGTTGCTTCCGTATCTTGGCTATTGTAAACAATGCTTTAATAAACACTGGGGGTGAATATATCTTTTCAAATAAGTGTTTGCATTGTCTTGGGATAAATACCCAAGTGGAATTGCTGAATCATCAGGTATTTCTATTTGAAAATTTTTTAGGAAACTCTGTACTGTTTTCCATAGTGGTTGTACAAATTTACATTACCACCAACCGTGCACAAGGGTTCCATTTTCTCCACATCCTCACCAACACTTACTACTACTTACCTTTTGGATTTTAGCCATTCTGACAGGTGTAAGGTGATAAGTCATAGTGGTTTTAATTTACATTTCCCTGATGACTAACAATCTTTTCATGTGTCTATTGGCCATTTGTATGTCCTCTTTGAAAAAATGTATATTCAAGACCTCTGCCTAAATAATCTGTCCGATTATTTAATCAGACTATTTGCTTTTTGGTGCTGAGTTGTAGAAGTTTTGTATATGTTTGGGATACTAACCCATTATTAGATTCAGCATTTGCAAATATTCTCTACTATTCAGTATTTTATGGTTTCAAGTTTCAAAATTAGGGAATTTTGCATTTTAACTTTATTTTTTTTGTATGGTGTTAGAAAATGGTCCAGTTAGATTCTTCTGTACATAGCTGTTCAATTTTTATACCAATTATTTAAAAAAATGTCTTTTTCCTGTTGTATATTCTTGCTCCTTTGTTGTAGCTTAGTTGACCATAGAGGTTTGGGTTCATTTCTGGGCTTTATATCCTGTTCTGTTAATCTATATGTCTGTTTTTATGCCAGTACCATAATGTTTTGATTACTATAGCTTTATAGTCTATCTTGAAATCCGGCATTGTGATACCCCCGGCTTTGTTCTTTTTTAAGACTGCTTTTGCTATTTGAAGTCTTTGGTGATTCCATACACAGTTTAGGATCATTTATTCTAATTTTGTGAAAAATGCTATTGGTATTTTGATAGGAACTGCATTGACTTGATAGATGATTTGGTGTACTATGGACATTTTAATGATACTCTTCCAACTTATGAGCACGGGTATATCTTTCTACTTGTATCATCTTACATTTCTTTCCTCAGTGGCTTATAGTTTTCAGGGTATAGGTGTTTCACCTCCTTGATTGAATGTATACCTAGGTATTTCATCCTTTTTGGTGTAATTGTAAATGGTACTGTTTTCTTAATTTGTCTTTTTGCTGCCTCATTATTAGTGTATAGAAATGCAACAGATTTCTGTATGTTAATTTTATATCCTGCAACATTACTAAATTGATTACTACTATTTTTTGGTGGAGTATTTAGGATTTTCTATGATAATATCAAGTGGTCTGCAAGTAGTAACAGTGTACTTCTTCCTTACCAATACAATGCCTTTTATTTCTTGACTAGGGCTTCCAATAATGTTAGATGAAACTGATCAAAGTAGACCTCCTTCTTTTTCCTGATTTCAGAGGTAAAGTTTTCAGTTTTTCAACAATTAATATGTGTTAGCTGTGGCTTTTTCCATATATGGTCTTTATTACATTAAGCTTTGTTCCCTATAACCCTATTTTAGTGGGAGTTTTTATCATGAATAGATCTTGTATTTTGTCAAATGCTTTTTCTGCATCTGCTGATATGCTCATACTTTTTATCCTACCACTGTTACTGTGGTATATCATGTAAATTGACTTGGAAATACTGAACCACTCTTGAATCTTTGGGAAAAAAAATACCACTCGAGCATGGTGAATGATCTTAATGTATTATTGAATATGATTTGCCTATATTTTGTGGAGGATTCTGGCATCTTTGTTGATCAGAGATAGTGATTTATAGTTTTATATTTTTGTAGTCTGGGTTTGGCGTAAGTATAATGTTGGCCTCATAAAATGTATTTGAAAGTTTTCCTTTTCAATTTTCAGAATAGTTCAAATTGAATAGTTAAAAGTTTGGTCCTGGATTTTTGTTGGAAGTATTTTGATTAGTGATTCAATTTCATGACTAGTAATTGGCCTGTTCAAATTTCCTATTTTTTTCTTGCTTGAATTTTGTAAGCTTGTGTGTTTCTAGGAATTTATCCATTTCTTCTAAGTTGTTGAATTTGTTGTCATATAATTTTTCATAATAATCTCCTATAATTCTTGATACTTTTCTGATACTGGTTTCTACTTTACTGCTTTTATTTCTGATTTTGAGTCCTCTCTTTTTCTTGATGAGTCTGGTTAAAGTTTTGTCAATTTTATCTTTCATAAAGATACTTATTGTTAGTTTCATTGATACATTCTAGTTTCACTTACTTTTATGTATTTTCATTCTATAATATTTCTTCTTTCCACTAGCTTTGTCTTTGTTCTTTTTCTAGTCCCTTTATGTGTGATGGTAGGTTGTTTGAGGGTTTTTTTGTTTGTTGAGGTAAGCCTGTATGGCTATAAACTTCTACTTTAGAACTGCTACTGCTGGGTCCCAAAGACTTTCCACTGTGGTATTTTCATTTTCATTTGTCTCTGTGTATTTTTTATTCTTTGATTTATTCATTGGCCCATTGGTGGTTGATAAGATGTTGTTTACTCCTCATGTGTTAGTGTTTTTTCCAGTTTATTTTGTTATTTCTGGTTTCATACTATCATGGTCAGAAAATACACTTGATATGATTTTAACTTAAATTTATTGAGAGTTGTTTTGTGGCTTGACATGTGATCTCTCCTGGAGAAGTTCCATTTGTACTTAAAATGTGTATTCTGCTATTTTGGGATGGAATGCTCTGTTTACATCTATTAAGTCCATCTGGTCTAATATGCCATTCAAAGCCACTGTTTGCATATTGATGTTCTGTCTTAATGATGTATCCATTGATCTAAGTGAGGCATTAAAGTCTCCTATTAATGTAGTAGTGTCAATTTCTCTGCTTATGTCTGCTAATATTTGCTTTATGTATTTAGGTGCTCCTACATTGGGTGCATAAATATTTAAAATTATGTCCTCTTGTTGGATTTATCCCTTTATTATCACCATCATTGTTTCAAAGTTTATTTCATCTTAGCATGGCTATCCTGGCACTTTCTGTGTTTGGTTTACATTTACATGGTATATGTTTGTCTATCCATTTATTTTAAGTCTGTATGTGTCTTTAGGGCACAAATGAGTCTTCTGAGGGAAGTGTATAGATCTTTTTTTTTTTCTATTTAGTCACCCTGTGTCTTTTGATTAGAGCATTTAGTACATTTACATTTATAGTTATTAATAGATATGTACTTATTGCCATTTTTTAAATTGTTTTTTGGTTTTGTACTTCTTCTCTGTTCATTCTCTTGCCCTCTTCTGTGGTAATTTCATGGCCTTCTTTAGTGTAATGCTTGGATTCCGTTCTTTTATTCATGTATCTCTTAAAGATTTTTCATTTGTAGCTAACACTAGGTTCATATATAACATCTTATGCATAGAGTAGTCTATATTAAGTTGATGGTCACTTACGTGCAAACACCATCTAAAAACATTAAATTTTTACTCTCTCCTCCACACTTTATGTATGTGACGTCAAATTTGATATCTTTTAATTTTTTTTAACCCTTGTCTAATTTTTGTAGATATAACTGATGTTACTACTTTTGTGTTTTAACATCCAGACTGGCTTTATTTTGTATACTACCTTTACAATTTGCTTTAACCTGTGAATTTTTTTTCCTTTCACCTTTTTTTTTTCTTCTAGTTATGGCCTTTTCTTTCCACATAAAGAATTCCCCTTAACATTTCTTACGAGGCCTGTTTAGTGTTGATGATGGTATCTTCATGACTGTTACTTTGAATTCTTTACCAGGCATATTGCTTATCTCTACTTCCTTTAGATCTTCTACTGTGATTTTTGTCTTGTTTTTTTCATTTGGGGCGTATTCCTCTGTCTCCATATTTTGTCTAACTCTCTGTTTGTTTTTATAAGGGAGATGGCCTATGTCTCTTGGTCTTGAAAGTAGTGGCCTTGTGTAGATGTCCTGTAGTGTCTTACTTCTCAATATTCCTGGCCACCTGAGCTAGGACCTCCAAGGATGTCATGTGTGTGTAGTGTGCATCTTCCTGTTAGGACTTGGCTCACTATGGGTACCCTGGGCAAAGTTTACTCCCTGCATTCTTGAGAGACTAGTCTGTGGTGTATGTGGGCTTGTTGATAGATGGGGGTGGCAGTTAGCCTAGCTCTCCAAAGTTAGCATCTCTGCTACAGCTGCTGGAGCACAGAAGATCAGTGTGCTCCCTGCTCAGTCAGCTAAGAGGTCTCGAATTTTGGTGCATTGGTGTTTATTCTTACCTCCCACTCTCTCTCCCCAACCCCCGCCAGAACAGGAGTCACTTCGGAATCACATGTCTCTTATCTAAGGCTGCCTGCCAGGTGTGGTGGAGTAGGAAGATCTTTTGAGAGATGCCTTCAAAGGCAAGCATGTTGGATGGATGCATCTGCAGGAAAATGCTGGGCTGTAGCACATAGTATTAGCAAGGAAGATGGAGAGTGTTAGCATTGGTTCTTACAAGTGTCCAACTATCTAGGCCAGGAGAGGGTAAGAGAAATGGTGTCACACAACCCTTTTGTTCCTGGGGAGATCTGCAGATCCCTGCCCCTCCAGCACAGGTTCTAAGATTAGTCAATAAATCTTCTTCACATATACCCTAGGTGCTCTCCCAACCGTTCCTTCTGTGCTGTGTCTCTGGCAGAGTAGGCTGGCTCTTAAGAGTGGAGAATCACTTTACTATTAAGCTCTAGCTCTGCCAGGGTGAAGTGCCATTGATTTTTCAAAGCTCTTCCACCAACTTTTAAAGCCAGACAATATAAGATCTTATTATTCAGTGAAGGTCCCCAATCCTGGGTGTGCTTGGTGTGGATTCTTATCTTCTCATTTATACCTGCTTGTCATGTCTCACTCATGTGTGGCTAGTCACATCAGGGATTTGGTTCCCAGCAGGGTTTCCACCCTCGTATCACTCTTTTGAGGTGGCCTAATCTCTATGATTACCTGTGGAAGGTCTGTTCAGCCAGTCATTTGTAGAGTCAGCTACATAGGTGTAACTATCACTGCAATATGGCTGTGAGGTCAGATAAGCTCAGGATCTTCCTGCTCTGCCATCTTTCTACATGTCTCAAAGGTTTGTTTTTTGTTGCTGAGTACATCCCATTACTATATTACATATGTGACATGCCATATTTATCCATTCAATGGTTGATAGACATTCAGATTATTTTCAATTTTTGGCTGTTAGGAATAGTGGGATTTTGAATACTTACTTAGAATTTTATGGACATGTTTTCATTTTTCTCAGGTAATGAAATATTGATCATGTAATTAAATGCTTAACTTTTTTAAATTTCAGTTTTTTATGACCATATAATGTATTATTTGCCCCAGGGTGCATGTCCGTGAATCATCAGGCTTACACATTTCACAGCACTTACCATAGCACATACCCTCCCCAATGTCCATAACCCAGCCACCCTATCCCTATTCCCTACCCATCAGCCAACCTCAGTTTGTTTTGTGAGTTTAGGAGTCTCTTATGGTTTGTCTCCTTCCCGATCCCAACTTGTTTCATTTCCCTCCCCCACCCCCCCACAACCCCCTGCCATGCCTCTCAAATTCTTAATATCAGAGAGATCATATGATAATTATCTTTCTCTGACCGGCGTATTTCGCTTAGCCTAATACCCTCTAGTTCCATCCACGTTGCTGCAAATGGCAAGATTTCATTTCTCTTGATGGCTGCATAGTATTCCAGTGTGTGTGTGTGTACACCACATCTTCTTTATCCACTCATCTGTTGATGGACATCTGGGTTCTTTCCATAGTTTGGCTACTGTGGACATTGCTGCTATAAACATTCAGGTGCACATGCCCCTTTGGATCACTACATTTGTATCTTTAGGGTAAATACCTAGGAGTGCAATTGCTGGGTCATAGGGTAGCTCTATTTTCAACTTTTTGAGGAACCTCCATACTGTTTTCCAGAGTGGCTGTACCAGCTTTCATTCCCACCAACAGTGTAGGAGGGTTCCCTTTTCTCCGCATCCTCGCCAACATCTGTTGTTTCCAGATTTGCTAATTTGAGCCATTCTGACTGGTGTGAAGTGGTATATCTCACTGTGGTATTGATTTGTATTTCTCTGATGTTGAGCACTTTTTCATGTGTCTGTTGGCCATTTGGATGTCCTCTTTGCAGAAATGTCTGTTCATATCCTCTGCCCATTTCTTGATCAGATTCTTTGTTCTTTGGGGATTGAGTTTGAGACGTTCTTTATAGATTTTGGATACTAGTCCTTTATCTGATATGTCATTTGCAAATTACTTCTCCCATTCTGTCCATTGTCTTTTGGTTTTGTTGACTGTTTCCTTTGCTGTGCAAAAGCTTTAGATCATGATGAAGTCCCAATAGTTCCTTTTTGTCCTTGCTTCCCTTGCCTTTGGAGATGTTTCTGGGAAGAAGTTGCTGCGGCTCAGGTCGAAGAGGTTGCTACCTGTGTTCTCCAGGATTCTGATGGATTCCTGTCTCACATTGAACTCTTTCATCCATTTTGAGTCTATTTTTGTGTGTGGTATAAAGAAATTGTCTAGGTTCATTCTTCTGCATGTGGCTGTCCAATTTTCCAAACACCATTTGTTGAAGAGACTGTCTTTTTCCATTGAATATTCTTTCCTGCTTTGTCGAAGATTAGTTGACCGTAGAGTTGGGGGTCCATTTCTGGGCTCTCTATTCTGTTCTATTGATCTATGTGTCAGTGCCACTCTGTCTTGATGATTACAGCTTTGTAATAGAGCTTAAAGTCTGGAATTGTGATGCCACAAACTTTGGTTTTCTTTTTCAACATTTCTCTGGCTATTTGTGGTCTTTTCTGGTTCCATATCAATTTTAGGTTCCATTTCTTTGAAATAAATTGGTGGTATTTTGATAGGGATTGCATTAAATGTGTAGATTGCTTTAGGTAGCATAGACCTTTTCACAAATTTGTTCTTCCAATCCATGAGCATGGAACATTTTTCCATTTGTTTGTGTCTTCGTCAATTTCTTTCATGAGCACTTTGTAGTTTTCTGAGTACAGAGTCTTTGCCTCTTTGGTTAGGTTTATTCCTAGGTATCTTATGGTTTTGGGTGCAGTTGTAAATGGAATCAACTCCTTAATTTCTCTTTCTTCTGTGTTGCTGTTGATATATAGAAATTCAACTGATTTCTGTGCATTGATTTTTATATCCTGACACTTGACTGAATTCCTGTATGAGTTCTAGCAGTCTTGGAGAGGAGTCTTTTGGGTTTTCCACATAAAGTATCATATCATCTGCGACGAGTAACAGTTTGATCTCTTCTTTGCCAATTTGGATGCCTTTTGTTTCTTTTTGTTGTCTGATTGCTGAGGCTAGGACTTCTAGGACTATGTTGAATAGCAGCTGAAATACTGGGCATCCCTGCCATGTCCCTGATCTCCTGAAAAACTGAAAGTTTTTCCCCATTGAGAGTGATATTCACTGTGGGTCTTGCATAGATGGCTTTGATGAGGAGGAGGAATGTACCCCTATGCCTGCACTGTGAAGATTTTTGACCAAGAAAGGATGCTGTACTTTGTCAAATGCTTTTTCAGCATCAATTGAGAGTATCATATGGTTCTTGTTCTTTCTTTTATTAATGTATCACATTGATTTTGTGGATGTTGAAACAACCTTGCATCCCAGGAATAAATCCCACTTGGTCGTGGTGAATAATCCTTTTAATGTACTCTTGGATACTATTGGCTAGTATTTTGGTGAGAATTTTTACATCCATGTTCATCAGGGATATTGGTCTATAATTCTCCTTTTCGATGGGGTCTTTGTCTGGTTTTGGGATCAAGGTAATGCTGACCTCATAAAATGAGTTTGGGAGTTTCCCTTCCATTTCTATTTTTTGGAACAATTTTAGGATATAGGTATTCTTCTTTAAATGTTTGGTAGAATTCCCCTGGGAAGCCATCTGGCCCTGGGCTCTTGTTTATTGGGAGATTTTTGATGACTGTTTCAATCTCCTTACTGGTTATGCATCTATTCAGGTTTTCTATGTCTTCCTGGTTTAGTTTTGGTAGTTTATGTGTCTCTAGGAATGCATCCATTTCTTCCACATTGTCTAATTTGCTGGCGTATAATTGCTCATAATATGTTCTTATAATTATTTGTATTTTTTTGGTGTTGGTTGTGATTTTTCCTCTTTAATTCATGATTTTATTAATTTGGGCCCTTTCTCTTTTCTTTTTGATAAGTCTTGCCAGGGGTTTATCAATCTTATTAATTCTTTCAAAGAACCAGCTCCTAGTTTCATTGATTTGTTCTACTTTTCTTTTGGTTTCTATTTCATAGATTTCTGCTCTGATTTTTATTATTTCTCTTCTCCTGCTGGGTTTAGGCTTTCTTTGCAGTTCTTTCTCCAGACCCTTTAGGTGTAGGGTTAGGTTGTGTATTTGAGATCTTTCTTGTTTCTTGAGAAAGGCTTGTATTGCTATATACTTTCCTCTCAGGACTGCCTTTGCTGTGTCACAAAGACTTTGAACAGTTATGTTTTCATTTTCATTTGTTTCCATGAATTTTTTAAATTCTTCTTTAATTTCCTGGTTAACCCATTCATTCTTTAGTAGGATGCTCTTTAGCCTGCATGTTTTTGAGTTCTTTCTAACTTTCCTCTTGTGATTGAGTTCTAGTTTCATGGCATTGTGGTCTGAAAATATGCAGGGAATGATCCCAATCTTTTGGTACCAGTTGAGACCTGATTGGTGTCCCAGCATGTGATCTATTCTGCACTAGAGAAGAATGTGTATTCTGTTGCTTTGGGATGGAATGTTCTGAATAGATCTGTGATGTCCATCTGGTCCAGTGTGTCATTTAGAGCCTTTATTTCCTTGTTGATCTTGTGCTTAGATGATCTGTCCATTTTGGTGAGGGGGGGCATTAAAGTCCCCTACTATTATTGTATTATTGTTGATGTGTTTCTTTGACTTTGTTATTAATTGGTTTATATAATTGACTGCTCCCACGTTAGGGGCATTGATATTACAATTGTTAGATCTTCTTGTTGGACAGTCCCTTTAAGTATGATACAGTGTCCTTCCTCATCTCTTACTATAGTCTTTGGCTTAAAATCTAATTTATCTGATATAAGGATTGTCACCCCAACTTTCTTTTGATGTCCATTAGCATGGTAAAGTGTTTTTGACCCCCTCACTTTAAATCTGAAGGTGTCTTTGGGTCTAAGATGAGTTTCTTGTAGATAGCATACCAGTGGGTCTTGTTTTGGTTTTTGTTGTTGTTGTTGTTGTTGTTGTTGTTGTTTTATCCATTATGATACCGTGTCTTTTGATTGGGGCATGTAGCCCATTTACATTCAGGTTATCTATTGACAGATATGAATTTAGTGCCATTGTATTTCCTGTAAGGTGACTGTTAACTGCATATTGTCTCTGTTCCTTTCTGGTCTATGTCCCTTTTAGGCTCTCTCTTTGCTTAGAGGACCCCTTTCAATATTTCCCGTAGGGCCGGTTTGGTGTTTGCAAATTCTTTTAGTTTTTGTTTGTCCTGGAAGTTTTTTATCTGTCCATCTATTTTCAATGACAGCCTAGCTGGATATAGTATTCTTGGCTGCATATTTTTCTCATTTAGTGCTCTGAATATATCATGCCAGTCCTTTCTGATCTGCCAGGTGTCTCTAGATAGGTCTGCTTCCAATCTAGTATTTCTGACTTTTTATGTTACAGGCTTCTTACCCAGAGCCACTTTCAGGATTTTCTCTTAGTCACTAAGACTTGCAAGTTTTACTATTAGATGATGGGGTGTAGACCTATTTTTATTGATTTTGAGTGGGGTTCTCTGTGCCTCCTGGATTTTGATGCTTGTT
The DNA here is from genome assembly GCA_028533885.1 of Nasua narica. Classification (NCBI taxonomy): domain Eukaryota; kingdom Metazoa; phylum Chordata; class Mammalia; order Carnivora; family Procyonidae; genus Nasua; species Nasua narica. Next base: position 70,288,260 of record CM052809.1, read on the forward strand.
CCCTTCAGCAGATTAGAGTAATTCTCTACAATAATTTGCTCCAATATACTTTCCACCCCTCTCTCTCTTCTTCTTCTGGGATCCCAATTATTCTAATATTGTTATGTCTTGTGGTATCACTTATCTCTCAAATTCTCCTCTTGTGATCCAGTAGCTGTTTGTCTCTCTCTCTTTCAGCTTCTGTATTCTGTCATTTGGTCTTCTATATTGCTAATGCTCTCTTGTGCCTCATTTATCCTATCAGTAAGAGCCTCCATTTTTTATTTCAACTTGTTTAGATTTTAGTTCTTTTATTTCCCCAGGAAGGGATTTTTTTTCCTCCAGAAAGGGATTCTCTAATAGCTTCCATGCTTTTTTCGAACCTAGCTAGCACCTTGATAATTGTCATTTTGAACTATATTTCTGACATATTACTAATGTTCATATTGATTAGGTCCCTAGCTGTTGGTACTGCGTCCTGTTCTTTTTTTTGGTGTGGTGAGTTTTTCTGCCTTGTCATTTTATTGAGATAAGAATAGATGAATGAGAGAGCAAAATACTTCCAGAAAGTGGTCGATTTTCTGTTCCTAGAATTGCTGTTCTTCTTCTCTTCTATCTTCTCTGGAAATAAAATTCATTCTGCCTACTGTTCTCATTACAGTTCTGTATCCGCAATATGAGCTCCTCAGACAAGCCAGCTTCATTGGCTCTCCGGGCCTCCACGGTGTTTCAGTTGGCTTGTCCCCTGCTCGTGCCCATGCTAAATGTTTTACTTTTAAAGAAAGAACCAAAGCATTATAAAATGGCTGTCAAATTTCTACCAGCAATGTATGAGTGTTTCAGTTTCTCAACATCCTTGCCAACATTTGCTATTAGTTTCTAAAATTTTATGCATTTTAACAGTATCTCTTTTGTTTTTAATTTACAGTTCTGTAATGTCTCATGGTAGTATTAATATGCATTTCCCTAAGATTTAATGATGTTGAGCTTTTATATATCATCTTTACTGAAGTGCCTATTCAAATATTTCACTATTTTGCTCAAATGAAGAAGCTTGGCAATTTTATTCTTGAGTCAGAATATTTTGTGTATTCTGAACGAAAGCATTTTATAGATACATTCCTTAAAAAGATCTCCACCATTTTCTTAATGATATATTTGAAAAGCAAACATTTTGAATTTAATAAAACTTGTTTTATTTATTGTTTTGTGTTCAAGCCCTATGTAGGAATACTTGGTTTGATTGAAGTTCACTAAAAGTTTGTCCTTTTGTTTTCTGAGTTGAGTTCTTAATTTTAGGTCTATAAGCATTTTTAGTTTATTTTTGTAAAATATGAGCTAAGAGATGAAGTTAATAATTTTATATGAATAGCTGACTTTTGTTTTCCAAGACCATTTTGAAAATACCATTACTTCCTTCATTCAGTCATATTGCTGTCTTTGTCAAAATAAATTAGCTGCATAGGTAAAGCTCTATTTCTGGATACTTTATATTATTCCATGGATCTATATGTTTATCCTTATGCAATTAATATGCTGTCTTGAATGCTGTAGCTTCAGAGTAAGGCTTTAAATGAAATGAAAGTTCACTTTTTTTTTTAATATTACTTGTCTATACCAGAAACTTTGCCTATCTGAATACATTTTATAACCAACTTCTGAATTTTTATAAATCTGTTAGGATTAGGTGGAGATTTAATAAAATCTACATGTTAAGAGAGAATTGCCCTTTATATATAGTGTTTGGCTTTCCAGTACATGAACAAGGTATATCTCCATTTATTTAGGTTTTCTTTAATTTTTATCAGCATAGTTTTTGCATACATTAATTTACAGAATACTTTTTTGTTAAATTTATTTTATTATAAATTTTGTTAAATTTATAAGTATCCTTTTCAATACTATGGAGAATGAAAGTGCAACCTTCTATTTTCAGAGTGTTCATTGCTTATGTGTAGAAATAGGATTGGCAGAAAAATCAGTATCCTGAACCATACTTAAATAAAAACTTGCTTTGTTATCCTATTTCTATAAAACTCTAGAGAATACAGAACTGTAATGGCAAAATGCCAATCAATGGTTGCCTATGGCAGGAAGTAGGAGGAAAGATAGACAGCAATTCTACATTTTGGTGAAGGAATGGAAATACTCTGACTCTTGATTGGTCAGCAGTGGTTAATAGCTGTGTATATCTAATATGCGTATATAAATTTGAAACAGGGGCTCCTGGGTGGCTCAGTGGGTTAAAGCCTCTGCCTTCAGCTCAGGTCATGATCTCAGGATAGAAGGTATTCACCTGTCTCAATTTTTTTTTTTAAGATTTGTTTATTTGACAGAGAGAGAGAGAGAGAGATCACAAGTAGGCAGAGAGGCAGGCAGAGAGAGGAGGAAGCAGGTTGCCTACCGAGCAGAAAGCCCAATGCAGGGCTCGATCCCAGGACCCTGAGATCATGACCTGAGCCGAAGGCAGAGGCTCTAACCCACTGAGCCACCCAGGTGCCCCTGTTTCAAATTTATATAAGCATATTTTCTGAGAAGCAGCCTACATGATTAAGGATAATGACATACAGGTATATTATAGATGTTATCATTTGAATTAAGATAATGTGTGTATACATACACTTATACAGTAACCTACATAAATTAGAATACCTTCCAATGGTAACAAAGAAGGCAGTAGAAAGACCAGAGGCAAGTTTTTAGTTTTAAGCCTTTATGATGCAAAATGTTAGCCTCTCTTAGGCGCAAATGATCAACTTAACCCCGATTTAACAATCTTAAATAACTTTGGCTAAAATAAATTACATACGGTAACCCTTAAAAATACTCCCTATTCTAATTTATATTTCAAAAACTAAGATTAAAACCATTATATTAATAAGCAAACCTCTATGTGGTCACAGAAGTTAGGGGAGATATAAGTGATTAAAATTTCAGGGATTGTAGTTGATGATCCTACTCAAAAACCAAGTCATTTGTTTTATTTTACATAATTTTGCAAAGCAGATATTTTCTAATGACTTAGAAACAAGATGTTGAACATGTCCTTGTCAAAGATGCCTCACTTGTTTGTCAGCCTTCGTTACTTGAGCCCTTCACCCACTGTTTCAGGTCTTGGGATGCACACTTAAGAAGTCCAATATGGTATTTGCTTTCACTAAAGTTACAGTATAATAGAAGCAGGCAACAGGGACACCTGGGTGGCTCAGTAGGTTAAGCTTCTGCCTTTGGCTCAGGTCATGATCCCTGATTCCTAGATCTAGCCCCATGTCCAGCTAAATGCTCAGTGGGGAGTCTGCTTCTCCCTCTGCCTCTCCCCTTTCCCCACTGTTTGTGTCCTCCCTCTCTCTCTCTCTCTTTCTCAAATAACCTAAAAAAAATAAAAGGCAATAAAGAAGTATGTAAAGACTTTGTTATGCATGTTTCTAAGTGCTCTAAAGGGAATAAAAAGGTATACAGGCCAGTAGTATCAGCTGTACTTTCAGAGAGGAATGGTTTTGAGGATGTGCTATTTGAGCACTAACCTAGGGTGAAAGGGAATCACTTGTATGAATAGTTCTAGAAAGAGCATTAGAAATGGTCATAATTTGCAAATGCAAAGTGCCAGACAACAGAATGAGCTTCATATATGAGATGAGATAAGGGAGCCAATTGAGCTTGAAGTTGGGGGATCAAGTTGAAATTGGAATTGAGGAAGAAGGTGTATAAAAGACAATTCATTAATTTAACCAATTGACCAAAAAGTATTGGATTTTGCAACTAGAATTTAAATTCTAGTTCTCAAGAAATACTAACTTTATTTATTTTTTAAAGATTTTATTTATTTATTAGAGAGAGATGTGAAAGGGGAGACGGTCAGAGGGAGAAGCATACTCCCCATGGAGGTGGGAGCCCGATGTGGGACTCGATCCTGGGACTCCAAGATCATGACCTGAGCTGAAAGCAGTCACTCAACAACTGAGCCACCCAGGTGCCCTAGAAATACAAACTTTAAAAGAGAGCATATAACACTATAGGATGGACATTTTTGGCAAAAAAAATAAAAAAAAAAAAAAACAATAAAATTTGAGAACTTAATGGAAAAATTTTTCTTTAAGCAGCATTTAAAATTTAATTGCAAAATTCAGAAGTACGTTAAAGTACATGTTCAGCATTCTGCTGGATGATTAGGATCACATCTTTAAAAATTGGATATGTTCATTTCATTAACTGAACATAAAATCTAAAGAACTGAATTGTAGTATGTTTTTATTAATCTGACGCAAAGGTATATACATGGACAATTTATATCTTAGGCTATCTGGAGTTCAGGAAAAGAGCAGTTAAGCCACTAAAACATCAGCAGACTTCCTTTACTTCAAGCAGCAAGTTCTCTTTTGATTTAAGTTAAATCACTCAATAATTTCTTATAATTTGAGTAAATGAATACTTAATAAAAAACCCGTGTATAAATATGAAGTCTAATTTTATATTCATTGCTCAATTGACTTTGAACCGCTCATATGTTCACCTGCTCAGAAATTTCTAGATGACTGATTTGAAAGTCTTTAACCTTTGGAATTAATTAAATAAAAATTTCATCATATGGCCCCAAATAACAGATTTAATTAATGTTTTTAAAATAGTCATTGCCTTAGTTACATTTATCTTTTAAGTTTAAGATGCCGCAAGGTTAGCTTCTAGGTGTTCAGAGTTCTACTCCAGAATCGGGAGTTGCTATATTGCTCATTAGTTTATCTTTACCAGCACTAGCCTCCTTCTTTGATTCAGTTTTCATATTTCAGTCCTCTGGGATTTCTTTCAATATAATGCTTCATAACTCACAATCTAAAATAAATGCATTCTTTATGGCTGTACCTATGTTTTATAGCAGAAAAAATAATCTTGAATAAAATTCAGGTACATGAATACATAGACAACAGAAACGAAGAATGAAAAAAGGTGCCATCCATCAGGCAAGCAAACATGCTAGCCATACGGCTAGGTGCTGAATATTCCTTATCTTCAAAACTAAAAGCTATTACACAATACTATCACCTCATATATGCAAAGCAGACATTCAGAGAAACTTGGCTGAGTTAAATGACTACAGACTGGGAAAAAACCAAATTTGGAACCAAAACTGTGCATTTTCCTTTTGTGCTATGTAGCCCTAGATGCCAATGTCAGGAACAATGAATTAAGTGATCTTTTATTAATAGTCTGCTTTGCTCTCATGTGTTAATGGATATTAAGTTAGAATACTTTTTTCATGAGGTCAGTAGTCCAGGACTTGTCCTTAGTAGAATATATACCTACTGGGGCCCCAAAGAGTGGTTGCTTTCAGGGCTCTTCACTTAACCATAAGTCACAAAATGATCATCTCCTTTTTATTCAGGTCGAGCGGTACTGGACAAGAAAAAATATATTAATAGGAACATGTATTTGAACCTGTATTTTTCCACTCTTTCCCCTTCACTTACCATCTAGAGAAAGTTCTGTCTTTTTTGTTAGTGTTTTCTCACCGTAAGCTTCTGAGAAGGGTTCCATTGCCAGACAGTTTCAATGTGCTGTTGAGGGAATGTAGAGGAGTATAAACAACACAAGTAATCTAGCATATTCTCTATGGAAATGCTATGAAAGCAAAGGGAAGTGCTACATATTCCAGGTATGTGGACAGGTGAGGGAGGACAGGGTGCACTGTGGTAGGACCAAAGCACTGAGGTGGCCGGGAGGACATGGGTGATGGGATTCTTGAGTTTGGATAAGTGAAATTTCTTGCAATTTGGGAAGGAGATGGAGAATGTATAGATTGCTGACAGGACATTTTACTGAATTCTATGGATTGCATACTTGGTTTCCTGGACCCTGGGACAGTTGCAAAATACTCGGACAGGCTGAGGATTGGCCATTTGCTGTATGGCCATGCTCATTACCTCTGGGAATGTAGACAGGAAAACTTGATGAGCTTGCCTAGCACAGTGAGGCTACGCAACAGTATCATTACTGCAAATGGCTTTGGGTATAAAAGACCAGTAAATTATGTGCCACATAGTGGAAGAAGGAGTGATCATGATTGTTGTGTATATCCTAATTAAGGTTAGAAGGGCCCACATTTGGAAAGCTACTCAAAAATAGCCTTCTTATCGGCAGAAGCAGTATTTGATAATGGCTTTCTCTTTTTGAACACAGCATGAGGTACTTGTTAAAATACCTTCTATCTAGGAGAACTGTTCTAGTTCACTCACTTTCTCATGTAAAGAACTTAATAGGTAATAGGTATCTGAACTAAAAGATTTTCTTAGTATCTTTTAAGAAACTATCCCTAAAACAGCACTTTTTAGTTTTAAACATATATTAAAATAAATGAATCTATGGCAAAACCAGTATAGAGTTGTAGATAATGTCTACTTGAAATAAACACGACTCCAAAGCTAGACACAATGGATTAGGTTTATAAAGTTGACAAATAGATAACAGAAGTGGGGAAATGATCAGCTAGATGAATGAGAAAGAGAGTAGCAGGGTGGAGTGAGGTTAGGTGAGAGAATATTGAACAGCCGAACACAGAAAACTCCCACCTCTTACGGTAGAAAAAGAAACTAGAAATTTAGTTAATCAGAGAAAGAGTACAGTGAACTATATTCATTCATTAGATTATTGTAAAAATTTTTCCAATAGACATGAATAGAACAGATTATAAAGTATATTAGGGCAGTATATGTGAAATCAAAATCATCACTTCTGGAATCTTACTTCAGAGCTATACCTTCGTGCGTTACAACTGCGAGGGCAGTACCACTGTCTCAGGAATCACATGAGTAATCAGATGTGTAGATTAGACAACATACGTATGTGTTTTGTCTCAGCCAGTTTGGCTCACTCACCAACTGCCATAGTCATTGTCAAAACATTTTTTTGATGTCAGCAGAGACATAAAGAAATAGATTGTGAACAATTTGATAAAATGGATGCAGTAATATCAGCCTAATTTCTCTACAGAGATACAAAATGCAGTAAGTAGAATTGGGTCTTTAGTGCATTAAAATAGCATGGGTACTCTGGGTATGTTGTGTGTCCTGTACTTGGTAAATGAATTGCTACAGAATTTTTCAAAAAAAAAAAAAAAAAACCCTGAAAGTTACTTCATTTTGTTTTATTTCTGCTTTAAATACAAAAACACTGAGAAGAGTGTTTCAAAAAAGTATTTAATGACTCAAGTTCTGTTCTAGAAACACATTCAAAGTACAATAACTCTATATGTAAGATGGATAGTTACTTGCTCAAATCTCAAACTTTATCAGACTTTCCAGGTGATTAGGTGGACATAAATTCACCACTTGTTTGTTTGTTTATTTTAAAGTTTTATTTATTTGAGAGAGAGAGAGAGAGAGAGCAAGACACTAGTGGGGTGGTGGTTGGGAAGGGGTAGAGGTAAGGAGAGAATCCTCTAGCAAACTCCTTGCTGAGTGTGGAGCTTGCCCATCCTGGGACCCAAACACCATGACCTGAGCCAAAATCGAGAGCCAGATGCTCACTCTGATGAGCCACCAAGATGCCCCTAAATTCACCAGTTTTTACAAGTGTTATAATTTGGGAGACAAAGTCAATGATAACAAAAGTGAATATTTTTTAATTAACATATAATGTATTATTTGCCCCAGGGTACATGTCTGATTCATCAGGCTTACACATTTCACAGAATTTGCCATAGCACATACCCTCCCCAATGTCCATATCCCGACCCCCATACCTCCCAGCCCCCCTTAGTTTGTTTCGTGAGTTTAGGAGTCTCTTATGGTTTGTCTTCTTCCCCATCCCATCTTATTTCATTTCTCTTCCCCACCCCCACACGACCCCCTGCCCTGCCTCACAAATTCTTCATATCAGAGCGATCATGTGAGAATTGTTTTTCTCTGATTGATTTTGCTTAGCATAATACCCTCTGGTTCCATCCACATCGTTGCAAATGGCAAGATTTCGTTTCTCTTGATGGCTGCATAGTATTCCATTGTATATATATACCACCTCTTCTTTACCCATTCATCTGTTGATGGACAACTAGGTTCTTTCCATAGTTTGGCTATTGTGGACATTGCTGCTATAAACAATCGGGTGCATGTGACCCTTTGGATCACTACATTTGTATCTTTAGAGAAAATACCCAGTAGTGCGATTGCTGGGTCGTAGGGTAGCTCTATTTTCAACTTTTTGAGGAACCTCCATACTATTTTCCAGAGTGCCTATACCAGCTTGCTTTCCCATTAAGCGTGTAAGAGTGTTCCCCTTTCTCTGCATCCTTGCCAACATCTGTCATTCCCTGACTTGCTAATTTTAGCCATTCTGACTGGTGTGAGGTGGTATCTCACTGTGGTTTTGATTTGTATTTCTCTGATGCCGAGTGATGTTGAGCATTTTTTCATGTGTCTGTTGGCCATTTGGATGTCCTCTTTGCAGAAATGTCTGTTAATATCTTCTGCCCATTTCTTGGTTGGGTTATTTGTTCTTTGGGTGTTGAGTTTGAGAAGTTCTTTATAGTTTTTAGATACTAACCCTTTATCTGATATGTCATTTGCGAAATCTTCTCCTATTCTGTCAGTTGTCCTTTGGTTTTGTTGACAGTTTCCTTTGCTGTGCAAAAGCTTTTGATCTTGATGAACTCCCAGTGGTTCATTCTTGCCCTTGCATCCCTTGCCTTTGGAGATGTTTCTAGGAAGAAGTTGCTGTGGCTGAAGTCGAAGAGGTTGCTGCCTGTGTTCTCCTCCTGGATTTTGATGGAGTCTTGTCTCACATTGAGGTCTTTGATCCATTTTGAGTCTATTTTTGTGCGTGGTGTAAGGAAATGGTCCAGTTTCATTCTTTTGCATGTGGCTGTCCAGTTTTCCCAACACCATTTGTTGAGGAGGCTGTCTTTTTTCCATTGGATATTCTTTCCTGCTTTGTCAAAGATTAGTTGACCATAGAGTTGGAGGTCCATTTCTGGGCTCTCTGTTCTGCTCCAATGATCTATGTGTCTGTTTTTGTGCCAGTACCACTCTGTCTTGATGATTACAGCTTTGTAATAGAGCTTAAAGTCTGGAATTGTTACGCCACAAACTTTGGTTTTCTTTTTCAACATTCCTCTGGCTATTCATGGTCTTTTTTGGTTCCATATAAATTTTAGGATTACTTGTTCCATTTCTTTGAAATAAATTGATGGTATTTTGATAGGGATTTCATTAAATGTCTAGATTGCTTTAGGTAGCATAGACATTTTTACAATATTTGTTCTTCCAATCCATGAGCATGGAATGTTTTTCCACTTGTTTGTGTCTCCCTCAATTCCTTTCATGAGCACTTTGTAGTTTTGTGAGTACAGATTCTTTGCCTCTTTGGTTAGGTTTATTCCTAGGTATCTTATGGTTTTGGGCGCAATTATAAATGGGATCAACTCCTTAATTTCTCTTTCTTCTGTTTTACTGTTGGTGTATAGAAATGCAACTGATTTCTGTGCATTAATTTTATATCCTGAGACTTGACTGAATTCCTGTATGAGTTCTAGCAGTCTTGGAGAGGAGTCTTGGGTTTTCCACATAAAGTATCACATCATCTGTGACGAGTGACAGTTTGACTTCTTCTTTGCCAATTTGGATGCCTTTTATTCCTTTTTGCTGTCTGATTGCTGAGGCTAGAACTTCCAGTACTATCTTGAATAGCAGTGGGGATAGTGGGCATCCCTGCCATGTTCTTGATCTCAGGGGATGATATTCGCTGTGGGTTTTTCATAGATGGCTTTGATGATGTTGAGGAATGTACCCTCTGTGCCTACACTGTGAAGAGTTTTGATCAAGAAAGGATGTTTTAGTTTGTCAAATGCTTTTTCAGCATCAATTGAGAGTATCATATGGTTCTTGCTCTTTTATTAATGTATTACATCACATTGTTTTTGCGAATGTTGAACCAACCTTGCAGCCCAAGAATAAATCCCACTTGGTCGTGGTGAATAATCCTTTTAATGTACTGTTGGATCCTATTGGCTAGTCTTTTGGTGAGAATTTTTACATCCATGTTCATCAAGGACATTGGTCTGTAATTCTCCTTTTTGATGATGTCTTTGTCTACTTTTGGGATCAAGGTAATGCTGGCTTCATAAAATGAGTTTGGGAGTTTCCCTTCCATTTCTATTTTTTGGAGCAATTTTAGGAGTATAGGTATTAATTCCTCTTTAAATGTTTGGTAGAATTCCCCTGGGAAGCCATCTGGCCCTGGGCTCTTGTTTCTTGGGAGATTTTTCATGACTGTTTCAATCTCCTTACTGGTTACGGGTCTATTCAGGTTTTCTATGTCTTCCTGGTTCAGTTTTGGTGGTTTGTGTCTCTCTAGGAATGCATCCATTTCTTGCAGATTGTCTAGTTTGCTGGTGTAGAATTGCTCATAATACGTTCTTAAAATTTTTTGTATTTCTTTGGTGTTGTTTGTGATTTCTCCTTTTCCATTCATGATTTTATTACTTTGGGTCCTTTTCTCTTTTCTTTTTGATAAGTCTGGCCAAGGGTTTATCAGTTTTATTAATTCTTTCAAAGAACCAGCTCCTAGTTTCGTTGATTTGTTCTACTGTTCTTTTGGTTTCCATTTCATTGATTTCTGCTCTGATCTTTATTATTTCTCTTCTTCTGCTGGGTTTAGGTTTTATCTGTTCTCTCTCCAGCTTCTTTAGATGTAGGGTTAGGTTATGTATTTGAGATCTTTCTTGTTTCTTAAGAAAGGCTTGTATTGCTATATACTTTACTCTCAGGACTGCCTTTGCTGTGTTCCAGAGATTTTGAGCAGCTGTGTTTTCATTATCATTTGTTTCCTTGAATTTTTTAAATTCTTTTTTAATTTTCTGGTTGACCCATTCATTCTTCAGTAGGATGCTCTTTAGCCTCCATGTTTTGAGTTCTTTCCAACTTTTCTCTTGTGATTGAGTTCTAGTTTCATGGCATTGTGGTCTGAAAATATGCAGGGAATGATCCCAATCTTTTGGTACCAGTTGAGACCTGATTGGTGTCCCAGGATGTGATCTATTCTGGAGAATATTCCATATGCACTGGAGAAGAATGTGTATTCTGTTCCTTTCGGATGGAACGTTCTGAATAGATCTGTGATGTCCATCTGGTCCAGTGTGTCATTTAGAGCCTTTATTTCCTTGTTGATCTTGTGCTTAGATGATCTGTCCATTTTGGTGAGGGGGCTATTAAAGTCCCCTACTATTATTGTGGTATTGTTGATGTGTTTCTTTGACTTTGTTATTAATTGGTTTATATAATTGACTGCTCCCACATTAGGGGCATAGATATTTATAATTGTTAGATCTTCTTATTGGACAGACCCTTTAAGTATGATAGAGTGTCCTTCCTCATCTCTTATTATAGTCTTTGGCTTAAAATCTAATTTATCTGATATAAGGATTGCCACCCCAGCTTTCTTTTGATGTCCATTAGCATGGTAAATTGTTTTCCACCCCCTCACTTTAAAGCTGGAGGTGTCTTTGGGTCTAAGATGAGTTTCTTGTAGACAGCATATCGATGGGTCTTGTTTTTTTATCCATTCTGATACTCTGTGTCTTTTGATAGGGGCGTGTAGCCCATTTACATTCAGGGTAACTACTGACAAATACGAATTTAGTGCCATTGTATTGCCTGTAAGGTGACGGTTAACTGCATATTGACTCTGTTCTTCTCTGGTCTATGTTCCTTTTAGGTTCTCTCTTTGCTTAGAGGACCCCTCTCAGTATTTCCTGTAGGACTGGTTTGGTGTTTGCAAATTCTTTTAGTTTTTGTTTGTCCTGGAATTTTTTTATCCATCCATCTAGTTTTAATGACAGCCTAGCTGGATATAGTATTCTTGGCTGCATATTTTTCTCGTTTAGTGCTCTGAATATATCATGTCAGTCCTTTCTGGCCTGCTAGGTCTCTATGTGGATAGGTATGCTGCCAATCTAACATTTCTGTCTCTGTATGTCACAGATTTCTTGTCCCGAGCTGCTTTCAGGATTTTCTCTTTGTCACTAAGACTTGTAAGTTTTACTATTAGATGGTGGGATGTAGACCTATTTTTATTGATTTTGAGTGGGGTTCTCTGTGCCTCCTGGATTTTGATGCTTGTTTCCCTTCAGCAGATTAGGGAAATTCTCTACAATAATATGTTCCAATATACCTTCCGCCCCTTTCTCTCTTTCTTCTTCTTCTGGGATCCCAATTACTCTAATATTGTTGCTTCTTATGGTATGACTTGTCTCTTGAATTCTTCCTCCATGGTCCAATAGTTGTTTGTCTCTCTTTTCCTCAGCTTCTTTATTCTCTGTCATTTGGTCTTCTATATCACTAATTCTTTCTTCTGCCTCATTTATTCTAGCATTAAGAGCCTCCATTTTTTATTGAACCTCATTAATAGCTTTTTTTAAATTTCAACTTGGTTAGATCTTAGTTCTTTTATTTCTCCAGAACGGGATTCTTTAATCTCTTCCATGATTTTTTTGAACCCAGCTAACACCTTGATAACTGTCATTTTGAACTCTATTTCTGACATATTACTAATGTCTGTATTAACTATGTCTATAGCAATCGGTACTGTCTCTTGTTCTTTTTTTGTGGTGAGTTTTTCTGCCTTGTCATTTTATCGAGCTAAGAATAGTTGAGTGAGAGAGAAAAATACTCTGGAGTTCCACAGTTTTCACTGATTGATGAACTTGGGCTTGGCTGGATATTCTCATTGATCTTCTGGGCAGGGGCCTTTTGCCTTGATTCTCAAATGTCTTTGCCCAAGTCAGAATTGCCCTGCCCTTGCCCGGGGATGGGTCAAGCAATTTGGTCCCGTTTGTTCTCCAGAGTCTTTGTTCCCTGAGCACTTTCTGTACCATCCTGGAGGCCAGGAATGCAAATGGCACCTCCCAGTCTCAGGCAGAGGAGCTGAGTGCTGGGGGCCATGCTTCGGCGGGCCTTCAGAGGAAAGCAGTCAATCACTCCTGTCTTCCTGGTCCCTGCCCAAGCTCTGAGCTCAGCCGCAGGTGGTGGAGCGCATCTATCTCTGGAGTGGCCCCATCTGGAGTCTCCAGACCCAGCAGATTCCTGCTGCACACTCCCACGCTGCTCTTCCGGAGAAAGGAGGGGGTCTCTCCACACTGCCTCCTGTGGGGTCCCCGCTCAAAGAGCCGTGGCCATGGTTGTGTAGCTCATTCTCTGCTGCCGGCTTCTCTGCCCTGATACCTGGAAGCTCTGCTGTACTCGGACACCTCTGGTCCCTTTGTGACCTCGCGGGTCCTGAAACCACACTGTTCCCCACAAGGGCTAAACACCCCCCCCCTTCCCGCTTAGCCTCTGGAGGATGTGGAGGATGTCCCTCAGCAGAGCAGATTCTTTATTTTTTTTTTTAAATTTTTTATTTATCTGACCGAGCGAGAGAGCGAGCACAAGCAGGGAGAGTAGCAGGCAGAGGGAGATGGAGAAACAGGTTCCCAGCTGAACGGGGAGCCTGATGTGGGGCTCAATCCCAGGACTCTGGCATCATGACCTGAGCTGAAGGAAGCCGCTTAACAACTAAGCCACCCAGGCACCCCTTTTTTTAATTTTAATTTTAAATTTTTTTTGGAGCAGATTCTAAATCTTCTGATTTTGTGCTCCACAGCTCTGCGGCTGCAGGGAGCTGGCCTATTCTCCCGCGGTTTCTTTTCCCGTTACTTTGGATTCACTTTTCCAAATGCCCTACCTTTCAGAAAGTGTTTGATTTTCTGCTCCTAGAATTACTCTTCTTCCTCTTTTCTCTCTCCTGTTAAGTATGCTGGCTTTTAGAATGGTTTGATAACTATCTAGATGAACTTTTGGGATCCGACTCTATCTCAATCTCCTTTACTTCTCTGCCATCTTACTCCCTCCTCCAAGAAAGTGAATATTTAATCACCTTGGCTGAACTGACAAGTTCTTACTGTACCAATTTTTTTTAGACACAAAGTCAGTTTAAAAACCTAACTATAGATACAGTATTTAATCTTTGACTATATATGTGTATCAAATTATCCTGTTGTACAACTTAAACTTTGTTAAATGTCCATTATATCCTAATAAGGTTGGGATTACAGAATTTTCTTTAAAATTGGGCTAAGGGGTGCTTAGATGGCTCAGTCAGTTGAGTGACTGATTCTTGATTTCAGCTCAGGTCATGATCTTAGGGTCATGCGATGGAACCCTGAGTTGGGCTCTGGGTTAAGTGGGCACTCTGCTTGAGATTCTCTCTCTCCCTTTCCATTGCCCCTCCCACTCTGCACACACTTTGCTTCTTTCAGTCTCTTAAAAAAATAAAGATCTTGAGAAAAAATATAAAATACAATAAGATATTACATTTCTCAGATCTAGTTAATTATCAATATCTGATTTTAGGAAGGTCATCTTCTAGGTAATATTTAGTAAAAAAAAAAAATGATGGAATTTCAATTGAGAACTTCATCACTATGAAATGGAGTATATTATAATGAAGTATCAATGTTCACATGGGCATTTCTCAATTGCTGTCATACTTTGAAAAATTCTGGAATATTTTCCTCATGATAATACAGAATAAGGGACACTTAATGAAAAATTAGAGACTTATAAAGTGAACCTCACACCTCACACCTCACTAAAAGTGTTTAGCTACCAGAATTTTGCAATTTCTCTTTGATATCAACTAAGTCAACTTCTCTATCACAATGTATGGTAAATTCCTGCACAGGAATTACATCTCCCCTTCTGTCAAAGGTTACAAAGTTTTAGGACAGCCCAATATTTGTAAATGTGTATGGTATTCAAATATGTCTGAAGAAATAGATCAATCTGAGATTGATGTCATAGTTGACGGGATATATTTTGACCGTGACAGATGATAGAAATTTTGTTATAATATTAGGTCCAGAAATGTGCCAAAAATGTAATATTAAGTCAATGTATGTAGTGTAGTTTTGAAACAAGCGGCTACCTCCTGATTTGGCCAATTCTGTCTGATGACTAGTAGCCTTTCACCATGCATTAAATAAAATAAACTAAAATTCTTGAAACATGCCTACATCCAGACCTTAACTATTAGAGAAAATTGATCCTGGCCTGCTCAACTTCCTACTCCTGGAATGCTCTTCATATCTCCACCAATCCTGCTGACCATGAAACCTGAAGCTCCTCTTTTACTATCTACGGAAGATTAACAGATGTGCTTTTTGTAAACCTTTCTCATCTCCTGTTACCACAAATTTCAGATGTAACTTTCAAATTTCACTTGTCATCTCATTCTCCTTTGTACTCCTTCTGTTAGATGTACTTGTATTTATTGTAAAATTTCTCAGCTTTTTTGCGGGCTCTCTTTAAATGCCTGCAACACCTTCTAAACTGTAAATCTCTCAAAGGCAGGTAGCATATTTGTGATTACAGATAATGAGTGTTTACTTAGCACAAGTAACTGTGCTTTGTATATATTTAGCATTTAACAACTTACTGAATAAGCTTAAACCTTTAAGGGCCACCTAGAGCATGACTGATGGGGTGAAATAAAGTCTTCTGAGGGTTTCTGCAGATTACATCAGATCCCTAAAACTTGCCCTCTTCTCAAATCTAGTAGCTAATAAATGGAACTCCGGAGGTTGTACTGGAAATAACATTTTCCTCAACTACCTTCTGAATATTGTCTGAATACATCTGATGCATCTCCCACCTTTTCTCTCCCACAAAGTAGACCTAAATCATTTTATCAAAATGTTTTTCATGTAAATTCAACTATAAAACTATGGATAGAATTTTTAGGCTTATAACTCTTTTTAACAAATGCAAACAAAATAAAATAGATGGACTCCTTCATGTTCATTATTGGATTTCCTATTTTCTCTCCCTGTTCAGAGCCACACAATACTCCACATGGTCTACAAGTGGGTCTTAGAAGACAGGTCTCAGACCACCGTCTTTTATCAAGCAAAGACTGAGGGGCCTGCAACATAAGATACACTAGATTTGGGGTGCCTGGATGGCTCAGTGGGTTGAAGCCTCGGCCCTCGGCCCCAGTCATGATCTCAGGGTCCTGGGGTCGGGCCCCACATCTGGCTCTCTGCTCAGCAGGGAGCCTACTTCCCCCTCTCTCTGCCGTTCTCTCTGCCTGCTGGTTGTCTCTCTCTCTTTCTACCAAATAAATGTATAAAAAACTTTACAAAAAAAAGATACACTAGATTTTCATAAGGAAGTGTAAAATACACACACACACACACACACCAGCAGTGGCATTAAAAGTGATGTGAACCAAAATTATTGCTGTTTTAGTCCAAGAGAAGACCTATAGGTATCCACATGCATTTTATATTCTCCAGGGCTGTATTTGTTGACATTTTCTGCTGGAAGAAAGTAACAGACTCCATCATGTTGAGAAAGGAATGCATAGCCCCCACTCCTCCTGATGGCACTTAGACCAGAGATATGCCCTTGGAGAGAGAAACCACCAACTCATTAGCTATTAGCTCACTGCAAGATAAAGTAAGAAAAGCACAATGCACATACAAAATATAACGACAAAAAGCCAACTTTTTCTGCTGCTTCTGACTTATAAAACTACAAAAAAAAGTAAAGGGTCAACAAAGCTTTCAGATACTTTTTCTAATTAAATTCTACAAAATAATGTCATGAAAGAAAATAACCACATATAATTGTGTAGTCAGTGCTACACCCTGATTTGTGCCACCACCCAAAAAAAATCCTATTTTGAAGTCTTAACTCCCAATATACCTATATTTGAAAATAGAGCCTATTACAGTAGCTCATATTAAATGAGGTTATAAGAGTGGGACCCTGATAAGATAGAACTAGTGTCTTTATAAAGAGAGAGAGAGTTTTCTTTCACTCTTGCCCCTGTTTTTTTCTTGATCAACTACGAACATTTAAAATTTAAGTTCAACTCATCTATTACCCTCAAATGTACAATGTAATGATTTGACATTGGTATATTAGCAAAATGCCACTATAGTAAGTCCAGTTAATATCCATTACCACACATAGTTACACACATGGTCCACTCAAATAGATAATACAGTATTATTAACTATGGTCCCCATGCTGTACTTTATATCCCCATGACTTACTCATCTTATAACTTGAAAGTTGAATCTTTTGACCCCCTTTACTGTTTCACTCACTCCATACCCCCTCCTTCTGGCAACCACCAGTCTGTTCTCTATATCCATGAGCTCAGGTTTTGATTTCATTTTTCTAGATTCCACATATAAGGGAGATTGTATGGAAGGTCTTTTTCTGTATGACTTATTTCACTTAACATAATGCTTTCAAGGTCTGTACACATTATTCAAAACTGAATAATATTTTATCTACATACTACATTTTTTATCCCTTCATCTGTCAACACTAAGGTATTTTTATGTACTTGCTATTATAAAGAATGCTGCAGAGAACATGGGGGCACATATATCTATCTCAGTGTTTTCATTTTCTTTAAATGAATGTTCATAAGTGGAGTGATAGTTTAATTTTTAATTTTTTGAGGAAATTCCATAGTGTTTTCCATAGTGGCTACACTGATACACATTTCCACTGACAGCGCATGAGAGTTCCATTTGATCCATATCACTTGTTTTGTTAAGTATGTGTTTATTGGTTGGTTTTTTTTTGTTTTGGTAATTGCTATCCTAGCAGGTTTAAGGTGATAACTCATTGCAAGATGGTTAGTTATGTCAAACATCTTCTCATAAAATTGTTGGCCATCTGTATGTCTTAATTGGAAAATGTCTACTCAGATCCCCTGCCCATTGACAATTAATTTTTCTGTTGGGTTATAAGAGTTCTTTATATATTTTAGGTATTACCCTCCAATTTGATAGGATGGGCATAAATTTCCTTCCATTCTATAGTTGGCCTTTTCATTTTGTTGGTTTCCTTGGCTGTACAGAAGCGTTTTGGTTTCGTGGAGTCCCACTTATTTTTGCTTTTCTTGCCTTTGCTTTTAATGTTTTATTCAAAAAGTTGCCACGGGATTGATGGCAAGGGAGCTTACTGCCATTATTATCTCCTAGGAGTTTTAAGGTTTCAGTTCTTAAACTATTTAATCCACCATGAATTTATTTTTGTGTGTAGTATAAGGAAGTGGTGGAGTATCATTCTTTGGCATGTGTCTGTCCAGCGTTCCTAGCACCATTTACTGAAAAGACTATTCTATTCCCATTTTATTTTCTTACTGCTTCTGTTATAAACTAATTGGCCATTTACATGTGTCTTTCTTCCTGGGCTATTAGAGTGATCTATGTATTTTTTTATGCCAATACTATACTGTTTTGATTCCTGCAGTTTTGTAATATAGTTTAAAATCAGGGAGTGTGATGCTTCCAGCTTTATTTCTTAAGATTGCTTTGGCTATAGGGGGCCTTCTGTGGTTCTAGTTGTGTGAAAAATGCCATTGAAATTTTAATAAGGATTGCATCAAATCTGTAGATAATGACCGTTTTAACAGTATTCTTAAAACCCATGAGCATGGAATAACTTTCCATTTAATTATGTCATCTTCAGTTTCCTTCATCAATGTCTTATAGTTTTCAGTGTATATATCTTTCACCTGCTTGATTAAATTTATTCCTACATATTTTACTCTGTGTAATTGAAATGGGATTGTTTTCCTAATATCTGATACTTTATTACTATAGTATAGAAACACAATTTCTCTATATTTTTGTAATCTGACTTTACTGAATTCTTGTAAAATTCTAACAATTTTTATTGGTGCTTCAGGATTCCCTATGTATAATAGCATGTCATCTGCAAATAGTGACAGTTTTCTTTATTTCTTTCTACTGTTTTCCTTTGTCTTGACTAATCCCTCTGACCAGGATTTCTCATATATTGAATAAAAGTGGCAAGGGTCGGCAATCTTGTTTATGATTTTAGAGGAAAATTTTTCATCTTTTCACACAAGTATGATGTTACTTGTGGACATGTCATATGTGGCCTTTACTAGGTTGAGACACATACCTTCTCTACCCACTTCGTTGAAAGTTTTTATTAAAAAAACGTTGAATTTTGTCAAGTGGTTTTCCTGAACCTACAGAAATGATCCTATAATTTTTATCCTTTATTTTGATGATGTGGTAGGTCACAATGATTTGTAGAGATTGAAACATCCTTGCATCCCTGGAATAAATTCAATTTGACTGTGATGTATGATCCCTTTAATGTATTGTTTTATGTTGTTTGCCAATATTTTGTGAGGATTTTTGCACCTCTGTTCATCAGGAATACTGACCTACAACTTTCTTGTGGTATTCTTGTCTAGTTTTGGTATCAGGGAATTCTGGCCTCATAAAAATTACTTTAGAGGTATTCCCTCTTCTATTTTTTTTTGAAAGAATGTGTGAACAAATCATATTTATTGTTTTTTTAATGTTGGGAAGAATTCACTAGTAAAGTATCTAATCCTGGACATTTATCTGTTGGAAGTTTTTTGAGTATGGATTACCAGTTCTGTCCAGATTTTTCATGTTGAGCGCATGAACATTTACAGATGTTATCTCCTTATTGCTTGGTTACCTCTTCCAAGAGAATTGTACATCACATTGAATTTTACATTTTCACTGGTCTGAATGCCATCTAAATTACTGACTTAATGACTTGCTTGTTTCCCATATTTTACAATTATGAGAGAGGTTGCTGAATGATTAAGTGTACTACATAATGTAGAGTCCTACAGATACTTTTTAAACCTTCTAGTATAACAAGCAAAAACACTTAGAATATGTGTGTGTGTGTTGGCTTGTGTGTATGACTAAAACTTATTTAAATAGTATTTATTTCTTGTATTGTGTTACATTAGTCACCATAAAATACGTCATTAGTTTCTGATGCAGTGTTCCAAGAGTCATTGTTTATGTACAACACCCTGTGCTCCATGTAATACATGCCCTCCGTAATACCCACTACCAGGCTTACTCACCCCCTATCCCCCTCCCCTCTAAAACCCTCAGGTTGTTTGAGTCCACAGTCTCTCATTGTTTGTGTCCCCCTCTGATTTCCTCCAATTTACTTTTCCTTTCCTTCTACTGTCCTCCATTTTATTGCTTATGTTCCACAAGTAAGTGAAACCATATAATTGACTTTTTCTGCTTGACTTATTTCACTCAGCATAATTTCCTCCAGTCCCATCCATGTGATGGAAAAGTTGAGTATCCATCCTTTCTGATGGCTGAGTAATATTCCATTGTGTATATGGACCACATATTCTTTATCCATTCGTCTATTGAAGGGCATCTTGGGTCTTTCCACTGTTTGGCGATTATGGCTATTGCTGCTGTGAACATTGGGGTACATGTGACCCTTATTTTCACTACATCTGTATCTTTGGGGTAAATAACCAGTAGTGCAACTGCCGGGTCATAGGGTAGCTCTATTTTTAATTTTTTGAAGAGAGTCCACACTGTTTTCCAAAGTTGCTGTACCAACTTGTATTCCCACTAACTGTAAGAGGGTTCCCCTTTCTCCACATCCTCTCCAACATTTGTTGTTTCTTGCCTTGTTAATTTTTACCATTGTAACTGGTGTAAGGTGGTATGTCAATGTGGTTTTGATTTGAATTTCCCTGATGGCTAATGATGATGAAAATTTTTTATGTGTCTGCTAGCCATTTGTATGTCTTCATTGGAGAAGTGTCTGTTCATGTCTTCTGCCCATTTTTTGACATGATTATCTCATTCTTTGGGTGTTGAATTTGAGGAGTTCTTTACAGATATCAGCCCTTTGTCTGTAGTGTCATTTGTGAATATCTTCTCCCATTCTGTGGGTTGCCTGTTTGTTTTGTGGACTGTTTCCTTTGTGTGCAAAAGCTTTTTATCTTGATGAAGTCCCAAAAGTTCATTTTCGCTTTTGTTTCCTTTGCCTTTGGAGATGTGTCTTGAAAGAAGTTGCTGTGGCCAATGTCTAAGAGGTTACTGCCCATGTTCTCCTCCAGGATTTTGATGGATTCTTATCTCACATTGAGCTCTATCATCCATTTTGAGTTTATCTTTGTGTATGGTGTGAGAGAATGGCCGAGTTTCATTCCTCTATACATAGCTGTCCAATTTTCCCAGCACCATTTATTGAAGAGACTGTCTTTTCCCCTGGGTATTTTTTCCTGCTTTGTCAAAGATTATTTGACCATAGAGTTGAGCGTCCATATCTGGGCTCTCTACTGTATTCCATTGGTCTATGTGTCTGTTTTTGTGCCAGTACCATGCTGTCTTAGTGATCACAGCTTTGTAATAGAGCTTGAGATCAGGCAACATGATGTCCCCAGCTGTTTTTCTTTTTAAACATTTCCTTAGTGATTCAGTGTCTTTACTGGTTCCATACATATTTTAGGACTGTTTGTTCTGCCCTTTGAAAAATGCTGCTAGTATTATGATCAGGATGGCATTGAAAGTATAGATTGCTCTGGCCAGTATAGACATTTTAACAATGTTTATTCTTTTAATCCATGAGCATGGAATGCTTTTCCATCTTTTTGTGTCTTCAATTTCTTTCATAAGTGTTCTATAGTTCCTCAAGTATAGATCCTTTACCTCTTTGCTTAGGTTTATTCCAAGTATCTTATGGTTTTTGGTGCTAGTGTAAATGGAATCAATTCTCGAATTGCCCTTTCTACAGTTTCATTGTTAGTATATAAGAAAACAACTGATTTCTAAAGAAAAAAAAAAACAAAACAACTGATTTCTGTGCATTGATTTTGTATCCTGCCACATTACTGAATTGCTGTCTAGCAATTTGGGGGTGGGGTCTTTCAGGTTGTCCACATAAAGTATCACATCATCTGCAAAGAGTAAGAGTCTGACTTCTTCTTTGCCAATTTGAATACCTTTTATTTCTTTTTGTTGTCTGATTGCTGTTGCCAGGACTTCTAGTACGATGTTGAACAAGAGTGGTGAGAGTGGCCATCCTTGTCGTGTTCCTGATCTCAATGGGAAGGCTCTATTTTTCCCCATTGAGAATGATATTTGCTGTGAGTGTTTCATAGATGGATTTTAGGAAGTTGAGGAATATTCCTTCTATCCCTATACTTCGAAGAGTTTTAATCAGGAACGGATGCTGAATTTTGTCAAATGCTTTTTCTGCATCAATTGGGAGGACAATGTGGTTCTTTTATCTTGTTAATTTGTTCTATCACATTGATGGATTTGCAAATGTTGAACCACCCTTGTATTCCAGGGATAAATCTCACCTGGTCATGTTGGATAATCTTTTTAATGTATTGTTGGATCCTATTAGCTAGGATCTTGTTGAGGATTTTGGCATCCCTATTAATCAGGGGTGTTGGTCAGAAATTCTCCTTTTTAATGGGGTCTTTGCCTGGTTTGGGGATCAGGGTAATGCTAGCTTCATAGAAAGGGTCTGGAAGTTTTCCTTCTGTTTCTCTTTTTTTGAAACAGCTTCAGGAGAGTAGGTATTTCTTCTTTGAATGTTTGGTAGAATTCCCCAGGGAATCCATCAGGTCCTGGGCTCTTGTTTTTTGATCACTGCTTCGATCTTGTTACTAGTTATTGGTCTATTCAGGTTGTCAGTTTCTTCCTGTTTCAGTTTTGGAAGTTTATAGGTTTCCAGGAACACATCCATTTCTTCTAGGTTACTTAACTTATTGGCATATAACTGCTGATAATTTCTGATGATTGTTTATATTTCCTTGGTGTTAGTCATGATCTTACCTTTCATTCATAACTTTATTAATTTGGGTCCTTTATCTTTTCTTGTGGATTAGTTCAGCCAATGGTTTATTGATCTTAGTAATTCTTTCAAAGAACCAGCTTCTAGTTTCGTTGATGTGTTCTAGTGTATCTCTAGTATAGGTCATTGATCTCTGCTCTAATATTAGATATTTCCCTTCTTGTGCCTGGGATTGGCTTAATTTGTTGATTCTCCAGTTCTTTAAGATATAAAGAGAGCTGGTGTATTCGGGATTTTTCAATTTTTTTGAGTGAGGCTTGGATGGCTATGTATTTCCCCCTTAGGACCATCTTTGCCCTATCCCATAGGTTTTGGACTTATGTGTCTGCATTTGCATTGGTTTCTGTGAACAGTTAAAAGTTCTTCTTTGATTTCCTCATTGATCCAAACATTCTTGAGCAGGATGGTCTTTAGCTTCCAAGTGTTTGAATTCTTTCCAAACTTTTTCTTGTGATTGAGTTCTAGTTTCAGAGCACTGTGGTCTGAGAATATGCAGGTAATAATCCCAATCTCTTTGTATTGGTTGAGATCTGATTTGCGATCCAGTATTTGTGGTCTATTCTGGAGAAAGTCCCATACGCATTCGAGAAGAATGAGTACTCTGTTGTTTTTAGAGTAGAATGTTATGTATATATCTATGGGTCTATCTAGTCCAATGTGTCATTCAAAGCTCTTGTTTTTGTTGACTTTCTGCTTAGATAATCTGTCTGTTGTTGGGAGTGATATGTTAAGATCCCCTACAATTAATGTATTATTATCAGTATGACTCTTTTTATTAAAAGTTGGCTTATGTAGTTGACTCTTACCATATTGGGGGCATAAGTATTTACAATTACTAGGTCTTCTTGGTGGATAGACCCTTTAACGATGATGTAGTGTCCTTCCTCATCTCTTATTATAGTCTTTTTTTTTCTTTTTTTTTCTCCCCAAATTTGTTTATTTTAATTTTTCAGTGTTACAAGATTGATTGTTCATGCACCACACCCAGTGCTCCATGCAGTACGTGCCCTTCTCGATACCCACCACCAGGCTCACCCATCCCCTCACCCCCTCCCCTCCAAAACCCTCAGTTTGTTACTCAGAGTCCACAGTCTCTCCTGGTTCATCACCCCCTCCGATTTCCCCCCATTCGCCCTTCCCTTCCTTCTCACGATGCCCTCCATGATTTTCTTTATACTCCACATGTAAGTGAGACCATAAGATAATTGCCT
>CM052809.1:70312640-70341786 GCA_028533885.1 Nasua narica
TATTACCAGGAGCTTAATATATTGATTTCCCCTGGCGTTGGGGGTTTAAAATTTTATGGGGACCCTGTGGTTATAGTCCTTTTGTTCTTTGGCTGGTCTTCTGGGGGAGGGGCCTGCCGCGTTGTTTTCCAGTCAGTCTTGCTTGGGTTGAGTCACCCTGCCCCCCAGTCAAGGGGCTGAGCTCTGTGGAAACCGGTTTTTCAGTCTCTCGCTCCAGGAAGGTTTTTGGCCTTTTGTAGCCTTTTCACCTTTTCAGGGAGTCCAAGCAATGAATCTACCCAGAATTCAGACCTCTGAGTTGCAGGAAGCCTGAGTCTCTGCTCCCCTCTATGTGGTTCAGAACACACACTCCCCTCTGCGAAATTTCTGCTCACAGCGCAGCCTGTTCGAGGTGGCGCGTGACCCCAGCCGCCTTTCTGTGGCTCCCAAGTGCGGACCTGGAAGGCCTGCGGCGGGTGGGCAGGGAATGTTGCAACCCCAGCCGCCTTTCTGCGGCTCCGCGAGGGGCGCCCGGGGGGTCAGGCTGCTTGCCCGCGTTCTCTCCGCGGCCAGCGGGGATCACTCAGGCTCTGCAGTGCGCTGTGAATGTCGCGGTGTCGGGCGCATACCGGGAAAAACTGGGGTTCGTGAACCACCGCAGACACTCAAAAAGGCGCTTGGAGCTGCGCGCCCGGCCCACAGGTTGTTGCAGAAAGCGGAAATCTGCAGGTTCAGGAATCGCGGACTGGATCCCCCACCAGTTCCACTTTGGGGCGCTTCTTCCTGGGAGAGTGGGTCCAAGTGCCGGTGCCCGCGACCACCCCCTTCCACTAGTTACTCCTCCGAACTTTTTGCCCTTTTTAAGTGTTTTTAACAGGCTCTACGTTAATCCTGGTTCCCCGGCCACCGGGCACTTTCCTTTGGGGTGTTACTGTCCTTGGTTAGCTTCTGGTGCCTCCCTCCCCCTTTTGTTTATCCTCCGATATCAGCTCGAGTGTTCCCCCTTTGCTTTTACCTCTCCACTGCTGTCTTCGGCTCTCGGAGAGATCCCGGGGTTACAAATCTTTCTCCTCAGGGTGATTTCATGGGTGTTCAGCGTGTTCTGGTAGATTTCCAGCTCACTTTTGGGGACCTGTTGCTGCAGGATCTCTTACTTCTCTGCCATCTTGCCCCCCCTCTTATTATAGTCTTTAGCTTAAAATCTAATTTACCTGATATGAGGATCGTTACCCCAACTTTCTTTTGAGGCCCGTTGGCATGAAAGATGGTTCTCCATCCCTTCACTTGCAGTCTGAGTGTATCTTTAGGTTCAAAATGTGTCTCTTGTAGACAGCATATGGACGGGTCCTGTCGTTTTATCCAGTTTGCAATCTTGTGCCATTTTATGGGAGCATTTAGGCCATTCACATTGAGAGTGATTGTTGAAAGGCAAGTTTTTATTGACATCATGTTGCCTGTGAAGTCCTTGTTTCTACAGATGGCCTCTGTAAATTTATGTTCTATATCACTCTTGAGGTCTTTCTTCTTTTATAGAAACCCCTCCCCCTTAATACTTCTTGTAGCACTGGGTTGGTAGTCACATAATCTCTTAGACTTTGCTGGTCTATCACATGTTTGGGGGTCTTTCCTCTCTGCCTCTAAGACATGAATACTTCTTCCATTCCCCAGATTAGGGAAATTTTCATCTACACTTTGTTCAATTATATCTTCTAGTATTCTCTTTATCTCTCCACCCCCTCAGGGATCTCAATAATTCTGACATTGGAATGTTTCATGGCATCAGTTATTTCCCTAATTCTGTTTTCATGGCTTCTAAGCTGTTTGTTCCATGTCTCCTCCTGATCCTTCTATCAGTTTGTCTTCTAGAACACTAATTCGATATTCTGCCTCAATTACCTAGGTGTTAGAGTATTTAGATTAGACTGGATCTCATTGATAGCATTTTTAAGTTCTGCCAGACCAGCTCTCACTTCTGCCATTAGAGATTCTATGTTGCCACTAATGGTCTTCTCCAAACTAGCCATTGTCTGGATAATTGTTACCATGAATTCTATTTTGGACATGTTGTTTATGTCCATATACAGTACTTCTGTGACAGAGGTCACAGTCTCTGAATTTTTCCCCTGTTGGGTGTTCCTCCTCCTAGTCATTTTGGTGAGAGGTGGTCGAAGGGATGTGTAGCTGAATATATCAACCATGTTCCAGACAAGGTACACAATCTCCATTGAGGATTCTCTGCCCCTGTAGAGATCCAGAAGTGTATAATCTTATATCTCAGGCTGATTTCATGGGTGTTCAGAGTGCTCTGGTAAATATTTAGCTCAGTTCAGGGGAACAGTTGAAATAGGGTCTTTTACTTTTCAGCCATGTTGCCCCTCCTATATTAAATAGTATTTAAAGAAATCTTTTGCAGGGGCAAAAGTTGTTTGGTTGTATGTATATAACCAGGTTTTAAATTTATTTCTCAAACGTGGCAGTTGAAGTAAGCAACTTAGATTAATAGATAATCAAACTTAAGGTGTGTTCTCCTTTAAAAATTAAAATGTAAACTTAGCCCTTAATTTGGATGGACACTGCCATAGAAAATGGTGTCAGATTATTCTGATACAGAAAAATCTTCATTGAAACAACTTGTAAATTAATAAGGTTAAAATGTGGGCAGTATTATAGAATCAATAGATACCTTTATGGAACACATGGATTCCTGTGGCCTGTTCAATTTAGAGAGCACCCGTATCAGCATTATCATTTGTCATTATGAATATAGTGAAAAACTCACAAAATAGAACGCCATTGGCATATATTAGGTATTGGACTTAAGTTTGCTTAACACTGTGATGTTATCATTGTCTTTCCTTTGACGGCACTATATAAGGTAAATGTAATGCTTATTAAGTATTATTTGAGTTGCTGTATATTTGAAACATTGTTTTCTGCAACAAAAATTGCTACATTATGTAGCCTTCATACTGAAGTACAAATACTATGGCTATATCAGCAGGATTATTGATATGAGTTCCATGCATGTGGAGTTAATTCAAAGTTATAAAATCTAATCCTTTTAATCTAGGAATATAAAAATAAAAAGATGGGGATCCATAAAAAAAGAATTGTTTTAAGTTTCCAAAGCTTTGTAAGGGGGAAAAAAACATTACCTGCAAAAACAGTCTATTTGGAAACAAAACTGCTGCACAGTAATAAGTTGAAGTTATTGTAATCTCTGTCCTTCTTCAAAGTGTTATAAGTCATAATGTCGATGAACCAGAGCTTCACTATTCTCTCATCATAAATAATGAGTTCTCAATGAGTAGGCGAGGAGATATAAGACTATTTAAGTGCCTTGATTTAGAGTAGTCAGTGAGCTCATAAAAGCAAAGAAGACAACTGGAAGTAAACAGCATGAAACAGATAAAGTAATTTAACATTGGGTTATTCTTTTGATGCTTGAAGGATATGCACAGTATATGGGTAAGGAAACAACACTGCCTCAGGAAAAGGAGGTGGTATTAGTCAAAGGGTACAGTTAGACAAGATGAATAAGTCTTAAGATATGCTGTCTAGAATAGTGCCTCTAGTTAACATAAGAGCTACTCTTCGAGCTAATTTTTCAGTGTACAATATTGTTATCACAAGTACTAACAATAATACCAGCAGGAGGAAACTTTTAGAAGTGATAGATATGTTTATGGCATAGATTATGGTGATAGTTTTACAGGTGGATATTTATCTCCAAACTCACTGAGTTATATACATTATATATGTACAGCTTTTTGTCAATCAGTCATACTTAAATACAGTGATTTCTTTTAAGTGTGAATAAATGCTGAGTTGGCTAATACAAAAGTCCATGTCAGCTGGTATATTAAATAACCTGATGAATTAAACCTAAATAGGATAATAAATTTTCTTAGATATATTTTGTATATACATGAGAACAAGAGTAATTTAAATGTTTTTCAAATATACATCATACTTTTGGTCTTTATGTAATTTCTTTCTAGATAAAGACACATTTTTGAATATTTTTTTATTTGACATAATATTTGTGAATTAAGGATTATAATTTCTATCTATACTTTGTAGCTGAAAATTTTTTGAGACGAAGAACTGAGTGAGCTAATAAAAACATCATTTTTTAAAAAAAAAAGGATTTGAAAAGAAAGCAAGCATGGTTTCATGGTAATACAATCATTGTATTAATAGTATTTAAATAAATATGACAAGAATTTTCCTGGATAATTATAATGGAGGGCCAAGGAGAAAACTCATCTGAATAATTTAAAGTAAAACATTTTAAACATGTGTATAAATAGGAAATTAATACCTCTCACCTTATAGAGAACTCAGCTATAAACTTCTTAGAATCTTATGCCATTTTGGCCTCTGCTGACACTTCAGCTGCTGGAACCACACATAATTCACTAACAAGTCATACATCAATGAAAGGATAATCCTTTTTTTTTTAACCTAGAACTAATCAAAATGCTGGAAGAGTATTAACACTGGAAAACACATCCTTAGGTATGATAACCCCAAACTTTTTTTTTCATTAAGTAATGAAAGAAGTCAAGAGAAAAAAAAAAAAAAAACACAAAAAGCAGTAAATCAAAATGAAAGTATTTGGGGTTTTTTCATGATTTTCTATTATGAAGCAAATTTGTAGTCAGAATATTATATCTAGAACAAAATTACTGAGATATTAAGAAGTATTAACGCAGAGGTTTGTATTGGTTTCCCACTGGTACTGGAACAAACTGTCATAAATGTAGTAGCTTAAAGTAACATAGATTTATTATCTGGTACTTCTGGACGTCAGAAGTTTGAAAAGAGTTACACTGGGCTAAAATCAAAGTGTCAGCTAGTATATATTCTTTCTCAAGTCCCCAAGGAAGAATCCATTTTCTTGCCTTTTTTAGCTTCTAGAGGCCACCCGTATTCCTGATTCGTGGCCCCACATCAGGAAGATCTCTGTTTCCATTCAACCAACCTGATTGTGACTCTACTGCTTCTTTTTTCTTAGAAGAACCCTTGTGATCACACTAGATTTATTGAGATAATCCAGGATCATTTCCCATCTCAAGATCCTAGAAGTAGTCAAAGTAAAAACAAATTTTTTGGCCATGCAAGATAACACAGTCGCAGGTCTAAAGACCAGAGGTGGACACCTCTGATAAACCATTATTCTGCCAACACACCCTTAAAGCACTGTGTATTATGGAAAACAAGGTGCTACCATAGAGTGTTATGCCTGGACAAAATGGTGGATCGAAGCTCCAGCTCTGCTAGTATCTAGCAGACACCTAGTGACACCTGCTATAAATCACTGATTCTGTGTATGTCTCCTTTTTCTAACCGGTATAAACAGAAGTCAGAATGCCTCCTTTGATGCATTTCCAGATAGGTCATAACAATCAAATGAGGTAACCTAGGTGAAAGCATTCTACAAAGTAAAACATAATTTATTTAAAAACAAAAAAAGGAGGAATTTATTCTGAGCTGCATCACTCATACACCTGGGCCTCTTCTCATTTTCAAATACAGTTTGGATTAGAATTAATAGATAAATAAGCAATCCATCCAGATGTGAAGTTCTCTTTGTAAAGTACATGAATGAGGGAGGGCCTTTTTCATCCAATCTACATGTTTAAAGCAATTTGCCATATTTCCAATCCAAATTTATGTTGCTGCTATGATGGAACATTTGCATCTGTGAATGAACACATTAGGAAAAGAGAGAGACTATTGCCTTCAAAGCTGTTAGTGTCATCTTTAATCACGTCTGAAAGATAAAACATTTATTTGATATTGAATGGACATCTGTCTTCCTGTGGCAACCCTGTGGATGCAGTGATACACATATTTTTAAAAATTTCTCATGGAGAGGCACCTGGGTGGCTCACTTAGTTAAGGGTCCAGCTCTTGGTTTTGGCTCAGGTCATGATCTCAGGGTCATGAGATTGAGCCCTTGTCAGGATCAGTACTCAGCAGAGTCTGCATGAGATTGTTTTTCCTTCTGCCCCTCCTCACCTGCTCACATGTGAGCTGTCTCTAAAATAAATAAATAAATAAATGAATAAGTTTATATGTATTTTGTTCTCATGGGAAGTTAAACATTTTCCCAGGTATTTTTATACATGTTCTGAAGACAGAATAGATTTTGCTCTAAATGATAAATTTTAATAATTGCAATGGAAATAAAAACCTAATTAATCAGTTCATTTTCTATTGCAACTGTATTTTTATCCCTTCCCTTTAGATGCACAAATCCTTTATGAAAGTCCACTACTTCACTGACCTGGATCTTCACCCTGTATTGTACCTTTTGGGCCATTTTACTAAGATAAAAAAAGCTTAGTCTAACAAATGAGATCACTGAGTAGTACATTAGTAATAATTTTTCCTTCAGTAGTTGCTTAACAGTTCTTGATTTCAAAATTTCTCTTTTTTGGTCACTAATACACATATTTTCTTCATATATTTCCCGGCTTTCACTTCAAGGATTCAATAATTTTCAGTTATTTTTTGAAAGTATTACATTTTAGAATGTTTTCACAGATAATTTTTGTCACTATTACTACAAAATAAAAAGTCAATCTCATACATCGTTTGCCTAGTTTCTTCCCATCGTCACATACTATGTAAGTATAATATTACAGCTAAAATCTGATTATATCAACTTTGAGTATCACCAGTTTCACATGCATTGTGTGTATATATATTTTATTCAGTTTTCACCTGCGTACAGTTGCGTGACCATCAGAACAGGTTTGTCTGTATTATAGTACCTCTAGGTGTCTCCACAGACATCCTTTTTTAAAATGTCTTTTTTTTTTAAAGATTTCATTTATTTATTTATTTGACACAGAGAGATCACAAGGAGGCAGAGAGGCAGGCAGAGAGAGAGGGGGAAGCAGGCTCCCTGCTGAGCAGAAAGCCTGATGGGGGGCTCCATCCCAGGACCCTGAGATCATGACCTGGGCTCTAGGCAGAGGCTTTAACCCACTGAGCCATCCAGGCGCCCCTCCACAGGCATCTTTTTATCTTGTTCTTCTTACTCCCTTCCTCCATATTCTTCTTTTCTGACATAGTTGCCAGTGAAGAAAGGAATATTTTCAATAAACAGTCCTGGAAAAAACAGATGGACAAACACCCAAAAAAACCCCTTAATTCAAATCTCATGCCAAATACAAATCAACTTTACTTAAAATCTTTAGGTCTATGATCCATTTGGAGTTAACCTTCAAACTTCTAGAATAAAAATGGGAGGAATTTACCTTTTAGCTTCTAATATAAATTACAGATACTAAACATAAAATAAAAAACCCTAAAAATACTAGAAAATGTTCAAAACTAAAGGATAAAGACCCATTTAACAAGCTCTAATATGAAGGAATCCTAAGAGAACTGTTGAATTTAATTACATACTTTTATAAAAACAGTTTAATATTATGTCAGGAACAATTTTTTTTAAGTAGTAATAGACTGGGGAAAATATGTAAAGCTTATGCAACAGAAAAAAATTATAAAATGAATGAAAAAAACCAATAATTGGAAAAGTTTGTAAATACACAAACCACAAAAACATTAAAATTTTTTTTTTTTAAGATTTTATTTATTTATTAATTAGAGACTGAGAATGAGAGGGGAGAAGGTCAGAGGGAGAAGCAGACTTCCCGCAGAGCCGGGAGTCCGATATGGGACTCGATCCCGGGACTCCGGGATCATGACCTGAGCCGAAAGCAGTCGCTTAACCAACTGAGCCACCCAGGTGCCCTAAAATTACTTTTAAATAAAAGCAAATATTTAACCTCACATGCTCTCTGGGAAGTAAAAAGGACAAGGATTTTTCCTTCACCACTCTATAAAGTAAAAATGAAGAAAACCAGATACATCTAATATATTTGGTAATGCTAAGAATTGGCCTAATTGTTGGAAAAGTTTCATGAATATTTCAACAGAATATTAATTGGTATAACATTTTTGAAAAGCAGTAGTATGATAACTCTTTGTTTAAAATGTCCCATGATTTATAGATTTCAAAACTGGAAACCTATATCTACACTCCCCTTCACCTATTTTTTTTCTTTTTTTCCCTTCACCCATTTTGCCCATAACTCAACCCTCCTTCCCCTGTCAACCAGCAATCTACCTCAATTTATGTGGATAATGTGGTTTTTCATTTGTTCTTTACATTCCACATATGAATGAAATCATATAGTATTGGTTTTCCTCAGCCTAACTTAATTCTCTTAGCATAATATACTCTAGGTCCATCTATGTTGTCACAAGTGGCAAGATCTCATCTTTTCTATGGTTGTGTAATAACCCATGACCTATAAAACACATCTTCCTTATCCACCATCTATTGATGGATAATAATTTGCTTCCTTCTCTCAACCACTGTAAATAATGCTGAAATAAACATAGGGCTACATGTATCTTTGAGTTTGTGCTTACATTATCTTTGGGTAAATACCCAGTAGTGGAATTATTGTAACATACTGTATTTCTACTTTTAATTTTTTGAGAAAACTCCATACTATTTACCATAACAGTTGTATCACTGTACATTCCCACCAACAGTCCATAAGGGCTCCTTTTTCTCCATAGTCTCACCAAAACGTGTTTCTTTTGATTTTAGCCATTCTGACAGTGTAACCTGAGAGCTCATAGTGGTTTTGATTTGCATTTTCTTGATAAGTCATGTTAAGCATCTTTCAATGTGGCTGGTGGCCATCTATATGTCATCTTCGGAAATACGGTTATTCAGGTCCTTGGTTCATTTTTTAATTAGATTGGGTTTTGGTGTTGAGTGTAGAAGTTTTCAGTGTGTTTTGGATATTACCTCCTTATGGGGATATATCATTTGCATATATGTTCTCCCATTTAATAGGCTGCTGCTTTGTTTTGTTGGTTTTCTTTGCCAAATCTTTTTATTTTGATGTAGTTCCAATACTTTATTTTTGCTTTTGTTTCTCTTGCTGTAGGAGACATACCTAGAACAATGTGTCTATAGTCCATGTCATAGAAAGTACTGCTAGGTTCTCATCTAAGGTTTTCATGGTTTCAGGTTTCATATTTAGGCTTTTAATGCATTTTGAGTCTATTTTTGTGTATGGTATAAGAAATTGTTTCATTGGTCCAGTATTCCCAGCACCATTTGTGGAAGAGACCGGCTTTTACCCATTGTATAATCTTAGCTCCTTTGTCACAGATCATTTGATCATATAAGCATGGGTTTATTTCTTACTTCAGTCCTCTTAATCTTAGATTTGTTTTGTGGCCTCTATTCCGGCGGTTGTTCCATGCGCATTGAAAACAATGTGCATTATTGAATAGAATATGTATCTATTAGTTCATTGTGGTCTAGTGTATCAGTCAGGGACAGTTTTGTTGATTTTTTTTCTGCCTGAATGATCTATCCATTGATAAAAGTGGCTGTTAAAATCCCCCCAAATTAATGTATTTGATTTTTGTCAAATCCTTTTGTTTGATTAATCCCTTTATCACTATATAATACCCTTCTCTATTGTTAAAATCTTTGTTTTAAAGTCTACAGTGTCTGAAATACTGCTACCCATTTTCTTCTTTTTTGTGGGCATTCATAATGCCTAACTAGATAAGATCTAATAAACACATGCCTCCCTAGATGAGGCTAATTGAAAAGTAAAGAAGGAATGTCCAGAAAATTGGGCCTCCTTTAAAGTTTCTGGGCTGAAAACAGCTGGAGCCTTGCAGTTCAATACACTCACCCAAGGAGCAAATGTTTAGGAGAAGCATTTATCTTTGGTGGCCACGCACTGCCTGTTTGCACGCGTGTCACAAGCACAGCTTATTCTAATCACGTGGTGCTCCTTATGTCACGGTCTTATTAAGGCTTTTTCTTTCTGTTTTTCTTATTTCCTTGCTGTATTGATAACATTCACAATAAAAGTGGAGGCAGAGTTTGGCTCGGAACCTTTTGCCACTAGAGCATCTGGTCCCCTTACCCTCTCCTTTCTCCTACTAAGGTATCTGGAAGAATTTTTCATTTGCTACCTCAGGGTTGGCTGGCCAAACCCATTTTTTTGCTTCCATTCACGTAGTAAACATCTTTCCATCCTTTCACTTCTATTCTGTATATTTCTCTATACCCGAGATGAATTTCTTATAAGCAGCATATAGCCGTGTCTGGTTTTTAATCCATTCTGCCACCCTCTATCTTTTGAAGAAAGCACTCAGTACATTTCCATTTAAAGAAATTACTGGCAGGTATGTACTTAGTACCATATTGTCAACTGCTTTCTGGTGGTTGTGGTAGTTCTTTTCTGTTCCTTTTTTCTTCTCTTCTCTGTGATTGATGAGGTTCTGTAGTGTTATAGTGGGTTTTCTTTTGTATGTTCCTTAAGGTTGCGGATATGTGGTTACTATGAAGTTTATAAATAACGTGCTAAATATATGGTAATCTGTATTAAGTTGAAGTTCAAATACATTTTTTTTACTTCTCTACATTTTATGTATATACTGTCATCTTTTATATCTTTTCGGTAATAATTTTCTTACCTGTAACAATGGCATTTTCTTTTCCACTTAAAGATGTACTCGTAACATTTCTTGTAAGGCTGCTTTAGTGGTGGAAAACTCCTTTTATTTCTCCATCAATTCTAAAAAAAAAACAAACTCTATGTTTATATGTCATGCTTCACCCTTCTGGCCTACAAATTTTCTGCTGAAAAAGTAGTAATCTTACAGGGTTTCCCTTGTACATAATATTTTGCTTCTCTCGTGCTATTTTAAAAAATCTCTTTAATCTTTGACACTTCAATTGTATGTGGTGGGGTAGACCTCTTTGGGTTTATCTTCTTTGGAACTCTCAGTGCTTCTTGAAACTGAGTCTCTATTTCCTCCCCTAGGTTAGGGAAGATTTCAGCCATTATTTCTTCAAATAAGTTTGATTTCCCCTTTCTCTCTTCTTTGGATGGGACTCCTATAATGTCAGTGGGTGTTCACTCAATGTTGAAGAGATCACTCAACCTATTGTTTAAAAATTCTTTGCTCTTTTTGCTGTCTAGCTTGGGTACTTTCCCTTACCCTGTCTTCCAGTTGACTTACATTTTTAGGCACTTGCTAATCTCCTGTTGATTCTCTCTAGTGTATTTTTTCAGTTACTGTCTCCTTTAACTTCTGATTGGTTCTTTTTTTTATATTCTGTCTCTTTTTTGAAAGTCTCAGTGAGTTCTTTAACTCTTCTTTCCAGCCTGGAGAGCATCTTTACAATTGTTACTTTAAATTCTTTATCAGGCATAATGCTTTTCTCCATTTCATTTTGTTCTTTTTTCTGAGGCTTGGTCTTATTCTTTCTTAAGAAACAAATTCTGTGTGTGTGTTTCTATGGATTTGTGGAACTGCTAGTTCTAAACTTGAAGGAATGCTCTAATGTATGCTTGTCCTCTATGTAGACTCTAGGTACTAGGTGACTTTTTAACTGGTTGGTTGTAGCTGTGCCTGTGCAGGGGTGACAGCTAAAGCTGAGTGGGTACAAGCCGGGGGCGGGGGGGTCCCAGGATTCTATATGCTGAAAGCACTCTGGTAGGATAGCTGAAGTTAAAGTGGAGTCACATGGTGCGGGGGGCAGGGGGTTCCTTGTAGGGTGGTTCCAACAGTGGTAGGCATGGATTGGGGGGTTTCTGAGCACTCTATGCGGGGGGCACCCTGATGGCTGGATCCAAAGATGACTTCAGCCAGGAGGTACCAGAGCACTCTGTACCAGGGGTGCTCTCTCACCAAGTAAGAGTTTCAGCAGCTCCCTGTTTGGCAGAGTTCTAGGACTGGCTCCTTTACATTCTAGTTGTTCTTTTAAATTGTGGCACCGTGTGTGTGTGTGTGTGTGTCCGTCCCTAGGCAGAGGTGGCCTAGGGGACCTGGAACTTGCTGAGGCTACATAGACATTATGGTGCCGAGATTCTGCTCCTTTTCATGTTATTAAGGTGGCTGGGGAAGGGGGGAGCTTACATTTACCTTGAGGATCAACTAAATATCCACTAACAGAAATATTCTTTAAATCATGGGACAAAAATACAGCATACTGTTAAAAAATCATGTACAATGAAATATTCATATGTACAACCAAGGAAGTTCTCCAAGTTCTATTTAAAACACACACGTACACAATTTATAGAAAATTACCCAGATCACAAAACTACAAGCTCTTTCATCAATACTCACGCAGAGTTCCATTACAATTCTGTATAGCTTGTGTTGTTAAAATGCACTGACCATGTTTGGAACATAGATATACATATGCCATCCTGCAACACTGACTTTTTGAAAAGTAAAATGACGGTGTTGAAAAGGAAAATGTTCTTTCATGCTAATCACTGTCAGTCCATTATAACTCTTAGGAGATAAAAACATACTGCATGAATGTTTACCAACTTCAAACTCCTAAGACCCTATCAACATTTTAGCAGTATATTTTAAAAATATTTGATATGTAATGGGACAATCATGTTTAAATGTGAAAGACAAGTTTCACTCGAAAATAACAAATTAGAATTTAAAGGAACGGGAACTTCACATCCACTATTGTGTTTCATTCAGGAATACCAGCTTGTATGATAAACCATTTTCAAACATGTGAGGCTGTCAATATACAACAAGAATTTGATTTTACTGCTCATCTTGCTTATAATCTCTCTACCTGGAGGTTACAGAAAACATTCTACTTCAGACTCTTGAATAAAAATGATACATGTAAGATATTAAAACTCAGATGAGAAGCTTCTATATAATTGACTTAATCAAAAGGGAAACTATTCTTTAGTCAGCTTACTAGGTGAGTGCTAAACTTGGGAATAAGCTTTAGCAGGTTTAATAATGTCAAAGCTTTTCATGTTGCTACCCAATAGAGAAGAAATGACCCTAACAAGCTTCTAGAAAGGAAGTCAAACAGATGCATAAATTAAAAAATGCATAAATTAAAAGTGTATTTAACACCTTTTAATTTTCATTGGTAAAAAAGCCTAACTTTAAAAAATCTTTCTTTTATGATCACCTGCTGCCTTGGTGTTCCCTAAGAAAAGTAAAGCTTAATGAGATATTCTTATGTAACAATAGAGGTTCCTAAAAGAAAATTAGAATGCTTTCTCCTGAAGGGATTTACAGATTAATTTGCACAATCTCTTCAATATAAGGGAGGAAATGAAAGAAAACATTATAGAAATGGGAAGAATTTTTTCTTTCCCCTCCCCCTATGTGTCAATTGTGCAGAGAGCCTTGGCTGCCTTCTCCCAGTGGTATAATCTTAGGTCTTCATGCAGGTGGCTCACTACTCAGTCAGCAAGGACAGGTAAGCATCCGAGCAGAATGTTCAGAGGCTGGGAAACATATTCTACACCTTGAGTATGACCTGCCTAACTCTTCAGCTCTCCTTACTGTATTTTTTACTTTCGTTTGGTCTTTGCTGAGGAGTGAGGAGGAAAAAAGTATAAGAAATTTAGAATTTATCTGTGACTAATATCCCCTCCTGGTATACATACAGGCTGGGGACAGACTCCCCCAACCCTACGCACACAGCTAGTGACAGGGAAAAACACAAGAAAAAAAATAGACTCCCTGTTTCACAAATGACCTCAATAATCTCTATTCTATTATATATTAACCTGTATCCATTATACTGGATTTTATGTGGTTATGAAACTGTGTTTTCCTGGGGCTCATTAAGCCTTTGTGGTTTCTCACTCAATTTTATGTTCTGTGGTTACCAAAAGTTATGTCCAAGAATGTCATGTGAAAAGCCACATTTTAAAACTATAATGAGCAGTCTTAGTTAATACTTAGAATGTATTAATTGTCGATCCCTGTGACTGTGGCTCTGATCAGCCATGATATAGATAGATGCATGGGAAATTATCTTTCTTGAGAAACAGCAATGCTGCTGTGCAGCTGAGATCACAGGAAAAAAAGGAAACTAAATATGCTATGTAAGAGCGCCAATAGGCAGCTGCCAGCCAATTTCCTATACACTGTAAAATTGGAGTTTGAGACAGCCATTGGAGAGCTCTATTAATAATAAAGGGAAGAATCCTCTGAAAATGAACATAATAAAATACGGGAGTTTCATCAAGAATTGGCCATATTAAATAGTAATAAGGAGGACTTCACTACGTAATTTTTCTAACTGAAGAGGCAGTTCCCAGGGAGAGAACTTAATCTCTGAATTTAAGAAACAGGCAAGGTGCAGCCAAAAAAATAAAGCTACCCAAACTAGGAAGGACATGACCACAGACGTGTCTGCACCAGGAACCACTGGCTTGTGTGGCTTCCTTCCTCGGAGTAAAAATTAGCTGGTAACTGTTAAGAATTACATAGCTTCCCTCTGCCAGGGTCCATGTAGGAAAAAAATTTAGCTACTATTAATTCTTTATTTCTCTGCCCTTCCAATTTTGATTATAATTTAGCTAATATTTTTGCATTATTACAATAAGTTAATACTCCCAATGTTGCAGTTAATGAAAAAATAAGGAAAATCTCTACTCTCAAAGCTTTTAGTTTAGTTTTTGAACTTAAAATTGTGACTAATAAACTACCTAGAGAGGAAGAGAAATACCAGGAAGAGAATCCAACTATGTTTCCATTTACTTTAAAACTATCATTAAACATACACAAAATCAAAGTCTGCCCACCAGAGCTGTTTCACAATTATCTCCAGTGGCCACAAAATATAAACAAACAAAAAACCAAGTACCTTAAGTATATTTTTTTGCTATATACATGTTCATAAATAAGTGATACTGACTCTATGGTAAGTTTTTTACCAAGGGGGTTTTATAAAGGGCTCATTTTAAGAAAGCTCAGCAAACTCATGAAATCATTCAAACAGAACCATCTTAATACTCGGAATATTATCATATTTTCTATTACTCTGACATAAAAATTAGAATACGAGTACATTTTCTCTATGCTTGCATTGCTAATATTAAAACATCAACTTTACTTGTAACAAAATTTCCAGGTTCATCCTTTCTGAAGTAGTAACACCACCACCAAAGTCTTCAGTTTTAACAACATCTATCTACGTTCATCTCACCAGAAAAAGTGAGAGGACACTGCCAACAAACTTATTCTATCTTCCTAGTATTTAAAACTAGAAAAAATGCCTCTGTTTCAAAAGATAATGTCTACTTTTTACACACTTAACATGTGTTCCATTATAACCTAAATTAGTCTTACCTTCTGTACAATTGTTACTAGACATTTTGACTCAAATTAATGTTCTAGATATCAGAAAGTGTTCACTTTTGAACCATAGCAACACTACAAAGTCAAATGGCTGAAGAATACTTAAAACAGATAGCTTTCCATTAATAGGTGAGATCTTTGAGACCATCTGTAGGTATCAGGATGGGAGTTGTTTGTCATATAAGAACAGCAGATCCAACTACTACACAACACATTTACTGTTTTTGTTTTGTGAGGAAGGGGGGATAGGTCTTTCGAGAATCAAGATAGTGACAAAGAAAAATCTTTGTAAATGATTAAACCCTGTCCACATGAAAATAAAATAGATGGACTGCAGCTCTGGAATATTCTCTTGTTTCAGAACATAGATCTCATTTTGTAACATCCATGACTATTGTACAATTACTAGGTTCTAGGGGAAAAAAGTACATGCCCCTGCTGAAACTATTCTGGACAGGACCTTGTAAAGAATTCTCACAGCTCAGCACTTAGAGAAAGTCTAGAGAAAAACATGTGTCAGGAAGAAGCCTGTTCTAGGAAAGGAAAGTCGATTGGCATTATACCTGGTGGTGTGCCACAAGTCTCTTAAAAAGAATTTATTTTAATTTTAAGCATTTATTAAGATGAAGCTATGTTTGTGTGTGTGTGTATATATATGGATTGATTTTTTTTTTCTGTTCTCATCGGTGATTACCACTGTGGCATATCATCTAAGGAGTTGTTGGTTCCCTCTAGTATATTTTTCATTTCATTTCTTGTCTCCTTCAGCTCTGCTTGGTTCTAAGATCTGTGAGCATCCTTATGGTCATTACTTTTAATTCTTTATCAGATAAATTACCTCCGATTCATGAGGATTTTTTTTTTCTGGCATTTTATCTTTTTCATTTGTTTGGAAGTGAATGCTCAGTCTCCTCCTTTCGTTGGCCTTTTTGTGTTGGCATTAGGCAGAACACGTACCCACCTCTCCCCATCCTGAAACTGTTGTCTTGGGTCAGGACATCCTCTGGGGCCACGGCTAGCGTGGCGTGGGCAGGCTTGCCCGGGCATGCTGCACTGGGGCTGCCCCAGCATCTGGCTGGAGTGCAAGCAGACGTGAGCTGGGACTACCTGACATGAGCTCGAGTCTCAGGGCACACTGGCCTAGCCCTAGTAGGCTGGCTAGAATGCCTGGATCCTATCTGTTAACAGTACTGAGCTCCAGCATTTCCCAGCCGATTTGGCAGACAGTCCAGGATTACCAAGTAAATTTCCTTCCATTATAGTATAGTTGCCCTTCAAGCTGTTGGCTTTTTGTGGTGTGTCAGGGCAAGGGAGTCTGGGTGTGGGCCCCTCACTGACAACCTTCCCTCCCGCAGATTTCTGCATTGAGGATGGGGTTTCTGTTGTTACCATGTCTCTCCTACTTTTCTCTATGTGGTCCCTCCATTGTTGTTGTATAGATAGATGATGGCTTGTTCAGATCTCAGTTCTTCTTCAAGAGGAATTGCTCTCAGTGTAGGTGTAGACTGAGTGTGTTTGTGGGTGGATGTGAATTCAGGGTTTTCCTCCACTGTCACCTTGGATACTTTGAAAGCTTCCCTCTGGGGGTGCCCCACCCCTTGGCTCCAGGAAAGGACAAGACTGGAGGGATGCTCAGGGAAAGCCAAAAGCAGATCCAGGTGCTGGGACTGAGACTGCAGCCAAGGCACATGAATGCCACCTGCATGCCTCCACTTAACATGTGTCACTCTCCTCTCCCTCGTCCGAAGGTGAGGCTACCAAATAGGACAAACAATACAATGACACAGCCACCTCCTTGAAGGCAGGGATGAAAGAAGGCACCAAGCTGTCCATTAGGGAGTGCCACATACTCTCAGTGGCCTACACGGACCTGGTCAGGCTAGAGGATCTATTCAGTGCTTTCTCTCCAGCAATGACCAGAAAACAGACCCTCGTACAAAACGTTGCAGCTGATAAAGAACTATCAGGACAAAGTGGAGTCCACATGCCTCCTGGAATTGTTGGATAAGTATTTGAAGCCCAGGCAACTACTCCAGAGAGTAATGTCTTCTATCTGCAAATGAAGGGAGATTATTCCTAGGATGATTTTTTAAAGATGCAAATGGTGATGATGATCAAAAACAAAGGATAGTTTCCAAGGAGCATACCAAGTGGCTTTCGTAAAAAACAAAAAAGAAATGTAATCCACACCCACAATCTGCCTGGGGCTGGCTCTTAACTTCTCTGTATTTTACTGTAAGATCCTTAATACCCCCGAGGTTGCCTGCACAGTGGCTAAAATGACTTCCGACAAGGCCACTGCAGAACTTGATATTCTGAACAAAAACTCATAGGGACGGCAGTTTTATCAGTTGCTTAGAAATAACACATGGACAACAGAGGGCAGGAAAAGAGTATGACTGTGGCAAAGGGAAAGAAAACTTAGTGCATAAAGGGTATCAGCGTTCTTCCCCTCAAGAAAGCTTTTTTACATATCTCTATTCCTTATAGACTTTGGATTTTCTAGGAAAGAAACCCATTCATGTCTATGGAATCAACTTTTCTGACCGCAGTTTTGGGAAACCTGTATTCATTTATTTGTGTTTGTCTTGGTCTCTATAGTGTTCAGTTACTACTGTAAGTACTAAAAACCCAAGTTTAAATATACGAAAGTATCTTCCAAACACTGATGTGAAGATTAAGAACATAGTTGGTATTCTAAAATCTGAACCAGGTGAGGTGCCGGGTGGCTCCATTGGTTAGACAACTTACTTTTGACTTGAGGTCAAGTCATGATGCCAGTGTTGTGAGATGGAACCCCAAGTCAGGCCCCGTGCTCCACATGGGGACTCTGCTTGAGATTCTCTCTCTCCCTCTCGGTCCCTCCCCTTACTTGCATGCACCCTCTCTCAATAAATACAAAATCTTAAACCTGAACCAGGTCTGCAAGGGACTGTGTTCTATATTATGGTGATGATATGAAAATGTAATTAATTATGATATAAAGAGTATTCTATATAACTTATTAATTTGTACATTCCTGCCCTTATTCTTCTTCAGGAATTTCCTTTCAATAAGAAATTTTCCTTGCCTAAATGTATTACAGTATCGTAGGAATCTAGAAATATTTGATTGAATAGAACAATTTCTGGCCTAGGGTTCAGCAACGGAAATGCCTTCTATATCATATATATGATGGAGGTTGTCTGTATGTGTGACAACGAGGAGGTCCCTTATTCATTCTTCTGCTGTTTAGGTTGATAAGTGTTCTTCCCAGTAAATACCCACTTAAGCATCCCCTGTAACCCTAAAACCGGCAGGCGGGGGGGGGAGGTGGCTGCCTGTGAGCATGAATCTAAGTGATTACTGAGATCCTACACTCTGGGACACTGACCAGTCTTGGCATTATATCAACTACTAGGAGTTATTAAAAATAAAATAGGCGGGGTGCCTGGGTGGCTCAGTTGGTTAAGCTCCTGCCTTTGGCTCAGGTCATGATTCCAGGGTCCTGGGATGCAGAGCCTGCTTCTCTCTCTCTCCCTCTGCCTGCCTCTCTGCTTGCTTGTGTTCTTTCTCTATCTCTCTGTCAAATAAATAAAATAAAATAGGCTACTTGAAGAGTCACATAAATTTGAGAGATAACCAAGAGCCATAGCACAGTTGAATGATAAGTTTCACCTTACGTAAGACTAAGCCTTCAAGACTGAGAGAGATTGCTGTTTTATCTAACGCACAGAAACAACACAAAGGGTCAGGCCAAATGAAAATAGAGGAGTACATTCCAAACAAAATGAAATAAACCACAGGAAAAACCCTTAATTAAGTAGAGGTAATTTACCTGATAGTGAGTGAATTACCAGAAGAAACTGTCGGTCAACTTTAAGACATGACAGAGAAACCCCACAACAGCAGCAAAAAGAAAAAGAAAATAGATAAAAAGACAACATCCAGCAGAGGAACACTGGCATTACAGTTGTCTCAGAAGGAGAAGAGAGGTGGGCTGAAAACTTAGTTGAAGATATAATGGCTGAGGTAGACCCCAGTACTAAAGGACCCAGGGGGCTGCCTCCCCCACCCCACAGTGGCACATGCGAGGACCTGTGTCCCTTGGCTATATACGAGGGGAGTTGGAGCAGCAAATGTAGCAAAGGCAGAATGTACAATGTGACAGCTCTTGGGTAGGGAGATGGAGGGTTTTGAGGGGGCATTCATGGCAGGGGAAGTGCCACTCCTGACTGTATTTCTGAACCTGTAGGAGCTGCCACTACAACCAAGTGACTGAGGTTTCACATGGCGGGAAGAACAAAGTGGTGGGCCCAGTTAAAGGGAAAAAGAAAACAATGGCTGAAAAACTTCCCTAACCGGTAGAGACAAACAGACACATAGTTCCTGGAAGCTCAGATTCCAAATAAGAGGAACCTAAAGAGACCCAAACTCAAACACATAATTAGAGAAAAGGTGGGACTCCTAAAAGGAGCAATGGAAAAATAACTTGTTACATACAAGAGAACTCTCAATAAACTCTCCGATTTTTCAGGAGAAACTGTAGGCCAGAAGGGAAGGTTAGGATATATTCAATGTATTGAAAGAAAAGAATTTCCAACCAAGAATACTAAGTCCAGTAAAGTTATTATTCAGAATTAAGGAGAAAGACTTTTCCAGATGAGCAAAAGCTAAGAGTTCATTACTAAATCAGCCTTGAAAAAAATGTTAAAGAGAGTTGTGAAAGAGAGGATGCTAATTAAGTAACAAGAAAACATATAAAAGCATAAATCTTACTGGTGAAGGAAGTATAAAAGAAAGGTAGTAGATTAATCACTTACAAAGCTGTATGAAGGTTAAAAGACAAAAGTTGTAAAAAGTGACATCAAAAACAAAACTTGTGAAAGTATAGTTTCAAAATGTATTTGAACTTGTTATCAAATTAAGAGATTGCTGTAAATAACAAGTTTTTTTATGTAAACCTCATGGTAATAAAGCAAAACCTGTAATATATGCACAAAAGATGATGAGAACGGACTCTAAAAAAGCCACCAGTCATCAAACCACAAAGGAAGAGAATAAGAGGAAATAAAGGAACACAGAAACTACAAAAATGTCAGTAAGTGCATACCTAAGTTCTCCAATCAAAAGACATAGGCTAGTTGAATGGATTTTTTAAAAAATACATCTATATGTTGTCTACAAGAACCTACCTTCTGATATAAGGAAATAATAAGAATGGAAGAAAAGATAAATCGTCTATGCAGAAAAATTCC
Organism: Nasua narica; assembly: GCA_028533885.1. NCBI lineage: Eukaryota > Metazoa > Chordata > Mammalia > Carnivora > Procyonidae > Nasua > Nasua narica. The sequence goes on from CM052809.1 coordinate 70,333,076, forward strand.
AAATTATATAGGTACTATGCTTTTAGGAGGGGGAGGATTACTCCCTATTTCCTAAGACTGGGCTGTACACAGTGACTTTTTTTCAAAAGAATACAGTATGGAGTATGGCAAGGGTCAGATGGCAATAACGTCTCAATGGAGAAACCTGACAAATGCTACCTTACTTAGGTGATTAAGGTCAACATCAATAATAATAAATCACATTAATAATGCATACCCTTGGTATGATGTCAGTTTACTTCTGTGGTTCTCCTCCTTAAAACCCAATCCCAGTCTACTCATGAGGGAAACATTAGAACATTCCAACAGATGAGCATCGTTGAAAATACCTGACTCTTGCTCTTCAAAACTGCCAAGGTCATCAAAAAAAAAAAATCTGAGAAAATGTCACAGCCAAGAGAAGCCTAAGGAGATATGACTAAATGGAAGGTAGCCTGAATGGCATCCTACACACTAGGTAAAAAAAATAAATATAAACAAACTGTCAACTTCAATAATGATTATATTTGATCATTATAACAGATGTATCACATAAGAGGTTAAATGGGGAAACTGGGTATGGAATATATGAGAACTCTTTAACTATTTTTTCAACATTTACAAAAACCTAAAACTGTTGCCAAAAAGTGGCAAAAAATATATTTAGGAAGGAAAACAAGAAAATTTAGAGAAATATTCACTGACAAAAAAGGTGTTGAAAGATTTTTAGTCCTTTAAATCTGAGGATATTGAGCTACAAAGACTATCAGCCAAATGACATAATCAAATGTAAAGAAAATAAAATATATTATATATTGCACAGAATGTACATACACTCAAATACATTCACTCAAATGATATTCTGTCAAATCATTTTCAAAAGTAGTACAAATGAAGAGATTGTTTCATTTATTTCTAGTAAGCGAAAGTTTTTATTACTCAAAATAATTTCATGGCCATTAGAATTAAGAATAGCTTCTTGCAATGATATATTCAAAGTTAAAAACCATTTAGGATTGTATTAAATATTTATGCTGCATCACCTTTTATTTCTTCTTTACATGTCTGCAATATGTAGGCTACTTTTCTTTAGAAAGTTCTGAAAATGTGAGAAAACAAAGGAGACAGAATAGCTCCTCATGTTCAGAAGCTAGTCTGATTTATGAAAGCCATTTATTTTCCCATTTGATAAACAGTCTCACATTACATCAACTTAAGGGTCACTCTGAGACACAACTGAGAAAGAAAGGCCACTTTGTAATTTTGTCGAAGTACAAATAAAAAGTTCACTGTATCACTCACGAGAAAATGAACATTTTTTTACTAAATGGGTATATTTTACTTCTTTATCCAATCACAGAATTGCCCCTGCTTTCTGACAGGATCCGTTCCAGAGAGCACATTCTTCCTTAGACCAAAACTAAATCCTGAGAGGGATTCTAATACTCTTATGAGATGCTTCCTGTCACTGACATGTGTACCCAACTTGTTCACTGCTAATGACTCTGGCAAAAAGTCACTGAGAAAGCAGGATACTATCATCACAAAAATAGAGAGCCTTTACACTTAAGAAGTTCTTATCAGTAAATTCTGCAAATTACCTACACTTGGGGAAAAATTACTTTGGCTAGCATACTAGTTCTTGCAGGACATTGAATAACTTCTTAGTGTTCAACTTCTTACTGCTCGATATTGAGTAAATACTATCTTTTCAGTAATCGAGGGGAGGAATGCCATTTCTCTCATCCACTTGACCTAAATCTTCCCAACTACTCCATTTGTCCTACTGTCCCCTCTATTTATTGCTCTATGTTTGACTTCTCGGTTTATAATATTTCAATAGTACTGGTACAGAACAAGCTGTTATATAGGGGCTGACTTAGTACTTTATAAAATCAAAGATTTCTGAACCATAAAAAGGGATCAGATCTACAGTGTGCAATTTCCAGAATATAAATACGAAACCCATATGTGCTTTAAAGGCCACTGTCATTAGTAGAGTATAATGTAAAAGTATTCTACAAAGTTTATATCCTTATGCTCAAAGTATCAAATTCAGGGATATAATTTCCTCCAATTTCAGTTCTGTGTCTAACTCAGACACAAACACTGGGTGTAAAATTGGGCAGCTATATATGTGGTTACTCAGTTTCTTTCTTCTTCTTTTTTTAATTTTTTTTAAAGATTTTATTTATTTATTTGGCAGAGAGAGATCATAAGTAGGCAGAGAGAAAGGAGGAAGCAAGCTCACCGCTGAGCAGAGAGCCCGATGTGGGGCTCGATCCCAGGACCTGAGATCATGACCTGAGCCGAAGGCAGAGGCTTTATCCCACTGAGCCACCCAGGCGCCCCTCAGTTTCTTTCTTCTATTTTAAGCCTCCACTGCGTTAGACATCAAACTACACTGAACAATGTTCTTGGAAGAATAGCTAAGTAATTGGGTATCTAGTAATCAAATTTTCCTCCACTTATCTATTTATATATTCATTTGCCCATCCATCAATTAATTCCTTAATCTAATTGCCTGCCTGTCATTTATATCTTGAAGTCCTTGCTTTGGCCAGTTATCATCGGTGTCATGTGATTTGAAACAAGTTACCTCTCCAACCTTATCTCACACCACTCATACACACGGGGTCTGACTGTGGTGGCAAAATCCTATTGCAGGAGCTTTGCATTTGCTCTTTATGTTGGGAAAACTCTTCCAAAGATAAATATTTGGCTTTCATTATGATTTTCCTCTTCAGTCCTATTTCACTTTCTTCATGAGACTTTTCTGGAACCCTTTGTAAAATTATGCCCTCTCTCCCTCATATTTACTATCCTAACTCCTTTTTCTGTTTAAAATGAGTATGTAAATTAAAAGATATTACTATTTGTTTTAATCTTTTTCCTCAACTAAAACGTAAGCTCTACTAAGCCAGAGATTATTGTCTGTCAATTTAGCACTACATTTCCATTATCTAAAATGGAACCTGTCCATAGAAATCCTTATGAAAAATTATTCAGATTCATGGAGTTTTAGGGAAGATGAAAAGACACACTGCTTACCACTGACTCTTGTACAGACCATAAACTAAATAGATGGCACACTTAGACAAGTAATACTTTATAACGCCATGCACAGAACACTTTCAACCACAGTAAAACTCAAGTACTCATCACTCTCTTAAAAGATAGTACTTGTTATTAGAAAAATTAGTAAGTTCTAGTCATAAACAGTAAATATATACAAAAATCTATATATACTCTATAATATTATTTTTATAACATATTTTGAGTAACTTCACTGATTATGAGGTTATAATTCATGAAAATAAATTTATTTTTATTAACAAAGAAGGTATTATTTGGCCCAGAGTCCATGTCTGAATCATCAGGCTTACACATTTCACAGCACTTACCATAGCACATACGCTCCCCAATGTCCATAACCCAGCCACCCTATCCCTACCCCACCTACCCCCCAGCTACCCTCAGTTTGTTTCATGAGTTTAGAAGTCTCATGGTTTGTCTCTTTCCCCATCCCATCTTGTTTCATTCCCTCCCCCACCTACCCTCTCAAATTCTTCCTATGATAATTGTCTTTGACTGACTTATTTCACTTAGCATAATACCCTCTAGTTCCACTTAGCATAATACCCTCTAGTTCCATCCAGGTCTTTGCAAATGTCAAGATTTTGTTTCTCTTGATGGCTGCACAGTATTCCATTTATATATATATGTATATACATACACACACACACCCACCCCACATCTTTATCCATTCATCTGTTGATGGACATGTAGGTTCTTTCCATAGTTTGGCTATGGTGGACATTGCTGCTATAAACATTCGGGGGCATGTGCCCCTTCAGATCACTACATTTGTATCTTTAGGGTAAATACGCAGTAGTGCCATTGCTAGGTCGTAGGGTAGCTCTATTTTCAACATTCTGAGGAACCTCCATACTGTTTTCCAGAATGGAAATGGCTGTACCAGCTTGCATTCCCAACAACAGTGTAGGAGGGTTCCCCTCTCTCCACATCCTCGCCAACACCTATCATTTCCAGACCTGCTAATTTTAGCCATTCTGACTAGTGTGAGGTGGTATCTCACTGTGGTATTGCTTTGTATTTCTCTGATGTTGAGCACTTTTTCATGTGTTGACCATTTGGATGTCCTCTTTACTAAAATGTCTGTTCATATCTTCTGCCCATTTCTTGATTGGATTATTTGTTCTTTGGGTGTTGAGTTTGAGAAGTTCTTTATAGATTTTTTTTTTTGCATTTTTGCCCTTGCTTCCCTTGCCTTTGGAGATGTCATGAAAATAAATTTAAATGGCATTTGCATAACTAAAACTCAGTCATAATATCTTCATCAAGTCAATCACTGTAGGTAAGAGTAACTTTAATGAATGCAGGTAATTTACTTTGCAAATGCATACATTTAAATAATAATTTAGAATTTTCACCTAATAGAGAAAAGCACCTTATTCTCTAACAATTGTAAATGAAATATGGCTTCTCATAGGATTAGTCACTTTTTCTTAGTGTTGGAGTGTTAAATGTAAAAAATAGAAAATATTTCATTTTTAAAAAGCATCACCAAATGAAATCTAACATTATGAGTTATAGTACAACCTTAATTTAATGGAAAATGGGTATAGTATATACGTAGAAACAGTACACAGTAGCTTCTAGTATCTGGTTTATATCAGGGACAGGATTATGAAACAACTACATTATTATGGTTAAATAAAGAAATCTTTAACTAAGACAGGTCAAGTACAATAGCCTCATTATAATTTTAATTTTCCAAAAATGTGGATTCGTAAGTCAGAATGCTCTCTTTAACCCTGGAAGTATGACATTGAGTATATTACCTCACCTCTCCAAATCACCTGTCAAAGAGCAACAGTATAACCCATGTAATCTTTATACAGACAATATCCATGTAAGTCATTTCAAAAATAAGTAATAAATATTAGTAATAGTAGCAGTGGCAGTCAGTTGCCCTATTTGGGACAAGGGAAAGGTCATGCTTACTATGTAATCCCTGATTTTTTAGGGATTACATAGTAACCCCTATGATTACTATGCAAATCGGAGTAATGATTCCCTTACATTTCTTTCCCTCTCATTTCTGAGTCTGGTGCCTATTGATGAGGAGAACACATGTGCAGGCTAGATAGAGACTCTTCTCTGCAACATGCACCAGTCAAATGGCTTACCGTCCACAAGACCAGCATGAAATCTATTCTGTTTGTCCCATATTACAATATAGCCTTCAGAAGAACCTAATGAGGATGCAACCTGTGCACAAGGAAAAGGAAGTGACTGTGGCACCTACCATGTTTTTACTCTGCCCATGAAGCTACCTGACGTCTCCAAATCTTGTTAGTTGTATAACGTATAAATTACAAATCTTGCAATTTATAAATCTTGTATATTTAATTTTGGTGACACTGTCCCATTGACCAGCCTATTATACAATGAGCAACACCTATAGAAGGAGGTAACAATTTGCTGTACTACCTGGAAAACAAACTACTTTAAAATCTGGCACTATGTCCTTTATTCTGGAGAAGGAAGGTTTCTCCTGCAAGTATGCAAATAAGCTAGTTTCCAAATTAAATAGGACTTCCAACAAACTCATATTGAGAATTACTATCTCTCTTGCAAGGAAATTAGATTATGATTTTATTTTTTTGTTCTATTTTAAAACATATTCCAAACGTAACTATTTCCACCCTCTGTATCATCAAAAACAGGTTCCAACACATTTATCAACTCCAGGTATGCCAACAACTTCCTCAAAGATATAGGCTACATTTAATTAAGTATACTGTGTAAATGAACACATTGAAGAATGCAAATGAGGATAGAAAAACAGAAAGCTGGATTATAGCAAATGATGGACCAAACTGTCTGTTTTGGGCTCACAAGAGATCACTCCCAAACAGTATTTGTGGATATCTAGCTGTTCTATGTTATACTGAAAGTTCCCATCTTCAGTTACGATCCTCATCCAGGATGTGATAGTAAAAGCTGCCAAAGCTATTAAAAATCTGACTTAAAATGGACCCCAACATTGAACTCCAATTCGTAATTCTACTAATATGTCTCCAAGTCATCCATTTTTTAATTAAATTTGTACTGTTATTTTTATATTTGAAACCATTCAAAATCTGCACCAAAAGTTCAGCAAAGTCTTTGGGCAAAAAGAGATGACGGTGAGCCCTCCCATCAGTTTTTCAGTGTTTTAGTTTTAAATTGGATTATTTTGAGGAGCACCTAAAGATATATGCTGCTGTTTTATGTAACTACCTAAGGCTTTTACCCACATATTTAAAATTTTCTGATACATAAAATGTTTTGATTTTATGATTATAAAAAATATACAGCTTTATCAACTTTAAGGACATTGCTTTTTAAACATTCATAATTAGAATATGCTACTTTAGTTTTCCTCGGGGTATTTATAGGAGCTTTGCTTTAATTAATGTTACCTTCTTAAAATACCATTTGGCATGTGCGTTTTCACAATAAAGTACAGCAGACAATATTTCCTATTTTCTTTTAAACAACTTGAAATTCATCATCGTTTCTAAATGATGTGTCCTTCTCCATCCATCCTGTGCATTTACTGTGTGTCATCTACCTACCATCCAAATGATAGACACCTACTTTTGACTCCAGTTTGCCTCCCAAGATCCCGGTACAAAGAGATTAGGGTGAGGCAAGCAAGGCAACTAGGGTACGAATTTTAAGGAGGTTCTCATTCTCAGAGTGAGTACCCTACCCTGTACTTGTTTTACATGAACTTGGAAGTGAGTGCCTCTCTAAGTTTTGTACCCAGGCTGCCTCCCTTACTTCTTTATAGTCCTCAACCCAGCACACACAGTTTTTCTCGTTCTGACTTTGTGAGGATGGTTCGGGATTTTATGTCCCATATAAGAAGTGCTATATCCTGGGGTAAAATATACATCAACTCACTCACAGGTACCATATTACTGTCCAAATGTCCACAAAAATCTACACTCTGAGATGTGCATGCAATTTTCTATTAAATTGCTGCATTATTAGTATTAATCAGCACTCTAATATTACCCAGTCTAATGGTTCTAAAGTGGTATTTTATGATTACTAGTAATTCTATGACTTCCCCTTATTTGTGCTTGGTACTTTCTTCACTTTATTCTTTTGAAAATGCCTTCTTCTATCTTTCATACATATTTGTATTACAACCACTCTTTTCATAAGAATCTCTTATACTCCAGGCATTGATTCTTAGTTGAGTTTAGCTTTATAAGCATCTTCCCCCAATCAATTATCTATTTATTAACTTTGTATCTAATGCCCTTTATCACAGAGAAATCTATCTTGATATAATCAGATGTATGAATTTTCTTCCTTCTGGTTTGCACTTTTATATTTTTAAAAAGTTCTTCCTACTACCCTAGATGGTCTCCTAAATTAACTTTATATTTTTACCTTTTATATTTAGACATTAGTGCATCTAGAGTCCACAGTCATAGGCAGGGTTAGCCAGTGTGACTGAATGGATTCTGTTCACTGCTATTCAATTCTCTCCTGATAATAGAATTAAATGTCAAAAACTTTGTGAGACCCCCCAATAGAGTAAGACTATACACTTCTACTCCACTGACTTTAGGTGTTGCCCACGTGACTTGCTCTGACCAAAGTAACATGAAATGGTGCAATGTCAAGCAGAGACTCTGAAAGGCATCATATATTTCCATTTGCCCCTCTTGTCTTCCTCCATGCCATTCCTTTCACTTACATTTCAAGTGAGAGCTATATGAAGCAACCCTGAACCCAAGCCCAGCCAATTTCGGCCAAAGCAAAGATTGATTATCCAATCCACGTACAAGAAATATGTGTTGCCACAGCAAAACCTGACTGACAGATACATGAACCTTTCTTTTCTTCATATAAGGGCACCATTTTTCTGTCAGGGTGACGTGAAAAGCATAAGAAATTAAAAAGTTTCAAAAAGATCTAACTAGATAGCTTGTATTAAAATTTTTTATTCTATCCATGTTAAAAAGCAATTTTCCAGATGTCAAGCTAATCATAAGCATTTTAAGAGAAACTTTGGTTTACATGCACTACTAAAGCACACTGCTTTATTCTTCTAACAGAAGTGTACTTTGAGGATGTCAAATTCATGCACGGTCCTCAACAAGGTCTACAACTAGGATATTGCAATCCTAATAACAGTATAATGCATTAAGTTCACCTAAGAAAACCGAGTCATACTTATAAATTTAAATTGATCTGTGTGGAGTCATTTTTGCTAGATCTTCTCCCCAAACCCAACAATATAGGTGGCCAAACCATGATGGATTATCCCAACTCTGATATTTAAAAATGTGTTATTCATTATTCAGCTTCTTTATTATTTGAGCCATTTAATATACTGATTTCAGAGATTTGAGCTCCCCTAGTTAGTAGTTTTGAAAACTCACATAGACTATCATAGAACATTTATTTTCTAGGCATCCAAATTGGCAAAGAAGTCAAACTCTCACTCTTTGCAGATGATATGATACTTTATGTGGAAAACCCAAAAGACTCCACTCCAAGACTGCTAGAACTCATACAGGAATTCAGTCAAGTCTCAGGATATAAAATTAATGCACAGAAATCAGTTGCATTCCTATACGCAAACAGCAAAACAGAAGAAAGAGAAATTAAGGAGTCTATTCCATTTACAATTGCACCCA
>CM052809.1:70341886-70435787 GCA_028533885.1 Nasua narica
GAGACACAAACAAATGGAAAAACATTCCATGCTCATGGATTGGAAGAACAAATATTGTGAAAATGTCTATGCTACCTAAAGCAATATAGACATTTAATGAAATCCCTATCAAAAGACCATCAATTTACTTCAAAGAAATGGAACAAATAATCCTAAAATTTATATGGAACCACAAAAGACCACGAATAGCCAGAGGAATGTTGAAAAAGAAAACCAAAGTCAGCGGCATCACAATTCCAGACTTCAAACTCTACTACAAAGCTGTAATCATCAAGACAGTGTGGTACTGGCACAAAAATAGACACATAATCAATGGAACAGAATAGAGAGCCCAGAAATGGAACCTCAGCTCTATGGTCAACTAATCTTTGACAAAGCAGGAAAGAATATTCAATGGAAAAAAGACAGTCTCTTCAACAAATGGTGTTGGGAAAACTGGACAGCCACAGGCAAAAGAATGAAACTGGACCATTTCCTTACACCACACACAAAAATAGACTCAAAATGGATCAAAGACCTCAAGATGAGACAAGACTCCATCAAAATCCTCGAGGAGAACACAGGCAACAACCTCTTCGACCTCAGCTGAAGCAACCTCTTCCTACGAACGTCTCCAAAGGCAAGGGAAGCAAGGGCAAGAATGAACCATTGGGACTTCATCAAGATCAAAAGCTTTTGCACAGCAAAGGAAACTGTCAACAAAACCAAAAGACAACTGACAGAATGGGAGAAGATATTCGCAAATGACATATCAGATAAAGGGTTAGTATCTAAAAACTATAAAGAACTTCTCAAACTCAACACTCAAAGAACAAATAACCCAACCAAGAAATGGGCAGAAGATATGAACAGACATTTCAGTAAAGAGAACATCCAAATGGCCAACAGACACATGAAAAAATGCTCAACATCACTCGGCATCAGAGAAATACAAATCAAAACCACAGTGAGATACTACCTCACACCAGTCAGAATGGCTAAAATTAGCAAGTCAGGGAATGACAGATGTTGGCGAGGATGCGGAGAAAGGAGAACCCTCCTACACTGTTGGTGGGAATGCAAGCTGGTACAACCACTCTGTAAAACAATATGGAGGTTCCTCAAAATGTTGAAAATTGAGCTACCCTACGACGCAGCAATCGCACTCCTGGGTATTTACCCTCAAGATACAAATGTAGCGATCTGAAGAGTCACATGCACCCGAATGTTTATAGCAGCAATGTCCACAATAGCCAAACTGTGGAAAGAACCTAGATGTCCATCAACAGATGAATGGATCAAGAAGAGGTGGTATATATATACAGTGGAATACTATGCAGCCATCAAGAGAAATGAAATCTTGCCATTTTCAATGACGTGGATGGAACTAGAGGGTATTATGCTAAGCGAAATAAGTCAGTCAGAGAGAGACAATTATCACATGATCGCTCTGATATGAAGAATTTGAGAGGCAGGGCAGGGGGTTATGGGGGGGTGGGGAAGAGAAATGAAACAAGATGGGATGGGGAAGGAGACAAATCATAAGAGACTCCTAAACTCACGAAACAAACTAAAGGTTGCTGGGAGGTGGGGGGGGTAGGTATATGGACATTGGGGAGGGTATGTGCTATGGCAAATGCTGTGAAATGTGTAAGCCTGATGATTCACAACATGTACCCTGGGGCAAATAATACATTATATGTTAATAAAAAATTAAAAAAATTTATTTTCTTTCTTCTTTTTTCCATTTCTTTCCCTTTTCTTCTAAAACTATTATTAGGTCATAGTTCAGAAATTCATACTATAAATACTGCTGCTATGCGAGATAACCTAAATAAAAAGACATTGTCTGTCTACTTAAAATGATTCCATTGCTCTCATCTTTAAATACAAGACAAAGTGAGCCAAAAGAAATTAATTCATGTTCTATCATATTTGGCTAATATGTCTTAATTTCATTTTCACAGATTAACACTGAAAGAATAATAACTATTTCACCTCCCACTGGGTTCACATACTACTATAATAATAATGATAATTATCATATGTGCCACGATACTGTATTACAAATAATTGTCAGGATCAGGTAGGTTTTGCCATAGTAACAAATCTTGACGTATCAGGGCCTTACTACTATAAAAATTTCTCATTTATGAAAAACTCTATGCAGCTAGTCAGGGATTTCCCTCCATTTCCTGATGTCTGCTTTCCAAGCTTTCTAGGATTGCCAAGGCAGGGCAAGAAAGAGAAGAAAGAGAGGAAGAAATACAATAACCCTTAAATGCCTCAGATATGTGTGACACATCAGTCCCTCTCACAGTCCCATGGTCCCACACTAACTCTGAATTAGACTTATAAATGTTGTCATCCTGTCTTCCCAGAAAGAGAAAATAGTCCATTTAACAATCAGAACTGTCTTTACTAAATGATTAAAATGTTATCCTTTGAAATCCATTTCTATTTCCATGTACTCTTAGAACTCTTATTTGCAAGTATCTCAGACTTCTTTTCCAAAATCAGGACTACTTTCTCTACATGTCCCCAAGTGAATCATCATGGGGTTTTGGCAAAGTTTTAAATGATAATCTGTTCGCAGAAACAGATTAGTTAACCGGCTCTCATCATGTGACACTTAGCTCTACTTCAATATTTGCTCTCAGACAAAGACTCTAGGAAACTCCTTTTCCTGGGGCAGGGCTGCCATGTCCAGATTTAGAAAAGGGACCGTGACCACAGAATCATTAGCCTTAATCATCCAATGGACACAGGAATAAATGGAAAGGTTCCAGTAGTCACTATTATAACTGTAAAGTGTAACATGAGGGTTATTGTAACAATGAAAATTTTAAAAGGCAAATGAGAAGACAAGAATGAACAAAGACAAGAATGAACAAAGACAAGAATGAACAGGGTCAGCAAAAGAAAGAAGTGAACAGAGGAACTGAGTTGAAAAAGAACAGAGAGAACCTCACCGTCTCTAATAATATAGAAGCTTGAGGAAGACCTCTCACTCTATTTCTCTTATCTTGCTTTGTTTCTTCTTCTCTCCACCGGTCTTTTTCATCGTTATACAAAAATAGAATTGAACATTCTCTTGCTTTTATAAAGCTTAAAAGGATGACTTCAGTCATCAAATTTAGGAAACGTACTAGATTAATCTTTGTCGAGATAAAAGTAATGTAAAATACACAAAAATATTCAAGTGTCTCCCTAATTCCTCCCTCATTCCTCCACCCTGACCTCCTTTCTTTCAGATATTCTCTTTGTCACCTCCATAAAAGCAAATGAATGCATAGGAGTCAATAACCTTCCTTCAGTATGAGGGACAAAACTATAAAGTCAGGCCTTTAATCTGAACCTCAAAAGAAAGCCTCAGTAAGGCAGGCATATGTGAACTACTGCACCCTGAAAGCCTGACAGACCCATCTATCTCACTATTTTTAGCGACAACATCCACTATTTTTAGTGACAACATTTAATTTCAGCAGTGGATAAAAACCAAATGATTTCACACAACATTACCATTTGAGCATTTTATGTTTCCATAAAAGATGTACTAATTACCACAGGAAGTCAGGGACAGCTTTATATTTTTCTCTATAAATGACATAAAACATTGGAAGGTCTATAGTTAGCATCATTTCGTCATGGGTTCTTTTTTAGATTTAAATATAGATCATTCCCAAGCTCATTTTGCGAAGCTCATGTTTGAAGAATCATGAATGACCCATTTACACTACAAAGATTTCTTTAAAATTGATAAAAGGAGTTTATTTCAGTCCCCAAACAAAAATGTTCACTTGTGCTAAATCACCAGAGAGAGTTTCTTATCCAAGCCTCCAATTTTCAACTTGATTCTTTATCACCAACAGCTCTCTTGCAAGTAGAAAGAATCTAAACCTGGTAACTTTCAATGGCAATGCTACAAAAAGAATCTTCCTATTGTAGGTACTAAACCTAAATAGAAGAGGAGGAAAGAGTTTTATTCTACTGGATCAGTACAAACTGTTGCCTTGAGATCATAGTACTTCTGGGATAGAATAAGATTAAGTGGTTTAAAGTCTATTTTTACTATGTTGTGGTTTAAAAATGAAAATTCTATGAGGCCCTTCTCATGAGAATACTTTTAATAATATCAGAAGGAAAACAAATGAACACCACATACATTCCATAGATGTTTAGGGCAACACTGGACAAAATGCAATTATGTTAAACATGGACTAAATACAATCATACATTGAATAGAGTCTGCTGTTTTTACCAATGTTTAACTCTATTCTTGGCACTTTCAAATCCATGTTTCTATTTCAAAGCCAAGCTACAACTTGTGAGGTTATGTTTTAGCACAGAGCTATGTTACCATATAGTCCATGAACACTACTAGTACACCAATACTAGTATAAAAACAATTTTGTGCTGCATATGTGTAGAAGTTCAAAAAGTGCAACACAACTGCAAGTGAAAATATTTTTTCATATATTCCTAACTTAAAGAAATACAATTCTGAGCTCAGAGTCATTAGGTACCCATTTAATATCATATGCAGTTGACCCCTGAAGAACACAGGTTCGAACTGCATGGGTCCACTTATACCCAGATTGGTTTTGATATGGTACAGTGCTCTAAGTGTAGTTTCTCTTCCTTATGATTTTCTTAGTCAAATTTTCTTTTCTCTCATTTACTTTATGATCATACGGTATGAAATACATATATAAAATACATGATAATCAGCTATTTATGGTATTGCATCAGGAAGGCTTCTGGTCAACAGTAGGCTATTAGTAGGTAAGTTTCTGAGGACTCAAAGTTATACATGGCTTTTCTACTGCTCAGGAGGTTGAAGCCCCTAACCCTCAAGTTGTTCAAGGATCAACTGCAATTAGTAATGACTGGCAGACCTTGACCCTATTTCCTCACTCGAAGTCTGGGAGTAAAATAGAAAAAAAAAAAAAGTAAGAGAGTCTGGGCATTAAAAATTTAACTATTAGTTAAAAGAGTTAATAACAGTATTGTAAGGTACAATTTTTATAAAAGTATGCTGCCAAGTTAGAGTAGTCTTAGAAAGAAATAGTTGAGTACAGAAAACAGTCCTTCTATGTTTATTTCATTAGAAAGAATCTACATGTTGCTATTTCAAAACTTATACTTCAGATCTTTTACACTAGTAGTCTCTAAGGAAGTAGTACAGTGAAAAATAAGGAGGAATAATATGCATTCATTAAATCTAGACTATGTGGCACGTGTTTTTTGCTTGGAATTCAAATATGAAACATATTTTCCTTGCCTTTAAGGACAGTGTTTGGGAGTAAGCAGAAAGACACATGATTCCAATTCAACATAGTAATTATTAAGTAGCTTTGTAAGAAATGTACAAGTGCCTAAATACTTCTTTCTCAGGGCTCCCACTTATCCTATTTCATAGTAGCTTATTTTTATTTCTTTTGATGGTGTGCAGAGTACAACAAAGGTTACAACTTTCTTGTGAGTTATTTTTCTTTTCGCAAACCAGCCCTGAGTTTTAAATAAGATTTGGGGACAAATTCCAAAAGGAGTGTATCTATATCCCATTAGGTATAATTATATTGCCAACTTTTTCTATTTGGCCTGGAGTTGAATAAAAATAGAATTAGCAGGGTTTATACCCAGAGGTTTTTAGGTTGTACACTCTACCCAATTGCTGGAAAAATAAGTATATAAAGGTAAAATCAAGCTCACATGCCACATGCATATCAGGCATCTTGGCTTCAGTTCTTGGCCACAAGTTTTGTTAAATTCAGTTAAAGATTCCTTATGGACTCAATGCCAGCCCTACGTTTTAGGGCCATCAGTACTGGGCATGCTGTAAGAAGACTGCCTCTATGAAAGATCCCTAGTGCTTGCTTCGGCAGCACATACACAAAATTAGAATGATACAGAGAGATTAGCACGGTCCCTGCGCAAGAAGGACATGCAAAATTGTGGAAAATTCCTTACTTTTACATCCCTTGTTCATGGACAAGATGTAATTTGTAAAAGTGGCCATACTACCCCAAGCCATCTTACAGATTCATTACAATCCCTATCAAAATGTCAAAGACATTCTTCGAAGAAATGGAAGAAACAATTCTTAAATTTGTTTGAAACCAGAAAAGACCCTGGATAGTCAAAAAAGGGGGGGGGGAAGCTGGAGATATCACAGTTCCTGATTTCAAACTATATTATAAAGTCATAGTAATCAAAACAGTAAGGTCCTGGCACAAAAATGAACACATGAATTAACAGAACAGAGTCGAAGCCCAGAATTAATTTCTAGCATATATGTGATAAGGGAGCCTATAAAGAAAGGATGGCCTCCTCTACAAACAGTGCTGAGAAAACTGGAGAAACACATATGGAACAATGAAATGAGATCCCTATCTCACACCACTCACAAACATTAACTTGAGATGGATCAAAAATATAAACATAAGAATTGATACAATAAAACCCCTAGAAGAAAACATAAGAAAGAAACTCCTAAGTATTGGTCATGGCAATGATTTTTTTGGATGTGACACCAAAAGTACCAACAATAAAAGCAAAAATCAACAAATGGGACTACATCAAACTAAAATAAAACTTCTACACAGAAAAATAAAATGAAAAGAGGGCCTACAGATTAAAAGAGAACTTTCCCAAATTACATATCAGAACAGCGGTTAATGTCCAAAATATACAGCAAATGCGTAGAACTTAATAATAAGTATCTGATTTAAAAATTGGCAGAGGAAAGAAAACATTTTTCCAAAGAAGACATCAAAAAGTCCAACAGGCTCAGCATCACTACTCATCAAGGAAATGCCAATCAATACCACAATGAGATTTTTACCTCATTTTCACCAGATTTCACTATCATCAAGAAGTCCAGAACAGGCACGGACTAGGATATAGTAAAAAGCAACCCTTATACGCTGTTAGTGAGAATGTAAATTGATCTAAACACCATGGAAAACAATATGCATGTTCTTCAAAAAAATTAAAAATAGGTCTACCAAATGATCTGGCAAATCCAGATAAATATTGGGTATATAACTAAAGAAAATGAAAACAGGATTTCAAAGGGATATATGTACTGCCATGTTTATTACAGCATTATTCACAGTAGCTGAGAAATGGAAACCACACATCAGTGCATCAGAAAGATGTGGTGTGTGTGTGTGTGTGTGTGTGTGTGTGTGTGTGTGTGTGTGTATACACATATGTATATAGTACCCAGCCATGAGAATGGTGGATATCTTGCCATTTGCCACAACATTATTTGGGACTTGAGCACATTATGTTAAGCTAGGTAAGTCAGACAGAGAAAGGCAAGTACTATGAAATATCACTTATATATGGAAGCTGAAAAAAAATCAAATCTGTAAAAAAATAAAAAAAGTAAATTGGTGGTTACCAGAAGATGGGGGCTAGGGAGATAAGATTGATAGTTTTTAATGGTATAGCTTGTAATGAGTAGTAAATAAGGCATAGATATATACAGTATAATGAATGTAGACAATACTATTATACTATAATTATGTAATGTTATAAACAGCACAATTCCAATCATATCATATGATAAATCAAAGTAGCACACTACACCTTAAATTGCTACAATATTACATGTGAAATTTATTCAATAAAAAGACACATATATTAACAAATCAGAGTGCCCAGAAATAAACTCACACATATATGGTTGATTATGACAAAGGAGACAAAAAAAATACAATGGGGAGAGGACACTGTTTCCTCAATAAATGGTATTGGAAAAACTAGACACTTATCTTACACCAAACATATAAACATCAACTCAAACTGATTTTAAAACTTTACATATCTACTTAGTCTGATTAGACTTAATATCACACCACTTCATGCAAAATATAAGAACCAAAAACAGTGTCATTCTTTCATACTCTAACCCAACTCATATGCAAAATACCTTCTCCTGATTTCCTTGGTATGATCAGACATACTAGAAGGCTTAAAAACTAAGTGAAGATGAGAATTGTTAAACAGTGGCTTGCTTTAAAACTACCCTGCCCCAGAGTATAAAGACCCTGTTCTATACTGAACAGTCTTAAGATAGTCAAACACTGGACTCAAAGATTGGCAGGTCCCCAGAAGCAACTTGTCTGGATTTCTTATTTCCCTTCCTTCTCTTTGCCAGCCTCTTTCCATGGGACACTATTTCATATTTCACCATCAAGGTATCCTCGTTGTATTAATAAAACTACTCTGAAGCCTCAAGATCAAGAGAAACAAATTTTCTCTTGAACTTTATATTCCACCAAGGGCGTCCCTGATATCCAGTTTCTAATGTGAGAAATGCTCCCAGTTCTCTGCAGCCCTTGAGGTGACTGTGGTAGTGACTGACCTACTTTCTTAACGTTCTGAACAGACTTACCACAGGGGCTTGACTTTGCCAGTCCCACAGAAATTGCTTTCATCTCTCTTACGGAGATTCGGGAAGAATACAATGCGTAAGGTTTTCTTCAGAATCCGACTCTGAAAGGAACTCATTATGGAAAACCTAAATTGCCCAGGGATCAAAAAGAAAATACTTTCATGGGTCTTTCTCACTGGAGTGCCTGGGAGGCTTAGTTGGTTAAACAGCTGCCTTTGGTTCAGGTCATGATCCCATGGTCCTGGGATCGAGCCCCACATCGGGCTCCCTGCTCAGCAGGGTACCTGCTTCTCCCTCTCCTGCTCCCCTGCTTGTACTGTCATATGAATGAATAAAATCTTAAAACAAATAATGACAGTAATTCTCACCAAAACCAAGAAGTATCTTCAGAACAGTTTCAGCTTTTGGTGTTACTGGCCTGTTCTCTGAGCTCCAGCCCTGACCTGTTTGCTCATCCTCCCTATGCCCTTCCTCAGGACACAGTTTGATCTCATATTTCCCTGAAAAACTGAGGGGTTTTTTTTTTCCTTTTTTATAAGATTTTATTTATTTGAGAGAGAGAGCAAAGGGTGGGAGAATGGCAGGCAAAGTGGCAGCAAGCTCCCCACCGAGCAGGGAGCCTGACACAGGACTCGATCCCAGGACACTGAGATTATGACCTGAGCCAAAGGTAGGTGCTTCACCAACAGAGTCACCCAGGTGCCCTGGGCGGTTGGTTTCTCAGCAAGATCATCAGCTTGACCAAAACCAATCTCTGGACAATCGAATATATTCAGCACGCTAAAGGCTAATCTATGGAGTTAGAAAGTATTATATGATGAGTCTTGGGAACAATCATAGGTAAATATTGGAAAATAAATCATTGTAGGCAGTGAGATAGCCCTGAGATGAGTTGAGAATTTTTAACCAGGGGGGGATTCAGTTTTAAGCAACTCAACTTTAATACTCAGCGTAAGGAACATGGCATGAAATAACAAAATGTGCAGCCATAGAGGAATGATACATTAGTAAAAGTAAAGGTAAAATAAAGAGTGATTTTAATTTAAACAGAGCTCAGTGATTACTACTTCAATCAATACGAATGGAGCAAACACAATTTATAAGAAAATATACTGAAAGTACTATATGTAGGATAAGAATGAACAAACAAATAATATATATATATATATATATTCCCAGAGAAACTAAGAGACAGAGGTGCTATCTTTCTTAAATGTTTACATTCTAAAGAGCTAGTTCTCAGGTCCTCAAAAAAATCCATTTCTGGACTATTAAACTGACAAGAAGCTTATTTTGCTTCTGAAAAAATATATATACATTTCCAAGAGACAGAGAAAGAGCTTACAATTATAGGTTTTTAGAGTAAATACTCTTAAGAAAAGGGAGGGAAGAGAAGTTGCTCCCCTTCTTTTCTTTGTTTTTTAGAGAGAGGGGAGAGGCAGAGAGAGAGAGGGAATGTGAAACAGGCTCCACGTGGTGCTTGATCTCACCACCTTGAGATGATGACCTGACCTGAAATCAAGATTCGGATGCTTAAGAGACTGAGCCACCCAGGTGTCCCTCCCCTTATTTTCAAAAAGAAAAACTAACCCTTTCATTTTTAATTTGTATTTGCCATTACACTACTAAGTCCTATTGGAAATTCTAAGGCTCCACAAACAACATAAAATCCTTACTCTTAAGGAATTCACATTGCTGCAGAGTAATGTGTTCACCTGGTTACTGTGTTCTTTCTTTGAGACCAGAACATAGTAAGATGTTAGTAGAGACTGGCAAATATGAATGCAGTGGAGATGGTAGAGCATTCAACATCCTTTTCACTTTCCTTTGGTAGACCTTCCTGTACTCAAGAATCTGTAAGGCTAACAACCAACCGTGCACAACCCATTGCAGCTACATTTAGAAGGCAGACATGAGGCAGATACCATCCTCTCTCTTTGGTGATTGCTGCTCCCAAGTGACATCACAGAGGCAGCACTGTGGTTTGGAATGACACAGACTTGCCTCTGTGTTGGCATTTTGAGTTTTTTGTTAATTTCATTTTTTCAGTGTTCCAAGATTCATTGTATGAGTTTTAAGAGGCAGATGCAGTAGAGCGGACCGGGTTGGGAGTTGAGATTTCCAATCCTGGATGGGAACGAGGACAGTGAGTTCTGGGATCTAACAATTTCCAAACCAATACCCATATTCTCCCCCTTAGCAGAGACAGCATTTTACCATAAGCACCAGTTCAGTGATCTTGTTCAAAAAGACATTCCTGCTGTCCAGAGCCATTCGCACAGCCTCTTCCATGATTCTTTAAGACGTTAATTCTCCCTATACTAAATCTGTTTCTATTTAAAAGCTCCAGAGTAACACCTGTTTCCTACAACGTACTTTCTGGTCTTAAGGTGTTTTATTGGGTTTTAATTGATCTTTTGTATACTGAAAGCACTAATAAGCATATGGAGGAAAGAAGTGTGAGTCTAACCAGATTTTATTATTAATCCGGGATGAAAGAACCAAAACTATAAACATTCTTAAATATCATTTATAATCATACATTTGTTATCTTAATATATATACTTCCATTTTAGGCTCATTAAAGCCAATAGTTATTTTCTCTGTACAGTGTTTTACATATGATTTACAAGTAAGAGCAAAGATAAATGGAGATAGAGCAGGTAAAAATTCAGAGTTGTTTTCTTTTGGAAAAATTATTCTTTTTAAATGAGGCAGATAGTAAAGAAATACAAGGAGGTCAAAGAATTCAGCGTTAATTATACTGTTCTCTTCCAAATTCCATTATTTGCAAAGTAACAAAAGTTACCTCTTGCATCACAAGACTATTTTGTCAACTAATAAACTTATGGCTATAGTTCATGACCTGGTTTAAGCAACAAACCAAAACATTTTCAAGTTCAATATACAGTGTAACAAAATTAGTTTTAAACACAAAGATTAAAAGGCAACTATAGATTTCGAGAGCGTACTTTTTCATTTATATTTCATGCATATTCAATTTACTGAGTATGGATGCTTATGGAATAGAAGCATAATAAATATAAATATACTTCATGTATAAAGCATTTTTTAACAAAGACCAGTCAGGAACATTAGGAATCCTGATATATATTTCATCTCTGGATTTCCTGGGAAGATGGCAGAATAGTAGGATCCTAAGCTCACCTCTTCCAATGGATACACCTGGATAACACCCACATCCGTGTAAATAACCCAGAAAACAACCTGGCAGAACAAACTATCTACAGCTAAATATAGAGAAGAGGCCACACTAAAAATGGTAAGAAGAACAGAGATGCCCGTGGGAACCAGACCAACCCAAAAGACTGCCCAGGGCCGGAGGAGGACCATTGCAAGCACACAATGGGAGAGCAGCAGACCCCAGCCCAGGCACCTCACAGTATGGGCGACTGGCAATAAGATGATGAATCCCTGTGACATTTGGCTTTGGAAACCAGAGGATCTTAATTTTGCAAGATTTTACAATCAGTGGGGCTTAACACCTGCAACTTTAAAAATCAGTGGCTCGGTTCTGGGAAATGCAGAGGACAATAGAAAACTGAGTCCCCGCCCTTAAAAAGACAGCATAACAAGCAACGTAGCTGAGATACAGCTTGGACTCAGTAGTGTGAAAAGTTCCCGAGGTATACAAGAGGGAAATGTATTTCCTAACCTCCGTGGGTGCTGGAGGGGCAGGGATCTTCAGGAGACTTCTCCGAAAACAAAAGAGCCCACGGCACCATTTCCCTTCCCCCACACACCCGGACACCTGCAGAACCAGCAAGAACACTCTCCACCCAGCTTGCCAACAGTGCGCCCCCCGCTCCTGTGGATGCCTCCCCCTATCACCCACTGGGCCCAGCTCCAAGCAGGCGTCCCAGGTATTCCACAAGGCAGCTACCGGTGCTCTCCCAGGGCAGAACAGCCTGGATCTTATGAACACCGTGTGCCCCCCTTCCCGACCCTGCATACCCGCCCCCTCCAACACTCTCTGCAAGAGTCCATCCACAGCAGCACCCCAAGTTTGGCAGCATGCAAACAACCCTGACAGAGGCCTGCACCCCCACCAAACGGACTCCTGCCTTGGGGAGAAGGGAGGAAAAACCACGCACCAACTCTATTGCAGCCGCCGCTGTGTGCTTGGGGGGGGGGGCAGACATCTGGTCCCACTGCAGGACCCACTTACCAACAAAAGTTGCTCAGAGGCCAACAGAGTGAGTACTCACTCCGTAGTTCAGTGTGGCTACAGCTCGGGCAAATGACGGATCTGATCCAAGGCAACCCCAAACTAGCCCATGAACAATACAGGAACCAAACCTTGCCTACCATAGGCAAAAAAGGCCGTTGCAGATGATTGGGCTGAAGGCAAACTGGAGACAGCCCCGATGAGCCAGGTTCTGGAGAACGGGGGACCCTGCACGGCAGGGCACCATGAGACCTCTTCTTCAGAAGACCACTACCTTCAAGAGCAGGAGACATAGCTGACTTTCCTAACACACAGAAATAGGCACAGAGAGGTAGGCAAACCAGGAGGCAGAGGAACATGTCCCAGATGAATGAAGAGGACAAAATCTCAGCAAGAAATGGACACAAGCAATATGCCTGATAGAGAATTTAAAGTAACGGTCATAAAGCTACTCACTGGACTTGAGAAGAAAGTGGAGGACCCCAGTGACACCTTCAACAAAGTATAGAACATATAAGAATGAACCAAGAAGAGGTCAAGAACTTAGTAACACTAGAGGGAATCGACAGTAGCCTAGGAAGCGGAAGAACGGATCGGCAACCAGGAGGACAGAGTAATGGACAGCATTCACACTAAACAGGAGAAAATAAAAGAATAATAAAACATGAGAACAGATTAAGAGAACTCAGCAACACCATGAAGCCTAATTATATTCACACAGTAAATATTACAAAGGAGAACAGGGGGCAGAAAATTTATTGGAAGAAATAATAGTTAAATACATCCTTACTCTGGGGAAGGAAACAAACCAGATCTGGAAGGCAGAGAACCTCCAATAAAATCAACCCTGGGAGGTCCACACCAAGACACATAGTAATTAAAGTGGCAAAAAACTAGTGATAAAGAGAGAACTTCAAAGGCAGCAAGAGAAAAAAAAAAAGACAGGACCTGAAAGTAGAGATATTTGCTAGTATCAACTAATAGTCACTGATCATGAAATATTTAACCTATGATTTTTAAAGATGACTTTTGTATTCACTATCAGTAGTACAATGATTAAATATTATCACACTCCTAACATCCATGCTTTTTGGGAAGTAAAGGAGGGAGTTTAAAAGGAGGAGAAAGTATAAGGAGAGATTACAGATGATAGAAATAAAAAGAAAAACACCTCACAGCCATTGATATCTACCTAGCATTATATATTTGTTCTCTCAGTATTATCTGTCTCTTATCTTGCATATATTTGAACCAATCAACTACTTCAGCACAAAAAAATGTTAATTCCTATAACGTATATGATATTTTAAGAACATAATAACTTGTTTTTCTTGAAGCTTCATGATGATTATAACTTCCCTAGGAGATAATGTAGAATATGATACCATTTTATAAATATAGATAGAAGAAAAATCAGCTTCTGATTTTGCAATTTCAATGAGTTAGCTAAATATTAATATTTGTACAATATTCCCTTGGTAGTCTCTGAAGTTTTTCCATATGCATATATCAGATTTGAAAGTAATTTTGATCATTTAAGAAATTTATATATATCAATTCTTCATGCCACTATTCAAAGTTGGGACTCAGAACTGCAGGTTGAAGGTTTCTATCACATACTTTTCAGTTCCCCTGTCTGCCTGCACCTAATCTGGTGGAGGAGGCTCATTTTTATTATACTTCCAGAGATAGATATGTGTATTATCTATTACTTTGCTACACAAATATTCCTTCCTATTTAGACAGAGCAACTGAAGGACTCCATAAAAATTTGCTTTTTGCTCCATTTTCTGCTTCTGTTCTTGCTAGGAACGGTACTCCCACTAGACTTTACACATGCTTTGCAACACAAATGGCATAGATCTTCCTTGTAAGGTGTAAAAAGTTAAAGATTTCTCTAGAATAAATACCCTTTAAGGAAGGACCCAGTGAGAATGACCTGAGGAAGCTGTATTGTATTCTAGACCAAGGCCCTCTGGCTCCAAGGAATAACACCAGACCCTCCTATTTATTCTAACTCATTCCTGGATGCCTAAGGGGACAGATACATCAGACCATCATCCTCAGTAAAAACCCCAGAGACCCTGAACAAAGACCAGACTCATGTTCTTTTCCAAGTCTCCAGAACACTCCATCTGTATCTTCAATAAACTCTGCTTTCAATCCCTGCTGGCTCATGTTCAATATCCATCCTGTGTGAAGACAAAACCCTGTTGGGTGCTCCTGTGGGATTCCCCTCTGGGTCCCTGGACCCTGGTCCCCTTCTCTGAGCCTCCCTACATCACTAGGGCTTCTGTTCTGTATCTTTGAGTACTCAGTATGTCTCAAAAAGTATTACTACACTCCAGTATAAAGAGATCTACTTCATTTGACTACCTGCTAAGTATCCTATCAATTATATAGACTTTACCCATGAATTGTAGTTTTAAAGAATCCTAGTCTCAATTTTGCAGGGAACCAAGCGATACCAGGAAAATATGATTACTGTGTAATGTCAATTCTGCTAATTAATACGCAGCCTCTAGAAGAGTTATGTGGTATTTTTATGTCACCGCTAGTGAGGACATGCAAATTACGGCTAAGAATAAGGAATATACAACCCATTAGTTGGTCCGGATTCTTGCATGCTCAATGGACTGCATGCAGGGTCAAAGGTCAAAGGTTTGCTTAACTGACAACTGAGACTTAAAAAAAGACAACAAAAGGAAACAAGCCCCAAGTGGCACAGCGCATTGCCAGCTCACGGTGCTCTTTAGACCCAGCTGGTTTTGTGAGCAACTTGGAGAAAAGGCTTTATGACGTTGGCTTTATTCTGCCTTGTTATCAGCCTCCAAACAACACTGAGCAGTGGGTGATGCCCCAATCTTTCCTCCGTGTCACCTATGAGAAAGCTGGAGTTTTAATCTTCTCTCCTCCATGAAGCGCTCAAATATCTTTTCCTGTTGGCAGCTTGATTTTCTGGTCCTGCTCTCAGCATGGCTTTCTGTTTCATTCTGTATTCAGACTTTGTACCAAAAACCAGAAAAGGACTCAACCGGGGAGTTTCAGCTGGATATTTGTGTTCGTTTTCAAAACTAAATTGCATTTCTATAGGTACATTTGTTCCTTTGTTCCGTTCCTTGTGGTAACGTAAAATGTGCTTAAATGCCTATGGCTCACAAGTGTCTGTACCATTCTGGAGCAAATAAATTACGTGATTACTTCACGTAATCCACCAGAACACCACGATTCTCTCATAAAGACTAACACGGACTAAATATTTTACAAATTCTTTACCAATGATTTGCCTATGGGGTTTATGAGAACCAGTGCCCTTTCTTAGAACTCCCACACTAAAACACTAAAATGCACAGATGACTTGTTTTGATACTCCTTTTTTTAGGGCTACTAAAAAAGTAAAAAAAAAAAAAAAGACTTTGATCTAATTAAAGATGAGATAAAGATTCTGTGTCTCAGGGATTACAAAATTTTATTTATTGAAATGTCCTATTTTACTTGAATTTAAGAAACTAAATCACCCAAGTAAATGCCATCAACCAGCCAGGTTGTTTTTGGCAATGTTTTGGATTGGACTTCTCTGCTAAAGTCAAAATGATCCATGAATCTACACGTGTCTCCTCTGTCCTCTGAGTAGTTTCCAGCCGGGGAAGCAAAATAAAGCCTTGGACTGATTCCCTGTCCCACAGTGCAGACCATTCAGGCCCTCCCAGGTCCTGGCCTCATGGTTCCAAAGATCACTTATCTTTTTTTTTTCTCCCCAAATATGTTTATTTTAATTTTTCGGTGTTACAAAATTGATTGTTCATGCATCACACCCAGTGCTCCATGCAATACGTGCCCTTCTCAATACCCACCACCAGGCTCACCCACCCTCCCCATCCCCTCCCCTCCAAAACCCTCAGTTTGTTGCTCAGAGTCCACAGTCTCTCCTGGTTCATCACCCCCTCCGATTTCCCCCCATTCACCCTTCCCTTCCTTCTCACAATGCCCTCCATGATTTTCTTTATACTCAACACATGAGACCATAAGATAATTGACTCTCTCCACTTGACTCATTTTACTCTGCATCATCTCTTCTAGTCCTGTCTATGTTGATACAAAAGTTGGATATTCATCCTTTCTGATGGAGGCATAATATTCCATTGTATAGATGTACCACAGCTTCCTTATCCATTCATCTGTTGAAGGGCATTTGGGTTCTTTCCACAGTTTGGCTCTTGTGGCCACTGCGGCTATGAACATTGGGGTACATGTGGCCCTTCTTTGTACTGCATCTGCTTCTTTGGGGTAAACACCGAGTAGTGTAATTGCAGGGTCATAGGGTAGCTCTATTTTTAATTTCGTGAGGAATCTCCATACTGTTTTCCAAAGATCACTTTTATTATCTCAACCTCCAAACCGCCTGGATCTTTGCCTTGAATGATATCCTTTTGAGTAGGACAGGCAGGGCTAGGTAGGGAGAAATAGATTACGGGGGCTACATACGTGATCAGGCTCACGGCAATCCCCCAAATGGGGAGGTGTAAGGAAACCAGAGATCAGGGAACACACCAGACCACCCTGCCCTAGGTGTCCGGGGTTGGGGGAGGAGCCTTTTTTTTATGACAGTGACCAATAAAGAATAATCAGATCCTAAAAAGAAATAAACCATTAAAGATGTTATCACCAGTGTTTACTCAAACCAAAACGTCACAAGAATGTTAAGGCCACAAGCTCCCTGGTCAGTTCTAAATAAGAGACTTTCAGTGGAGACCCACACTGACAACACTGTGGGGACCCCCTCACTGAAGAGAGTTTTTTCTGTATCCTCCCTTAATGAAACACTAAGGCTTTATTCACTCTCCTTTATCTACAAGATTTGTTCTTCGACTCCGGGAGACAAGAACCTTGCTCTCCCGCTTCACTTTCTTCTCTCCTAGTGATCCAAGCACATTTCGACTCAAATGGGCACATGTCCTCCCTCCTCAGCCAAACTCTTTTGATAATTCTAGTTATGAAGCCTCCCTCCGTTATTCATTCTCTAAACTCGCTTTGAACCTATTATCCCAAACAATTTAACATTTAAATATTTATTACTGAGTTTCCTGAATTGTACATATTTTCCCAAATACTGTGTTTTATGAGAACGTAGGAACCATAGCCTTGTTTTCTGCTATGCACCAAAATGACCACCCTGAGGCTGAGCATAGAGCGAGGACGCAGTAAATGCTTCGAAATGCTGGCTCCTTTATCAGTAACTTAATAGTCAAGGACCAAGTGCTGCTTTAAAAATTCCAGTTTAGTCTTTAAATAGAACACTCTATACCTAGACCTACCCAAGAATCCTGCCATGTATTAAAATCTATTTTTATGAATAATTGTAGATGAATGGTTTTGTGCTCAGTTGTTCTGGGAAATGCTTAACATTTTTGAATAATGCAATTTACTTTTCTAATGCATAACAGGCTTTTAAAAAGCTACTGCTAAAAACTGTTTACATAAAACTGCTTTGTCCTTAAATCTGATGTTCAACTAGAAACACACATTTTACTTGATCTGTTAGTTCTCAACCCAAAAATGTTCATTTTGATTCCTTAAAAGGAATGAGGCTGATATACCCTTTTAGTAAATCAGATGTTTTTAATGTTTTTAACTGAACATTTGACCTTTTTTTCCTATATTATTCCATATTCCAAAAAAATGAGGATTCAATGAGCTTAATACTCATTAAAACGTTACCTTAATAGGGGTGCCTGGGTGGCTCAGTGGGTTAAAGCCTCTGCCTTAGGCTCAGGTCATGATCTCAGGGTCCTGGGCTGAGCCCCACATGGGGCTCTCTGCTCAGCAGGAAGTCGGCTTCCCCTTCTCTCTCTACCTGCCTCTCTGCCTATTAGTGATCTCTCTGTCAAATAAATAAATATTTTTAAAAAAGGTTATCTTAATAAATCTAGAAATTAAATTGTCTCTTCTTTCACCTAATTGCTGCTAAAAAAAATCTGTAAATACATGTAGGTATCTTATAATTATGGCAATTCAGTAGCTTAATTTGATTGGATTTCTTGATACTCTAGCAAACCTGTTGTGTAGGTTACCTTAATATGCACTCTCATAGCATCCCTTGTTTTTTCCTTCATTACATTTATCTCTGTTTTTATTGTCATAAAGATTGATTAGCTATGTATTTACTTAATGTCTTTTTTTATACTAGGGCCCATAAAGGTACAATTGTTTACTTTTACATCCTCAGTGCTAAAGAGTAACATGCACAAAATAGGTTCTTAAAAAATATTTATTGAAAAAGGAATAAAAAGAGAAGTTCTGGTTTCAGCTCCAACTGTCAAGAGTTTGGAATTATTACTCCCATCCTTAAATCAGAAATTAGCAGTAACTGAAAATCAGTGATTCTATGGATCCATCAGAAAACTGAGATCACAAAGCATAACGCCACCCCATAATGCCATCCAGAGAGACATGCACACCCAGAAAGATGCATGTCCAACCAAGATCTGCTCAGTGGAAGCCACTCAAGCCAAAAACTGGTAGGAATATTTAAATGATACTTTTGGCAAGTTACCAGAAGCTCAGTGAGAGTGAAACATTTCTAGAAGCTGCATTCTTATTGGGAGTGAGAGGATGTGTTCACAGTTAACCTGGGCTTTCTTTTTAGGACCTCTCCATGGTTTCATACTAAAGATTCAAGCAATACAGCCTCTGTGGCCCAGGCAGGGGTAGAGGAAACTTAACTACTGTGAAACACAAACGGACTTATCTCTACCAAAAGGACTTCATTAGAACACAATTCTGCAACCTATCCCAGGTATAGCATGGTAAATCTTCCACACTCCAGCCCCCTTCAGAATTCCTGTCTTACTTCAGAGGGTAAAAAAATGGAACCAAAAAGAAAAAAAGAGTATAGGGACTTCAAAAAAAAAATTGTCTAGAACATAGGAGACAAAAGGTATGGATCACTGGAGGTGTAAGAGAAACACTTGTGAAGGCTATAGCTCCGACGCACAGGCACACTAGATCAGAGTACTTGGATTGGTCAGCCTCACTCACATCCTACCACTGTGCCAAGAAGCCTCCTGTAGTAATAGTGTATTATAAATCAGAGTTACAAATCAGGTACCCTTTTCGAGTAACAGTACACAGCAAAGTCTCAAAGACAAGAGGGGAGGCCAAAACAAGGACAATGAAGCAATGTGAAGACTGCATCTATACATGCTCTCTAGAGTATCTATATCTAACATGAACATTAAACACAGCCTGACTCCTAACCAGATCTTGATCCATGGAAGAAAATATTGGCAACTTAGACTTTATAAAAATTTTCAAAAGACACTGTTAAGAGAATAAAAAGATAAGCCACATGCAGGGAGAAAATATATGCAAATCACATATTAGAGTAATGACTTGTACCCAAAATACTCAAAGTTTCAAGAACTCTTGAAACTCCGCAATAAAAAATCTAACTAAAAAATGGGCAAGAGAACCAAAAAGACCCTTCGCCAAAAAAGATACTGAGATGGCAAATAAGTATATGACATAAGTTTATGAAAAGATGTTCACCATTCTTTTTCATTAGGAAATTGCAAATTAAAGACATTATGAATACCACTACACATCTGTACGTGTGACTAAAATCCAGAAGAGTAACGATGGAGCAGTGGGAATTCTCATTTTTTGCTAATTGGAATACAAAATGGCATGGCCACTCTGGAAGACAGTTTGGCAGTTTCTGACAAAGATAAACATAATCCTAACATATAATCCAACAACTGTGCTCGCAAATATTTAGCCAACTTTTTGAAAATTTAAGTGTACAGAAAAATATGCATTATAGAAATATATAACTTTTATTCATCATCACCAAAAGTTGGAAACAACCAAGATATCTTTTAATAGGTGAATGAGAAAAGAAACAATGAAATATTATTTAATATTAAAGTTAACTATCAAGCCATGCATAAACAGATAAATTTTAAATGCATATTGCTAAGTGAAAGAAATTAAATAATGTCTCTGTGTTGTAAAATTCCATCTGTATGATATCCTGGAAATGCTAAAACTATAGTGACAATAAATAGTTTTTACTAGAGGTTTTGAGAAAGGAGAGGTTGAAGAGATGAAAGGGGACTTTTTGGAGTGGCAAAACTATTCTGTATCCTAGTCTAAGGATGGATACATGACACTATGTTTGTGAATATCCATGGAATTTTACTGCAAAGAAAAAGAAAAAAGAAAAGAAAATGAATCTCAACTACGCAAAGTTTAAACATCATTCAAGGGGTTGGAAAATCTCAGGCTGAAATTCAGGCTGTGACAATACAATCTAATAATATTGCAAGTCCAAGAAATGCCTCACTGAAGAGATGAGGGAAAGGTTCTGACCTAAGAAACTTTAGAAATAATTGGTAACTGCAAGACCAAAGACAAATGAACTGTATAAAAGCAATGTCCTGCAGTATGTGAAGTTGTTTCCCCTGCATTATGGTTTAACAAATTCTGAAGGTACTAAACATATATATGGTATATGAATTGAAAATTAATTTAGAGGATGGTGGGAGCCAGGTTCCCACTGTAATGGGAGGTTACAGACAAGGGAAAAAGGAAATAATGGTCCATATGCTACTGGTAGAATTAGATGTTTATCGTACAGTGCTCGCTTCGGCAGCACATATACTAAAATAGAAACATCGTATAAATTCATATTTAAATGAATGTAGATACAAATGAATACATGTAGCAATATACACACAAGTTAATATATGAACATATTTCTTTGCTCTGTGAGCTGAAAGCTATAGAAGCAATGATACACAAGTAGCACTAAGCATAGCCCTAATGCTCATATCTTGGTTTCAAATACTCTTCTCCAATAAAAGAAACCATGGTAATGTGGAGAAATAGCTCAGTTTAGAACTGAGACAGGGAAGATATAAGTTATATATAGTAGCATAAAATATGGAAGTGCCAAAAAAAAAAAAAAAAAAAAGCCAACACTGCAATAATGGGCGTGTGTCAAAGGAGCAGCAGGAGCCAATGAACTCCCTGTAGCCAAAGCCAAAACAATTTAAGCAGCAAAATTAATAAAGTAGTATTAGATTATGTTCCAATGTATAGAATATATATCCATGAGTCAAAATCAGAATAAAAGATTGAGTAAGCAAGTAAGTGGGGAGAATAGACCTGGACAATTATTCCAAATAATTTATGAGGATATTCACCTCTGAAGGAGGTGGACCATACATAACTCCTTATTCCTTAAGTGGCCCTGCACACAGTGACTTTCTTGAAAAGATTACAGAAATGAAGAGGAAAGATCTGGGTAACTTTACATTGGAGAAACATCATACATACTATCTCAGCTAGATAATGAATTTTAACATTAAACAGTGATAAAGCATGTTATTAGTATGTACTCTCATTAAGGATATGGTTGAAAATAGCACTTTACCTCTCTAACTTTTCTCATAAATACCCATACTCTCAGTCTAATCATAAAAAAACATAAATCCCAAATGAAGGCATTCTACAATACCTGATCAGTGCTCCACAAAACTGCCAATGTCATTGAAAACAAAGAAAGTCTGAAAACAGTAACAGTCTAGAAGAGATTAAGGAGACTTAAGTACTAAATATAATGTGACATCCTGGATGGAATTCTCATTTAAAATGGTTTTAAGGTAAAAATTAAAGAAACCTGAATAGGGGCGTCTGGGTGGCTCACTGAGTTAAAGTCTCTGCCTTCTGCTCAGGTCATGATCTTAGGGTCCTGGGATCGAGCCCCACATCAGGCTCTCTGCTTAGCAGGGAGCCTACTTCCCACTCTCTCTCTGCCTGCCTCTCTGCCTACTTGTGATCTCTCTCTCTCTGTCAAATAAATAAAATCTTTAAAAAAAAAAGAAACCTGAATAATGTGTGGATTTTAGTTAATAATAATTTATCAGTATTGATTTATTAGGTCTGACATATATATTAACATGTTAATAAGAAGGAAGTCTGAGTGTAGGGTTTATCAGAACCTGGTGTTATCCTCTCAATTTTAACAACATTCTAAAATGTTCTGAAATAAAACTTCATTTAAAAATGAAGTTTACTGAAGAATTTGACAGCCAGGGCAGGGGGTCGTGGAGTATGTGTGGGAGGGAAATGAAACAAGATGGGATCAGGAAGGACACAAACCATAAGAGACTCCTAAACTCACAGAACAAACTGAGGATGGCTGGGGAGTGGGGGGGTAGGGATAGAGTGGCTGGGTTATGGACATTGGGGAGGGTATGTGCTATTGTGTAAGTGCTGTGAAATGTGTAAGCCTGATGATTCACAGACATGGACCCTGGGGCAAATAATACATTATATGTTTATTAAAAAAATAAGTAAAAATAAAAATGAAGTTTACAATACAGTATGGTTAACTGTAGAAAAATTGTTGTACACTAGATTTCCAAAGATTCGCTGCAACTCTTCTGACTTATGAAACTGGTATTATTATTCCATCAGTTAATGTCTTTAATTCTTTCAACAACGTTTTATAGTATTCAGGATACAGTTGTTTTGTTATTTTTTATAGATTTATCTCTTATTTTATGATGCTATTTTAAATGTATTTTGTTTTGGTTTCTCGTTATTCCTTGCTAGCATACAGAAATACATTTCATTTCTGTATATTGAAACCTAAAACTTGCCAATAAACTTACTGAACACTTTTAGGGTTTTTTGTTATTGTTTGTTTTTTTGAAAAATTATTTTTGTATATAGACAAATATATGTGAAAGAAATGAGAGAAAAAGAAAACTATCTTAATTTCCATGCTAAATGACTTCTTTTTTCATGCCTTATTTGCACTGGATAAAAACTTCAATATACTGTTTAAAGTAAATAGTGTAATCAGATATGTCTCTTTCCTGATCTTAGGGAGAAAGTGTTCAGTTTTTTACTAATAAGTGAGATGGTAGTTCTAGGATTTTTGCAGATTTTTTAAGATTTTATTTATTTATTTCACAGAGAGATCACAAGTAGGCAGAAAGGCAGGGAGAGAGAAAGGGGGAAGCAGGCTCCCCACTGAGCAGAAAGCCCGATGTGGGGTTTGATTCCAGGACCCTGAGACCATGACCTGAGCCGAAGGCAGAGGCTTCAACCCACTGAGCCACCCAGGCGCCCTGCAGATGTTCTTTATCAAAATAGAAAAGTTTCCCTTTATTCCTCATTTGCTGACAAATTTGTCAGGAATTGATGTTATATTTGATCAAATGGTTTTTCAGTTCTACTGAGTCAATCATATGATTTTTCTTTTTTGGTATTTTGACATGGTAATTTCCATTGATACTGTGTGTGTGTGTGAGCGAGCCCTGTGTCCAATGTGGAGCTCAAACCCATGACCCCAAGAGCAAGAGTCATATGCTTCACTGATTGAGGAAGCCAGGTACCCTGCAGTTTACATTGATTTTTCAAGTGTTAAATCAAACTTGCTTACCAAAGATAAATCCCATTTGCCACCATGTTTTACTTTTTTTTAATCTTTTGTTAGATTTGATTTGCTAAAATTTTATTAGAATTTTTGCATCTATGTTCACATTCATTTATGTTTTACTACCCTTTTCTTGTAATATCTTTGAAAGGCTTTGGTCCTGGGGTAATGCCAGTCTCATGGAGTAATTTGAAAATTCTCTCTCCTGAGGCACAAGTTTAAACAGTATTAGAACCACAAGTTCCATCAAGATTTAAGAAACTTATAGTCATAAATGTACCCACTCAAAAAGAACATTTGCAGTTATCTTCAGGAGAAGGTGAAAATTGCACTTTTCCAAATATTTGTAAGTTCTATCTGCATTACTATATGATAACACCCTTTCAGAAATTTACTTTTATCTAGTACTTATACTTTGTTTTGAATAGCCAATTGCATACAAAATGGGTAAGAAGAGCATATACACTATTACAAAACTACATAGAATTAGAAACTTTTTAAAAACCCTCCTAGGTATTTCTAAAAGCAGGGCCCATTCACTTGAGTGTAACAGGAAACTCAGAGTTCAGTCAAGAGAAAACTCTTAAAGTTAATTATTGCCTTATGTATTTTTTTTATTCAATTTACTGAACTTCAAATTTCAATAGGTCAGGGAAAACTTCTTTAAAAGTTTCCTGCAAAGTGTCTTAGAAGATGCTGTAGTAAATATGCTTTTGTTAAAACAGTTAATGGTGCCCTGCTAGAAACACTTGTTAAAGGCTGTGTTCGAGGAATGTGCACATCGGACAGTAGGAGACAGTTGGTGGTTCTCTGTTCCCCATTCTACACACTCAGGGATGTGCCTCCTATTCTGATTAGTTCTTCCATGGAGTGTTCCAAACTCTTTACTTCTTCCTTTCCCAATGTCTTACACATGCCCTCAAATATTCTATCCATTAGGTATCATTAAGCAAAAACCCCTCAAATGCACATTATGGTGTCAACACTTGCAATAGGCAGGCTTCTGCAGCCCAACAACTGTGTAATGAAGTCCTAGAAGATAACAAATAGCTTGTCTTTTGTGTTCTTTTCATTAATAAAATTACATGATTTATTTACAAACCAATTACTTATTATTTTTTCATTTCTTCAACAATTGTATGCCACTCAGTACACTCTGCTGATACTATGTTCATTAGGAAAAAAAAGAAACTGACCTCCTACCAAGAGCCGAAAACGGAAGTGTAGAGATAGACAATAAGTAAACACATAGAATATAATACTCTCATAATGTGATAAGTCTCTAGTAAAGTAACAGAGATAAGAGAAAAAGCTGGAATGTACTAAGATAGATTGGTCAAGGAAGTTAATAGCTGAGAAAGTGATGGTAGAGTTTAAACAAGTGAGCTCTTCTAATGGCTTCCCATGAGATTCCCGGTTTTTTATTTGTTATAAATTCTATCCAGTACATTTCTCCTCCTTTATTAAGTCATTTAAGTATCTATTAAACAGTACCTTAAACAGGATACAATATTAATTTGGGCCACATAAGAAGTTGGATATTTAATCAAATGCTACTTTTCTGAAATTTAATGACATGTCAAAACAGATGAGCCATGAGTCCTTTGTCTCATTGTCTCAGTGGATGGTCTTTTCAAGGCTCTTGAGAAACAGAATATCCTGTTTTCAGATACTTCTTCTGCCTGTTATACATTGTTTTTTCAAGTTATTAATGTCCTTTTGTAGGTAATAGCTGTTTTCAACTTAACGATGCTCCTCAAAATTTTCT
Source organism: Nasua narica (assembly GCA_028533885.1). NCBI lineage: Eukaryota > Metazoa > Chordata > Mammalia > Carnivora > Procyonidae > Nasua > Nasua narica. The sequence continues at coordinate 70,367,679 of CM052809.1, forward strand.
AAGGACTTTCTCAAAAAAGAAAATTTTCAGAACTCACCAAAAGATTCTAATTTAGTAGGTTTTTTTTGTTTATTTATTTGACAGGGATAGACACAGCAAGAGAGGGAACACAAGCAGGGGGAGTGGGAGAGGGAGAAGCAGGCTTCCTGCACAGCAAGGAGCCCAATGCGGGGTTTGATGAGGGGCTCTATCCCAGGACACTGGGATCATGACCAGAGCCAAAGGCAGATGCTTGACAAATGAGCCACCCAGGCACCCCCAATCTAGCAGGTTTTCAGTGTAGCCCAAAAGATACAGTTTTGACAAACTACACCACTAATTCTGATGCAGTGCCTCCTCAGAAACTACACTGATCAAAATGAGTCATACCTTTTCCACAGGAATATACACCATAATTATGCTTTTGCCATTTTAATTTAGCAGACACCACAATTTTAAAGGACTCTGGTGGAAAGACAATCGAAACCTTTATGTTTTTATTTTACCCCTGTAAATCTCCAAGTGTACACAGTGAATTTCCCAAGGGAGCACCTGAAACCTCTCAAGTCAGCCAACACACTTCAGGTCTCTACATGTCTGGGGGTTAGTCAATATCGTATTCCTCTCTTCTCTTCTTCAGACTTTGCCTTTTCAAATATGCACCATAACTTTCTATTCATTCACAAAGTTTTTCTGACTACTGCGGCCTAACGTAACATTTCATGCAATCCCAGTAATTTGACAGATAAGCAATATCCTATCATACTAGATGGAGTCATAGGGATCATTTAGCTTAACCCAAACATCTGAGAAAATTAACACTAGGGAGATTAATTGTCCCATGTAACCCACTTATAAAGAATAGCTCATATATAGTACCACACAGAGTATTTTATGCTTCTAATATTTTATTGCTTTATGACTTATATCCTATAATCTACTTCAGACCATGCCCAAAACATCCACTATATTACCTTCAAATTAACCAGCACATAGTGGTTACTTCAAAATGATACCATACAATGCATTTTTTTTCCTTCCCTAATAGACCTAATGTAAATCCATGTCCATAAAACAGGAAAACCAGTTCTTTGGATAGAGGAGGGAAAGAGAGGGAATGGGGAAAGGAACACAAGTTACCAGACCAAGCTAGGCAGGTTGCCTAGGCAACACTAGGTTCAAAACCTACACTTTTAGAGTCAGATATTTCTCTGATATTCGTGACACAGAGCACCATCTAGTGGTTTTATTTCAAATTCAAACAATCCAGACTCCTCAATTTCCAATAAAAAATGGACATTGGGGAGGGTATGTGCCATGGTGAGAAAAAAAATCAATTTAAAAAATGATAATTTTGGGTAGGATACAATATTTTGGTTATGGATTATATATTCTAAAGACTCAGTAACAGAGTCAGAATCAGTTTTGTGTACATGTACAAAGTGCATACTTAAGAGATTTGTGGTTAAAATGTACTTTTCATAGTTTAAAATACAGTTATTTTTCCTAAAGGACCAATTATGGCATTTGTTTAAAACCTGGGGAGAATGTGATCATTACATATGAAACAGTAAGTTTATATGTAAAATAAATAAAATTTAAGTATATCTCATACAGAGAGCTCCATTCATAAAAAGCATCCATTTGAGTCAATTTATATTATGGACAAGGGTAAGAAGAAAAAAAGAAAGTCAGATGAGGAGAAAGGGGAACCCTCCTACACTGTTGGTGGGAATGCAAGCTGGTACAGCCACTCTGGAAAACAGTATGGAGGTTCCTCAAAATGTTGAAAATTGAGCTACCCTATAACCTGGCAATTGCACTCCTGGGTATTTACCCTCAAGATACAAATGTAGTGATCCGAAGGGTCACATGCACCCGAATGTTTATAGCAGCAATGTCCACAATAGCCAAACTATGGAAAGAACCTAGATGTCCATCAAGAGATGAATGGATAAAGAAGAGGTGGTATATATATAAATACAATGGAATACTATGCAGCCATCAAGAGAAACGAAATCTTGCCATTTACAACGACGTGGATGGAACTAGAGGGTATTATGCTAAGCGAAATAAGTCAGTCAGAGAAAGACAATTATCACATGATCGCTCTGATATGAAAAATTTGAGAGGTAGGGCAGGGGGTCGGGGGAGGGTGGGGAAGAGCAATGGAACAAGATGGGATGGGGAAGGAGACAAACCATAAGAGATTCTCAATCTCATGAAACAAACTGAGGGTTGCTGGGGGTAGGGGGTAGGGATAGGGTGGCGGGGTTATGGACATTGGGGAGGGTATGTGCTATGGTAAGTGCTGTGAAATGTGTAAGCCTGATGATTCACAGACATGTACCCTGGGGCAAATAATACATTCTATGTTAATAAATAAAATAAAATAAAAATTTAAAAAAGATCATAAAAAAATAAAAGTAGACAAAAAGTAGTCAGTTAAAAAAAAGAAAGAAAAAGTTTCTATTTTGTAGGAAATCTGGCTGATTTGCAAGAGAGACAGAAATTCAGCTCAGTAATTTACTTGCTTTTCTTGTTCACACTAGTAAAACAGCCTGATTTGGGTATCAGCTACCCAACCATATGTATAAATGGAAAAATTATATTCACATTAAAAATTATATTTTATAGAAAAGCTCACAATAAAAACTTGGACAAGATTATTCACTTAGTAAATTGGATTTAAAGATAACAATACCTATTTTGTGAAGTCTCTGTAAATTATATATATGTCAATAGAGTAAAACTTTCTTAAAGCAATGGAGTAAATATTTTCAGGTTTTATAGTTTGGATTCTTAAATTTTCAGAAATATTTGTGCGTTTTTTCTCCCCAAACCTGTGCAATATGTTATGGGCCCCTGTACCCAGGCTACAAAAATACTAACAAAAGGTAGAATGAAAGAGGTTTACAAAGTTCATTCACACAAATATCAAGATTTCAAGTAAGCCAATGAGCCTATGACAGGTTTTCATGTTATTTTCTCTCCTCAGAGTGTCCAGGCCAGCATTTTGCCTTCCCTGCCGCAGACAACCCTCACCCATTCCACGAGAATTAGCTCCAACATAACCGAAAAAAAAAAAAAAAAAGCCTTCCATATTTTTCGTAAGTTCCTAATAGCAACTGGGTATATTTCTCAGTCTAAGCTGCACACTGAAATCACCTGGGGCTCTGAAAAGCACCAAAGATTTTTATTTAATTGGTCAGTCTGAAGCCTGGATATTGATGTTTTTAAAATCTCTAAAGATTCCAAAGCACAGACAAAATTAGTAACAACCACTCTGTATTATCCCTTTCACTTTAAGTTGAAACTATGTGTTTATGTGTGTATCTGCCTCCACATGATTTTAAACTCTTTGAAAGAAGAAATGTTATCTTAAGTGGTGTTTTTATCTGAAGCCCGCCTTTGGAGAACATATGGTATGCATTAGGCACCCAATAAATAAAGATAGTATTGAACTGAAAGAACATTCTTGAAAGGACCTAAAGTTTATGAAGCAGATAAAGATTTTGGAATCCATGAGTCTTGGGGATGAGGCAGTGGTATAGGATGCCATTAGGGAAATGTGGAGGGAGCAGTAAGGTCAGGCATCCTGGAGGGGATACTGGTGAGCTGAGACAAAGTTCAGGAATACAGGGGAGAACAAAGACAAAGCACGGATTTGGAGGCAATTTGTTACTTTGTGTAAACATCAAGTGCAGAGGTGACATAAAGGGGGGTGGATGGTAGACGCTTATCTGCCTCTTTGCCCCACCTAATGCTAAGGTGCCAAGGGACGCCTGGCGCCTGCCTCTGCACATTTCTTCTGGGTTCTTTTATCACAGTGCCCTAAGGGACAGAGAAGAAAATTAAATGGATCAGGACTATGGAGCCAATAGCCAGCATTTGGGATACCAAACATGAGGAACAAAATGCTCAGAATGAGGTTTTGTTGTTTTTTTTGGTTTTGTTTGTTTGTATGTTGAGAGAGAGCAGCGAGCATGCAAAGCAGAGGGAGAGAGGAAGGAAGAATCTTAAAGAGGCTCCACACCCATCAGAGTCTGACACAGGGCTCAGTTTCACGCCCCTGAGATCATGACCTGAGCCGAAATCAAGAGTCAGACACTTAACTGGCTGAGCCACCAGAATAAGACATTTTAATAACACTTTATAATAGGAATGTGAACGTGAAATTCGGCACTGCCTCACTTTAACAAGATGCCTAATCACTTGACATTTACATAGACACAGCTGTTATACTACTTTTGAAGCTTAATGACATCAAATTAACTCTTTTTATATATTTTTAAATATGAGTTTCCTAAACTATATTATAAACTATATTATATGTTTTTCTCTTAGCATATCTTCTTTATCACAAAGGATATTAGTATAATACAGAGCTGTTTGATCTCCTATTGTTTACTTACTTGCTGATACCAGCCTTTTTTACCCTCATTGATTTCAGCATCTTACAAAGTGTCCGTTTTTTATATTTCTTTGGTGAATTACAGCCCTACCCACCTGCTAATCCCATAGCCTTAAAAGTACTGACATTAGGAACGGTGCCCAAAGCTCCTGCTGTGATTAGCAGGCATACCTGCTTATGGGCTGTTCAACAACTATCTCTTGCAGCCATTAACTCAAAATGCAACAGAAGTAAGAAAATAGTTATTTACCATCACTGATTTTAGGAGTGACGAAGTTCAAAGGGCACCAGCCTCAAGAACCTAATCCTAACTTTCAAACATTGAGAAAAAAAAAAACAGAATGCTAAAGCAAATCACTTTAAAATTAGTGCCATCTATTCATCTACTCAAGAAATGGAATTGGGGGGTTGTGAATTAAGACAGAGGGAAGTATGAAAAAACTTTGAAAAACTTACAAAATACTATGAAATCTCCACTGAAATTTGAGGGGCCACTGAAGATGATCTTCCTTAAAGCTGGAAATGATGCACTGAGCCTGGTCTTTCAGAGCATGACAAGGATAGATGGTAACTCTATGTAGCCATCAGGTCATTTTAGGAAGAACTAACCTAGAGAAAACCGGTTCCGTTCAGGGGCCAACCAGCCCCAGCACTCTTGACTATTTGGTAACAACACAGTAACAATGCTAACATTTTCTGACCTCCTAATATTTGCCAGGTCTGGCCAAATTCTGTATGGCCATCATATAACACCAATAAGATCCCTGAAAGTCTAAATACATTATGCTGGCCTTTTTGTTTGTGAGCAGTTTCTTCCTCTTCAGAGGAAATAATAATTGAGAGACTACTATGTCCTCTTTTAGAAGCCTAGAGATTTTGCAGTGATTAACATGCACAACTTCCTTTCCTGGTGCTTATTTTTAGTAGGGGAGGACAGACAATATAAATAACCGTATATGCAAGCCAGGAAATGAAATAAATAAGGACAAGTTGTACAGGGTTTAGCTAAGCTACTCCGCGATGCTGCTGCACAGCCTTTCGTCTCGTTTGGGCTGCAGAACCTTTAAGCCAACACTACCCCCGACCCCCACGCAAGCACACGCCCCACATAACAGTCCACAGTCACAAGTCACTGTACATTTCTAAAATGACTTCCCCAATGGCCCCTGTGATAAAAAGTCTCCCCTGCCTCCTAGGGCCTTCCACTCGTCAGCCCCTTTCATGAGACCCCTGCAGAACTTACCAAAAGCCAGCTCCTTTTGGTTTGAGTTGACCAATCCAGTCTTAGCCTAGGACTCCCAAAACATTGCATCTAGGACCCTAATAAAGGCATGTGCCCCAGGTCCTGCCTCTCTCTGCCTTCATTCTCCCTCCACTTCCCTGTGGGGCCCCTGAGATTATGCAGTGGTGGGTGGTGTATTTCCTCCCGGACCTGTGAGTAACCTCTTTCTCTCCTTTTCTCTCTTCTCTCATGGTTTTTGGTTGCACTGTGGCTCCCCATCGGGCACCCTGGGGCTCTACTTAACAAGGTCAATTTAACAAAGTCCTAGCACAAGTACCACACAAAGAATCAAAATATGCAATTAACCTAATTGACCAAAGAGTGAGCTCTCTTTGAGAAAGTGGCTTTTTAACTGGTATGTGATTGACTAGCCAAAGACAGACCCGCAGAGATCAGGAGAAATTGCATTTCAGAGGGAGAAATGAGCAAATGAAAAGACTGTGAGGCGGGACTGACAAGGCATTTTAAGGAAGAGAAGACAGGCCAGCGAGGCTGGAGTGGCCAAAGGAAAGAAAAGGATAGAAAGAGGACAGAAGAGTAGACAGACTAGTCAGGTAGGGCTTAGAAATTCTGGGTAAAGGCTTAGATTTCATTTGAATTGTAAAGGTTGAGAGGGATGTTATGGAGCAGGGAAAATACGTTTTGTTTTAAATCGCTGCATTATGGAGAACAGACTGGACAAGAGCAAGGGTAGAAACGCAAAAATTGAAACACCATGGCGGTCGGCTCAGAGAAATGTGCTCAAGTGGGGGATGACCGTGGCAGCAACGAAGATGAGCAATGACGATGTGCTTTGGATTTAGCGTCAGTAGGAATGCGGGAGGAAGGCACAGGGAGGGAGGGGCAGGGACCAGTAATTAAAGATGCTGCTAGAAACTGGGACCTGAGCCAGTGGGTAGCTGGGTTTACCGACTGAGTTGTGAAGACTAGGAAAAGGATGGGCTTGGGGACTGGAAGTACATCTGATAACTGAGACTTGAACTCGTAGCTTCCTAAGCCCGAGTTCGCACCACTAATTAACAGGCCGTTGAAGACACTACGTTTCCATATTTAGGTAAGTTTGGGGAATTTTTGCATACATCAATGTCGTGTATACCTCTTCTTCTCCAGTTCATCATTCAAATTATTCAAAGTACATGAAATATCCCTGTAGTGGACTGAATGTTTGTGTCCTCACACAATTCCTATGTTAAAACCCTAATCCCAAAGGGCACGTATTTCTTTTGAGCCAGGGCATTTGGGGGTAATTAGGTTTTGAGAGTGGAGCCTCCTGGAGTGGGATTAGGGCCCTATAAAGAAGAGGACAGAGAGCTAGCTAGACCTCTTTCCACCATCTGAGGACACAGCAACTAAAATAGCCATCTGTAAACCAGGAAGAGGGCACTCACCAAGAACCCAACTACGCTGGCCCCCGATCTCAAACTTCTGGCTTCCAGAACTGTGAGAAATATTTGTTGCTGAAGCCACCCAGTGTCTGGTCATCTGTTACAACAGCCAGAGCTAAGACAACTGTAATCTGATTTACAAGCCCCCACAAAAATTACGAGAAACATAACAGAACAAAGAGCTCACTATTCGCGAGGAATAAACCCAGAAGTGTAATTAAAAGCTTTTATGGCAGGCAAAGTCCATAAAATATAATGCTTTTGTAAAAATATGATGAAATTAAAAAAAAAAATACTCTTATGGCCACAGCAACACACCTAACATAATGAGCAGTCAATAACACTTGTTAAATTGAAGTGAACAAAATACTTGTGTTAGATTTAATCACCATCGTCATCGTCAAAAATGACATTTATTAAAAATTTTACACCGTAGGCCACTGCCTTTTAAAATGTGTAGCAGAGTCCTTGGCTACTATAGACATACAAAACACACTTATCAGGGCAGAGGAATGTTGGGTGGGCTGCCCCACATGCTTCACTTGGTGACACATACTGAATTTCCACAAGGAGTTCACATCTACCAAGATTTTTGAGGCTGGAAATGAAGGTTTGGAAAGAATTGCTTAAAGCTAAAATGAGTTTTATTTTTCCTTAAATATTTATTTCTCTGGTTTACCACCTGCTCCTCCCTATATTGTCAGAATTTAAGGCGCTAAGGAAAAACTGACACTGATACTCCGCAGTCCCTGTAATTATCTCTTAAAATCTGCATCTCCGTATCCTTGCATATTTTAGTGGCTTTAACAGTTTATCCTTCAAAGTTAACCAAACAGAATAAAATAAAATATATATGACTGCAGGAGAGAAAGCGAGAATCAGAAATGGTGTAGGAATGGGTTTCCTCCTTTCTGGAGCGCAGTTAAGGACCGAGGAACCATCTACCAAAGAAAGACACACCACAGGCCGCTGAGGGCAGGTCCTCTCTGAACACTTGGTCACTTCTCAGGCTGAGGCTTATGGTGACTCTGCTCCAGCCAGGGGCCACGTGTGTTCCACCACCTGCTTTATCCCTAGTTAGACCAAATATATTCTCCCTTCTCCCGTGGTAATATTAATTTTTATCTGCAAAGTGGATAAACAGCATGATAGTATCTATGGGTGAAGGAGCAGAGCAGGGCTGGCTCCTTTTGCTTACACCCGCCTTCTTGTGTGTGGCCCCTGCAGGACCTGCCTCTGGGAGGGTTAGAGTGTGGCTCAGCCCTCCCTTGAGCTAATTGGCCCAGACAGCCTGTGGGTGGGGTTTGGGTTAGCGAATAGGAATGTGGAACCCCTGACCCGGAAAGAATATAAACCCCGCCTTTTGCCCGCCAAACTTGTGCAACAATTCTGGCCAGGGTGACAGGCTAGTTCAAACAGTTACTAAGCAACATTCTATGTGTTACAATCTCATTGGCCACTGGCCCCTCTAAAACTGTTGCGCTTTTTGAAACTCTCTTTCTCTACACCACGCCGCTGTGTTGGCGAGTGTGAGAGACAGAGCTCAAGCTAGCTTGAATAAAGGGCTCTTTTGCTTTTGCATCGGACTCTGCTCCCTGGTGGTCCTTGGGGATCTCAAAATCTGGGCATAACATGGGGAGGTATTTCCTTAAGTCACTGTTTCTAATGTTTGTAGGAGGTATTTGGGGAAGGAAGATATGTGAATGTATCAAGTGATACATAGGACTTTAAAAGCAAAGCCAATTGTGGGATATCTATTTAGAATTTTATTTCTAGGTGAAATAATATGAACTATTATCTTACCATTAAAAACATATTTTGCTATCACCCAGGTGGTCAGGGAATGCTGTCCCAGTTTCTTAAATAAGGTCACTAATTTCACTGCTTTCATCAACCTACCCTACGGAATGGCAAAATTCCACTTGTTAAGATTCTCAGATAGAAATGTAATGGGAAAATTACTTTACCTAAAGCCATGATAAAAGTTATGATCCAGTTATGTCCAGGTAAATGGTCTTAATATTACATTATAATTTTATGTTCTTTATGCTAAAATTGCTGATTTAGCTTTCAGTGTGAATCTTGAAGAGTATATAGAAATAAGTGTAATTAAGCAAATAAAAGCATGTATTTCCTATAAAAAAGATCTATCTACTTTCCTGTGGCATGGTATAATAGTGTATTTATTCCAAAAAAGAAAAAATGCCCAATAACACAAAAGGACATAAGTAATTATTATAAAAACATGGCATGTTTTACACAACTATAATGACATCACTGTACATTCTCCTACTTCTAATTTTCAGGAAGCATTCTGAACTATCACATTCCTACTCTATCCACATGAAATTCTATCCGATCCAATTAATTTATTGAGTATTTACTATAAACTGGGACCGAGAACAAATGGATGATTTTTTTTTAAAATCTGCATAATTAAAGATCATTAATTATATTGTTTTCCCAAGGCTCAATTAAGATGTTAATCTAGAAATCATTAACGTGTTTTGTAAATGCGTGGGTTTGGGCAAGGCTCAGAGACCTGGGTTTGCAGAAATGCCATCTTTAGCAAAGAGGGAATTAGGAATGCAAACTTTGGTATTCTTAGGGAGAATTCTTATTCCTCTGTGAAAAGCAAAAAAGCCTGACCACCCTAAATGAAGTTCTTATAAATGTGGAAATTTTATGAAGGCACACAAGCACATTTTTCTATTTGCTAAATGAAAAATTTGAAAATCACTGGTGTTCTGTATTGCTGAGGAGAAAACTCAGGGGAACATGACATCTCTACCCAGAGATTTCCCTACCTCAACTTACCCTCCTCAGAATGGCAGTATTATGCACTAGAGTAGAACCGAACCTACTTGCTATCCCTCCATAGATCAGTCATGGTCTAATAGAGGGCAGTGAAGCATATAAACTGGTTATCAATAAAATTCGCCATCCCCTGTCAAAATACCATTCAAATTTCAAAACATATCTTAAGAATTTATAGATTTATTCTATCCTTTAAATAACCCATATTTTAAGGTTTTAATATTTACTTCAATTTCACCTTCTCTTATCTATATAACAACTTGTACAAAAAGCATTCCGACCTGGAAGGGAAAAGCAGTAATAACGTTATTTACCCTTCTACAACAGTATACAAAAATGAGAAGGCCAGACAATGCGACAGAAGACCAGAATACTGGATTCTTCAAAACAGGAAAACAAATACCTTTATAATATTAACCAGTATACTACTATTAATATCTGTCTGCACTACAAATTATAACTAAAAGCTATCATAAATTACATCACAGATCAGCTACTGCTTTGATATTTGGGTTTTCAGTGATTTGTTTTGTATAAACAATGGCTATTCTTTTTTTTTTTTTAAGATTTATTTATTTGATACAGAGAGCAAGAACACAAGTAGGCAGAGAGGCAGGAGGAGAGAGAGGGGGAAGCAGGCTCCCCGCTGAGCAGAGAGCCCAATGTGGGGCTCGATCCCAAGACCCTGAGATCATGACCTGAACTGAGGCAGAGGCTCTAACCCACTGAGCCACCCAGGCACCCAGGCTATTCTCTTTGTTAGATTACACTGGCACGTGGAATTAACACATTTTGTGTGCCTGAAGATAGTGATAGATAGTACTTGAGTTTTTCAGGTGTGTTTGTAAAATCGCCCACTCTTAATCCAGTTTTAGGTAATGCCACGACCGGCTGTTCGTGACACTGACAAACCTCAGCAACCTCAGGTTTTTCCTTCTCTCTTATCAACCGTGCACCTGTCTGCTCAGCGCCTTACTCTGTTTTGCTCCTGTGATACCTTGGTTTCTCCCAGATTTCTTTTAAGGATTTCATCTCCTGCATCTCTAAACAGCAATGTGCAGTGGGCTTCGTTCTTGGCTATGTCCTCTATCTAAATGTATTTCCTAGGTGGTCACATCAGTTGTTCGGCTTTAAGTTGTCTTTGTATTTGATGACTCCAAATTTATATCCTTGACGGACCTCTTCCCTGACCTGCAGTCCCATATAACTGTCAGCTTACCTGGTATCTCCACTTGTATGACCAATAGGCCCCTCAAGCTTGCCATGTTCCAAATGAAACAGCTTATCCCATATTCCCCTCTCCCAACCCCAAAGGCTCCTCTGTCTGCCTTACTAAAGTAAAGAAGTATATAATAATTCCAATCTTTCAGAATAAAAACTTTTGAGTCATTTTTTCCCTTCTCTTGCATTCACATCTTATTTAACAACAAATCACATATTTAAAAAATATAACCGAAGTCAGTCATTTCCCCCTATTTCCACTGCAACCGCTCTAGGCCAAGACAACATTCCCTCTAGCTTAGACTATTTTTTTGTATAAAGATTTTTATTTATTTATTAGAGAGCGAGAGACTGAGAATGAAAGGGGAGAAAGTCAGAGGGAGAAGCAGACTTCCCGCAGAGTCGGGAGTCCGATATGGGACTCGATCCCGGGACTCCGGGATCATGACCTGAGCCGAAGGCAGTCGCTCAACCAACTGAGCCACCCAGGCGCCCTCTAGCTCAGACTATTTTAATAGCCTTGGAACAATATCCCTATTTCCACTCTTGCTTTTCTATAGCCCACTCTCCACGTGGAAACCAGAGCAATTCTTTATAAACTGACAGACAGTATCATTCTCCGTATCTTCCCATTTTACCCACAGTAAATCCTAAGCTCTCACAATGAGCAACAAGGCTTTCCATCATCTGGTCCTCTGCTACTTTTCTTATCTCATCTCCTTCTAGACATCCTCTCTTACCTTACTCTAGCCACACTGGTCTTCCCACTACCCCCGAATAATTATTTTGCAGCACAAGCCTCTGCCTCAGTCCTTGCACTTGTGACTGCATGGAGTGAGATTTCCAAAATAGGTATATGGATTCCTCCTTCATTTTTTTCAGGTTCCCATTCAGACATCAAGTTACCAGAAAATTTTTCCCTGACCACACTTATAAAACATGCTGCCCTGCTCTATTTTTCTTCACAGCATTTATATGACCTGACAGAGATTTAATGATTATTTGCCAACTGTCTTATCTCCTCCACTAGATTGAGGTCTTTGAAGACCTTGGGCCTTTTTATGTCTGGTTTGTTCTTACTATATATACTGCTTCTAAAATATTGCCTGCAATGTAGTAGGTGTTCCAGAAATATTTACTGAATGAATAAAAATCCCAATATTTACAGAGGCAATCTCTTAATTTCATGAATAACTTCCCGGAAGAGATGCAGTTAGAATGATAAACACATATATATGGGGAATAGATAGGTAGATAAATTCCAATCCCAAGGAGAAAAAAATGTTCTTAAAAAATCCCTAATTACAAGATGTTTTTTAGACACTGTTTTGAAAAATGTATTTCTAACATGTCATATACATGCTTCATTTTATTCATTTTATTTTTTTCCTGGAAGTTCAATAAGGTACATTTAAAGTAGTTGTAGTAATCTCTTTTTCCACATATGAATTACTCCTCTGAGAATTTTCACTTTACACTCTTTTTTTATGACATAGGGAATGAAGGCAGTAATATTCCCTTAAGGACACCAACAATGCTGTGAAGATAAAGCAAGAGATTCTAGTGAAGCAGCATTGTTGGCCAGAAGGCAATTCCAATGAAATGGATTTCATCGGCTGATGGACACAAGTCCAAGTCTGGTCTACAAAGGACTGTTGGAGAATCAGTGAATATGTGTGTGTAAACTGTATGAATTCCATCACAAAGGAGGTGCAAAATTAGGGGGAGTGTACCTCTCATCATGATATAAAGGGAACTGGGGCCCAGGCATCCCCAAGCTCTAAGCCAGCAATTTTCAAAGTTCAACATTTATTGAATCCCCTGGAGGTTCTTTTTAAAAATTCAGACCCCTCAGTCCCGACTCAGAAAAACTGATTTAACAGCTCAAAAATAGTCCAAAAAATAGTCTTTTTAACAAGCATCTCAGGTGATTCTGGTGTAAACAGTGTGAGAACCACACTGAGAAATGCTTGTCTGTGTGGAAAAAAAAAAAAAAGGGATCATGGTATTATATATTCATAGGACTATCAACCAATCTTTTGTTTTAGAAATGTACACATTTTCTCCATGCATTATTTTCCCACCTTTTTTGTAAAGTCAAGCTTATTGACATGATGGGAAGGCCTTAACTTCTGTTCCAAAAACTGAAATCAGGAGCTTCAGGTCTTCATTTTTGCTTCCCTCATCTTCCTGAAATGAGGCATATGATTGACTTTTTGCTGCCATACCTACTTTTGGTTAATGCAGATAATAAGAATTTGTCTAGCACCAACTTTTAAGTCTCAGACTACTCAGTATCAACATATAACTTTAACTTCAATTACTCTGTCAGAAAATATTGCTCCATCCCCAGAAAAACACCATAATGGAGGTTTCAAAGGATAAGTTTTCTTCAAGGTTGAGAAAGCTACAGCATTTAAAGTATGAGTAGCTCTTCTTTTGGCAACACCCAGAAAACGATTTCAAGGTCAATGTTTAGCATAGGTTCTATGTAGCTAGGATTTTTGATATAATTAGGTGCCACTCTACATAAGCTACATTTATTATAATCAAAAATTATTTTTCAAGACAGGAGAAAAGATCAAATTAAATTCTGCTCATGGGACTTCTGTGTGCATTCTAAATATTTACCATTTATTTTGTATTCACTTTTTAAAACTATTACTTCATTTAGAGTATGATCTATACAGAAAAGAATTCAAAAATAATTACATACAGAATACTTAAAACTGAATATTAAAATTTGATTTTGATAACATACAACGAAAATCCTCTAAGAGACAATGCTTTTAGCATAGACTAAAAATAAACTACTAGATTGCTTTTGATTGTGTTCATAATGAAGTGATTTTTTATGATCTGTTTTATTTATACAAATATTTTGTGTGCCCTCAGTTCATAGAGACATTGGACAAATTTTAACAGAAGTAGAAAACAATCCCATTAAAAAAATACACAAAGAAATATTAAGGTAAATAAAGCACAGAGTTATGTGATGTTATGTTTATTAGAGTGGAAATTTCAAATATAAAATAAGATGCCCTACTTGAAGTGGCTTAAAGAAAATTTTACTTTTCATTATGAGTTCAGTTATGACTGAACTATTTTAAACTGTTCCCCCCTACCACCATCCATCAGATGTTACAGGCTGACTCCCCTTACAGGAAAAGATGTCTGCTACATAGCTCTAAGGTTCTAGCTTACTCAGTTATAACCACAGCAGAAGAGAGAGATGCTGTCTTCAAAAATATCAAAAGTAGGACTTTGTCAGTCAGAGAAAGACAATTATATGATTTCACTAACATGTGGAATTTAAGAAACAAAACAGAGGATCGTAGAGGACAGGAGAGAAAATAAAACAAGATATAATCACAGAGAGGGAGACATAGAGAGAAACAAACCATAAGAGACCACAGGAAACAAACTGAGGGGAGTGGGGAGGGGAGTCGGGAAAGGGGTAACCGAGTGATGGGCATTAAGGAGGGCATATGATGTAATGAGCACTGGGTTTTATATAAGATGATGAATCACTGAACTTTGCCTCTGAAACTAAAAGTACACTATGTATTGATTGAATTTAAATTTTTTAAAAAAGTAAGGCTTTGGGGGAAGCTGGCCCAAAGGAGGTAAGAAGCCCTCTCTAAAACAATCACTCTGCCTAGGAGATGTCCCCAGTTGGCTAGGTTCTGGGGTCAGTACACTGTTGCTGGATATAGTTAACTCTGTCAGGGGCACTGGGCTCAGAGTAGGAAAGGTGGTTCCTTCAAAATAAAGCCACGATTTCTTTGGGTGACAACGGGGAAACAGTAACTACTAGCTGCTATGTCAAAAACTGCTGTACATTCAATTCCTATGCTATTAGTGATAAAGTGACTTTATAGGGAAACTGTATAAGCAGGTGGAGGATAAGGTTTATTGTCTATGTGTACAGATAGCAGTGTAGTTCTCAATGTTCCATTTTGATCAGGGTGAAAAATGCCAATTTTGAATGCCGTTAGCAGTGTGTGGTGTTATGTTTAGAAAGAGGGTCTAATTTTTACCACACACAGCTGCCTATTATAATAGAAGCCAAATGATGAAGGATAGGTAGAGGAAGGGGGGAGAGTGGAGAATTGGGGGAAGAGAGGGAAGAGAGAGAGACACCTCCCCTATGCTCACCATCTCATGGTTTTTTTGGTCATGCATTATACACTTAAAAAGAAGATTATAAGACAGAATGAAATCATCAAGTAACTCATAGCAGGTCTGCCAACCTATTCTAAAAGTTGTTCTCAATGCTCCTATAAGATCTGATTTCCTAAAACCCTTTACTCACTCTAGAAGGAGACTTAATTATCATCCAAAGCCACTAAAGTAAACCTTTCCATATACAGAGATAGACTATTTGAGTTTTTATTTTCTTATTTACAGTTACCTATTATTTTGTTGTTGTTATTGTATTCCAACTCTAAATTTTAGTCAACACTGTACAGCTAAGTATCAAAAAATTAAGTTTGTAGAACACCCCGGAGTTCCAAAACATCATATATTGACTCAGTAAGCTTAATTTATTCCTTTACAAAATCAATTTTATATTTACACAGTTCAATCAATAGTGATTTGGGGAAAAGTGTAGGAATTAAACCACCATTTCCTAATAGGGATAAAGAAAGAAATGTAGTCTGAATATTTACATTTGCTAAAAAAAGATAAAATGACATATATCTAATTATTTTATGTAGGACTGATTTGCACATATTAAAAATTTGGAAGAGATGTAATGATCCCCACAGCATTACAGTGGTGACCAAACTGATTCATTTTTCCATTTTGTAATGGATCACGGGCTGTTCTTCAATACATACTAACGTAATCATTTTGATCACCAGGGTCAAAGATTGGTGATTGTAACTTGTTTAAAAAAAACAAAAACAAAAAAAAAAAACGTTGACAAAGCATCTAGTTTTACCTCTTTTTTTTATAGATGAGTCAGTTAAAGTATATAGCAACTGACTGCTGTGTCCTTGGTCATGGACTAGAGATTAAAACAAAACCGTACCTAGAACAAAGTGGCTGTTTCTTCTTTTAATAATTTGTGGTAGGATAAAGCCCTATACCTATGAATAATTGTGTCTTTTGTTACGTTCTTACCATATTCAAACTGGGCCCAAAATATAGTGATATGCAAAACTTAAAACCCTAAGTAGGTCACAAACATAGAGACAGATATTTAAAGTAATAACTAAAAAGGTCAGGCAGATATTACCCTTCCAGGCTTTTGTTTACTGTGCAAACTCTACCATTTGTTCTGTGCTATTTTATTATAATTAAGTGGAACAGTAATTAATATGCCAATAGCTTTAATTTTAATACTTGACTATGTCTCAATTTCAGAGTAATTTAAAAATAATACAAATTGTGCTTAATAATATTAGGTTGCATAAGAATACAAATCTACTGTCCATTTTTTTTAGTCTGTTTCAAGAGTTATAAACTAATCAAGTCTTACTGATGGTGTGCTTAATTATTACATTAGGTCAATACTGCAGGAGATTCTAAGCGAGTATAGACAAGGGCAGGTATGGTTTCATAAGGCTTTAAGTAGATCAGTTAGACAAATGATATAGAGAAGCCATCGGAAAAGAAGATGACAAAATCACACACAATAAAAGGTTACACCGTTATTCCAATACACCTACACAGGCATTTTGACAGAGAATTAAAAAAAGACAATTCTTAGAAATTTTATTTATTCAAATCTTTACATCCATTCTACCCTGATCCTTTTCTGATCCTTTTAAAGGCAGTGGTTTTCAAAATATTGTCTACTGTCACCTAGGACTCTGATACATTTTCGGGGATTCGGGAGTTCAAAATAATTTTATTAATTCAATGATGTTACGTGCTTTTTCCACATATTAGTATTTGCAATTAATGGTGCAAAAGCAGTGGTAGGTAAAGTGCTGGGTGCTTATAAACAAAGAAGTTGGTTACAGCCAAGTACATTAGCCATCATTTTATTTGTCACTTTCATGTATTCACGGAAAAAAAGAAAAAGCCAGTTTCACTTAAGAATGTCCTTGATAAAACAGTAAAATTTAATTAAATCTTAACAATGTGTACTTCTCTTTTCAATATTCTGTGTGAGAAAATGGGAAGTACACAAGAACATTTCTGTTGTATACAGCAATACAATGGTTAGAAGAAAACCTTTGTGTGACTGAGTTTTGAGTCACTTTCCATACAATGAGATGTTCCTTTGATAGAATGACTGACAGAAAACAACAATTATTCAGACTTGAGTATTTGTCAATCATTTTCCCAAAAATACACAACGTGAGCACATTGTGCATTATACAGGGAAGCCAAATGACAATATATACTGTCAATGAGAACATCTGAGCTTTCTTTCAACTGAAAATTACAATTTTGGAAAACTAGTATTTATCACGATCAGCTTGGCTACTTATAGATTCTTAAAGGATATTCTGATGAGATCAGGAGTAGTAAGTATAATTTCCTAAAATATCATATAATAAAATGTGTCAATATTTGGAAGTTATGAATAATGTGATACGAACCAGTATTTTCCAAACAATTTCTTTTGTTATAAGATCATTCATGATCCATTCAAAGCACAAGACAACCAAGGGATTTTAATGTAAGAAAATGTATACATCTATTGATATATTTTCCAATTCTACACTGGAGCTAAAGTTTATAATTACTCCTACTTAGTTTTAAAGAAGAATATCCAAAGTTATCTGAAAAGGTTACAAAAGCATTCCTTCCTTCTTCAAGTCATGTCTACGTAGACCACATTTTTTTTTTTCAGATATATCAACTAAAACAAGGTTGTTCTGAAGGCAGCAGCAGATGTGAGGATCCAGTTGTCTTATTAGGCCGGACACTGAAGAGATTTACAAAACTACAAAATAACACCACTCTTCTCACAGACTTTTATTTTGGAAAATTTATTTCTTAACATTTTATAGTTTTCATAAAAAGAACATTTCTGTAGTGGTTTTGTAATCGATAATTAAAATTTAATAATTTAAAAACCTGTATTAAGTTCTGCCATGGCAAATTTGAAGGAAAAAAGGCAAAAGTTCTTTGCAGCCACGGTAATTTTTAATAGTGTAATGGGGCCCAAGACCAAACAGCTTCAGAGAATTTGCTCTAAGTCCGTCCTTTCCTCCTACACGAATTGGTGGATGTTAACGAACTCCTCAACCGGTCTCCCTAAATCTGACCCATGCAGCCAATGAGCAGACCGGCATTTCTAATATACACATCTGATAAAACTCTCATCAGTAAGCAACCTTTCCATAATGGCTCTGGATCCCCGTAGAAAAACTCCAACCCTGTGACAAGGTTTAAAAGGCCATCTCCATCTCGTTCCTGAGTACCTCTAAAATTCAGGCCAACTCCCCTCCTCTCGTGCTACACACGAGGGTCTGCCAAATACTTGTATACTTCTCCTTCTTGCCCTTGTAGCCATTTACCTAAAGTAGCCCACAGATTTCACCATGGGGCATCCATCTTTGAGATTTTTCCAAGTATTATGTCCAGGATGTCTTTCTTCCTGTTCTTGAGGCTTAGGGAGAAAAAGGACCCTTCCTTCTTCTGTGCCTTTTTTGCCTCTATATATATTTCTATCCTATTTCTAAGCCTGTTCTTACTGCGCATTAACACACGGATAAGTGTGTTCCCCTTAATTTGGGAGAAAGAAAACTGCCATCAGTATTGTCGTATGTGGATTGTGCTTTTTTCAGTGACTGTTATTCTTGCGTAGTTCAATAAGTACAGTTACTTAGATGTGGTCCTTAAGCCACAAAAGTGCCCTGTTTTTGTCATACTCCTCTATAAGCCACAGTTCTGCTTTGTCGTTGGCTCCCTATGACACTCTGTCTAGTGTTCAGTGTATCCTTTAAGACAAACGCTTCTCAGGCTTCTCTATGCTTCTAGTCCAATTCCAGTGTGCTGACATAATGGTTCCTGTCCACTTGGTAGAAGCTGATAGCTGCTTTCAGAGAGTATTTATTGAGGAAACATTTATCACTTGGTCATTGCCGCAAGTCCCACCCTATGATACTTAATGTAAAATGATATATTACCTATTATCTTCTTTCCTATTCAAGAAATACTCAAGCGTGTTTAGGTCATTGCTATATTAATCGCATCACTGTATATAATCGTATAATGTTGCTTTTATGTGTTTAGTGCAGATCCTGGTAAGGCACGTTTAGGTGCTCTCTGAGAACCTTGAATTGGGAGGTAGGCACCGGGCATGTCTCCTCTACAGAGCACTGTAAAATGTGTCCTATCCCGCAGAGTGTAATTAAAGTGCATTAGATTATTATTTGAGTCTGTCTGTACATTAGGTCGGAGACAAACTGAAGGTCGTTCAGAACAATACAACTAATAAGGAGGCTGAAAGGGGAGTCTGAAAGGAAATTTGGCTGAGCTATATTAATTAAGAAATGAGTAGAGGTAACCATGATTTCTTTCAACAAGTAAAGGTTTTAGAAATTAAAATTTCTCTTGAGATATTATGTGAGAAAGACAATTTGACAGCCCAGACTATATTATGGTGTACCTGGCATCAATCCACCCTTGAGATATTGAAACTCACACATGACATACTCACAGGTCTTCAACATAGGATGCTTTACTGAGAATAAAAATTTCACTACTAGTGAAAAGTCCATTGAGAATGAGAGGAAAGTTTTAGATCCAGATTTTCCAATAGAATAACCAATGGCTACTCCAGGCAAATGTCATGTAAGTCGTGACAGGACTCTCCAAGAATCCCATACAAAGTCTCTCAAAGGTAGGAAGAAAGAGGTAGGCTGCCTAGAGACTACTACAGAACTTTTGGAAAGACTTGGGGGCTTTTAATTCCTTTGCTTTTCTTACTGCCTCCCATATGCACCAGCTAGAGCACGGGCACGACCTCCAAGCCGGCAGAACCAGCAGGCACAGAAAGAAAACCCGGAGGAAAAACCTGTTCCCTCAAGCCAAAAAAACCAAAGCCAAAACCAAGTAGCCTTTTTGACCATACCTACCCTACTCCAACAGTCTGTGTATCTGATTAAAGAAAATCTTTAAGATCTAGGGCTAGGCAAAAAAGCATAGTCCACTAATAGAAAAAAATGATGCAATGGATTTATAGAAGTTAAAACTTTGGCTTTATGAAGATCTCTCTGAAGAAGATGAAAAGACAAGTTACAAACTGGTGGAAAAAGTTGACAAACCACAATTCCTATAAAGAACTTGCATCTGGGGTCTATAAAGAACTTTCAAAACTCACATTTAAAAAACAATAAATTCAATTAGAAAAGGAGCAAAAGATGTGAATGGATGTTACACCAAAAAGGACATAGAGATGAACAATAAGCCCACGGAAAAGTGTTCCGTGTTCAAATCTTTTGCCCAATTTTGATTTGGTGTTCTGTTTATTATTGCATTGCAAGAGTTTCTGGAGAGAGTGGGTTTGTTTACTTTTCTATTCTGAAAACAAGTCCTTGACTAGATATGTATTTTGTGACTCTTTTCTCTCACTGGCCCTTGTCTTTACAGTGTCTTCTGAAGAACCAAAGTTTTTAATTTTGCCAGAGTTCATTTTATCAAGTCTTCCTTTATGAATCATGCTTTTGGAGTTATATTTGAGGAATTGTAACAAGCCAATGTCACAAGATTTACTTCTATATTTTGCTAGAGGTTTTAGTAGGTTTAAGTTTTGTAGTAAGTTTATTTTTTATAGGATATGAATCAAAGACACTCACTTTGGTTATTTCAGCATGTGTGAAAGAATTTAGAGAGGTTTTACTTTAAAACATTGAACTCTCTTCCCCAGAGCAAAACCATTTCTCTTTGAATCTTGATAAATATATAAAATAACATGAGCCCATGAATGCAATACACATCCTTTCTGTGTGAGAAGGAAGGGAAGGGTGAATGGGGGAATCAGAGGGGAGATGAACCATGAGAGACTATGGACTCTGAGCAACAAACTGAGGGTTTTGGAGGGGAGGGGAGTGGGGGGTTGGGCAAGCCTGGTAGTGGGTATTGAGGAGGGCACGTACTGCATGGAGCACTGGCTGTGGTGCATGAACAATTAATCTTGTAACTGAAAAAATGAAATAAACATATCTGGGGAAAAAAAAGAAAAGAAAAAAATACTTTTTTTGTACTGAATTGCCAAGTCCTTCATTATTTCTAATGAACATATCCACATGTATTTGCTAGCATCACTGCATTTCCTAAAGATAAATCAGATCGGGATTTCTCTGCTCAACATCTAGAAGTCTTTTATACTGACATACCGACATCTAACATGCTAAGACACAATGAGTATTTAAGATGGTTGTAATGGTGGTATCATACTTATTTCATGATGTATGCACATCAATTGTGTTGCCCTATGTTAATAGTTTTCTTACTTTCCTTACTGCAGTGCAGCTGAATCAGAACTGCATTTCTGGTCTCTCCAGGCATATCTTTTTTCTACCGTATCACAGAGACCTGAGGCAAATTCTGGGTTTCCTCTAGGCAAGACTTCTATGAAACCGATTTTAGACAAATAAGCTCAAGGAATTAAAGCATGTTCAAATGTCCAAGGCTATTTGGTAGCAAGAAGTAAACAGACTGAAGAGGATATTGTAAAGATTGACTTTTATTCCATTTCACATTTCTGAGGCATGTGTTTTCTTGATGAAGCTGATGGAATAATGCAGAAAGGCACCTGCTGAACTCTCTGTGGTGTAGCCTTTGCGGTTTCTTTCTTTGAGGCCTAAGGCATTATCTGACTGGGGCCAATGAGCGAAACTCGAAGTACTAAATTAAAAAGCCATCTGACATATTTTTACCACTACCAAAAAAAAATAGTATGAAATAAATGGTTTAACATCAAGCAGAGTTCATTACTGACAACAAAGGTTTTGAAGACCAGCTTTTCATGAAAGATTTGGTTATCTGAATTTGTGACGGAATAAATTTAGTGGATGTTAAAGACTTCCTTCTATACTCTTCATGTCCCCTGACTCTTCTAGTAACAACGACTTTAATCAAAGTTTTTATTTTGATCTTTTTTTTGTTTCCCCTCTCCACAATTCGATTATGCAAACATTTCATGATAGCCAATTTTGATTATGGACTAGAGAAGGATAAGGGCTATTGAGACAAATTTTCCCTGGAAGACAATGAAGTTTTCTGGGAAAAGGGAATTGACTTTGGACTTGAAGGATGGGTTCTGGAGAAACTTTCTTGGCATTTACGAGGGCATGCCAGGAAAAGAAAACAGGGGCAACATGCTGAAAAGTTACAAATATTGTCCATTATCTTAAATTATAAATTATCATAGATTTTTTAGCTGTGAAGGACTTTGGAGCTCACAGATTCAGTTGGTCTACCAATCATGTGATTTTTAGCCCTGGAGTTGTCAGATGTGACTCTATATCACAAAAATACAATGGAGGTTTTTATGTTTCATGAAAACAACCTGTGCTACAATTATAATGTCAAAATCAGTAGTCTCTCCCAATCACTTTATTTTACATACAAGAAAGCAACCTAGTGGCACCTTTATGTACGAAGAAATCCTTAACAGAAGGACTGCATGCTATCAATCCCACTGCTAGGCTAGGTTTAGAAATGTGCTAGAATTCTAGGGGGAAAGTCCATTTTCCAGTAATTCTCAAGAAAGAGAAAATAAGAATCCTTTAAAGGTGAAGCGCTACATGAGAATAACAAGCAAAGATTAATTTCCCAAGGTCATTTTATATAAAAAAATAAAAATAATTTATAAAACACATGGTTCAAAACACTGTAACTCCACAACTATCAAGAACAGAAATGATGTTCTACCGACCAAATTAAAACTACTTATGTTGAGGAACTACATTTCTGTTAATGATAGGAATAGGTTTATTGTCCACCTTTAGATATATATTCATTATGCATTTTTTGAAAGATCGTCAAGGGAAGGATACTCTCTAATAAGGGTTAATAATGGAAGACAACTTCAAAACTGAAGATTGGAAACTAAAAGAATGCTCTAAAGTTCTGAAAATAATTAAGTTGATCCAGATATATGATTAAGAAAATTTTATTATGGAAATATTCTGAGGTTTTTTTTCCTTTTTTACTTGTGGGGACTCCAGATTAAGCATTTCAAAAGAATCATATGGTCAAATCAATCAAATAAGGTATGTGTTTTATTTCCATCTACATCTGGCAAGTAATCAAACTGAATTGACCTTCATCAGATCAAAATACATGCAATCCTTACTGCCCAGAGTTTCTCCCTTTGAAGACCCTTTGCTTCTTCTTGTGCAGTTTTGAAAATGGTAGCCAGAGGGTCCTGGGATCAAGTCCCACATGGGGCTCTCTGCTCAGCAGGGAGCCTGTTTCCCCCTCTCTCTCTGCCTGCCTCTCTGCCTACTTGTGATCTCTCTCCTCTCTGTCAAATAAATAAATAAAATCTTTAAAAATAAAAAGAAGGAAAATGGTAGCTAGAATCAAAGAAAAGTTCAGATTTGTATATTCTTTCAAATTATATAGAAAATAAAAAATACTAGCTTTTGAACAGTGAATGTTGCATTATATAGCCAACTGTGTGAAAAGGAGTGTTCAGGTCTAACAAATATTCTTGTTAAAAAACAATAATAAACACATGTTGAACTTTAAAAACCATTCAGCAAAAAAAAAAAAAAAAATAAAATAAATAATTGAAAACCATTCAGTAATCTATTTTCTACATTTTTAGAGCTAAAAACCTCAAACTATTTTTATCCATGTTAATCATATTTAATTCCCACAAACCAATGCACTAGAAGATCTCAACTGTTTTGCCATTTTCAGCTATAAATTTAAAAAATTAAAAATTGAATATACCACTGTTGCAATGTGAATTCAGCAGAGTACTTTTTAATTCGCTATCTTTTTAATCTAGTAATTTTACTTCCTTACCATTAAGTTTACTGATTTTTATATTTAGTTTTCACTCTGTGAGAATGTGATACTTGCGCCTAAACTTAAATTTCTGAGTTAGGTTGAAATGATAAGAAAACGCTAGCACTAAGTTTAGTTTAATTAGCAAAAAGTTGAGCTCCAGTGACATTTATTATACCAATTCTTACATATAAGTGTTCTAATTAGTTTAATTGATTATTCACTCAGAAAGGAACACTGTCAGATTTAATTATAGTGTAAAGCTAAGTATTTTCACATTTATACTATGTTAGAAAAGGTGAACCAATGTATTTTCTTAAAAATTTATTTTAGAGAGAGAGAGGGAGAGGAAAGAGCCGGCATGCAACAGCATCTGAGTGGGAAGACGGGTAGGGAGGGGAGGAAGGGAGAGAACCCTCAAGCAGAGTCCTTGCTGAACATGAAGGAGGCTTGAACCCAGTACCCTGAGGTCACAACCTGAGCCATATCACGATCAGATCCCCAGCCAAATGAGCCACCCAGGCAACCCAAAAATGAACCTATCTTAATTCAAATATCATCCATTTACCCTGAGCATATACTGACTCAAATAAATCTCTATGCATGTCAGAGCATCAAATATTTAGGTTCAGAAAATAGGCTATTTATATTAACACCTAAATTCCTGATTAAGATTATTTATGAAAGCGTTAGTTTTTTTCTTGAGCTACAGGAAAAAGGCACATGTGAACTAACCCATTTCACCTCACAATTATTTCTTCATCCACTGATGGCTTCTTTCCTCTAGTCTTATTGTGGCCTTATCAAGTCATTGCTTATATTTAGTAGCTGTTTTCTTGTCTCCTCATCCTCTACCAAACTAGATTTAAACCTATGTCAATTCAAGAAAGTATCTGTATGCTTTAATAACCCATTAGACATACTTTACTCACACTAATAATATCCAATTTAGCAATGCAGCAATTTGGGATGTAAGATATCACCTAATGAAGCATTCATCAACATATTATCTTCCTCCTCACTCATTCTGCTCTGCCATGTGTTTTATTTCATTCATTTCTCTTGTTTTATATGTTTTATTATCTAATAATCTTTCTTCAAAATGGAGATAAAATTGTAACTTAGTTGGAAGGTTTCTGCAACCAAAAAAACCCCAGTAAAGATGACAGAAATAAATAGGATTTTTTTAATTGTTCTTGATCTCAGAAGATTGATTTTCTTTATTTTTGAATTTTTAAATGTTCTTGTGAAAAATACAACCTTTGTTTTCTGATTAGACACAAATATTGTTCAAAGAAAAGAGTAAAATAACTATTTTAGAAATAGCTATTCAAAAGATGTATCTAAAACAATATACTGCAATAAATCAAAGGATCTATGTGTACAAATTAAAACATGAAATCCTAATGATGATACCTTGCATTGCAAACATGACAGTTTTTGTGAAACTAATTAGTCTTCTATAATGGAAAGCTATAATTGAGTCTATATGGTTATGAGAGATGAAATTGAAAACAATTGCATATTTCCTGACATTTATACTTCTAAATTATCAAACATAATTTTTTTTTTATTTTGCAGGTAATTAGATTGCAATTTTACCAAGTTACTGGAATATATTCTTGCTCTGAAATATTTTCATAATCTATACTCCAACAACTTCTTCACATCAGACTTCAGAATGTGTTACTGTTTTAACCCGTTACTTTGCTGCAAGGAGATATTTTTTACTAAAAGGGAAATATTTCATCGATAAACTAATAAAATATGTTACCACACTTTCTCATGGATAGGAATGATCTTTTCATTATACAGTTGATATAAATATTCAGAAATGTCTAAAAAGGAGGGATTGTTAACTCCATCAATCTGAAATCATAATACTATGAAATTATTGTATTATTGAAACTCTTGTCTGATTTTTCATAAAGTTGTGTAATATTTTTGTTTGGCATTTTCAAATATGAAAACGTTAAGGAACTAAAAGAACTGAGAAAACATCATCTATTCAAAAAACCAGAAAAGAGTAAGATATTACTACATATTATGAATTCAAAGAGGATCAAATTAAGTAATTTAGGTTTGAAGGAAAAGAGGAACATTTTTGAGAGAATTGTTTGATTAAATCATTAAGTAAATGAGATACTGTTAAGTGTTGTATTGTTCAACTAATGAGTGACAAGAACCTGTAAAAGTTCCAGAAAGTTCCAAAAACAGAGAACTACATTAACATATATTTATTTTACATTTACCCTACCTATCTAATGCACGTTCTAGGTGGCTCTGCCCAGCACAATCACACAGAGACAAGGCTAATGGAAGCTATGCTGCCTTTCGTTAGTAATTTTCATCTGGATCATGAGTTCACCTTCTTCATTGCAACAAAAAAAGAATCCTGTAAGTGAAAGCTTTATCCCAGAGGCAAAACTCCTCACTCCCTCTCATAGCCGATTGGACAGAATTAATTATCTATCTCTGGCTTACCATCAAGGAGCAGAGTAATATAGGGTTCCCTATAGATCCAGAAGGAGCAGAAAGTTAGATGTTATTGAGTACTGCTTGTTCTCCCCTGCATAAGGTTAGAGGTATTTCTATCCTATTTTAGGTGATGAATTAACATTCTCTGTCTAAAAAATATTTAACCAAACTCAAGTACTCAAATTTTAATTAAGATTGTTTCATCTTAATGATGCAACCATTTTCAACATTCTAAGTAGTATTTCGTCTTTTGTGAAACAGATTATGATAAAATTTTATTATTGGCATTTCTTTTTGAATTTGCTATTTGTTTTTTTTTAAGATTTTATTTGATAGAGAAAGATCACAAGTAGGCAGAGAGGCAGCCAGAGAGAGAGGGGGAAGCAGGCTCCCTGCTGAGTGGAGAGCCCGATGCGGGGCTCGATCCCAGGACCTTCAGATCATGACCTGAGCCGAAAGGCAGAGGCTTAACCCACTGGGCCACCCGGGTGCCCCTTGAATTTGCTATTTCAAATAGGTTGTTTTTCTAAATTTTTTGCTATTCATTTTGTAATTTTTTTGGAAGGGAAAATTCTTATTCTCAGTCTAAATTTAGTAAAAAGAAATCTCAGTATAAAGCAATAGAAAGAAAATCTCCATATAAATATCTTCACTTACACATTAGAATTACAAAAAAATTAAATGGAGTCAAGTAAATTATAAAAATCCTACCCAGATATTAAAATTATAATCATGAAAACTTACTGGGACACACAGGATTTATTTTGAGTGAATAAGCTAAAATTAAGCAAAATATATAATTGCATGGATATAGAAAAAAAAGGAAAGAAATTTGAAAACCTGAACGTAGGTGAGTCAGAATGGTAGAATTAGAAGTGGATTTTAGCTTGTCTTTTGGTGTGATACTTGAAAATGAAATAATATAAAATGCTCAACAATGTTTTTATGGTTCTGAGTATATTTGTTTGGCAGCCATTGATGAAAGTTCTACCAATTATGCCAGCACTTTCCATGAAATATAGTGATAGAACCAATTAACCAATAACATTTATAGAGTGATTACAGTCCCAAGAACTTTAAATGCAGTACTTTAAATGTACTCATTTACTTAATATTTAATATAACATAGCAAGGTGAGCTCCACAATTACTCTGTATATACGAATAAGGAAACAGCCACAGAACTGGGTGTTGTACTGAAGTGATGAATCACTGAATTCTCCTGAAACCAACATTGCACCGTATGTTAACTAACTAGAATTTAAATAAAAATTTGGAAAAAAAGAAAAAAGAAAACAGCTGCAGAGAACTTCAGTCACATGTCCAAGTTTACCAAATTAGTAGGTGTTGGCTGTAGGCATGAATACCGGGACCATTCTCTTTACCACCATGTTCTCGATATCCCACAACTTACTGCAAGCAGATGGATATAAGTCCATGTTACAACCAAAAATTATGCAACAACAAAAATGAGGAGGGGGAAATAAAATAAGGAGGTGGGGTGGCAGGGGGAGAGGAGAAGGAGTAACAGGAGACCCAAGAAGAAAAAAATATATTGCTAAGATAGAAATACTATTAAAACTATTCCAATGATTTTAATGGAGATTTAATATAAATAATAGACATATAAGCTCATATGAAATGGACAGTTTTATCTCTTAGTGTGTACTAAAATTCATTTTTTTTAGACTTCCCTTTTTTTTATTTTAAGCTTTGATATTTTCTCTCAGAAAAAAAAATTAACTTCATTTAGCTTAGCACTAGTAACACTAGATTTTGTATTACGGCAAGTTTTTGATAAGCTAATAGTCTATCCACAATCTTTCTGAACCAGTCACAGACCTCTAATTCTCCTCACCACATTATAATGCAGACTCTTTTATTTCTTGTTCACATTAATGCAGGGGCCTTACAACCTGTCCTCCTGCCTTTATTTCCCCTTTACTATGTCTCTCCCATCCCCCTCCTTCACTAATCTCTCTCTACACATGCAGGTTCATCCTAAACTCTTTCTGAAATGTACTTCCAACTGGGTCACTTTATACATCAAGATCTGTGATGTCTTTTTATTCCTTGCTGAACTAGTCAAGATGTGGTTTGGCATTTTTCATCTCTTGATCCTTACCCCTGAATATAAAATCTGGGTGCTTCAGTCAGTTAAGCATCTACCTTCAGCTCAGGTCATGATCCCAGGGTCCCAGGATCGAGTCCCACATCGGGTTCCCTGCTTAGCAGGGAACCTGCTTCTCCCTCTGCCCTTCACCCTGCTTGTGCTCATTCTCGCTTGCTCTCTCTCTCTCTCAAAGAAATAAATGAAATCTTTAAAAAAAAATTAAATAAATAAAATCTCCTTCCACCTCCATTTCAGCTCCCTCAACTTCCAGGTGGAAACAGGAAAAGGATGTTGAAACCAGTGTATTAATTTAATCAGCCTGTGACAAGTAATAATTTATAAGCAAAAGACAGGTCTTTTCTTTTTTTTTCTCATTCTTATAGTAAAGACAGCATCAAATAAAAATACATTGCTTTGTCAGTTAACTGTTTCTTCATAGCAAACAGTCTTAAAACTTAGTGGTTCAAAATAACAAACATTTAAATTCTCTCGTAATTCTGCATGTAACTAGGTGGTTTTGCAATCCAGATGATCTGATCGTGGGCAGGCTCTGGTGTACCAATTATGCCAGCACTTTCCATGCCAGCACTTTCTATGTCAGCTGCTCAGCTGGGTAGGTAGCTGGGGTAGCTCAGTGGTAGCTGGGGGATCTAGGACGTCCTTATTTACACACACAGCAGTTGGCAAACTGTTTCAGTACACATGCTGGTTTTCCTCCGCATGTCCTCCCATCCTCTCCCAGGACCTGCATTATTCACCTGGTGGCTAAGGTTTCTACTTTCAGAAACAACAACAACACAGCCAGGACATCCAAGTATTTCAAGCACCTGCTTTTGGCCACTTTTACAAAAGTCCCACTGGCCTAATAAATCACTTGGCCAATCCAGAGACAAGGGCTGGTGAAGTCAGATCCTCCTCTCGACAGAAGATAAGGTTGTATAATTTATATCTGTCCTTGTCATCTAAATTGTCCATTTTTTTGCATAAAGATGTTCAAAATATCTCCTTATAATATTGGTGACATTACTGTGGGAATTTATTCTGTCTCTATTTTCAAAGACTGGTGTGTTTTTTAACTATATAGAAACCAAAGAATTACAATTAATCCTACTTAGTATATTAACTGAAATTACGTAAAACAAAAAATATACTGGAATGTTTTTCAAGCAGTCTGGTAGTAGGAAGT
The DNA here is from genome assembly GCA_028533885.1 of Nasua narica. Classification (NCBI taxonomy): domain Eukaryota; kingdom Metazoa; phylum Chordata; class Mammalia; order Carnivora; family Procyonidae; genus Nasua; species Nasua narica. The sequence continues at coordinate 70,397,486 of CM052809.1, forward strand.
GGACACACAGGAAATAAACACAATAAATTTGTCTATAAAAGAACACCTTATTCACAGACTAACCGTGAACTACTTTTCCAAGTATACCCTGTAGTTAATAATATCTGGACACATTTTTTTAAGAGGAACCAAGTAACAATGGGAATTTGACGAACAGAATTCTGCTGCTCTCTCCTGTGCCCTGAGCACTGGGACATGCAAAGACAGATATGACTGCTTGAGTGAAGCTCAGCTCTCTCCCTGAAGCCCACATCCAAGAAATCTTAATAATCCCCAACCTATTGTCAAGTATAGTTTACGTACATATACTGTTAGGAAGGGAAATGACAGTTCAAGGTGATATTAAGCCTAATGATGTTCTAAACCAGAACACATAGGGCTCTGACAATAAAATCTGTGCAATGGTTTCACATTCATCTCTACTTTATAACAAGATGGGCCATTCATTAGAGCCATTGGAACATTTTTACACTGGAATAAAACCGCATCAAGTATCATGTCCTTTCTCACGTTTTATGAAGTACTTCACTGGAAACACACGCAAATGTGAATTGTCTCATGCCAATAATTTACAATTTTCATGATAATCAAAAGATGATATTCATTTTATAGACCTCTGTTCAGGCACATTTTATGTCTTTTCATGTATTGTTTGTCTACTGTAACACTTTTTACAGTTATAGTTTGCCAGGTTATTTCCTTACTAAATTCACAGAAATACACATGACATACCAGATAACCAGAGATCATGCTATGAATGCTCAGGCTGTAAGAATTCTCCTCTGAAGATGATATATGACTCTATAATTCTATAAACCCCTAACATGATATGATAACAAAGTATCTTTTATTAAAGACTTACTCTTTTGATTAACTGAACCCTTATGAATGTTAATATAGATATGGTCTGAATATGTATACGTATACATACGTATGTTTGTGGAGGTAGGAGTGGATGAATGGGTGTCCATGTCTTTATACAACATTTGCAAATCCATTAAAAACCATAAAATACTTCTGTTTGATGAAATCAAACTAGCTAGGAACAAAGGATCTTATTTTATATCCATAGTCTATTTCCTTAAAAATAAATTATTGTACATACTTTCCAGGGTATTTGTTACTGTACTTCTGTATGATATCTATTCAAAAAGAAATGTTTCAGTGAATCACAGGAGTAAATTAATGGAAAGATGCACTCTAAGAGAAGAAAATCCATACTCTAGTGAAAATTGTTCACAAAGTATGTATGACTCTTCCTTGCCCAGTTTCATTGTAGCTGACAGTCTGGCTCCCTAAGTTTAATGCTTGCTCAGGTTACTGTTGTCTCTTATCTTTTGGTCATCTCATAGAAATCTCAAATTCAGGCTCTAACAAGTACATTCTTCTGGCCTTACAGACATTACCTCACCTATTCTGTTCTCATTCTGTGTTGATGGCATCCCCATCTACCTGCTCACAGAAGGCAGAAACCCCAGACACTTAAAATCTTCTGACATCTTGCTCCATCTGAATGATCCAAGCTCCTTAAAATCAGTTCCAGCCAATATCCTCATCCCTACATACACAAAGACACTTTTCATTCCAACCACAGACTACTGCCCAAAGTTATTTCAGTAAACCACACATTCTCACTTCTTTCCTCTGGTGGGCAAAGAACATATCCACTGATTTACTAAAGGCCCACCATCTTCCAGACACTGTCCTAACAATTGAGATACCCAATCAACAAAAAGAAAGCAAAAATAACTGCCTCCATGGATCACATTAGAAGCTCAACAGAAAAATACAGGCTGGAGATACGCATTTGAATATAACCGGCATACTGATAATATTTAAATACATAAGATGAAATGAGATTACCAAGGGAGTGAGTGTAGATAGAAAAAAAAGAAAGGCACAAGTGCCTTTTGAAAAGAAGGGGAAGGTGCAGCAATGAGATTGGTAGTCTCAGTGGACAGGAGGTCACAGTAAGGCAAATGCTTGTTGGATGTACAATTCAAGAAGAATGAACTGGAAAGAAGGGGGAGTAATCAATGAGATGTATAAAAATGAGATTATGGAAAGGTTGCAGGTATAGGAACTGACGTCGTCTGGGTTATAACCAAAGGAGCCACTGGCTGTGGTAAGTGATGGCCCAACTCTTTACAGGCGATCTGAAAGGCCAAAGTTGGCAGGATCCTCTATGCATATATTCAAACCACCAAGAAATAAGACATAAGTAGATTTGCAGGAAACAGCAATAAAATAATAGTTAAATATCATTGAGAGATGGAGCAAGTGCTCAGATACTTGTAGATTTTAATACTATGGGGAACAAGAGTGATGAATTCTAAGACGATTAAAAAAAGATGGGTGTAAATAAAATAGGAGAGAGGTATAGAATTATCAATGAGGAACCAAAGAAAAAGTACTCCACCTTTAACCCAGAGGGTATTGGGATGTGAGAAACACTAGTGCCCTTCGGAATAGCTTCAGGAAAAAAGGTATCATCAGTGGAGATCCAGATTTCTTTCAGAGTAAAATGGTAAAGTAAATGCTCAAAAAGGAGGATGACAATATAGGAGGTTTTGCTATTGATGGACCATGGAATTCAAAAGGGAGATGATGAGAAGGGGATTGGAAAGGGTGCATTAGATGACAAGCAGGAGACCACCCAGGAGGAATGAGAAAGCCTGAGGCTTTCTGTCACAACTGCAGAAATATCATGAGTTCAAAACTAGTGGAGTCAAGTGATACCATTTTAGCAAAAATATGGTCCATGTGAGGTGGGAAGCAGTGAGGATCCCAACGTACAGGGGAAAAGATCTTGTCAGAGGCTGGGTAGACAAAGGCTATGACTATGTAGTTGGAATTGAAAACTTCATGGGAAGTATGTGTTACTCAAGCAGAGTTCCCACGTACCCTCTGCTGATGAAGCGTTGAAGGCTTCGGTCATACTCCCCATCTTTGAAAGCCCAATTAAAATGTGGATCTATCTTCTCTAACAGTCACAAAGGAGCCAACTAGTGTTCCCTTTGTGTTTACTTACCACTCTGTTAATCCAACTACCATTATATGTGCGTGCCTGGCTTTCCTACCAGATTCTTAGACTCCTCCATGAAGGAATACCCAGCGCTGTGTCCAGCATATATAAAAATAGATATATCTATATCTATATATCTCTCTATATATATACATATTGTCTCAGGAAGATGCTGTGGCTGCTAGCCGAAAGCATATTAATTTACATCAGGACTTCTCAAACTTTAATGTCAACACAGATCACATAGGGATCTTTTAAAATGCAGATTCTAGTATCTTGGTTGGACCCTCGGGTTCTGCATTTTTAATAACAGCTGAGATGGTGCTGCTACTGCTGGTCCTCAGCCACATTTTGAGATTCTGGGTTCTAGAATGTACCAAATGGTAGGCATTTAGACATTCAAAGGTGTAATATAGGTAAAAGATATATGTAATATATATTATATAATTATAATTATCTGTATAAGATACATATGTTCTATACTTCATATGCAGAAGATGTAATACGTTTTAAAATGAAAAAAGTCAGGGGCACCTGGGTGGCTCAGTGGGTTAAGCCTCTGCCTTTGGCTCAGGTCATGATCTCAGGATCCTGGGATCTAACCCCAATTGGGCTCTCTGCTCAGCGGGGAGCCTGCTTCCCCCTCTCCCTCTGCCTGCCTCTCTGCCTGCTTGTGATCTTTCTCTCTGTCAAATAAATAAATAAAATCTTTTTAAAAAATGGAAAAAATCAAAGAATTTTAACTTTAATGCCTTCAGAATCAAGAGATTATGTCCTTGATCAAAAATATTATATTTGGCTTAAAATATTATATTTGGCTTTATTTACAATTTACACACACACATTTTTACACATACCTATATAGTCTTTCTTATTAGAGCCTTTAATTACTTTAATCTCTATAGAATTATGAGGCAGATATTTTCAGACATCCAAAGACCATTTTCTTTTTCCTAATGTGCCAAATTCAAGGTCTTGTCCTGTCCTTATCATTGAGTTTACAACCTTTGGTATAAAATTTTATTCTTCATCCCAGCCTTCTGAACAATCTCTCCAGCTTTTGTAATACTCCATTGTCCTAAACTTGCTGCCTTTTCTATTAATCCTTCTCTCCTTCTCCCCCAAATCATATTTTCCCTTAAATGAAAATCATTATACCTTATACCAAACTTGCTTATTTTCAAGACCATGTTAGTTGTTTCAGCTTTCATTTTTCTATTGTGAAAATATGAAAAACAGGATGGCGACAAATTTGAAAATGTATGTTTAATGGACCAATTCATGGAGCATCAATAAGATAAATGGCTGACCTTGCAGAAGAAATGGCTGAAATCCCACAAGAGACAGAGTGGGCAGGAAGACACTAGAATGCTTTCCCACTAGTTTCTGGAACAAAGCAAGGATATCCATATTGTCAACTTGTATTAAACATTGTACTTAAGGTCTTCGGTAGTGGAAAAATTTTTTTGAAAGAAGTTAATATACTGAAGGTATCCAGATCAAAAAGAAAAAGTAAAAATGTTTTCATTTGCAGGGGATATGATCCCGTATGTAGAAAATCCTAAGGGAAAAAATAACCAGAACTAATAAATGAGTTCACAAACTCAGAGGATACAAGTTTAATATTCAAACTCCATTTATCTCTATATACTAGCAGCAATCTAAAATAAAATTAGAAAACAGTTCTATTCACAAAAGCATCAGAAAGAACAAACTACTATGCAATGAATTTAACAAAAGCATAAGACTTATATACTGGAAATTACAAAACATTGTTAAGAAAATTTAAGATCTAATAAATGGAGAAACATTTTATATTCATTGATTGGAAGGCTCAATATTATCACAAAAGCAATTACCACCAAATTGGTCTATAAATTCAATGCAATCTCTATCAAAATCTCAGCAGGCTAATTTGTAGAAGTTGAAAAGTTTATCCCAAAACTTATGTGGAAAAACAAAGGAACAAGAATACCTAAGACACATTCGAGAAAAAAAAAAAAAAGAACACATTTGGAGGATTATAGTATTTGATTTCAATTTACTTTAAAGTAATGAAGACAGTTTATAATCAGAGCATTGATAAGCATATAGATCAATGGACAGAATTGGGAATTCATACAAGATCCTTCCTTTAAGGTCATTTATTTTCAACAAAGACGCCAATACAGCTTAACAAGGGAAGGGTATTCTTTTATAAATGGTAATGCATCAGTTGGATATACACTTGCAAGAAAAAAAGAGAAAGAGGAGGAGGAAGAAGAGAAAAGACCCCTATGCACACCATACACAAAACTTAACTCAAAAAGCGTCATAAACCCAGGAATTCTACATCCAGGAATCTATCCAAGAAATATTTTTCATAGTCCACAAAGACATATATGCAAATGTCCACAGCAATAATAATCACTTATGAGAGCCCAAACTGGAGACAATCTAAAACCCTTCAAGTGATGATTTGGAGGAAAAAATAAAAGGGAATATATGCATAAAATGGAATAATACTCAATAACTGAAAGAAATACTGATAAATGCTACAACTTGGATGAACCTCAAAAATATTATTCTAACTGAAAGAGCTGAGAATATCCAAAGGAACATGTATTCTAGGTTTCTGTTTGTATGAAATGCTTAGAGAAGGCAAATTTACAGAAACAGATACCAAGGATTAACTTTCCAAGGCTGAGAATGGAAGCGATTAACTATAAACAGAGATGAGGCCACTTTCAGGATAATCGAAATATAAAAAGTGACCAACCACTTAGATTTGCCTCAAAGTGTTTCCTGGGATGTGGTACTTTTAGAGTTAACTTACCATAGCCGTGGAATTATAAAATTTCAGCAACTGACTTTAGTGATACGTAAATTAATAAATGGTACAATAAACCTGTTAAAATAACAGAATGATAAAAATACTTGATAAACTTTAAAAATATTATCCTGATTATTAAAGTAAATATACCAATTTGTAGTTTTCCAATATTCACTTTAAGTCTCAAAAAGAGAAAAAAGTTTCTCAATTTGCTCAAATAATAAAGAATTAATTTTGTATGGTATTCATTTTTAAGTTGAGAAAATTGTGTATTAAAATGTTATGAAAAGGCAAATTTACTGTTTGGTTATATAAAAATAAAAATTTAAGCACATCAATCCAATGAAGAGATGTTACTGTTTGTATGCATGTTTACTACTTGATAAACTCCATGAACATTTATCCAATTAACCCATTTTCCTACGTGGAAGTACACTTTGTGTTAAAAAAAGGTATCGAAATTTTTAACTTCCTTTTTTCTACACAAATATAACATGCAAAACGTAGAATTGGCCTTAATGAGCCATTTCCTTAAGCCTTCAATATTTAATTAAATGTATTTTCATTCTTAATATAAAAGCAAACCATAGTATTTTAAAATAATTACATTTCACTCTTTAATGAGGAAAGGTTAGAATATACACTAACCACTTACACAGTTCATTTCACACTACTCTCTAAATCTCTAATAGATTATAGGCATTATAGCCAGAAGCATCTCATGGTTTTAGGCTATCAGAAGAAAAGCATGATCAGAGACGTGCATCTCCACCAGAACTCTATAATAACCACTAAGAAGAGCAGAGCTTAATCAGTGCCCTTTCAAGGGAACCCTTTTTTCCCACCACCCTCTAATTCCACAATAATATTAAAACCCCAACCCAGTAAGAAGTGCGAGGGAAATTAGAGGAGAGAAAGGGGTTAAACTAAGTGTTGGTTCACCCCCACTACCTTCAGAATGCAGTTAGGTAGCTGGGTTAGGAGTTAATCAGACACTTAGATCATCAGGGCTGGAGTTCCCAACAAGAAAACAGGGAGGCAGGACTGCATCAGCATCCTGTTTTACAGCTTAAGGAAGACCACAGTAGCATCCTGTCTAGCAGCCTCTGCAGAAATGACTTTTGCAAAGCATCTCCAGACAAAACAATTAACCATAAAGCATTCGTCACTATCGCAAATTGAGGCAGTTAGTCTCCAGAAGCCAGCCCAGAAGACCATCAACATGTGAACAATAACCAAGTAGATGGGTGCATGATCAACGCCCTGACTGGCACACCCTAGTAGCCAATCCAGAGGGGGGGCCACACTGAGGATGCTCAAGATAGTTCTGCCAAAGAGCTTATAAAAACCTCTAGATGTGAACATCTAAATGGCTACTCTTTCAGGTCCCCTCCCTCTCTATGAGCTTTATACTATCGCTCAAGAAACTTTGCTTTGCTGCCCTCTGCTCTTCATCTGGTCTACCTCTTCATTCTTCCAAGTGGTGTGACCAAGAACTGTGGGCACTAAGGAGACAGAAATCCTGGAAGAGCTGGAGAAATACCTAGATAGGTTAAAGAGAAGTCCTAGTAGATTCTGAAAATACTTCTAGAGGATCGACAAATTTGCAAATCTATTTGTGAATCTCTGCATCGAGTCTCACATGGCAGTCTACTTAGGTTAATAGTTTAGAAAAAGCTGAGAGGGTCATTAAAAGGAAAAGAGGCAAAAAATGTTTTCTTTGTCAAGATTTCTTTTGGCTAGAAAAATGGTAGAGAGAGTCTGTAACATTACATGTTTACCAAAAACCTACAATATAAATTGGTTAACCAAAAAGACACTCTTTAAAATAATGACAAGTTTATTTCCTTCCACTCTCCCCCACCCCCAACCTCTCTTCAGCAAGGTTAAATCTGAAAGAGAGAGAGAAAGAAAGGGAGAAGGAGGGAGGGAGAGAGAGAGAGAGAGAAAGAGGAAAAAAACAATCGAGTGAGAGAGAGGGTTGGAGGACAGGGAGTGGAGGGGGAAAAAAACTAACCACAGAAGGTAAAGATGCTACAGGTTTTGATATTTGAGTATGATGGACCAATTTTTAACTATTAAAGTTTTCAAATACTAGAACATAAGATGTTGGCAATGTTCAAAAAAAAAATTGTGTAAGAGAAAAGAGAAATTGGTTAAGTAGCCACATACGGAATCAAAAGAGATGCCTCATTTGCTATTGATATTATGATTTTTTTTCTCTTCCGATTCATTTATCCTCTAAGATCAATAAATTATTTCCCCAAACAGGTACTTATTTGAAGTAGTTAAAAATTACTCTTTCAAATTTATCTTTCTCTCATCTTAATGTTACTTTTCCCTGTTTCTCTTGCTACATCTCTCTCCCTTCCCTCCCTGAAACTCTATCAGCTCTATGATCAACATGCATGTGAAATTTTTACTCAACACAATATTCTGACGAAAGATTCATTTTTGGGCTACCATAACTCATCAGAAAAAAAATCTCTGAGAAGGTAAGTGAATGTGTGTTTACCTAATTTCAGGTCAGGATTAGGTCTCCTCCAGAGTTCTAGAAAGCTCACTGCAATCTGCAGAACCCTATAGAACTGGTAATCAGGAAACAAAGTTATTTTACATTTCTTGCCTAACTATTAGTCAACTATGCCTGCTTTTTTCTCTCTTACCTTAACATTATTTTGTAATTATTATGTCCCAGTTCTTTTTTAAATTTTATTTTTTCAGTGTTCTAAGATTCATTGTTCATGCGCCACACCCAGTGCTCCATGCAATACGTGCCCAGTTCTTTTTGACATTCAGTAGTTTTTCTTTAACCAGATAAATATTCTTAGCAGCACACCCAAAAACTGTTGTTCATCTCATGATATACATGTCACAAAAAGCTGAGATGCTATATTTTAAGATTTTTTTTATTAAGTAGAACAGTAGTTTATATTCTCTGAAGTGGAATCATGCACCTATTAATTTAATTAAACTGCACATATTGAGATAAATCAGTGAGGTGGAATTTAATATGAAACACAGTATGCAAATGTATAAAAATTTATGTGACTTCAAAACAAACTCTCCTAAAATTGTCAATCAATGTAATAGTCCCGAAAGTACTTAAAAGTCTCTCATTCTAATAAGGATGATATGGTATACTGCTTTTAGGAACTAGTGGCAGTTTTATTCATTATTTTATTAAATGTATCAAAAGACATATATGTATTTGCCTCTAATTCCACTGTTGTCATTTTAGAAGTCATTTCACCATTAAAAGGAATTCAAGACAAAATATCTGTGCCTTGTCAAAACCAAACAATGAAACACTCTAATTTATCAAATGATATATATCATGATGTAATCTAGGTATTTTCATGGTATACTGCTTGTGTCTGATGGGGATCTGAAGCCACATAAATAACTTGTAGATGAAATTATGTTGTAAATAACACACCTATAAATAACCAAGGGAAGAAAAGAAAACCTGAAGAGCAAAATAGAATTCAATTCTCTTCTGTTCTTAAGAGTAGCCTGCCATCAGAGATATTACAAAGGAGACAAGACTCTAACTCAACAGAACACAAGTGACTGACAGAAATATCCATAATGCAAACCAGACTTCTCCAGCCAGATTTATGAAGTAGGTAGGATGTCTATTTGTGTCCTCAGCTTTGATCTTCTATACGCTATATGCTAGAACACAAATCCCACTATTGTATTTCCAAGTTAACCAACAAACCACAGATAAATCGGGGTTCATTTTTAAAAATATGAGATGAAGAGAAAACAAAGTAAGCAAAACAAGAGTCATGTGCATTTAGATACTAAATAACCTGGAAATTTATAGAGTTGATACTAAATAACCAGGAAAGTTATTCTTTAACTTTCCCAGGATTAGGAAACCTGAAATTAGGTAAACACACATTCACTTATCTCTTCTCAGAGATTTTTTTTTTCTGATTAGTTATGATAGCCCAGTATAGACACTAAATAACCAGGAAATTTATAGAGTTGTAAATGCAGTTGGTAAATAGAAGGAAAGTTAAAAAGAGGCAACTTCTAGACAAAAAGATTTTCTTCAACTTGCTGTATACAGGTGAACCTCGGGAATTGCTGGCTACTGGATGGATTTCTTTGAGGTATGGAACCCTACCTAAACCTCTCTTAAGCAAGAAATTAAGATTCTGGCTATTGGAGTGCATCAATCTGGGTCACATTCCTGGAGAGATATCCACAAATATTCTATCACTGCAGTTGCAAACAGTCCAGTTTCTTCCAACTTTGCTACAATTCTATTCAGCAACTTCATTTTGTTCTTCCATTCCAATCCAATCATTTTCCTCATCCAAACTTATTCAAAACGAAATGACTCCCTAGTTAATCTTTTCTGAAATAAATCTAGTTGTGCCTACGTTATGCTCTATCATACTTTCTCATGGAATTCATTGGTAGGGGGACTAAAGGGGGTGCACTCAGAGGAAGGAAACACATAAAGTGGTCTTTGCAAAGGGCATAACCAGCGAGCTCTGAAGAAATGAGGAATCCCAGCCTCCATCCAACCTAGACCTTCTCAATCAAGACCTTCACCTTAATAATTTCCTAAATGGTTCTAATGCAAACATTGAGAGGTCTAAGGAAAAAAAATATACAGATGTGAAGTTAACTGGATCTTCTAGAAAGCTACAAAAGCAATATGCATACACAGTAATATAAAAATTTTCTTTATGTGAATAGAGAGAAACATTAACATGAAAGATGATTAGTGATGTGGAGTTTGAACATTCTTATATTTACATCAAAGTGAAAACAGAAAAATATTTGTTGAGATAACTAAGTATATTTTAACTAATAAGTGCAATATTGTTAAACAAACAAGTATAGATATTCATCTAATCAAATGAGTGGTTAGCCACACGGCATTATGTATGTATATGTATGTGAATATACCCAAGCATATATGATATATATGTATAGAAAGTTAACTGTATACTTTTGTTAACTATTTAAAAACACATTGTAGATATCTTTCACTTTATCCATAAATACTTGTGTGTCTTAAGAATGAGGTCATTCTTTACGTAACCATAGTATAACAAAATCAGAAAATTTGGTATTGATACAATGCGATTATCTAATCCACAGTCCATATAAAATTTTCATATGCTGTTGCAAAAATGTGTCTTATAACTATTTTCTCCAATCTAAAATCCCACCCAGGATTATGCACTAACGGTAGCAGTCATGTTTCTTCAATGTGCTTTGTCTGGAACTGCTTAACATTTTTGAAGTTAATGACCTTAACATTTCTTAAAATTACAAACTAATCATTTTATTAAGTGTCCCCCAATGTGGACATGAGTGATGGGTCTTCTTGTTCAGACTGAGATTATGCATTCTGGCAGGAAAGCAGAGAGGTAATGTTGCATCCCTGTCAGCACATTTTATCAGGAGACATGTAGAACTCCTAAGTTAGTCCTACGATGTTTGTCCCAAGATGGGTGGTCCCCCCCCATCTACCTACCATAAAGCTACTGGTTTCTTCTTTGTAGTTAATATGTCCTTGGTGGCAGATACTTTACAAATGTACACACAACCTCTTCATCACTAAATGTTCACCCCCAGTTACAGCATCAAGATTATTCTTCATTGACCGAATTATTGTACTGACGGCTGTCACTTGGCAAATTTTATATATTTGGTAAGATGTGGCTTTGTTCCAGGACGAAGTACTATTGCCTTTTATTTCTATACTGCTTATTTTTGCCAGATGGGAAGAATCCTAGTGGACTGATTGTGCCACCAGAAACACCATTGGTATTATAGATCAACACGTGAGATCAACTTTTGGTATGTGATGGCTGATTTTTACTTTTCAACTTCTCTACCAACTAATTATTCTGTAACCTTGGATAAATAACTTACTCTCTAAGCTTCGGTTTCTTCATTTCAAATTGGAAATAATGTTAACTGAGCAGCGTTGACGTGATAAAATAGTGTATGTAAAATATTGAGCATTAAAACTGGGAGAATAAAAAGACAATCTGGGAAGAATTTTTTTGCTTCCCATAAAAAGAACTAATTTTCTCTGCATTTAAAGAGTTCTTATAAGTCCGTAAGAAAAAATTTAAGGTAAAAAGGACAAATTATGCAAACTGAAACTTTACAGTAAGAGAAATATGCACGGCTGACCAACACATGAAACAAGTGCACAAATTTACCCTCACTTAAAGTGCTATTCCTGACTATAACAAAGTATATTTCACCATCAGATGGGCAAAGTTTTAAAGTTCCATAATGCACACTGTCAGTGAGGATACAAGGAAAACGGCGCTCTCAAAGTCTTGTAGGAGTAAATTTACCAAGAGCTATTAAATTGCAAGTTTGAATATATTTAATTCAGCAACACTGCCTGTAGGGTTTTGTCCAGGAGGGAAATCTGCATATATCAGCAAAAGTCAGGGTACTTTAAAAACTCAGATCCTCACCACATAATGTCTATTATAGCCAGAGGTCCAAAACTATATAAATACCCCTCAGTGGGGGATGTTTGGATAAACTATGGCACATGCATAGGATCGAGTACAATATAGCCATCAAAAAGGAGGAAAGAGGATCCCGAGTCCTATCACGCACTGCACAGCTAATCAGTACACAGATCCTGAGCAGCAGTTCAGCACTATGTGTCCTAATTGCAAATGTTTCCATAAGTGTCCCCAGAGAGGTGAGCCTCGTAACCACATGATGCTAGGCACTCAAAGAAGGAGCTCTAAGACACACTGAGTACAAGGCAAGTGACCAAATATATGTGTATGTGTTTATATTAAATTGTAACAGATTACACACACACACACGCACGCGCGAAGAGAAAGGTCTGAAAGGATGTATGACAAACTGATGTCTCTACAGACCACTAAGGAGACAGGATTGGGTTGGAGGCAGGGGGCAGCAAAAGTAAACCTAACCTTCTCCATAATGTTTCATTTTGTGGGGGAAAAAAGACTTTCCCATTACTGATTTTGCAATTCAAAATTAATTTTCCAAAATTTAAGCTCAGAAAAGAAAAATGAAAAGATCTTTAAGTTATACCGTAATGTGCATGCCCAAACGCTCTGCATCTAATCTCAGGTGTAGAGAGACAAGACAGAATGAAGGAGCAAAGTGACGGCTCTGAACAGATAAACATGGGTATGGACTGAACAGTGCCTGAAAGGACACAGGAAACCATTGAAGTGGGGGATGGGATGGAGATGCTGCCATAAGATGGAGGCTTATGTGAGGTGATAAATGTGTTAAGTAACCTTACTGTCCTCATTTCACAACATGTACATGTAGGAAATCATTGTGTTGTACACCTTAAACTTACACGATGGTTTATTTCAATTATACTTCTATAAAGCTGGGAGAAAAAATTAATTTAGCATTAGCATAATACCTCCCAGGTAGAAAGCATAATGAATGATATTAACTTAACTCAGAGAAGATTCACCAGTGGCTCTTAACATGGGAATATAATTTATAGAACCAGATTCTATAAGATAATTAGGGCCCTATATTTACCTCAAATAAGTCTGTCTGTATGACCAAAGATTATGAACTGGAACCATTCTAAAAGCAAAACGAAACACATTTTACGGAAATCATGTACACATGGAAAGCTCCCAACATTACTTGGTGACGTCAGTACATAACAGCTTTATGACATTAGTCAACTTACCTATTCTCCTTAGGTGTCAGCTGTCTCTTGCAAAGGATGCATGTAAAGTGATTAGCATGCATTTGCCAGGTTTCCTTGCACAACAAATACTATTCCTACTATTATCTGTAATGCATGTGAAGATTCTTTTCATAGGGCACTTGGGTGGCTCAGTCAGTTAATTGTCTGACTCTTGGTTTCTGCTCAGGTCATGATCTCAGAGTCTTGAGATCGAGCCCCATGTCAGGCACCATACTCAGCACCAAGTCTGCTGGAGATTTTTTTCCTCCACCCTTGTTTGCACACACAAACTGTTTCTCTCTCTCTCTCAAATAAATAAATAAAATCATTAAAAAAAAGTTCTTTTATAAATACTGTCTCCTTAACAACAAAATTTAAGAAAAGATGCTTTTTGTTTTATTCTCAAGTGTGATTTTTATCTCTTCTTGAGGTTGGCACTTTTTCCATTAAAATATGCATAATTTCATAGTCAAAAATGAAGTGTTTTAGACCTATACTTTTGCTGCCAACTTCTACTTTTTGGTAATATGTTTGTTTCATTTTTTGCAGACTGTTTTCAAAGATGACATTTTCCTTAGTCTACAAAGCTACCAACATTTTTCTAAGTATCTAGCATCACTTCTGATGTTTTTACTTAACTCAAACTGCATATTGTTATCAATACTGGTATTAAGCCTACAAATGACAGCTTCATATTGATATAAAGCCTGCTACCAATCAGTAAACGATTTTTCCGTATTTGCAGCAATTTTGAGACATAAGCAAGTCTTTTAATAGTTGTTTATTTCATGTAGCACAGAGACAAGGTTATTGCTGACATAGAATTGAAAACTGATGAAACAAATGCAAAGCTTTAAATTAATGAACATATTTCCAACCATTTCCTGGAGACAAAGTTTATACCTAACTAAAGAAATTACATACTGCCATTTTAAAACTAAGTAGCCATTATGAAAAGCAACTTGAAATACATACATACGTACATACATACATACATAAATCAGGTCATTTAAAAGCAAAGATTTATGTTCCTTCAGGAAAGTAAATATTTTGCTTTACATTCTTATCATGCACTAAAAAAATCTGATGATTTTCTACTTGAATTTATGGAATGTCAAACCATTAGATAAACCCAACATGATAATTTTTTAGTATTATTATTACTTGGTGTTTTCTATTAATTGTTATCACTACTCAGATTGGTCTCAGCACAAGCAATATATGAAAGATATCCAACTATGTTATGATAAATTTATTACTGAACTTGGAATGTCATGTCCTTTTCAGCAAACTTATTCTGGGATGTCTATTCATGAGTTTATTTTAATCAGATATCTATAGATAAGAGAACAGAAGATTTCTGTCTAAACATAGCTTGCCATAAATCTCTGATACAGTCATCAGGTACACACACACAACACATACATGTTATTTTCTAAAATGTTACCTCTTTTTCTTGCTTAATATCAGATATTATAAATTATTCCAATTTCTTTTCTGTTATCTTATGTACTAACTGTAATCCTCATTAAAATGTAAATTCTAAGATATAAAGATAATGTCTTCTGTATTCCCCAAGGTTTTCTAGCACCTAGCATGGTGTCCTGGCATTTGCTAAAATAAAATAAAAAATTTTGCCAAAATACTGTAGACTATTTTTTGTGTACCACGTAGAAGTAGCTTCAGGACCTTAGCTCTTAGGTCTAATCCTTTACATTACTTAGGTCATATATTGCTCTGCTTTTAAAATTTTTTTTTTATTTTTTTTTTAAGATTTTTTTATTTATTCATTTAACAGAGAGAGAACACAAGCAGGCAGAGAGGCAGGCAGAAGCAGAGAGAGGAGCAGGCTCCCCGCGGAGCAAGGAGCCCGATGCGGGACTCGATCCCAAGACGCCGGGATCATGACCTGAGCCAAAGGCAGCCGCCCAACCAACTGAGCCACCCAGGCGTCCCTGCTCTGCTTTTAAATAGTCATGAATTCGGGGCACAAAAAAGAAAAAAAAAGTTCCTGAGATGTACATGGTGTTGCATTTTCATTGTCACAACTGCCATCACTCCTGTTACTGGACAAAAAGGATGCAGCTTAAAATAAAACATTCAACATAATTGTAAGGTCTAAGCATATCCGTACCTGCATCAGCCATGTATACTTCTCAGCTACTCCTCCATTCTTTTAAACCTTGACAGTATTCAAGTCAGTTAAAATCATTTCAGTGATTCATGAAAGCATTCCTTTGTCCATTTAATCATTCATTCATTCATTCCTTCCGGGCTGAATCGATGTTGAAAGAAGAGCTTCCTAATCAGCATGCATTATTCTCTGCATCAGTATCTCATCCGTTATTACACTTTCTAGTTCTCCTGAATGCTTGTACCAACAGCTATGTGCACATAAATGTGAATTGTAATCCATCTCCCTTCCATTTGTTTCAAATGTCCTTGTACTCCACTGGTGTCCTTCATTCTACCTATTGATCTATCTATCGATTGATCTATCATCTATTTTTCATGCCTCTGATCCTTTTTCTTCACCTTTTGATTAGGGGAAGAAATGGATGATTCATCGTTGCTTGAACTAGAACTTCCCTAGCCACCTGCTTCTGGTAGCGGCCCCTCAACCGTGTATTCCACAGAGCAAGAGTCGCTCGACCCTCTTGCTTGCCTGCTCCTTCAAGCAGCTGAGCTGCCCGAGGTCACAGCGCCACCCTGCAGGTTTCTGCTAATACACGTTAAGTCTACGCAGTAAATCAAGGGTTTACACTCAGACTGTATTTGAGCATATGTTTTTTAAAGAGAGGTAGTTGATTAATAAGTCATTTTCTGTACTTCAAAATATATGTTAGAATCTCCACTATTGGTACTCGGTATTTCATGTCATGTGTATAGGCATCTAAGTCTTGATGGAATAAACATAAAAAAGGAACTATCATTGGAAAAATGCACATTGATGAAGAAGAGCATGATCTATTATAATTTTTCCCCAAATACTTTTATTTTTTTCAGTGGTACAAGATTAATTGTTCATGCACCACTATTATCATTTTTAAAGGAAAATTATCACTAACAGAGAGGAGAGAGCTGGTACCTCAAAAAAGGAGCAATGAATTCAAGCCTATAACAGGAGAGGATGGGAATGCTATAAGTTAGGTTAAAATAACAGACATCAACATAAACTCATGACCCTTTAACAATTCATTATTTGTCTCTAGAGAGGGCTGGAAGCTCCTCGAATTGCCTTTCCTGCCACCAGTGCTCATCCCAGTTTCCCTTAGCATCCAAATCCAAATCCTAATATCATCTCCAAGTTTTAATCACCAAAGTTAATAAATGCAGTGGTACACAGCAATGTTAAAATGTGTTATTAAAAATTACATGTATGTTGCTTTTTAAAATTAAAAAAAAACTTAGAATGCATGGGATCATTTATAAGCTAGGGCAAAAGCCAGAGACGACCATTATTTTATTGGTTTCTTCATACCATTTTATTGGTATGAAGAAACCAATAAAAAAAGAAAATATCAAACCATCAAAATCAAAGGTTTAATAAAATCCAAGCCAAAAAATAACTCATCTTTTAGAAAATTAAATGATTATACAAATTCCCCACTGAATTTCCCAAAGATTTTGTAAATTCCAATTTTATAGAATTGAGATTCATTTTCAACAACCAAAAAATATGAGTTGAATGATGGAGGGCATCTACTTAAATGGTACATCTTATATGCTGTGCTTATTCTCCCAGGTAAGAAAATCTTAGCTGAAAATAATTTTTTTTCTTCTTTTTGTATCTAAAGAAGATGATGATTGTTAGCTAAACTTAATGTGGTAACCATTCACCATATATATGTCATTATGCTGTACATTTTCAACTAAAACACTGCTGTATGCCAACTACATTTCAAACTGGAAAAAAAAGTCCTACTTTTGAAACAGATGTCCAGAATAAAGGGTATTTTCAAACAACCCAGAGCTCCATGGATCTGAACCCCTGCCCACAGAATACTTAAATCCCCTTGGGTTGGCACCACTCATCCCCAAGACTCATTGCCCAACGTTGCTGACACCTTGATCAATTTTAGTAAGATTTCCATACTCCGGCACTTTCTTTAATTCCTTCCCAACTTAGACCCAACTCTCCTAACATACGTATACACTCATGTAAACTCAATGAAATGGGATGAATCCCAGATGACTATGGTAGTGGTGGTTGTAGGGATCTCCCTGAATCCACAGTGGGGAATAGGCTGAAAGGGTGACTACAACAATCTCTTATCTTGATGGTTCATTTCCACTTACAGTTTTATTTCTCTGCCTTACCTATGTTACTCAATTGTTATATATTTTAGAAACTTTCTGCAGAACATAATAGGCTTATTATATGACTTGTACATCATATAATTATCCCATGTTACCTTCTAATTTCCAATTATTTCTCTAACACTTCACTAAAAAATTTTAACAATTATATTATGTGATAAAATTAAGCATCTTATACTTAAGAAAATAAGGAGTGTAGTATTCCATCGCTCATTTAGAAAAAAAAATAGGGACATAGCAATTAGGGTATGATTTATCCCAGTCAAATTTGAATTTCAGATAAAGAATTTTTAATATGATGTCACAAATACTGTGTGAAATATATTAAAATCACTGTTTATAAGAAATTCAAATTTGACTGGTTGTCCTATATTTTACCTGGCAACTCTCAGGTAGTATGAAGACTGGAGTGAAATTGACGTGACTATATCATACGGAATACTACACTTATACTGAAGAATACAGAAAACCTTATCTACACATTCACATATGCATTTTCCTAAGCAGAAATAGGAGCTATATACACCTGTATACGACATTTGAAAGCTTGATATTTGTCTCCTAAAACATTAAAAGTGACTTGGGAAAATATTCCTGCTGGATTATGATCACTACAAGATCTGTTTATAGTTAAGATTCATTAAGGCAGAAAGGTAGTCTGTTTTGTTGTTTTTGTGACAATTATACTTTTTAATGTATTTGGATTATGAATACAAATAAAAATGTGCAGTGGAGGATACATAAAAGTAGATTAAAAACAGGTAGCAAATTAAAGGGCCACCAATTCTTGTGGTACATGATGATTATCAGTACCTTTCTTGGTACCAGATGGTGATAAAAACCCTCCAAATCAAAAGTGTGAGTAGCGTTCTACAAATTGAACATAACTTCTATAGTAACTCTTACTCAAAAAAACCAAATAGCTATACAAAATATTCACTACCACTATGACCATCATCTCCAGTGCTAGTGTCACTGGATATTTCTGGAGGTCGTATGTTCTCATACTGTCCAGCACTCTGACCCCCACATCACTTTGCTCATTTCATAGTCAATAAATAATCAACTTATTAAATTCAAATTAATTATACTAAATCCCAACCAAAGCATACTAGGTGATGTTATTCACAAGGGGAAAGAGTACTTGGCATAATCCTGAAGAGAGATAAGCAGAAGAACCAAACTATAGATCACAGATGTTACTGTTTATTCTTGGAATCCAGTAAACTACAGAATGGAGAAGCACACATGTGCTCATCATATGTTTATAATGCATTTTTTTAAGAAACAGAAAATGGCAAAGAAAGGCATCAATTAACCTATGATACCAGTGGTCTAGGTTTTCATGATGCGACTCAAAAGGAATCAAGGTTCCGAATTAACATTGGGCCACTGAACACACTCCTTACAAATGAATTCTTTCCACGGCAGAAAATTAGCTTTACATGTTATCTACAATTAAAGATAGATCTTTACCTTATTCAAAATAGGGAGGAAAACTGTGTTTTTGTTGTCATTGTATTTTAAAGGTTTTATTTTATTTGCGTGAGGAGAGAGAGAAGGAAAGAA
The DNA here is from genome assembly GCA_028533885.1 of Nasua narica. NCBI lineage: Eukaryota > Metazoa > Chordata > Mammalia > Carnivora > Procyonidae > Nasua > Nasua narica. The sequence continues at coordinate 70,416,911 of CM052809.1, forward strand.
TCTCAAGCAGACCATCCTGTGTGTGGATCCCAGTGTGAAGTCTGATCTTATGACTCAGCCGAAACGAAGAGTTGCATGCTTAACCAACTGAGTCATCCAGGAGTCCAAAAAATTGTTTTTTAAAAACTAGATATTTCATTTAAAATATGGCATTTCATTCTTTTGTAAGGAAGTTTCTCTTTTGTATCTTTTTTCTACTGATTAAGATAGCAAAATATATTGCCAGAATATTAGACAAATTAGAAAACTATTTTCCACATGTCTTGTTTACGGCAATAACAATGGATTATTTTCACAATAGTTCTGATTATTATATTGTTCAAATTTATGAGTTGAATAAGTCTATTCAAAGAAGATTTATTCAGCACAAAGTGTTCATGTGAAGCGTTATGTTTTGAATTTTGATATGCCTAATGTGAATTCCTTGTTTTGTTTTTTATATAAAAGGCAAAGTAGTCTTTAAGTTCTACTTAACCTTACTTAACTCTGCTTAACCGAGTAAGGACTTTACATTTCAGCTTGACAAGATAGACAAACCTTTTAATGTCAAGTCCAGAACCTTCATATGAAGTTCTTGGGAAGTAAAACAAAATACCAAATCTTCAGAACACATTTTTTTCTAGTATGAACAGAGGTATCTAAAGGCAATGACTGTAGTGAAAAGCTTGATGCCACTCAACCACTTAACTGTGTGAATGCAAACAAGATTGGGATCTTGGTAAGACACCAGGCATTACTGAAATGACAATAACAGCAAATCTGTTAAATGACAATTCATACTTAATCATAAAAAATAAAGTGGCTTATTTCACTTTTCACACATTTGAATGCAAATGTAAATCTATGCAATTGCAAAGACAGAAAATGTTAAGGTGCACAAGTAGAATTTCTACAGCAAAATACGATATACGACAGTCTCATATACTTCAAGTGGACTGAAACAAAAAATTTCTATTGCTGCTTTCTATTGCTATTGTTTTCTACTGCTGTTGTAACAAATTACAACAAATTGAAGGGCTTAAGTAATGCAGGTTTATTATCTTACAGTTCTGTAGGTCAAAAATCCAACATGGGTCTCATGGAGCTACATCAATGTCTTGGCAAGGCTGTGCTCCTTTCTAGAGGACCTAGGGGAGGACCCATTTCCTGTCCATTTGGGTCATTAGTAGAATCTAGTCCATTCAAATTATAGGACTGAGATCCCCCTTTTCTTGCTAGTTATTAGCTAAGGACCTTCCCAGCTTTAAGAAACTGCCCGTATTTCTTGGTTTATGATTCCCTCTTACATTTTCAAAGCTAGTAATGGCAGATAAAGTCTCTCATGCTTGAAATTTCTCCTCCTTTCCCCATCTCATCTCTGTAATGTATCTAGAGAACAGAAAAGGAGCCCTCTGCTTTAAGGATTTGAGTGATTAAAATGGGACGACCTATATAATCCAGCATTATCTCCCCATCTCCAGGTCAGTACCCTTAATCCCGTCGGCTGAGTCACTTTTGTCATGTAAGGTAACATTCACAAGTTCTGGGGTTTAGAACATGGACACTTTGGTAGGCGAGGGCATAATTGTACCTTCCCCAACCAATAGACATTTTGAGAGGATGTCTTAGAATTTATACATAGTTGTATAAAATAAACAGTAGTCATCTTTACAGAGTTATCAAGTATAATATGTGCATCCTATGTGGGTAGGCTTTAAAGTCCTAAGAAATGGGTTCAATAGGTGATGGAGAGTAAGGAGGATACTTATGATGAGCACTGGGTGTTGTTTGTAACTGTTGAATCACTGAATTCTACCCCTTGAAGCTAATACTACACTGTATGTTAACTGGGATTTAAATAAAAACTTGGGGGAAAAAAGAAATATCAATGAATTTGGCACATGCACTGATGCCTATGGTGTTGATTAAAAGAACAAAAATATGTTACAACTCAGTACTACTTTTGAGATTTCTCAGTAGGGCAAATTGTAAAAGGTGGCCTTAATAAAATCTTCTAAATGCAATTGTATAAAAAGTCTGTAGTAACCACCTTCACGAATACTCATGGTGGCCTTTAGCAAAGTCTGTTGAACATTGGTATATTACTCAGCTAAGAATCATGTCTTATGAGCTAAGCCTTCTTTAGCATTTTCACCGCATGTTCATTGACTTCTTTCCTTGCAACGCTTGGACTGACACCTAATCACTCTTCTACAGAATTTCAAAGACAAGATCTTCCTCTCTCCACTAAGTTGTAAATTTAGAGAGCATGAACTATGCCATATATGTATTCATATCCCTCCTTCAGTTTCCCATTTGCAGCCTTACATAATGATTATCATGTGCTGTGCAATAAATACACTTATTTTGCTTCATCTAGTACTGAGATACATGTATCTATTCAATTTTTTTTTATGTATTACCCAGTCTATTGGACACTGTGGAAGTTATTTAGAAATTTTCCCCAAAGAATTGAAGCTACCTGTCTTTGGCACACATGGATCACCCACACTGTTACCTGAGTTTGAAACTTGAGATCATGAGGCTCAATTATATGTATACATATACCTGGTAAATATAATTACCATGTCCGAAGAACTTATTTTTAAAACATCTTGGCATCTAGCAGAGAGTAAGTGTGAGGCTCAAGTAACATGTTAGGATCCCTACTTATGTATTAGACCTGAAACTATTAAGAGCAGGGTATGAGTGTGAACAGATTTGGTTGTTTAATCATGCTTTTACTGGGGAAACTTGGCCCAAAGTTTTACATCCCTTGGAAAGATAACTTTAACATACACTATTTGGCCTATATTTGTGGCCTTCTTTACTTCCTGGAATGGATGGGCTAAATGTCCTGTTCAAAAAAGTAAAATATAAAATTTCTTGTTTAAAGAGATAACAAGACTAAAAAGCCATCAAGATTATTCACACTTGCCAAGCTGATAAATTGGACTAAAGAGAAAACAGATCCTAAGAATCAATTGATGTTTTCTACTAAGACATTTGCCATAGTTATGTCATTCTTGATAGAGTGACTCTTTTAATTCTCATCTATAACCTACTAGTGTTTTCCCCAAAGAAAACAAAACTATTCATTGAACTGTACATTTTGTTTAGAAAATTATTTCTATCACAGATTTATTTGAACATCTATTTTACACATGTAAATATGTTAAAGAATATATTGTGGCAATCATACTTTTATATTCACCACTAGTTTTAATATTTTAAGAATTTTATAATAAATGTTCATATTTGCCTGCTATTGTTTTTTAAATCAAAGAGGAAGTGATTTTCTTTCAATAATTAATGTAAATTATCACATAATTAACATTTGTGATGATAGTTAATTATTAATGAATCTTAGTATCATCAAAAAATTACATTTAATATCACCATCAAATGTCATCAGTAAAGTACTCATATTCATATAATCTTTACCATCACACATAGTTTAAAAAAAAAAAAAGCCAATTTCACTTAAGAATGTTGTTGAACCCATGAACATGATTTTCAAGGAGAATAAAGTGAGCCTGTTCCTGAAAGGGAAAATAACAGGCAGTGTTATAGTCAAAGATCAAAATTTTATTTTTCAAGAGAAAGTTAGAATTTTGGCAAACTTGAATCTGCCACACCAAGCTTGAATTTCCCAATGCTTAAGGAATTTTCTGATGAGATTTGGTAGTGATAAAAATAGTTTTGACCTTGTGAACTTCTTGGAAATGTGTGAGGGCTCCCAGGGGACCATGGGCCATACATTGAGGACTGCTGGTATTGTAAATGTTGTTTTTAAACGTGATTGTGCACGTATTTATGTGTAATTAATTTTGTGACCTATGAATCAAGATTTTCTTCTATTGTTCAAAAATAATTTACTAAAATTGTTTCTACATTGGTATATAAAGAAAACATGATCTCAAGGTCCTGAGATGGAGCCCTGCCCAGCTCCATACCCAGTGGGAAGTCCGCTTAAGATTCTCCTTCTCTCTCTCTCTTCCCCTCTACCTGTACTCCTCCAACCTGCACTGTCATGTGCACTCTCTAAAATTAAAAGAAAAAATCTCAGTAAACACCTAAAGAAAAATATAATGCAAGACTAAACACATGGACTGAAATGCAATTAAGATTTTTTTCTAAACAAATAAAAATCTCAAATAATCCAAAATACTGAAAATATTTTAAATGACACACAAATTAACTCCATATAAACTGAATGGAGACTATTTAGAAATTAATGACTATATGTATATATATATGTACTTAATATGGTGATCAATATATATTTGATGTCTTACTGGTATCTTTATGTTATCTTTATAAATGCTACTTCAGAAAGCTATACTCTCAATGAAACTTAGAGCTTTTAACTGCTTTAATCAATAAATAAGAATTAATACACTGAACGTTAACTTAAACCCTAAGCAAGTACCATTTTTAATTAGTATTCAAAGCAGTAGTGTTTATATTAAGATGAAAAGAATGTCAAATATTGGTCAAATACTGTATTGTCAAAGCTTATCAACACAATTCATGTCTGAAAGCAGACTTAAAAGACGTTGAGAAAAGGACTTAACATGCTTCTTTAATCCAAGCAGTGGTTTAATTAGCAAATGTACTGAGTTAAGTAGAGGCAGCACAATTTTTCTATCAGGGAAGTAACCGGGAACCTAGAGTTGTTACCAGATTTCAGAAGTTAGAGATGTTGGATCTATAACACACAGATGAATCCTGCCCTAACCCTCTATCCATATTTACTAGTATTTTCAATGGACAGTCCAGACAGATACAGCGATTGAATCTTGAGCTTCTGTAAACACCTATGGTGATCTGGTATAGGGACAGTAATCAAAATCCCATCAAAAACAAATGACTTGGTTCAAGTTAAGGGAAAAAAAAAAATAAAACAAAATTCTGATCAACTCAGAACATTATTTTTGAGCATTCAGGATTTTTTAATCAAGGCTAAATCTTCTGATAATGAACACAAACTGAAAGGCAGTGTGGAATAGAATGTGAGCAGGAGTTCTAATATCAAACCAATATGTTTATGTCCAGGCTGCCCTATGTACGTGGTATGTGACCTTGGATAAGATACATACATCTTCCAGCTAAACCTTAATCAGAACATGGTATAATTTCATTTCTGAAGTAGAAACCTATATCTAGTTACAAGAGACTCAACCAAAGACCATTTTTACAGATATGGGTATGAGGACCAATTACATACTTAGAAGCTAAGATCAGCTTTCTTTTATTTGCACCTTATTCTGTCTTTTCGAAATGGAATAAGCATGTCAAAGACAGGAAGGAGAGGAACAGGAGAATTACCACTATACAATATACACAAAATACAGAAGGAAGACAAAGTTTATAGGGTGTGAAGAGTTTAAAATTCAGAATTTCAGGTAATACACCATGGATGATGGCAACTATAATTTACTTTTTGAACAGTTCATTTTAGACAATATTGTGTTTTAGCTAACAAGCTAGGATAGTCATTTATCATGATTTCATTCTCCAGGGATGGCCAGATATTTTTCAACAGAAAGGGCTGTCCTAGAGCCTTCTACAAATGCTTCTGCACCCTCTTCCTCCTTTATTGGCTGGTTTGGTATTTGAATAATAAATACTAGAAATGTGTTTTCCTTGGTGAAAGTAAATCCTTGAATTAGTATAGTAGATGTTTGAATAAAAGGACACTCGTTGTTACAATCACAATGTATTTTTACACTGTAAAAACACTGATGTGTTTTGCAAAAACATTAGTCTGGGATAAATTACAATTACGAAAAACAGAATGGCCTCGCAATGTAAACAGGATAAAAAACACCCTTGTGGAATACAGTCACATCTGCCTGCAGGGACCTTTTCACTGCAAGCAGAGGTCAGATCATCTTAAATGGTAGAGAACCCAAACTTTCAATGTAGACAATCGGTCATATGAACTGCTTTGTGCTTGTTTAGTAATAATTTCTATAGAAGTTGGTCTCAAACTAACTTTCACCATAACCTGACAAATAGCGTTGTTGGGACCCTTCCCTAGTTCAAGTAGTTATTTGTGATCAAATTGGCTTAAATCAGTTGATACCATCTGAAAAATTTCAGTACAGAGCTTCAAAAAGAGATCAAGATGGGAGAAATGGCTTTGAGTATCATTAGTGGGGGAAGAATTTGGTTGGAGTCTAATGTACAAGTGAGATCAGACACATCAAATGGTTGGACTTAGAACTTGCAAACCACTGGGGTGAGAACACAGCATAAAAATAACCTTGGTTCAACCATCTGACACTAAATTATGAAAGATCATTTTATTAGATTCAACTATTACATGACCAAATCGTTTATTTTCTTCATAACCCTATTCCACATACGTGAGCTCTTCTTTTGCATGAGTCATCATGACACTAATTACATAATGTCGTAATTATTAGTTTACTTTAAAATATTAAAAAAAAAGTCTGAGTAGCTCAGTGCAGAATTACATTTTGTGTTGCACCTTTTTTTTTTTTTAAAGATTTTATTCATTTATTTGACAGAAAGAGAGAGCACAAGCAGGGGAAGTGGCAGGCAGAGCGAGAGGGAGAAGCAGACTCCCCAATGAGCAGGGAGCCTGATGTGGAACTTGATCCCAGAACCCTGGGATCATGACCTGAGCCAAAGGCAGATGCTTAACTGACTGAGCCACCCAGGCGCCCCATGTGATATGCCATTTTTTCAGTCATTATCTAATTTAATGTCTATCTTAAAAAAAAGCAATCACTAACTATATAATAAAATAAATAAGGCATATTTGTGAATACGTATATATATGAGCATGTGTATATATGCATATATATGCATATCTCTATATATCATACTAATTGTATTGACTATGCCAATTTAGATTTTTTAAAGAACTCAAAAGACTTCATAAAACTTACTCCCAAGCTTTGGTGAGATAAAATTGACACAGAACACTGTGTTAGTTTATAATGTACAACATGATGATTTGATACATATATATATATTATGAAGAAATTAACATAATAAAGTTAGTTGACACATCTATCACCTAACTATATTTTATGTGGTGATGACATTTAAGATTTGCTGTCTTTCAAGTTATATAATACAGTACTATTAACTATAATCACCATGCTGTACATTATATCAACGGTTCTTGCTCATCTTGTAACTCTAGGTTTGTATTCTTGGACCAATATCTCCCTATTTCCCCACAGCCCTCAGTCCCTGGCAACCACTATTCTAGTCTCTGTTTCTGAGTTGGTTTTTAGATTCTACATGTAAGATCATACTGTATCTGTCTTTCTCTGATTTATTTCACTTAGCATGATGGCCTCAAGATCCATCCATTTTGTCACAAATGACAGAATTCCATTTTTATGGCTGAATAATATTTCATTGTGTATATATACCTCATTGTCTTTATCCATATATATGTCAATGGATACTTAGTTGTTTCCATGCCTTAGCTATTGTGAAAAATGCTGCAATGACCACAGAGTGCAGACATCTCTTAGAGATTGTGATTTCATTTCCTTCAGGTAGTACCCAGAAGTGGGATTGCTGAACAACATGACAATTCTATTTTATAGTTTTTTTTGAAGAACCTATACCATTTTCCACAGTGGCTACACCAATGCGCGTTTCCATCAATAGTACACAGGGGTTCCCCTTTCTCCACATCCTTGCCAAAATATAAAAAAGTTAAAAGATACAATTGAAGAAACCACAAGAAAACATTTGAGAAGTCTGATATTTCTGGCAGCTTTCAGTCTTTCCGCCATCTTAAAGGAAGCACTTCATCTTTAGAACATGAACCACGAAGATCAGAGTGAGATATGTTAATGTCAATAAAAGCTAAGTGTCATCCTGAGAGGGTCTTTTATACCCTTCTAGTCAGGTAGGCAAAACAAGTGTGCATGAACAGTTTTAGTAACAGAAACTAAGACTTCAAACAGGAATCTAATATAACCTGTCAATCTTTTATTTTCTATAAAAAATGCTGACAACGGCTCCTTGGTGTATAGATTGCTCCGTGGTATATTCTGTACTCTAACCCAGAAATACTTCCATCACTAGTTAGAATATTCTAGGCAGGTTTGCCCATGGGTTAGCATCATGCTTTCACTCTAGGCTTTAGGGATCAGCAGAGTTGTAAAAAATCAGATTCAGATAAGATTAACCTTGTATTTACACAATGTGTGTGTGTGTGTGTGTGTGTGTGTGTGTGTGTGTGTAGAGAGAGAGAGAGAGAGAGGAAAGGGAGGCACACAGAGAGACAGAGAAAAGCCCTAAGCCATGATGGGAACCTATAGTAATCCAAAAGAATCAGGCTCCAAAGGAATCTTGCTTACTAAGCCAAATATACTCCCTTAAAAGCTGAAGAATCATGGTTTTAATCATAGTTTAGAAACAAAAAATAGATGCTTGTTTTTCCTCTGACCTTCCATGGAAGCTTAAGGATCTACACTTTAATGTAAAAATAAAAAAAAAACAAAAACAAAAAACAAATAACTATCCAAAGGTAAATTTTTTTAAAAGATTTTATTTATTTATTTGAGATAGAGAAAGAGAGAGCACGAGAAGGGAGAAGGTCAGAGGGAGAAGCAGACTCCCCATGGAGCCGGGAGCCCGATGCGGGACTCGATCCCAGGACTCCGGGACCACGACCCGAGCAGAAGGCAGCCGCTCAACCAACTGAGCCATCCAGGCGCTCCCAAAGGTAAATTTTTTTTTTTTAAAAGCTAATTTTATATTAAAAGCAATGAATGGGGCTGCCTGCGTGGCTCAGTGGGTTAAGGCCTCTGCCTTTGGCTCAGGTCATGATCTCGGGGTCCTGGGATCAAGCCCCACCTCAGGCTCTTCTGTTCTGTAGGGAGCCTGCTTCCCACCCCCCGCCTGCCTTTCTGCCTACTTGTGATCTGTGTCCGTCAAATAAATAAATAAAAAATCTGAAAAAAAAAACAATGAATGGCCAACATAACTATGCTATTAAGCTTATTAGATGGGGCAAATAGTGCCTTCTAAATTTAGTGAAGCAATAAATTCAGAAACAAAACGATTTCCCAACTAATCTCTGAAGCTTATAAATGTTTCTCATTTGTATATCCCTAATGCTCTTGTCATTTTCCAACTGTGAAACAAAGTGCAAATCACCTAGCCTCTCCTGCTTCACTTTCTCTTCATACGATGGGGATAAATATAGTTTCTTTCTGTTTTATGTAAATTAAATTATCTCAAAATATTTAAGACATTGTACCCAACACAAAATATGTGCTTAAGAGTATTAGATAAAATTATTACCATTACTAGCAGCATGCTATGTAATGCTATTCAGAGTTCGCATACATTTTATTATTTCCAAATAACACTTTAATGGTCAGGAGTTGTTTTTTGTTTTTATTCATTTCTGGATCCCATGTCTTCATAATTCTGTCAATGTTGCATGAGCTTGACTGCTCATTTAATTAGCATATGTTTTAGCATTAATTGGTATAGGTCTGTTCCTTATAGCCTCAGGGGAATTAGATCTAGTGTCTCTTCTACTCTTAGTTTTTTTAAAAAGTGAGTCAGTCTAATGTTGTCCTCAGGTGTAAGTTCTAATAGTTTGCATCCCACATTTCCAGAAAAAAAAATTAATGACTTTAAAAAATGTAAAATGGGGGCGCCTGGGTGGCGCAGTTGGTTAAGCAACTGCCTTCAGCTCAGGTCATGATCCCGGAGTCCCGGGATCGAGTCCCACATCGGACTCCCAGCTCCATGGGGAGTCCGCTTCTCACTCTGACCTTCTCCCTTCTCAGGCTCTCTCTCACTCTCTCTCTTTCCTAAGAAATAAATAAATAAAAATCTTTAAAAATGTAAAATGAATTATAAATTCCATTATGTTAACAAAATCATTTCCAAAATAAAACAGACATAGCAATAACCTTTGCATTGTACATATTCTTTCTGTCCACTGAGGAAAGTTTTCAGTATTGCCCAACATATTTTTAAGTCCCTTCAGACTCAGACCACTTCAGATACTTATAGTAACTTCTGAATATTAATGACCAAAATAATAATAATAATAATGATGAGTCTACCTTTACTACATCATGCTAGAGAGGAAACCAAGTATTGACAAGCCAAGAACTCAATATTCATGGTTTTCAAATAAGACAAAGTAATAAAATTTCCTATTAACAATCACAGAAGGACCTCCAAGATGACCTATTAATTCGGAGGAGACCCAAGATCTTAGAATAGCCTATATTTTCATGTTAAAGCCACCTATAAAAATGACTCATATCCTGAAACAGTTAAAACATCTTCAGCTCCAATCAATGAGCAAACTTAACCTACACAATCAGACTCACTCATTGCACTTTAAATTCTGTGGCACCAAAGTTTTCTAAGTTCTCAGACTTTGAGCTCTGGACTCCTGAATAAAAAATTGATGGTTATAAAATTTTTCATATAAGTAAAAATGATATGATTGAAAATTTCGATGTGGTGAATAAGGGCAGGCAGTCATCTTTTTAATGATAAAGAATGACCCATGGTTTTCTAGCTGAGCCACAGTGGTGCCTGCTTTTCACAGTAAGATGTCACGCACAGCAGGAGAACTAGACAAAAAGGCTTTTAATAGTCAGTAATGGCCCCAATTCAAAGATGCCAGGTTCTGCAAACACTGGCAACAATGATTGTTTCCACTGAGATTTCTGTTTATTCTCAGCTTTTTAAAACATTTGTTAGAGGACAACTGAGCTATTAATGACTAATTTTCCAGTGATGAGAAGGCTCAATGCATTTAAAAGGAGCCTTGAGCTCCTAAACACTCTATTTGCAGCTCTGAGTGTGCATTGCACGGGAGTCTAAGAGGTGATAGGCATTCACATACCTTTAATCGCAAGTTATACTATACATACAAATACAAACCCTTTTCTATTCCTCACAAATATGAAAGAATCTAAGTGGAAAGACAAGGAGAAAAACTAGTTTTTCTCTATCTGTAAAATATGCTAGAAAATCAGTTTTTAATTTAACGCATTTTATGCTACAGATAATGAAACAGTATCTAACATAGCGGAAATTATAAAATCTAACTACTGAAACTATGAAACTTACTAGAGTTTGCTGTTCAAAATATACTGCAGAGAGAAATGAAAAAGAAATCAGTGTACATATGTATATTTGGTGTGTGTGTATATATGTTATACATATGTATCTGTGCTAAAGAAATTTCATCAACATTTCTTAAACTAAAAGATGTTACTTTTCTATGCTAAAATCCGTAATAATAATTGAAAAATTGAACTAAAGTCTTAAAAACTTTAGGTGTCAGGTCGGGAATAAAAGAAAACCAAGATCCAAGTACTGAAAATGCATGTAAAATTTCATTTCTTGAAGAGTAAAAGACCACCTAGTTTTATTTAATTCTGGAAGCTGGAGAGAATCCCAATACTACTGAATTCAGATGAAAATCTATTTGATTTCTCCCTACAATCCCTTATCAAAATGGTGATCTAGTTTCTACTTAAATAAATCCCACCAAAGAAATCGCAGTACTAATTACGCAATCCAAGAGCTAACAGAGACTTTAAGATGTTTGGACTTCATGCATCTCTCTCTAAATTTCTGAGGAAATTCCTCTTCCCAGCAGAAGAGCGCATAAGCATGCTTTCTGAGCCTAAATGCATGACTCCAAGCATCTTTTCAAAAGCTCAAGTTTCTTTGAGACTAGGGATTATTTTAAAAATTCAAAGGGATTCTGCATGCTACTCCAAACACACCCCTTTTTGTTATGTTTGTGATCACTCTCTAGGAGACTAAACTTAGTTTCTCAATATCTAGAAATCTATACTGAATTGAAGAGCAACAAAGACACCAGCTTGGTTTGGTATCTTATTTTTCCTGGATGTCATGGTGTGGTCAAAACAGGCTTATACAATAACATGCATACAAAGGCCATGCATGAATCTTTCTAAACTTATCTGCATGGATGGTCTATTTCAGAGCAGACATGGAGCAAAAGGCCAGAAAACACGATAAAACAGGAAGTTTTAACACAGCATTTCCACACTAATCGGGGAAATTTTGAATCATATTTGTGCTGAGAAATTAAGTTGCTTCGTACCTTGTGGAAGACTGGAAAGTTGTTCCACCTGTCCCTCTTGTATACATTTTGAGAAATTTATTCTTGAAACAGGTACCTAATATTAATCTTTATTTTTTACCCATCAACACTGTGATTTTCCTAGTGTCACTGACCTAACTTTCTCAAAAGAAATATATATATATATATAAACTCCTCACTCTTTTTACATGGCCCTTAAACTTCATTTTCTCTAAAGCAACCTTGTCATGAGACATTGAAATACGTAGTCTTGGACTGCAGGTGACACACATGTGTGACCAGCCTTGAAAATACATAAAAAAATTGAGTCACTTCATGGGTCCTTCTTTATCATTAAAAAGATGACTGCCTGCCCTTATTCACCACATCAAAATTTTCAATCATATCATTTTTAATTATGAAAATTTTTAAAACCATCAATTTTTTATTCAGTTCATAAAATTCTGAATAGCAATTACCCTCAACCAGACTACATCTGTTTAATAAAGTAAGCTTACTAATACCTCATTAAATACTTATAAAAAATGTATATTCAAACATAATTTTAAAAATTAATTTAAGCATTTTACAACTCATAAGAATTCAAAAAAAAGGGGGAACCTGGGTGGCTGAGGAGGTTGAGGCCTCTGCCTTCGGCTCAGGTCATGGTCTCAGGGTCCTGGGATCGAGCCCCACATGGGGCTTTCTGCTCAGCGGGGAACCTGCTTCCCCTGCTCTCTCTGCCTGCCTCTCTGCCTACTTGTGATCTCTCTCTCTGCCAAATAAATAAAATCTTTAAAAAAAAAAAAAGAATTGAGAAAAGTCACAAGGAAATTTTTGAAGTTGTTGCTAAGTATTTGGTGCCAATGGATGCCTAGAAGGTGCTCAGTGACCTTGAGGTATGCTCCCTCTCCTGCCAGTTTGCAATTTTTCCCCAGTCAGTACTTTGCTCACATATAAACACAAATTTGCTTTCTCAGAATTTTTTTTTACCAATTATTTCATCACCAATTACTTTGAAAATTAGCACAGATTTATAGATATTATCATTAACATGGTGAAAAAGATAAATTAGCAATATCCTTAATATTTATACTTTTATCCAATTCTTACAAAAATAGCGGGATTAATTCTGGCTTTTCAACTAAATTTGCTAGACTTTTTGAGTAAAAAAAAAAAAGCATCATTTAACATTTTGGTACAGTAAGGTATCTTTTTTGTGACTGCCTTTTCTGACTCAGAGATACATTTGCCAAGCTGCAGGGCTTCCAAATTTGTCCCATTACATGAGATTTCAGTCTCAAGGCAACTCTAAAACAGACCCTAAATAATGGTTCAAACAACTTTTTACTTCCTGCTTATGTGTTCTATTTGTTACAGTAGCTCCTGGCCAAGACTTCGCTATTATTGGTTGTAGGAAAGTTATTTATTTACAAAAATGCACACAGAATTCCAATGCCATGCAAGAGGTGTTCCCCGATATCAAGAATTAGATTCATTTATAGCTTCACAAAAAGCAGCTGAAATCAAGATTTGGATGCTTAACTTCTTAACCAAATGAGCCACCTAGGTGCCCCACAAACAATCATACAATTTTTAAATTAGTACCTAAATTACCCCTATTGTTTTTAAATCCACATATAAGACAGCCATTGACCTTTGCAAATTGTTCTAAATGCCCTCTCAGTCTCCTTTACTTCTTCCTCCTCTGTACTCCATTTAAAAGCTGAGGTGGCATGTTTATGACAATCGCATCTGACATCATGCATACAACATAATTTTACGTGTTTAAGCATTTAATTATATTAAAATGAATACTTAGGAAATGATGTGTAGGAGCTTTAAGATTACTTTTGAGTTCCACTGCTTGGTGAATACGTGGAATCTCTAGATTAGAAGATGACTTGTGGGGCACCTGGGTGGCTCAGTGGGTTAAAGCCTCTGCCTTTGGCTCAGGTCATGATCTCAGGGTCATGGGATCGAGCCCCACATCGGGCTCTCTGCTCAGCGGGGAGCCTGCTTCCCCATGTCTCTCTCTGCCTCCCTCTCTGCCTACTTGTGATCTCTCTCTGTCAAATGGATGGATAAAATCTTTAAAAAAAAAAAAAGAAAGAAAAAGAATGGGCGCCTGGGTGGCTCAGTTGGTTAAGCAACTGCCTTCGGCTCAGGTCGTGATCCCGGGGTCCCGAGTTCGAGTCCCACATCGGGCTCCCAGCTCCATGGGGAGTCTGCTTCTCACTCTGATGTTCTCCCTTCTCATGCTCTCTCTCACTCTCTGTCTTTCCTAATAAATAAATAAATAAAATCTTTAAAAAAAAAAAGATGACTTGCATGGTATTTTACACTGAAATATAAAATAGATTATTTGCAGTTGCAACCAAAGCCTTCTCATTCCAAGGTATGTCTTTGTCAACCTCTGGAGGAAAAGTTATTTAATAGTAACCAAGCAGTATGCTTTGAGTTTAACATAAATATAGAACATAGAAGTTCTCCAAAAATAAATCTTCTCTAATTTTATTATTTTTTTATTTTTAATTTAGTTTATGAAAAATAGATCTTTCCCTTGTTACCTTCGTTTTTAGCCATTTACATTCTTTTATTTGATCTATCCACTGATTACCAGAAATACACACACAGACACACATGCACACACACACACATGCATACAGTCCTCAGATTAATTAAATCAAATTCTACAGAGCTATCTCTATCAGCCTCATGTGGGAATGACTTAACCTGGAAGGAAGCCACTCTTGCTGCCTTCTCTATCCTTGAATTCTCAGATGAGTATTATAGGAAAATAAATCAAGTTCCTTGGTAAAGATTATTTCAAGGTTATACTTAACATAGCTGTTTCTAATAAGCAATACAAACATCACAGACTTATTTAATTCCAAACTATGCAAAACATCAATCCTACACGTTTTGTGTGTTTGTGTTTGAGACCCTCCCTTGGAGAGCTTTCATCTACCCAGTGGGTGAAGAATAGTTTCACAATTAAACTCGGGATTTGATTCCTATAGTGATTACATAACACTCTAGACAGTTTTCCTCCTCAGGTGCTCTCCAGTCAAATGCCCCTCCAGAGGCATTAGACCAGCAAGTCCTCTAGACTGAAAGCTCATTTTTCAAGTCTAATTCCTCAGACAGCCATCTGTTAAATGCAGAGATTCATGATTTAATAGTCACTGTAGTACTATCCCTCAAATCACCTCTTTGGTGTAAATTAATCTCTATTGCATTATTCAAGGCAAAGCATTTGAAATCATTCCAATTCAACACTTCCTTACAGAGATGGAAAAGATTTGTCTATGACAATAGGAAGTACAGCAGTAAACAAATTACAGGATTCTATGGTAACGGTAAAATGTTCATTCTCCATTTTTACATGTACAGAATTAACATAGTAAAAATAATTGTGTTACACTTCAACTATACATGACTCATCTACAGTCTTCTACCTTTAACTTGGGAAGTCCTGCACTATTATTGGGTCTTCAGAGCCTTGGATAATCTGTGGCACTTGTGGCCCTTGCTCATGAAGATATGTCCATAGACAGCATCTAGTCACCAAAATTTATTTTCGTATTGGCAGAAGATGGCATGAGGAAACAGTACTAGGTTGCTCCTGTCTTGAGCAGCATTAAAGATCATCAGTCTTGACAATAGTAACAGCACCTGCTTCCTGTGATTCCACTGTGTGTGTTTTTCTAAAATGCTTAGTGTGCTTGTTGTTGAAACTTTAAGTATTAAACTACCATTTAGAAACCCTAACCAGGAATGTATGGTAAGCTCAGGCTACAAACTTCAGAGAAAAGGGAAACAAACAAAATAAAAGCAGAAGATGGCTACTGTTTACAACACATTATTTAATCTGACAAAGCTGATTTTTCTCTCTTAACATCCTGATAGTCTGTACATGGCAATTCAAGAGGACAAAGAAGCAAACCATTATGAAAAAGCCCAACTCACTTAAAATGTGCATACTGCCTCCAGATGGTGTCCCGAACAAACATATTGAAGCAAAGAGCTCGAAGGGCTATTCAAAGGACATCTATATAAAGGGCTTCCAGTTATGACCTAAGTGTTATGAAAAACAGCAGTGAGACTCTGTTTATTCGGCAAACTTCTGAGTATCCTCGATCAACTGAAATTCCCTCAAAACTTTGTTTTATGAAACAAAACCAAAAGTGTAAGAGGCAAGAATGCAGACACCAGTATCACAATGGTTCTGGAACTTAGAGCTATAAAATCAGTCAGGGCTCTAAGAGAAGAGCAGTATGTCTTCATCACAACCTCTTTTAGAAAAAGATGGTTTGCATACTAAATAGAATGGAATATTATTGCTAAGAAAATGTATGATATGCATAGGAAGATCCACAGACTGATAACCGTACATTTCACTACACCCACCAGAGTCATACTATTTTAAACCAATTGCAATGTGATTTAACATCCTACTTAAAAATTTCACTTCTAGTATATAATTTCATCTTCCATTAAGCAATAAGAAAAATGATCACTCTCTGAATCACCAATGAATACTGTGATGTCATCAGTTTTCCAAAATTATTAATAGAACATACACAGGATATTATTGTCTTGCTTTAATAACGGTTTCAGGTTTATGACAGTTATTTATGAACAATTCTCAAAAGATCATTTTCTATAGTGTCACCAGCAAAGAAAAAGAAGGATACTACTTAAGGTAATTACTAAACATATTTTGAAGTACAAGAAAATATAAATTGAAAACAAGACAATAGGATAGGATAATAATTCTACGTATCTAGGACATGTTATAAGGCCAAATCTGCAGTTAATAGTGAGCTGACCATTCTCTTGGGGATGAAATCAACACACACTCTTTGTACAGATCTACTTCAACTCGGCAGTCAGGTGATATTGGTTTCCCCGTCCCGGAAAGTCATATAATCTGATTTTTCAACTTGAAATTTCTCATCTTCTTTTCTCTGCGCATGCGTAAGTAAATTCATAGAATTCAAAACCCAATCAAAAATGAATAGGAAGACATCTAGGATCTATCATTAATTCCAGTGGGCTATACAACTAGCTAATTATCTTGGCTAACTTCCTTAAACTTGGTCATCTGTAAAATGATTTCTTTAGAAAGATAAACTGCTAATTCTGCATTGGTCAAAATTCAATTTCTTTTGGGTTGAGTTTGGCTTTATATATATATTTTTTTTGTTTTACTGACTACATTCCTGTTTCTGATCATCTTTATTTTGTTTTGTTTCCCTCTGAAGGGGGAATCACCCTTCTTCATTCTCATTGCACATGGTCCCGAAAAGGACAGAGAGAACATGTGCCATCTCTCCATCCCCCAATTCTCCCACTCCCGTCAAGTACAGAGTTTATAATACAGACTACATCAGTCACTATGTTCCAATTTCTCAAATGAAACTATGAGGTCAGTGAAGAGATGGAGCAAAGGAGTTCCAGTAAAAGTGGAAGTCAGGGATTTTTCTGAAATATTTTCTGTTGACGTAGTTAACAAGTAGAATGTATGCATGAGACCCTGAGTGACCTTATCATATGTCCACAGCAGTAGCCTTCATGACCATAAAATACAACCTAGGAGGACAGAGCAGAGCAATGGAGAGAAATAGTAGCAGAATTTCAAATGATGCTGTCATTTGAAATCTTGGATCCACTCATGCCTTAAACTAATGAGATTCACTCCCTTCAACTTCCTGATGTCATGAGCCAAAATAGTCCCCTTGAAATGCTTCATTTGAATTAAAGTTTTATCACCTGTAACTCTAAGAGTCCTAACTCATCCACTCTAATAAAAACTTGGATAAATTAATTCTATTAATGCTATCCCATGCATTGCTTAGTCTTCTGACACACAAAAAGAAGCGATACCAGCCTAGCTCATCATTCAAACTTCGCCTGTATTAAAAAAAGAAGTTATTTCTATATCTTAAATGTTTTTCATTTTAAAGTAATTTTACTTTTAGGTCACTGAAGGCTTGTCCTCGCAACAAGCTACGACGCTGGGACCTGACCACTCCTTAAGTCAGTGGCACACACCACAGACGCAAATCTTGGTATTATTTTTTCTAGTACACAACACTGTGGTCGGCATTTTTAAATTACAATAAGCTTTCTAGGTTTACCCAGTTATACATCACACTCTCATCATAAAAACATTCAGGTTTATTATTTGTTTGTCCAGTTTGGTCTGCATGCAGTTCTTCTAGGCATCCATCACGTGTTTTTCATGTGCCTCACTTGTTTCAAGTTCCACCTCTAGTTCTATCTTCTCTAAGGATTATCTAACAGACCTTTCCAGTGATCTCACTTTGACTTACAGAGAAGTTACATTCATCAGGAAAACAAAACAAAACAAAAATTGAAAGCTCAACCAGAAAGGACACATACTTTTGTGTAATTTTTATTTTGTTTGTACTGTTTTGCTTTGTTTTGGGGATATATATAGATATATATACACATACATACACACACATACACATATATGTGTATATATATATGTATTATACATATATATGTATAATACACTAGAGAAACTAAAAATGTGAATATTGATGGAACCAAAGTATAATAAAAGAGTTATACTTTATACTTAAAAATACATATAGAAGGTTATTGTTCAAAACCAGATAGAAGGCAAGGGAAGCAAGGGCAAAAATGAACCACTGGGACTTCATCAAGATCAAAAGCTTTTGCACATCAAAGGAAACTGTCAACAGAACCAAAAGACAACTGACAGAATGGGAGAAGATATTCACAAATGACATATCAGATAAA
>CM052809.1:70436287-70453852 GCA_028533885.1 Nasua narica
GGGGTAGGGATATGGACATTGGGGAGGGTATGTGCTATGGCAAATGCTGTGAAATGTGTAAGCCTGATGATTCACAGACATGTACCCTGGGGTAAATAATACATTATATGTTAATAAAAAAATTAAAAAAAAAAAAAAACCAGATAGAAGGAGATGCAATTGAAAAGACGATCTGGATACTTGTATGGGGAAAGGTTAAAGGAAATTGAAGGCGTGCATTAAAAGGCTTCTTTTATTCTGTGACTATTAATAAATGAGGGAAATGAGGTTTTGAGAGTTAAAACAATTTTCTAAGATCATAGAGTTGGTACCCAGCAGGAGAAGAACTTCAACTCCACTTCTATTGTTCC
Organism: Nasua narica; assembly: GCA_028533885.1. Lineage (NCBI taxonomy): Eukaryota > Metazoa > Chordata > Mammalia > Carnivora > Procyonidae > Nasua > Nasua narica. The sequence goes on from CM052809.1 coordinate 70,436,638, forward strand.
AAACCACACTGTCCCTGTGAAAATTTAGGTACAGTAGAAAGCATTGGAGAATAGGAAGTCAGAAGACAGAGGGCATGTCCTATAATAGTGCATGTAGAAAATGAAGAATAGATACCATCAATAATGACTAAATGTATGTTCTTATCAGCACTGAAAAGCAAAAACTGTCTTTCAAAATATATTTAAAAGAAATGTATCCTAATTTCTAGATTATCTACTTTGTTCCTTAGTTCATTTAAATCAAGGGCACATTACAAAAATGAAGCCCACATACTAAGTAGTCTAAGCCAAAGAATACTCATTTGTGCACATCATGCCCCCAGCCCCTACTAAGTAACTATTACCTTCTGAAAGACCTAACTGAAGTTAAAGCCCCCATAAGTCCATGTGTTTTGTACTCATCTCCCAAGGTACAGATAATTTCATCAGAAATGGTGCCTGCATTAAAGGATGCTGTAACAGGCTAACATAATGAAAGTATGTTCAATCCTAATACATCACTGGAAATCAGAACAAGAAATATAAAAGTAATGAAGATATGAGTAAGGAAGGGGAAAACTAAAAGTTTATAATGTAAAACTATGCCATGAATAAAACCATGCAAACCAAAAGTGAGTTATGTTAATGGTAGAAAAGAATTGCTCTCTCCACTTCATCTGTACTAGCTCATCAGTCCAAGATGGCAAGAGGCCTAGCAGAAGCAGTAATTACCAGGTAACAAGTCCCAAGTAAGACCCTGGTGAATTCCCTCAGCAAAACGCCAAAATAAGGAAAACTATTTTAATTGCTACAATTTCTACCCCTAGATATGCAGTTATTGGTGATCTGAGTGGATTTCTGTTCCATGAAGTGCTAACCTCAAACACATATCATAATTAAAGAGGTAATAAGACTCCTGAATGTTTATACATTTATTGCAAAACTAAGTCCTACATAAAATTTTTTTATAAATACATGATGAACCTAGTAAAAGCCTGCCACTTTTCAGGATAAGACAAGGAAGTACCTTGTCACTTTTTTTCAACATCATACTGGAACAGGGCAAGAAAATGAAATAAAAGGTATAGAGATTGGGAAAGAAAAATAAAACTGTCCATGTTTGTACATGGCATGAGCAATTACAGCAAGATTTCCAAATACAAGGTTAATATACAAAAGTCTATCATTGTCTTAGTGCCAGCAATGAACAAATGGAATTTGAAATTAAAAACACAGAACATCCATATTAACACTCAAAAAGACTTCTTCGCTTGTTTCAATACCTTTTCTTTTTGTTGTCTGACTGCTGTCTCTAGGACTTCGAGTACTATGTTGAACAACAGTGGCAATAGTGAGCATCCTTGCATGTTCCTGACCTCAGTGGGAAGTCTCTTAGCTTTTCCCCATTGAGAATGATATTCACTGTGGGTTTTTCATAGATGGATTTTATGAAGTTGAGGCAGAAGACATGCACAGACACTTCTCCAAGGAAGACATACAAATGACTAGCAGACGCATGAAAAATGTTCATCACCATTAGCCATCAGGGAAATTCAAATCAAAACCACATTGAGATACCACCTTACACCAGTTAGAATGGCAAAGATTAACAAGGCAGGAAACAACAAATATTGAAAAGAATGTGGAGAAAGGGGAACCCTCTTACACTATTGGTAGGAATGCAAGTTGGTGTAGCCACTTTGGAAAACAGTATGGAGAGTCCTCAAAAAATTAAAAATAGAGGTACCGTATGACCAGGCAATTTTACCCCAAGGATACAGATGTAGTGAAAAGAAGGGCCATATGCACCCATGTTCATAGCAGTAATGTCCACAACAGCCAAACTGTGGAAAGAGCCAAGATGCCCTTCAACAGATGAATGGATAAAGAAGATGTGGTCCATATATACAATGAAATATTAGCCATCAGAGAAAGTCAATAATCATATGTTTTCACTTACCTGTGGAACATAAGGAATAACATGAAGGACATTAGGAGAAGGAAAGGAAAAGCGAATTGGGGGAAATAAGAGGGGAAGATAAAACATGAGACTACTGACTGTGGGAAACAGGGTTTTAGAGGGCAGGGGGATGGGGGAATGGGTGAGTCTGGTGGTGGGTATTGAGGAGGGCACGTATTGCATGGAGCACTGGGTATAGTACATAAACAATGAATCTTGGAACACTGCATCTGAAACAAATGATGTACTTTACGGTGACTAACGTAACAATTAAAAAAAGACATGAAATGCTTAGGTATAAATCTAGCAAAACATGTATAAAATACATGGGAAAAATGATAAAATTCTAACAATAGAAATCATAGAATTAAATAGACAGATATTCCATGTTCATTGGTAGGAAGACACATTCAATACAATCCCAGTCAACATTAGAGAATATCAACAAACTGATTCTGAAGTGTATATAGAGAGGGTAAACACCCAGAATAGCAAGTACACTACTGAAAAAGAATAAAATTGCAGGACTGACACTGCAGTACCACATCTATAAAAGATATGATAACCAAGAAAGTATGGTAATAGCAAAAGAATAGACAAATGGACCAATAAAACAGAATGGAGTCCAGAAAAAGACCAACATAAATATAGTCAGCCTATCTTTAACAAAGAAACAAAGACAATACAGAAGATGGTCTTTTCAACACAATGTGCTATATCGAATGCTTGTCTACATGCCAACAACAACAACAAAAAAAAAAAAATGAAAAAGAAAATCTAGCCACAGACCTTACCTTCTTCAAAAAAATTAACTCAAAATGGATTAAAGACCTAAATATAAAATGCAAACCTATGAAACTTCTAGAAGATAACATAGGAGAAAAAGTTAGATGATCTTGGCTTTGTCTACGACTTTTTAGATGCAACACCAAAAGCACTATGAAAAAAAAAATTGATAAGCTGAACTTCACTAAATATAAAATTTCTGCTCTGTGAAAGAACCTGTGAGGAGGGTGATAAGCCAAGTCATAGACTGTGAAAAAATATTTGCTAAAAATGTATCCGATAAAACCCTGTTATCCAAAATATACAAAGAACTTCCAAGTTTAATAAGAAATGAACAATCTAATTTTAAAATGGGGAAAAGTTTTTAACAGATACTTCACTGGAGATACACAATGGCAAAGCAGCATAGAAAAGAAATATCATACGTCATTAGGCAACAGCAAATTAAAACAATGAGACACTACCACGCAACTATTAGAACAGCAAAAATCCAAAACACTGACATCACCAAATACTGGCAAAGATGTGGAGCAACAAAAATTCTCATTATTATCATTACTTTAGATTTTTCCCAAAGTTATTGCATAGGATTTGTAATCAAGCCCCTCCAATATTTTTCTATTGTCTATTTCTGCAGTGACACTTTCCTGTCCCATACTTAAAATTAAATTAGGAAAGCTGAGAATTAAATGTCTTGAAATTATAAATACCTTTTTTCTTTTTATTTAAGGTTTTAAAATTTTTTAAAAAAGATTACATTTTATTTTATTTTCAGCGTTGATGGAGGGAGGTGGGTGGGGGATGGGCCAGATGGGTGATGGGTATTAAGGAGGCCACTTATTATGATGAGCACTGGGTGTTGCACATAAGTGATGAATCACTGAATTCGACTCCAGAAACCAATATTGTACTGTATGTTACCTAATTAAAATTTAAGTAAACATTTGAAAACATTTTTTCCCCAAATTTTTATTTAAATTCCAGTTAGCATACAGAGTAATATTGGTCTCTGTTGTGGAATTTAGTGATTCATCACTCACATAGAACACCCAATGCTCATCACAACAATACCTTCCTTAATATCCATCACCCATTTAATCCATCCCCCAACCCACCTCTCCTGCAGGAACTATCAGTTTGTTTTCCGCAGTTAATAGTTTGTTTTATAGTTTGCCTTTTTTCCTCCAATGTTAATTTTTTGTTTCTTCATTTCCATATATGAGTGAAATCGTACTGAATTTGTCCTTCTCTTAGTTTACTTGCAACACTAACTCCATCCACATAGTTGCAAATGGCAAGATTTCACTCTTTTTATGGCTGAGTAATATTCCTGTGTGTGTGTGTGTGTGTGTGTGTGTGTGTGTGTGTGTGTGTGTACCACATCTTTATCCATTCATCAGTTGATGGACATTTGGGCTCTTCCCACAATTTGGCTATTGTTGATAGTGTTGCCATATCAGGGTGTATGTAACCCTTCAAAAGATTATTTTTGTGTCCTATGGGTAAATGCCTATTTATATTGCACCAAAAACCTTAAGATACTTAAACAAAGAGGTCAAAGATCTGTACTCTGAAAACTATTGGAAGAAATTGAAGATGACATAAAGAAATGGAAAACATTCCAGGCTCATGGATCGGAAGAATAAATATTTTAGAATGACTATATCATCCAGAGCATTCTATGCATTTAACATAATCCCTATCAAAATGCCACCAGCATTTTGTACAAAACTAGATCAAACAATCCTAAAATTTGTATGGAACCACAAAAGACCCTGAATAGCCAGAACAATCTTCAAAAAGAAAAGCAAAGATAGAGGCATCACATTTCTGACTTCAAGTTAAATTACAAGGGTTTAGTGATCCCAACATTACAGTACTGGCATAAAAACACAGATCAATGGAACAGAATAGAAAACTCATAGAGGAATTCACAACTATATGGTCAATTAATCTTTGACAAAGCAGGAAAGAATATCCACTGGGTTAAAGACAGTCTCTAACTAGTAGTGTTGGGAACACTGGACAACACGAAAGAATTAAACTAAAGCATGTTCTTACACCATACATAAAAATAAATTCAAAATGGATGAAAGACCTAAATGTGAGAGGAAACCATCAAAATCCTAGAAGAATTCTCATTCATTATTGATAGGAATACAAAATGGTACAGTAACTTTGGAAGAAAACAGCTTGCGAGTTAAGCATATGCTTACCATATGATCCAGGATGGCTCCTTGATGTCTACCCAAAGGAGTTCAAAATATGCCCTTGCAGAAACCTGCATGTGCATGTTTATAGAAGCTTTATTTATATTTTCCCAAATGCAGAGTCAACAAAAATGTCTATTAGTAAATAAATGAGTAAATAATTGTGGTACATCCAAGTAAAGGAATATTATTCCACACTAAAAAGAAATGAGCTATCAAGCTATGAAAATATCAAGAGGAACCTTAAGTGCTTATTACTAAGTGAAAGCAATCAATCTGAAAAGCCTACCAACTATATGATTCAACCATATGACATTTAGGGTAAAACAAAACTATGTAGACAGTTAAAAGATCAGTGGTTTTTCAGGGAGAGAGGGAGATAAAGAGATTTTTTCTCTTATTTAAGAAATCACAGAAGATTTTTAGGGACTTGAAACTACTCATTGTGGTACTATAATGGTGGCTGTATGCCATTATACATTTGTCCCAATCCACAGAATGCACAATACCAAGAAGGAACCCTAATGCAAACTATGGGCTTTTAGTGATAATAATACATCAGTGTAAGTTCATTAATTTTAAGAAATTTACCACTCTCTTGACAGATGTTAATAGGAAAGCCTATGGATTTGTGGGGAGAAGAGCAGGATGCCTATGGCAAATCTTTGTATGTTCCATGAAATTTTGCTGTGAACCTGAGACTGCCTTAGAAAAATAGAGTCTGTTAAAAAAAAAAAAAAAAACTTGTCATTCAAGAGGTACAGAAGAAAGAAAATTTCAACTGGAAGGAAATTGTTTATGTTATTTAAACGTGGGCTGTAAATAGTAATTACAAGAAAAAATATATTTTCTAATTTTTATAAAACATACTTAAATCACTATTCTTATTTTATTACCCCATGCCACTTGTTGATGCCCCAAATAGGAATTTTGTTTCTACATTATCAAGACATGCTAATCTCCTTAGAAATAGTGGTATGCTCACTTGTAAGATATGGTCTGCTAAGACTCTTTTTAACTGGCTGCTAAGTCACAGTCCAACGTGATAATCACAAAAATGGTATTACTCTTTCAGACATTTAGCCTTTTATTTATCTATTTTATGTCCTTAGTTTATTAATTTAATAGGAAAAAAGGAAGTGTTGAAAATTTGGCAGTTTTATTAACTTGGCATACACTTTCTTTTTGCATCAGATCATATAAAATCTTAATTAGAAGGTATGGCTTTACGACAATATGAGAAAGAACACTATTGTTTACTACGAGATTCTGAACATAGAACAGAGTACTTTTATCCACGTTTGAAACTATAAATACGTTAGGGCTTCATCTAGTTAAATTTATTTCCAGTATTTCTAAATTAATTAGAGCAGTATAAAAAATTGCTATCCTAGGGTTACAAGAACGTTATGTAGGTGTGAGAAAAAAATGCAGTGGCCTCCATTCTTGCATTGTTTTTCAACTGGACATTCTTGGACATTAAACCACTACCATAAAAATGAAGATCTTTTTTTATATCTTCTTATGGGAGAGACCATTATGAACATATCAGGTTAAGACAGAAACATCTAAATCCATGTGACATTAGTTTTCTGGTTTCTGTATAATAGCCAGTGGACAGATGTCTATATATCATAATCACTGCCGTCATTAATAATACACCTCAAGTAGGGATGATGAACTAGGTGAATCTGCAAAGTGAAACCCAGGGTGAAGGCTGTTGCCATCAATTTTGTTTTATGATGTTCTATTTTTCATTATATTTGATATTTTAGATTGATTTTGCTTCCAGAATATTAGCCTGTGGCAATAAGGGAGGTTAGACTTTGTCCCAGAAGCCTGGAAAACATATTTTTTAAAAAAAAAATCATGAAGAATCAAAATGCTTACTTTAATTCTGGAAGGAGAGTTATAAACAAACAACTCAATTCAATTCACCAAGGACTTGGATGGAAGGGAGTTGGCAGCATTAAAAAGGCTTCAAAATAGTTCACTACTAAGATTTTGGTAAAAGTATCTTTTAAGTTGTGGGGGACCACAACCCTACAGGAAGAGTCTGCCTCAGTATAGTGCTTGGAACCACTGAGCAGGAACTTTAGAGACTAAAGTTTCCAAGCAGTTAACAGAAAAACTATGGTGTTATATGTGCCCATTTTCTCTTTTTTTCTTTTTTGAGGAGCATTTTCCCAGGTTTATTGAGACATAATTGACATGTGACATTGTATTAAGATATACACATGATCATTTGACGTGCATATATGTTGCCAAATGATTACGACAGTAAGTTTAGTTAACCAGAAAGTTATGTAGGTGCGGGAAAAATTTAGCAAACTCCATTTTTGCCCTGTTTTTCCACTGGACATTCTTGGACATTTAATCTCATGTAGTTATCATTTGTTTCCTACAATGAGAACTTTTAAGGTCTATTATGTCAGCATCTGTCAAATACATAATGCAACATTGTTAATTATAGTCACCATGATATACATTTCCAAAACTTCATCTTATAACTGAAGTTTGTACCTTTTAACCATCACAACTCATTTCCCTCATCCCTCAACTCCCACCTTTGGCAACCATCAATCTGTTCTACGGGTTGTTTGCTTGTTTTTTTTTAAATTCCACATGTGAGACCATATAGTATTTGTCTTTCTCTGACTTATTTCACTTAGCCTAATGCCCTCAAGGTTGATTCATATTGCTGCAAATTGCAATTGCAAGATACCCTTTTCTGTAGGGCGGAATAACATTCTATAGTATAATAACATTATATATTATATATATGTATTATATATATATATATATATACACACACACACATAATTTTCTTGATTCATCCATTGATTGACACTTAGGTTGTTTCCATGTCTTGGGTATTATAAATAATGCTGCAGTGAACATAGGGGTGCAGAGATCTCCTGGAGGTAAGGATTTTGTTTCCTTCACATATATAAATCCAGAAGTGGAATTGTTAGATCATATGGTAGTTCAATCTTAATTTTTTGAGGATCTTCTATACCATTTTCCCTAGTGACTGCACTAATTTACATTCCCTCCAATGGTGCACAATAGTTCTCTTTCTCCACATTCTCACTAATGGTTCTTGGCTTTTTCAGGATAGCCATGCTAACAAGTGTGAGGTGATACTTCATAGTGGCTTTTATTTGCATTTCCCTGAGGACTACTGATGTTGAGCATCTTTATAGGTACTTGTTGGCCATCTCCATGTTTTCTTTAGAAAAACATCTATTCAGTTCTTCTGCCCATATTCTAATTGGATTTTTTTTTTCGGTTGAGTTGTATGAATTCTTTGTATCTTTTGAATGTTAATCTCTTATCAGATACATGATTTGAAATTTTTTTCCCATTCAGTAGGTTGACTTTTCATTTTGTTCATGGTTTCCTTTGCTGTCCAAAACCTTCTTCATTTCATGTAATCACACTCATTTACTTTCGCTCTTTGTTTTTTGTGTCAAATACAAAAAGTCTTTGCAAGACCAGTGTTAAGGAGCTTATTCCTATGTCTTCTTCTACAAGTCTTATGGTATCAAATGTTACATTCAAGTTGTTAATCCACTTTGAATTGAATTTTGTGTACTGTATAAGAGAGAGGTTTCATTCTTTTGCATGTGGCTGCTCAATGCTCCCCTTACAACTTATTGAAGAGACTATCCTTTCCTCATTATATACTCCTGGCTCCTGTCATAAATTGATTGACTATGTAAGTGTAGGTTTATTTCTAGGCTCTCTATTCTGTTCCATTTATCTATGTGTCTGTTTTCATAACAATAATGTATTGTTTTTATTACTAAAGCTCCGTAACACAGCTTGAAATCAGGAAATGTAATGCCTCCAGCTTCTTTCTTCTTAAGAATGCTTTGGTTATTCAAGGCTTTTCCATACAAATTTGAGATTCGCTTTTTTTCTTTTTTTGTGAAAAATGCCATCAGAATTTTGATAGGGGTTGTGTTATATCTACGGATCATTTGCAGTAGTGTGAACACTTTGATATGAATTCTTCTAATCCATGAGCATAGAATATCTTTCCATTTATTTGTGTATTCTTATCATTGTCTTACAATTTTCAGTGTACAAGTATTTCATCTCCTTGGTTAAATTTATCTCTGGGTATTTTATTTTGATGCAAATGTAAAAATGGGATTTTTTTCTTCATTTCTCAGATAGTTCATCATTATTGCACTGAGAGCACTGATTTTTCTATGTTGATTTGTACCTTGCAACTTTACTGAACTTATTAGTTGTAACAGATGTTTTAGCTGAGTTTTTATGGTTTTCTATATATGATATCATGCTATTTGCAAATAGAGACAATTTTATTTCTATCCAGTTTGGATGTCTGTTTATTTTTCTTGCCTAGGTGTTCGAGTACCATGTTGTATAAAAGTCACCAGAGTGTGTGCATCCTTGTCTTATTTCTTAGTTTTTACCACTGCATATGATGTTAGTTGTGGGCTTGTCATATATGACCCCTATTACGTGTATATATATTCCCTCTAGAGTTAAATACACCCATTTTCAAAAGAAACACAGCTGGACTATTTATTGCAGTTATATGAACTGGACATTAACAAATGTTCAATAGTTTCCTAGACCTAATGACATTATATATACAGTGCTAGTTTTTCTCCACTCGAACAAAAATTGGTAACAACATAAATGAACATAATGGTCGTTAGAAGTCTTACTGTCCTCTGAAAGATTTTAGCCTTAAAGCTGAGTATCATCTACGTTGAGTTCCTACACATTCTAGGCAAGGGTATTATATATGCCACATGGTACAATGAGTGCCATTCTACCCAGGCTAAATAAGAGATACCAGAGATCCAGCAGAACAGAAGAGGATGCTTTCAAGTTTTTGTGGATGTAGCACATGCTAGGGTTGATATAAGCTTGGTATGATGCACTAAGCTGCTCTTCAAAAGAGAGATGGGTATTTTCCTCCGACCTGAGTATGTGCTGAGCTGCAGAAACTAGAGGTCTGACACTGCTGGGACACTGTAGCTGAGCACAATGAGTACAATGGAAAAGCTGTCAAGGTTCTCTAGGATTTCGAAGAACATATAAACCGAGACTGGAAACTTTCCTGAACTTTCCTGAAGGAGAGGAGCTGGCTAGAGTTTCCCATATCTCAGGACAGGAACAGAGGACATCAGTGGGAGTGGCTTGTGCTTCCAGGTCTGATTAGAGCAATGATGCATGAATTCCAGGCATGTTGAGTCATCTTGTAAAGAATGTCTAGGATATTTTCCTTCCAGATCTAGGTACTCTAGTGGAAAGAATGGAAGTATAGAAGCTTGAAAGGACATACAGAAGGTTATGCAAAAGTTTTCATTAACTACAGATAACAATGGTGTGATAGAGAAGGATCTTTGGAGAACATACAAAAGAGCTTCATGCCAAAGAGAACGAGAATCTGGCCATGACGTACCAAGAAGATCCCATTGATGTCCAGATTAAGTAAACACAGACAAGAAATATTTTTACCATTCTTTCTGATCCCGCCCCCATCCTCGAAGGAGGAGCCAGAAACAGCAGCATGAGCTACCATGGGGGATCATAACCTGAACTAAAGACAAACCAGTGTCTTTTACCCAGCATTACTCTACGAATCTTAGGAGTTAAGTAGAGAGAAGAGATTTGAGTCGGTTGAAAGATTACAAGTTTTACTTACACTGGAGCTAACATTTTGAAACCAAAAGATGAAACTGCTTTAACAGGTGAAAAATCACTGAAAGAACAGAAGATATATTCTTTAAATGTTGGCAAGACAAATAAGGGAATCTGGGAGAATGGACTGTGAAAGTGACATTGCAGGAAACAAACGGGGAGGTAAAGCTATTTCCATATGGAGGCCAGGTTATTATATAAACGAGACACATAAGTAAGGAAGCTAGTAACAGAGCTAGTCTTACTTAAACAATTGGTATTCCCAGACTCCAATCCCTTCTGTTCTCACCTAAGTCTCTAATCATTCCCTAGGCTATAAAAAGCTTACATTTAAAACCACCTATGTGTCCATCTTCTCCAATGCCCATCCACAGACCAGCACCAGTACCTTATAAGGGTTTTATCAGGTCAGCCGGAAAAAAGAATAAAGAGGATATGGTATGCTTTATATAAATGACTACAATATGTTCTCCTTCCTACTTATTTTTAAATGCTAATTATTTATAGAAAATGATGATATGCAAGAGTAAGAGAAAGTTTTGCTTATTTCTTTAAACATAGTTTTTGGTAAAAATTAAAAATTGACATTTCTATATGTAATAGCATACCACCTTTACTGTTGTTTCACAAAGTCTACTTATTAAACCTAAAATCCTCTAATTAACATTTCCACTCTCATTTTGTGGATTTAACAAACACACACACACACACACACACACACACACACACACACACAATGTGGTGTTATAAAACTGAAAAAAAAAGCATGGAATAATGCTACAGATTTCAATGGTAATACAAATAGGGTATTTCTTTTAAGATATAAACTTGAAGGTTAATCTCACCACAGAGTAAATTTATGTTTACTCTGTTTATTTCCTCTTCCATGAGATTCCCAAACTTAATGAACTATGCTCTAATACCACATTACAGAATTTTTGGTAGCATATTTACACTCCATTTCTACATTTAAAGTTATCAGTTAGGTAAGTACCTACTACCGTCTTTAGAGTGATCCAGTTCTCATTCCACAAAAACCATTTTACTTCAAAGAGAAATTCTGGTTAAAAATTCCTATGTCACCCTCCTGTAACACATAACATGTTACCTTCATTTCCCACACACAATGACATTTTTGTTCTTTGAACACAAGCTACGTAATTGATTATTGCAGAGAAAACTGAATCACACAGTGTTGAATGAGTCACTTTTAAAAATAGACACTAAGTAGCTACAACTCTCATTTTTGTTTCCACCAGCATTTCATAACCCTGTGATTGATGCCATTATACCTTGTTTATGATGCTGGAGTGGGGACAGAGGAATAAAAAAAATTAATTAAATTGACATCTGTAAATGCATAATCTTTAATCAAATCCTGCTATCCCTATTTGGTACATTATATACTGTGCTTTGTCTCTTTTTCCTAAAGGAAATGGTTTCCCTTCCCCCCAATCCCCAACTACAATTTCTACATTGAATACCCAACTCCAGATTTTTTTTTTTTGTGCGGAGGAAAAAGCATTTTATCTGGTCATCTAGCAATTTGTGAGGATATATTTTTTATTATGTTATGTTAATCACCATACAGTACATCATTAGCTTTTGATGTAGTGTTCCATGATTCATTATTTGCATATAACACTCAGTGCTCCATGCAATATGTGCCCTCCTTAATACCCATCACTGAGCTGAGCCATCCCTCTTCCTCCCCATTCCTCTAAAACCCTCAGTTTGATTCCTGGAGTCCATAATCTCTCATGGTACATCTCCCCTCTGGTTCCCCCCCTTCATTTTTCCCTTCCTTCTCCTAATGTCCTCCATGCTATTCTTTTTTTTTTTTTTTTAGATTTTTATTTTATTTTATTTGACACAGAGAGAGAGATCAGAAGTAGGCAGAGAGGCAGAGAGAGAGGGGAAGCAGGCAGAGAGCCCGATGCGGGGCTCGATCCCAGGACCCTGGGATTATGACCTGAGCCGAAGGCAGAGTCTTTAACCCACTGAGCCACCCAGGCGCCCCCATGCTAATCTTTATGGTCCACAAATAAGTGAAACCACATGATAAATGAGTTTCTCTGCTTATTTCACTTAGCATAATCTCCTCCAGTCCTGTCCATGCTGATGCAAAAGCTGTGTATTCATCCATTCTGATGGCTGAGTAGTATTCCATTGTATATATGGACTGCATCTTCTTTTTCCATTCATCTGTTGAAGGGTGTCTTGACTCTTCCCACAGTTTGGCTATTGTGAACGTTGCTTCTATGAATACTGGGGTGCATATGCCCCTTCTTTTAACTTCATCTGTATCTTTGGGGTAAATATACAGTAGTGAAATTGCTGGGTCATAGGGTAGGCCCTATTTTTAACTTTTTGAGGAACCCTCACACTGTTTTCCAAAGTGGCTGTACCAACTTACATTCCCACCAAGTGTAAGAGGGTTCCCCTTTCTCCACAACCTCTCCAACATTTGTTCTTGCCTTGTCAATTTTTGCCATTCTAACTGGTATAGGGTGGTATCTCAATGTGGTTTTGATTTGAATTTCCTGATGGCTAATGATGATGAACATTTTTTATGTGCCTGTTAGCCATTTGTATGTCTTCTTTGGAGAAATGTCTCTTCATGTCTTCTGCCCATTCTTTGTCTTGATTATTTGGTTTTTGGGTGTTGAGTTTGAAAAGTCCTTCATAAAGAACAACTCCAGATTTCTTTTCAAAAGTTAGCTCTGGGAGTGCCTGGGTGGCTCAGTGGGTTAAAGCCTCTTCAGCTCCAGCCATGATCTCAGAGTCCTAGGATTGAGCCCCGCATCGGGGTCTTTGCTCAGCAGGAAGCCTGCTTCCCACTCTTCCTCTGCCTGCCTCTCTGCCTACTTGTGATCTCTTTCTCTCTGTCAAATAAATAAAATCTTTTAAAAAAAGTTATCTCTGTCTATTCCAGTGTTTACTGACCTACTTCTCTTTAATTATATATGGCTCAGCATATATAATTTGTGCCACACACAGATCTAAATACATCAGGGACTGCTTTATGCATGTTTGTGGGTTATCTCCACAACAAGGTGAAGTTTGTTTGGGGCTTCTGTTTGGACAAAGAATGAAATGTTTTCTTAATCTCCATATAAGGCAGTTTATCAAAGTAGTGAGTACACAAGATCTACAGTCAGTCAGCCAAGATCTGGATTCTGCCTGTAACAAGTGCTAAGTGTGTGGCTTTCGACAACTCATTTGACCTTTCTGAATCTCATCTTCCTTACCTGTAAGGTGGGAATGAACATAATTACTTCTTAGGTTTGTTATCAAGTTTAAGTGAACAAACTGACTAAACATAGCAGAGTGCCTGTCATACAATAATCGATCCCGGAAGGCTTTTTTGTCTTCCTCTTTCGCCCCATCGAGGCTAACATAATACTGATGACTTGAATTATTTGGTAATTACTAAATTCTTTATTTTATATAGTCTAAAATATTCAACACATTTATTCAGTCTTCCCTACCCCACTCCCATCAGACCACTATTATCCCCCATCTCTACTTTGCTTTGAATCTGAGCTCAGCCTTCATTCATCCATTCTGTTACTATGAGTATACATTTCTTACCTCTCTTATCAAAAAGGTTCATCCTCTCCCCTGTACCTCTTTTTAAAAGGTTGGTAATAGTTTGTGCCACCTATTCATCTCTCAACTCCAGATTTACCCTTTTTCTTCTTTAGTGAAATGGACATTGACCCTTCAAATATTTTTTTCCTGTACCCACTGGCACCCAAGTTTTAACAGTAGAGGGCACTGGGTGGGCATTACTGTCCCAAAGAGTTTTCTTTCTAGTCCCCATGAGACTCCAGCACACACCATACCCAGCTCCTGCAGTGCACAGAGGCCAGAGGTGCTCAGCAGCCGGCAGCTTCCCCCAGCATTCACCAGGGGGCAGTTCCAAATGGAGTCAATCAGTGAGACAGTTCCCTATGTAAAGCATCGCTGGTTATACATACGGCAGGTTTCCAGCATCTTCTGCTATATATTATCAGCCATCCACTGAACCTTCTATGTGCTTTCTCGATTTAGTCCTAGATCTCATCCCTTTCAAGAGGGAGAATGTGGAGTTCTTCCTTGGGTGCCCTGTCTCAGCCTTAAATTTAGCAACCATTCTGTGTATGTGCCATATTCTTTGGAGTTTCTTAGTACTGAGTCCCTCATTATTTCACTCTATTATAAGTAATAATACTTTATATTAAACTTTCCAACTTCAAATTATAGTTTCTGTCGCTGTTGGACCTAGGCTGACACAGTCCATCATATTTTAATTTAGCAATACATTCCAGATCATTATCTTTGCTTTTTAAATTATATAAACTCATTAATGACAAGTATAAGATATTATATATGCTATATATACATAATTGATATTTTCAAATGTTTAGAGAGAAACAATTCTCCAAAAGAAAGTGATAGTCACTATGAGAGCAGTTTAATTCTAAAATATGTACCTCAAAGGATAAAATGAGCACCCTTTTATTTTCTATCATAAGTAGCCATTTATTTTTTTTGGATACTGAACCACTTGTGATTTTTTTAAGTCATACCATCTTTTAATCAGAAGTTCATTTTTTAATAAAAAATTCCAAATAATAAGCTGTAGTCCTCATCAACCAGAGCAAAGGAATCAGATTCCAAGCGCAAATGAATCCACAAGACATAGATTTTCTGGGCACAAGGTGGAGAGAAAAGGAGGAGAAAGAGGAAGAGCAGGAGGAGAGAAGTAAAGAGAACTGGGTCTCCTATTCTCAGTGAGACAACTGCTGTCTGCTGCTTAGAGCATCTCTTTGTTCCCATTCTCCTTGTATGTTGTTTTCTTCAGTTTATTTCAAAGTCCTTTCAAATAGGTTCTTTCATCTTAACACTACATAATGTAACTCTTTTTGAAGCCTCTGAAATAAATTATATGTAAAGAAAACACTTGCTTTCACCTTTTTCTTGTGTGTTTAAGAGAGCAGCAGGCATAAAGCACGGGTTGGATTGCTTTGTTGTTTTGTCTTTGTCCACCCATCATTTGCCACAGCAGCTCTCCTAAAAGCATGTTCTTTGGTTTCTAAGCATATTGTTTGGAACACACTGGCCTTTATGCAATGTGTTCATCCTTCTTTATTAAACATTCTTCTAAGGGCCAGGAAACTGCCAGGTAACTACCATATGGTGAAGATGCTCCTGAGGTCAGAAAAAATGAGGCTGAAGAGCAAGGTGAGTGGTCTAATCTTCTCTTAGAGAAAAAGGGTTTTTCTTTTCTGAGACAGAGCAGCTCCAGTAAACATGCAATGAAAAAATCTTGCCTGAAAGCACCCCAAAATATGCAGAGCCAGATACTGGGACAAATTCACCAACTTATTACATGTTGGTGTATTCAGATGGTTCTGAATATTCACTATCATATGTGTTTCAAATCCAAAAGAATTCTGCTGTCACACGAGTGATCTAAGCTTTTATAAGGATGAATGCACAGACACACAAAACGGCAGTACTAATAAGATAATATTGCCATTCCCAATCTATTTCCAATTCTATTCTATTCCAATTCTATTCCCATTCCCAATTCTATTCCATCTCTTTAGTAATCTAGAGATACAGAATCAGTTTTTAAAGCTTTAGCATTTAGGGATGCCTAAATGCCTAGGGTGGCTCAGTCGTTTATGCGGCTGCCTTCAACTCAGGTCATAATCCCAGGGTCCTGGGATTGAGCCCTCGAGTCGGCTCCTTGTTCAGCGGGGAGTCGGCTTCTCCCCTGTCTGTTGCTCCCCCTGCTTGTGTGCGCTGTCTCTCTCTCTTTCTCTCTCTGTCAAATAAATAAAATCTTTCAAAAAATAAAAAAATAAAGCTTTAGCATTTAATGAACCTATCCAACAAAACAGGAGGAAAATTATAGATATTTAAAAGGAAAGAAAAAATACAGAGAAAGCCCTCTCCTCATTTTATTCTGATATGTACACTTTCTAACAGTGAAAAGGTACTGAACAGGAGCCCTCAAAACACGGACATGGCTCCTACTGTCTTGGAGAAAGGTACAGTCGGAACAAAAGAATCCACCAGGGAACCGGATGGTTAACTTATTCTTCAACATTAGGGGCACTAAAGATTCTGGTAGAATACTGAAAACATTACCTAAGCCACAAGCATTAAAAATGTATCCTCTCCCTCTCCTCCCAGAGATAACCACATTCTTGATTCATTTTAATCATTCCCTGTTTTTCTTGAATTTTATGACCTAGTATACATCCTTAAATAGTATAGTTTAGACTTTCCTCTCTCTAAACTCAATATAGGGATGCCTGGGTGGCTCAGTCGGTTGGGCATCTATTTTTGGCTCAGGTCATGATCCTAGGGTCCTGGGATCAAGTCCTACATCGGTCTCCTTGCTCGGCAGGGAGCCTGCTTCTCCCTCTGCCTGAAGCTCCCCCTGCTTGTGTTCTTGCTGTCTCTGACAAATAAATAAATAAAATCTTTAAAAAGTAAAAAACAAATGAAAAAATAAACAACAAATGCTGTAGAGGATGTGGAGAAAGGGGAACCCTCCTCCACTGTTGGTGGGGATGCAAGTTGGTGCAGCCAC
>CM052809.1:70454352-70477989 GCA_028533885.1 Nasua narica
AAACCGTGGAAAGAACCAAAATGCCCTTCAACAGACGAATGGATAAGGAAGATGTGGTACATCTATACAATGGAATATTATGCCTCCATCAGAAGGGATGAATATCCAACTTTTGTATCAACATGGACAGGACTAGAAGAGATTATGCAGAGTGAAATAATTCAAGCGGAGAGAGTCAATTATCTTATGGTCTCACTTACGTGTGGAGTATAAAGAAAATCATGGAGGGCATTGTGAGAAGGAACGGAAGGGCGAATGGGGGGAAATTGGAGGGGCTGATGAACCAGGAGAGACTGTGGACTCTGAGCAACAAACTGAGGGTTTTGGAGGCCAGGGTGAGCCTGGTGGTGGGTATCGAGAAGGACACGTACTGCATGGAGCACTGGGTGTGGTGCATGAACAATCAACCTTGTAACACTGAAAAATTAAAATAAACATATTGGGGAGAAAAAAAAAATGGCCTGAAAGGGGCGCCTGGGTGGCTCAGTGGGTTAAAGCCTCTGCCTTCAGCTCAGGTCATGATCTCAGGGTCCTGGGACTGAGCCCCACATCGGGCTCTCTGCTCAGCAGGAAGCCTGCTTCCTCCTCTCTCTGTTTGCCTGCCTCTCTAGCTACTTGTGATCTTGCTCTCTGTATCAAATAAATAAATAAAATCTTTAAAAAAAATGGCCTGAAAAATGTTGATCTGAAATTCAGACTTTTACTTTTAAACAATATCCCAAAGAGAATAGTTCTGTTTGCATAACAGCGTAATACTTTTCTGCACATGGCGTTTTAACCTAACTTTGCAGATCAAGTAAGTCCCTCTACTCCACATCCACACCCACAGATGGTGTGTGTTGTTTATTTTAATGACTGTGTTCAAATATATCTAGTGGTAAAGAAACTAATGCCAAGTTAATATACAAATAGTATTTACACTTAATGTAACAGACCAGCTGTTATTATGTTTAAATATTTTTGTCAGAAAACATGAAATTAGATTTGAACAGACGTTCAAAATAATAAAAACCACTTTTACAATACAAAATATATTGTAGATTCTCTGTTTACTGGGTTTTTATTGTTATTTCTCTGCTTCTCTGGATTTCTAAGACTGGAATTCCTTCATGAATAGTCATCAGGATTATTTCCTGAGTCTTATTTGCCCACTCAGGTACCTGACAATAAATCAGAGAGTTCAAGTCAGGCCACTTACTAGTCAGACTCAAATTCAACGTGGCTTTTTCCAATATATAATAATTTTGAATAAAGGCAGGTAGCTGTTATGAGTATAACAAAATCTGAAATTTATATGAGCTATCCTGATTGACTGTCAGCTATTTCTAAGATCCTACTAATATGTACTGAGTTGTAAAGCTATGGATTGATACAAAAATGAATAATGCATTTTCATGTTAATTTTATTCATGTTAATTTCATGTTCATTTTAATTTCCACGTCCTCAAGTACATTCGACTTGTGGCAGTGCCTAGCTCGTAAATAGACAACAGTAACAGTGCCCTGTTATTACAGAATGTTCCAGAAGAGGCCTGGGGTGGGAGGTTTCAACCTGTCTATGGAGGGGACATTTGAGTTGGGCATGCATATATAGGTAGGAGCCCACAAAGCAAAGAAGGACATTCTAGTCACAAGGAATAAGTATAAAAAGCCCTATAAAAAGTTCAAGAATTCACTTGAATTCTTGAAGTGCCCGAAGTTGGGTAGCTAGGAGAGGAGTGTAGAGAGTGAGGTAGTAAAACACAGGAGAAGCAGAGGCGAGGACATCGTGGAAGCCCTGCAAGAGAACCTGCCCTTTATCTATAGAAGCCCCCAACAGATCACTCAGGGAGTCCATGACAATCAGATAAGCATGTTAAAATCCATTAATTCAGACATCACAGTATTTACAGCAGGATGGAAAAGGCAGTTTGGAAGCTCTCCTATAATCTTGGTGCAAGATTTTGAGGGTTTAAATTGGCACAGTGGCTGATATTAAAGTAAGCAACAGATAGAAGAGACATCAACCCAAATTAATTTCCAGCCTCTTAATGAATTCAATGTCCCAATATTACAGATGAACCTCAGGGGAACAAGTGGGAAAAAGTATCCAAAAATTCAAAAAAATATGACTACAATACTGAATGTCTAACATGCCTGACTGTCACTGGCATTAGTACAAGCCCTTAACCCCAACAAAAGAGAATTCTATGTGTACTACTTCTAATCCTACCCGTTTTCTGTAAGATGTCAGTAACATCCCTCTAGATTCTTTCTCCCACAGTTAAAACCAAGTTTTTGTGAAATTCACAAAGCACTATAATAGAAAAATAAACTTTAAAATACTATTAGCTTTCAGGTTTTTAATTAGTCATCAGTTTATTCAAAAATAATCCCCATACTTATAACACAAGAATGTCTATATAAAGGATATATTGTGTATTAGATTGTTTAAATTGTAATATCACACTAAAATATTCCTGCTGAGTTACATCGTTTGTCATATTCATCTTTCTTCTTGATTTGTTGATGAGTAATAAAAGATGGCTTTTTAGAAATACAGAGCTATTGAATTTGCAGACCATTTTATTTTTTTTCTATCATTTCTTCCATAATACAGAAATCATTTAAATAAACTACATCTGTAATGAGAACTGCCAATCAGGATTAAAGTCGTTTAGCCACCAGGTTACAGAAATTTAAAATCTACCAACCAAAGCTTAATATCCAGTTTAGTGGAATTTAAACTTATAATTGGGAATGCATGAGGGCTATTTACTGAGAAAAAAAATGAGTATCTTGCGAATTGAGTTAAATATGATTATAAATCTGCATCACTGAAAAAGTCTGTCTTTGTGTCAATGCTTGGACACAGAGTTTAGACATCCACAGAAGCCCATGTTTTAGATGGAAATAATCCATATAGGATAACAATGTAAATACTGTATCCTATTTTCAAAATGATGTCACCTTTGAGTGCTCATCTTTTAATAATTGCTCATCATGTTTTAGCTTTTGAAGATCTAATCTTTATAACATTTTAAACATTTTTCTCTTTAAACTGAATGCATTTTTTATTTTTTTAACTTAAGTATATGTGCTGCCGAAGCGAGCACTTTTTTAACTTAAGTATAGTTGACCCATGTTACATTAGTTTCAAGTGTACAACCTAGTAATTTTTCAAGTTTATACATTATGCTATGGCCACCAACAAGTGTAGCTACCATCTGTTATCATATGACACTATTATAATACCAGTGACTGTAGAGTATCTTTTATCCCTGTGACTTATTCCTTCTATAACTGGAAGCCTGTATTTCCCACTCCCCTTCACCCATTTTACTCATCCCCCAAGCCCTCCTCCCCTCGGGCAGTTCTATTTATGTGTCTGTTCTGCTTTTTGTTTCCAAATGCATTTGTAACATTCAAATGATCAAAGGATTTTTCTACAAGTACCAAACCCATCACAACCAACAACAACCGTTCTGATTCTTTTCTATCATTGTTTTGTATTTTAAAGCAAGTACCTGAGATTGATAAAATATACTGAGGTTGGGGCAGGGCTATGTTTGAATCCTTTGTATATGTATTCCTGAAAGTTCACGATATGAGCTCTCCAAAGAAAACCAGCATGAACTGAAAAATTCAAAAATCTGGCATAGTATCTTTTACTTGTATAACCATATAAAACACACTATTTTTCAGCAACCATAAAAACTTAAATGCTTTCTCAGATATGTTTGTCATTTTCTAGAATATCTTCTTTTTTCCCCCCAAATACTTTTATTTTATATACCTAAACATACTTAAAAAAATTTGACTTAATTGCTCTTAGAATCTAAGAACGAATAGCAGACTACCAGACCTCATATATTTTTACAAAAACACAGAATTTTGAGTTTTGCTGGTGGGGAAAAATTACTGAAAATAACTTTTCCACTTTCTGTGAAGTGAGAAATTTGAAGATCAGAGTATAAAATCTGTGCCTGATACTTGGGGTTGTCCATTTAAAATTTGCCCTGACAGAAACATTTTCAACCAATGTAGGGTCTCATTTAATGAGAATCTACTCAGGAAAGTATCAAAACATTTTTGGTACCATGATTCTAGAATTATTTTTTAACAAGGTTTAGAGCATACAGAATATAGTTTTCTTATGTACAACTCTTCTGCCTTTACTCTGGAAAAAATAAAAAGGAATGCTTGAGCGTAGGACTTCTTTGCTCCTAGGAAAGTAGAAAACCAGCCAAAGTCTTGCCAACAACAACTCTGGACTAGAATTGCAACATTCTCCAATATTCTACCTATTTGGAATCAGATGAATCCTCAAATGAACTGTGCATCAGGAAAAGCCTCTATTCATATTGGCCCCAAACCTGATACATTGGGATTTTCGAGAAGAGAGCCAAGTCTGAAGTATCTTTTCTGTGTGAGAAGGAATCAAGTTTTCTCAGTGAGAGGTGACATAGAAGGGTGAGGGAGAAGGGCAAATTGAATTAAGGCAATGGATTCAGCCATCAAAATTAAATTAAATTACAGTGCAAATTCTGAGGCTGTCCATCCCTTAACTTCTTCTTCTTATAAGGAAGCGTATTTACTAGTCAGTGTCACTCCTACTCTGTAATGCCTAAAGTTCCTTCCCTGACTGAACTAAAGAATGCCTAACACCTGCTGAAGCTCACCATGCTGTCAGATGGGGGAAGATACAGTGCCATACCACTTCAATGACAGAAACCATTTCCTGTTGATCTGGTTCCAGAGGGACTCACACCAAGCACTAGACCGAGGACACTGCAGACCAGTAGTCAAGTCCCTGAGCATGATAGGCCACAAGACCAATTCTCCTCTTTCCCAATGACCTACCCTGTATCACAGAACAACCTACCCGTCCTATCACCAGCCCTGGGTCAGAAAGGATAGAGATTGTTTCTTGATGTCTGGAAAAAAGAAACATTGATTTTACCTTAGCAATCTTCTTTATTTCTTTGAGGGGTGAATGATTAAATAAAACTGGGTGAGATAATGTCAGCTTGATTCCTTCACAACTCTAGTAAAATATTTTTCTCTGCCCCTTCATTGCATGTATTTCATTATTAAGAATATTTATCTTGGGGGGGGGGTATTTTCACAAATACCTTATCTACCTGAGAGGAAAGGACAGTGTTCCTTAGAAAATTTTCATGAGGACTATTTCCTTATATAAAACTTGTCCCGAGGTGATGGCTTCTTCAGCCATAACATTGCTGAATCCAGACCATATATGTTAACAGTTCCAACATCAAACAGCGGCAAAATGGACAAGAGGAACATCCTCCCTCTCTAGATTCAAAAAGCCAGGAATTCCATACAAAATACTCCTAAGTGTTCAATTTTAAGATGTGCTCTATGTTTATGTAAGGGTAAAAAATATATGTTCAACAAAGATCAAAGTATTTTAATGGGCAATTTCTCTGATTCCTTAGCATGATGATGTTAGTGTGATGCTGCAAGAGAGACAAATGGTGTGCTGTATTCCCCAAATGCACTTGACTCCAGAACCCTGTTTTGGGTCAGGTGATGGAGGACAGTTCACATCTAATAAGAGCTGGAGAAAAGAGTAATGCTTGATGAAACCTAATTCCTGGGAGAGGAACCAAAAGTTGTGGATGTCTATTCTAGGAAAGACAGAGGGTTCCAACCCTGGGAAGAGTTCACAAAATGAAATAAAAATCAACCTAGTGAGGTAAACTCTAGTGTACCAAGTTGTATTTTCATATATTGAGAGAATTTAGCCTAATCCTGGCTAGTTCTTTGGAATCTAGAAATGATCACAACATAAGTAATTAATGCAGCTAAAATGAGAGTGGAATAGACCATGTTTCCACTGCAGGGTATGAAGGGCAGATGCTACTGAGGACCGTTATCACTGCTGGAAAAGATAAATGCAATACCAGTTCTGCTGCAAATCTCAAGTGACCAGAGATTTTGCCAAAGATGGACTAGGAAGAAAAATGTGTGGATTTCATCCTCAGGACAAGGACAGCCTAGATGAAAACCCTCCAACAAGTCCCCTTCACTTACATCAGACTATAAGACTGACCTACTCTGGGAGGAGACATGACAGTGGATCCCTTGGTTATCACTAAACTGAAGCTGGATTCATCAACTTTCCTAAAGGATGTAAAAACTGCGAGATGCTCACTGTGGCCCCTGTGGATACTCCAGCATCATTATATTCCTAATTACCTAGAATGTGATGGCCAATTCATTACCTAATCTGATTCTACACTACTGTTTACGTGCAAGAGGTGGTGGCTACAAGTTTTTTGTGGGGAGATCTTTCCACAGTTCTAACTGGAAGTTCAAGATAATAGGTGCTGACTTCCCTGAACAGAAGTTATTGGTTATTGAATAACTAACAGTGGGGCTAAACTTATACGTGAGTTCTTTATATCTGGGTGAAAATGAAAAATTGAATGCATCTTAATTAGCTAATTTGACAAATATCATCTTTGCAATGTTAACAAAAAACATACCTCCCTTAAATTTATGATCTCTGATTATTTTTCTCACATCAATCTACAATTAGATATGTCATTGAAGAAAAGACTATCAGTCATAGACAAACACATTAGAACACAAAATTTGACCTATTGGTGAATTTGAAAGTACAATGATCAAACTTTATAAAAATCAGTAAAAAAGGGATAACACCAGCTAAGATCCTGGATAATTCTCTCTTGAATAACCTGTTCACACTCTGGGAACTAGAGCATTATAAGTCTTACTCTGTAACATTTACCCTGTAAATTTCAAGTTCTTCAAATATTTTTTTATCAGCTTAACAAATTAAATAGAAAATGTTCTCATTTTAATGAAGCACCTGGAGCAAAGAGAGACTGAGTAACCTCAGTTACAAACCAGGTGAGTCAGAAGCAACTAAGTTGTTTGTATTTTTTAATTTCAGTCATTAACCTAAAGGGTAATGGCTGACAGAGCTTGGCTAGCCATTCACTAAATAAACACTTCCTCTCTTGGGCAAATCTCTTGGGCACACAGCTTGGTTATACTTCCCAGACTCCTTTGCTGTGAATACAGCCATGAGACAGAGTCTTACAGAATGTACTGTAGGCAGAAACAATGCACACCATTTATAGATCTAGCCCATAAAACCCTTGTCAAATCCACCATTTACATTTCCCATCAACTAGCTGAATGTAGAAGAGTCCTAGATTAGGGAAGCCACAAAAAGCAAGAAGTAAAATGTTATTGTTTTAAGCCAATGAAATTTGAGGACTTTTCATAACATTTTAATTTTTCATAAATTAGACTACCCTGTTAACATGGGAAATTTCTAGGATATTTTAAACCAAAACATATGTTTCAAACCACAGCATCCCAATAACAGCTAATAATTCAAGCTCACTCTTAACATGCCTGACTTTGACATCCTCTTTACAGACTGGAAGGGAACATCATCCCACTGTTGATCTTTCAAGACCCATTATTCTTGTCATAGAACGAACTAGAACCCCAGAAATCACTGAAAGCCTATAATATAGTCTTGCACTCTGCTGTCCAATTCTTACTTCCAGGAATCCTCCAAGTTTGAAAGCACGAAACAAACAACAACAACTTAGGGAACAAGTATTTTTTTCTTTCCTCTTCTGGTTTATTTAATATTCACTTATAATAATATATTAATATTCATTATTAAATATCCATTTAATATTCAATGTCATTTTCCTTATTTTTCTGTCTAAATGTGGCTTTAGACCAGTTTTACTTTTTTTTTAAAAAAAGATTTTATTTATTTATTTGACAGAGAGAGAGAGATCACAAGTAGGCAGAGGCAGGCAGAGAGAGGGGGAAGCAGGCTACTTGCTGAGCAGAGAGCCCAATGTGGAGCTCGATTCCAGAACCCTGAGATCTTGACCTGAGCCGAAGGCAGAGGCTTTAACCCACTGAGCCACCCAGGCACCCCAAGACCAGTTTTACTTTTAAAAATATAGGACTTTCTTTAAATGTATAAAGAGAAGCTAGTTGATTTCAAAATACCAGTAAATGCATATTATTCAAAAATAGGAAGTTACCTTGATCTCACAACTATTAGGATGGCTATCATAAAGGCAAGAAATATCAAATATTGGCAAGAACATAGAGAAAGGAGAACACTTTGTGCACTGTTGATGGGAATATAAATTGGTGCAGCCATTAAGGAAAAAAGTATGGAGGATTCTCTGAAAATCAAAAAGAGAACTACCATACGATCTAGCAATTCCCCTTCCCGGTATTTATCCAAAGGAAATGAAAATACTAAACAGATATATATCTATATCCCCATGATCACTAGAGTATTGTTTAGAATAGTCAAGATGTGGAATCAACCTAAGTGTCCATAGACCGAAAAATGCTTCAAGAACACAAAGAAAATGTATATATACACAATGGAATGTTAGCCATAAAAAAGGAAATCTTGCTATTTGCAAAAGCAATGATGGACCTTGAAGGCATTATGCTAAGTGAAACAAGTCTGATGGAGAAAAATAAGAATCTAATCATCTCACTTATATGTGGGATCTTAAAACAAATGGACAAAAACCCTAAATCATAGATATAGAGAACAGGCTGGAGGTTACCAGAGGCAAGGGGTGAGCGACAAGCAAAATGGGTGAAGGAGGTAAAAAGGTAAAATCTTCCAGTTAAAAAATAAATGCCATGGAGTTATCATGTACAGCATGGTGAGTGTAGTTAATAACACTGTATTGTCCATTTGATAGTTGCCGAGAGTAGATCGTATAAATTCTCATCACAAGAAAAAAAAAATGAGAAGTTAAATGGTCTCCCGACATAATGAGATTCAATTACACTGCTACTTTGTTGAGGTACGACTACTATATGAAGTACAGGCCTATTTCTTGGGCTCTTGTTAAACATATTTCTTTTGACCTCATGTTGATTTTATCATTGAGCAAGGGTTCTTTCGGTTTAAAATCATAAAGTCAAAATTCAATTTGGCAAAACTGAAGGTGATGCTGTCTTTATAGGATCTGTATCTTAGTGTGGGCTGTAACAGAGTTAGGAAGGATTTATTCAAAAGCATTATTTTCTGTTGGGGCATGTGAGATTATCTGGATCTGCTCAGTCCTAACTGCTACATGAGCGGTCTGGAGACTCTTAACAAAGGAAATAGTAACTTGCTGCTTAGGAACCATTACCAGCCTCCTAGGAGAAAGCAAATGGGAAAAAACAAGCTCATTTGTGGCAAACCCGGCTTTAATGGGATGCCCTTCAAGCATACTGTTTTCCAAACCCACAGAATTCAACTAAAGCCATGAGAAAAGCAGAGATAGTGGTCTCATGGAAACAGATCTTGAGAAATTGGGCGGGGGTCATAGTTTGCTGAAGAAAAGTTAAGTGACTAATTCACAACAAGTGTTCAAAACACTTTTGTCCCTAGTTTCCAGGCCTTTTATTTTATTCTAGTATGACAAAAATCACATTTTTCCACATTCGAAAACTTATATCGCGTTTAAGTATATTGTCATTCATATTCCCAAAACTGGCTAATGCTCCTTAAAGAAACAAAAGGTGATGTGAAAGAAAACACAAAGCTTGCTAGACACAGCAAGAAGGGGACATAACGCAGAAAGAAAGCACAATATTATGGTTGTTTTGGGGGAATGTGTTGAGAAAGAAAGGGAGCAACCTGGGAGCAGTGTAGGGGGCAGCGGAGTCCTGGGTAAAATAGATGTTTGGTATAAGCAGGATTATTAGGATTGGAAACTCTTGGTCTAGAAGCTGGGCTCAATACTCAGGGCCATTTCCACCTCTGACAGGGTCACTGGGTCATGCAGGGCATAGGGTGCACTAAAGGACCCCGAAGTATGACGAATGCAGGTTCACCTGCAGTCTACTCACCTGGCAAAGCCCTCTGGCTGAAGCTTCCATTCCCAGGGAGGAAGCCAGAAGTTCTGTCTTTCTCACACACACATGCAGAGTTCTGCTATTGACAAGGCATACTTGTGTGGGGATCCATCTGCCTTCCAAGGAGAACCATTTCATAATTTACACAAAGGTTCATCAAGCCTAACAGAGGCCTGAAAACTCTTTCAGTGACCCTGAATTCCTTCTAAATGCTTAAAGTCTACCATAAGCAGGAACCCGGTGTAGGTCCAACTGGGTCTGTTGCAACAATTCGAAAAGCACCGAAATCAGTTATTAGATATTGGAATCTGGTTCCCACCCCATCATCACAAATTATTCTGACCCTGTCTTCTCATCAACAACTTAGAGAAGCTGCCTTTTTACCTACTATAATGTGTGAATATCATCCTCAAATGAGATAAAGTAATCACATCGTAAGCTGTAAAGTATGAGGAACTTTAATCCAAGGATGAAATGAGAGAAGCAAACCTGAAAGGCATGAAGACAACCTTTGCCTAGATACTATCAGGAGTCAGCAGAATAAGATATTTTCCCAGTAAAAAGATAAAAATCTGGAACGAAGCAAAAGCTTTTAACTCCCCACATTCCCCAAACCTTGAAGGTCCAAAACCAGAAACTGATTTGTGAACCGTCCTCAAGAACGGAGGCTCAAAGAGTCAGGCCAAGCGAGGTTGTCTCCTTCTTAAACACTTGTAGGATCTCATCATACATATTCTGAACTTAATGAGCTCTTGAGAGAAAGAACAACAAAGACAACAGAAAAGAATTTAAAAAGTGTGGGAAATTTTCTGGTTCCCTCAAAGAACACAGACTTCATTGTGAGCGTAAGCAGAAAAATATAAATTTTTCTGTTTTCAGAAAAATTTTCTGTTTAAAGTTTTCATTCCAAGGTACTTCTTTTAGTATAAGTACCTTACTAGTACGAGAAAGATTAAAGGATGCATAAGGCAACTACTTATCTGATGCTCAAAAAAAACCAAAAACAGCATTCTTCAAAGTTTAGTGTCACAAAGTGTTTCTGTTGGATTCTGTGCTGCAGTGTGTGAGGGAACAGAATATTCCAGAGTAATATTATTTGAATTGTACTTTTCCCATTTTAGAGCTGAAATCACACAGATAATTTGATTTCACTCTTATAGTAAATAATTCTAAAAACTATTGGAATGAGTTCCTAATTAATCTCTCCCAGTTCTAACCTTGGGCCTTTTCAACTGACCCTTGAAGAGCTACGAAAGTGATCTTTCTAAAATGAAAATCACATCATCTGTCTCACCTGATTAAAATCTTTCCCAATAAAGTTTTATTACCAAGAGTAAATGCCAAGTTATTTAGTTTGGCATAAAAGGTTCCCCTTGATTTGAACCCTAACTGTTCATTTTCATCTGTACCAACTATCCCAGGCTAGCACTTCATGTTCCAACCAAACTGAACAGCTGATAGTTTGTTCTAGACAACAATTATTTCCACACCTTCCCCACCTTCTTTTTCATCTGCAAAACTGTTCATTTTCAAAAGTTAGCTCAGTATTACCCCGTTTAGAAAGTCCTCCACGAGCCCTCAGCTCAATTTAAGGTTTCTCTTGTCTGTGCTTCATTCATACCTTTGCATACTTGTCATCTAACATTTTTTTTTTTTAAGTTCTACACTAACAGCACTTACTAGACTGAGAAGTGAGGGCTGGAACTCAGAAGAATTTCCCAGAAGTGAGGGCTGGAACTTTGCTTTTCCAGCGCCTGTTACAAAACCTGATTCATAAAAGGTATTCTATAAATCGTATATAAGTGAATCAATAAAGTGCTACTACATTAGGATCCTACTTTGTATTCCAGTGCCAACTAAATCTCTTTACCATTTTACTCTCCGAAAAGGTCAGAATACCATTGCTTGTTCCCACTTTGATTCAAGATTCTCCATAATTTCTCCCTCAAACCTGATCCCTATCAAGCAAATTTACCGATTCCCTAGAACTGATTCTATTTTCGCAGGATGTTCTTTGTCATCTTTGTAACAAAGTTTACAGTCTAAGTGGCTCATAACAACACACTTTGTTCCTCTCTCACATTAAATGAGAGCTGCAGATTGACTACAGAACGTAGGCAGAAGGGCAGGCCTTCTCTGGCACATACTGTCCTCTGGTGTAAGAGGCAAGGAAAGAGACAATCTATCAACTATAAAAACACCTTCTAAGTTTGTGCTTAAGTCCACTCACAGTCCACTGCAAAAAAAATGATCTCTCTGTCCTAGTGTGACTGACAACAGGGCAGGGAAATACCCTCTTTTCTACCTACAAGGAGGCATGGCAAAAGCAAAGATGAATAATATTTCTACATGGAACAGAATAGGCAATTGGTCACAATTAAACCACCTACTACAGAATCCCTCTAACATACCACACCCTTCTCAAGAAATTTGACCTGATCATGGCATATCAAACGGTAATCCAACTAAATTTAACTCATTTCCTGGCCCCTAAAACATTAACTTGCTCCACCAATGTATGGACTGCATATGGCCAGGGACACAACACAAAGTCTAAGGAAAATTCTGTTGACTTTGGGCAGATGTGACAACAAAGCTAAAGGAAAAGAAAGCACCTAAAAATTAAAGTTTATAAATTCTCAGAAAGGAGATATTTTTTATATTCCCTTTCAAATATTTGACCTCAAAAGTGGTCAAGAAAGAGAATACTACCAAGTGATCCCTTTTGGAAATTATATACTGTGCAGGAGCTTTAATTTTTAAAAACTGTGTCTTTATGTAATTGGAACAAGCAAAAGGGTCTCAATTGCATTTGTTCTGCACTGAGAGTACACAGTGCTGCTTCCTTGTCTTTGCAAAAGGGAGATGGGCCCCATCAAGATAGACATCTCTAAAATTGCTTTCCTCATTAAGCAGACCTTTACTGTAATTTCAGCATCTTTTTTATTTAGCTATAAAATCTTTTTTTATAAAGACTTTATTTATTTATTTGACAGAGAGAGAGAGAGATCACAAGTAGGTAGAGAGAAAGGTGGAAGCAGGCTCCCTGCTGAGCGGAGAGCCTGATGCGGGGCCTGATCCCAGGACCCTGAGATCATGACCTGAGCTGAAGGCAGAGGCTTTAACCCACTGAGCCACCCAGGAGCCCCTAGCTATAAAATCTTTTATCCCTATCTAAATTTTATCCGTATCAACAAAATCCAATCAAAAATTATTATGAATCAAACTTATTAGAACAAAAGAACTCTTCCTACTCAAAAAATCCAACACTTTAAATCATTTATCTACAGTGAACAAACAAATGGGAGATGTGCCACCTAAGCCTAAATGACAAGGGTCATCATAGCCAATGGTAAATTTTTAGAGGGTATCAAGTGTGTAGTTTTTATTAGGTATGTCAACTCATTGGCATATAAACCTGAAATTCTCCTCCTTTCCTACATAAGAGAGCTGGGTAAGCGGGCAAACCCTCCTATGCCACTAGATGATGGCTCTTTAAACAATATTTCAGTTCAATTCTATTAAGGTTCAGACACTTTCAGTTTAGAAAACAGCAGAATGTCAGTTATGAAGATGTATTCATATGGATTGCTAGAGTTTACAACATATCTAATTAAATACCTATATACTCTGATGTGGGCTAGACTCGTTACCCTATAGGCCTTGTGTAAAGGTGTGTTGTGCTCACTCCATCTCTCCATCCATCTTAACTGGCTTTAGGCTGTAATATTGGGGTGGGAAGGAGGAGGGAAAGGGGAAATGAAAGCCATTTATGTGACTCCCCAAGTAAAGTTTGCTTTTATGTTGACATCACCACTGAGCTAGACTCAGTGTCAGTCACAACCAACTACCCTAACCAAGACTTCATCTTCAAGAAGGATCTTAATGCCTCCAAACCCACGCCTCCCACACACACACAGATGCACCTCGGCCCCACAAAGCATTCTTCTGGCATACATGGCCTTGTTCTGCTGCTTTCCTATTTAACTAACATCTGTGACCCCAGCATAGTGAAATTCATCCCTCATAGCCCTTAGGACCAGGAATTCAAGGGTAGTCTCTGTACCCACAAGGCCCATTGCTGCATCTACTACTGCATCTACTACTCTGGTACCTTTTCCTAGTATTTTTTTCCCTAGTTCTGGGCCTGAGTCATGTGGATGTGTTCAATATCCAAGCATACGCTCAGAAGAGGAAAGAGTTTAGTCTCCTCATCTTGAATATAAGCACAAATTTTTGTGCCTATCCCATCCCCTTACCTTTGGAGAACCAATAGCATACTTTCTCCCCTTTTCCACAAAGGAAGAAAAAGTCATGGCTGTAGATTTCCTTGAACTATATACTCCATAAAAATGATCTGTCCAATCTCTCAGTACTACTTCTATATTTTCTACATTAAGGAAAAAAAAAAAGAGGTTATTTTGACTGATTTACAAATAGGATATCATCAACTCCAAAAACTGGGCCTTCTTTAAAACAGCCTTTGGAGAATCTAGTAACTGCTTTCATAAGGCATTTCTGTTATAATCCCTAAATAATCTGGTAATTTTATATCAACTCTCTACTGGTGATTTGTATCATATTGCTAGGCAATACCTAAAGAAGAGGCATTCTATAAATGACCAAATGTGAATTTAAATACACACACCATACACTATATACTCTTTTGGAAAAGGAGCTACTTTTCCATAGGAAAAGTCCTATAGCTTCTAAATTCTTCTTACCATTTGGTTCAAATGCAGCATCAGGTTTATTAATAACATGACTTCAGTACAGTAGTTGCACGTTTAGAGAAAAGAAATGATGCTCCTGACATAACAATTAGAATTTACCACTTCCTGGGTATTCTCATAACTTAGGTTACACACAAGAGATGCCAGAGAACAACATGAAAAGGGAAACAATTAGTAACGAGAAATGTAATTTTGACAGCATACAAGCAATGTCTCTATTGAACAGTACTAGTAGAAAACATGTGTCAGTATTATATGCCTGTTTGAAATTAAGGACACTGAGGCATACAGAGTCATTCATTACTACCATGATTTGCACTAAGAAATTAAGTGTCTAGAGGGCATGGTTTTAGAGCAGCTCAGAATGGGATATAACAAGAGATTTATAGTCACTATTTTAACCTTTAAATCAGTGCTTGATTACTAAAAGCTCTATAGGAAGTACTTATAGAATATTCAAAAAGCATTTAGGAATTTATAGCAAAAATTTTATGCATATTTCCAAGCCATAAACAATATTCTCATCACCAACTTTAAGTGAGAACATGTCCATGCATAATATTGAGTAGTATATCCTAAAAATATTTTATAAGCAATAAGCTATTTTATTTTCTAATTTCCTCTGAAATTAAATGCTGATTGTTGCCCTGAATTACAGCTCTTCAGAGCAAGTCTAGAAACCAGTCAGCATGTTTATTGCCCCATGATCTCTCAAGAGAAATGAGTATACCCAGAATATACACATTTGGAAGTACTTTTGTGGGAGCTAAATAGAGTTTCATAGTAAAACAAATAAGTAAATCTACCAAACAAGACAACATGCCTGGAGAGTGCTCAGGATAATCTTCACTTACTCAACCTCCCGAACGCTCACCTTCGAAACTTTACAGCAGATCATGCAGAAAAGTCAGAGCACCACACATGGACTGTGTTAGTTTTTTCAAAGTATGAGGTCATGTACATCATGTAATTTTCAGGTAATTCTGAGGAATGCCTTGAAAAAATATAGGCTCTTTGTTCGGTCTTCCACATCGGAAAATTTATTGGTATTTTCAACTGTGGTTCTAATATGGTTCTCTTAAAAAAACAAACTTCTTTGAGGTATAAATTACTTTCTATTTTATTTTCTCCCTCAATTTTATCAAGTTTTGATTTATAGACTTAGTTTTTATTAATTAATTTAGAATTGCTGTCTTCCTAATAAAGTTTCCCTTTTATCATTATGAACTGGCACACTTCACATTTTTAAATTTAAATTCAATTAATTAATGTAGAGTATATTAGTTTCAGAGGTAGAGGTGATTCATCAGTCTTATATAACACCCAGTGCTCATGGCATCACGTGCCTTCCTATGCCCATCACCCAGTTACCCCATGTTCCCCTCCAGTAACCCTCAGTTTGTTTCCTATGATTAAGAGTCTCTTATGGTTTGTTTCCCTCTCTGGTTTTGTCTTCTTTTTTCCTCCCTTCCTTTATGCTCCACTTTTTAATTTCTTAAATTCCACATTTGAGTGAAATCCTGTAATTTTTTTTCTGATTAACTTATTTCACTTAGCATAATACCTTCTAGTTTCAACCAAGTCTTTGCAAATGGTAAGATTTCATTTTTTTGATGGCTGAGTAATACTCATATATATATATATACACACACACACACACAATTTTCTTTATCCATTCATCTGCTGATGGACATCTGGGCTCTTTCCATAGTTTGGCTATTGTGGACACTGCTGCCCTGGACTTCAAGCTCTATTACAAAGCTATAATCATCAAAACAGTATGGCACAGAAATAGACACATAGATCAGTGGAAAAGAATAGAGAAACCAGAAATGGACCCCCAACTCTATGGTCAACTAATCTTTGACATTTGGAAGAGAACTCAATATAACACATATTGAAAAAATCATTAGAAAATAACTCAACCAAATTGAACTATATATGCTGCTTTCAGAAAGTTATTGCCTTGAGTATTTGGAGAACTTGACAGATATGTCTGGAGTCTATTGTCAACTTCAATTTCTACTTCTCTTTAAAAAAAAAAAAAAAAGGCAGTATATCCATCCTCTGGTCACCTACAGAACTTTTTTCCTCCCTTCTACAACTGATTTTTCAATACCTTATGCTCATGTCATGTCATTTCTGTATCTTTGACACTAAACATGGTATTTAGGTTACAACAAGTTTATGATAAATTATTGAACATAAATGCATATTTATCTTATCCTTCCTCAAGTCTTGACAAAATACTATTGCTTTAAATGATGTACTTTGAACTCTAGACCTTGAATAAATTAAGCATTTTTTTTACTGGTTGTATCTTATTTAATTTTACATTTGTTTCAGAAACAAAGTGGTCTGGAATATTATCATTTAGGTAATGGATCTTGTTGGAGTCTATGTGGAGAAAGGGTATTTATGGTCAATAGAAAAAAATCCCACACTACTTAAAGTACTAAATATTGGTAAGATACCTCACAACAAACCAAATTCAGCATTTGCCTACTGGTAATTATCATTACAGATTGAAGAAACATTTATCTCATACAGAAGACTTAATGCAATCTCAGCAAGGAAATGTTTTGCTTATAGTAATTTTCCACAAAGGTTTTCTAACTATAAACTTTCTTTATATCATCATACTTACAAAAATTGTCATACAGAAACATAAATAATTTGTGCATATATTACTTAATGAGTATTAAGTTTCGTTTATGCTAGGTAAATTCCACACAACAGTTTGCAAATGTCTGAACTCATCAAATTGTACACATCAAGTATGTGTAACCTTTGTGTATCAACTTCAAAAGAGATGTAATAATGATTTGTGTACACCTGGAAACGTAAATACTTTCAAAAGATATTTCATAAACTATTTTATAGCATTGTGAGCTATAAATAATGGCACATTCCACTCAACAGAACTCTAAAATAAGCTAAATAATTTTAGAAATGTATCTGACAGAGTAATATTTTTTTCTCTAACGATTTTCACATTTGCTGTGATGGGTTTCAGTGCATGTGTACATACACACATATTGACCTAACACTTTTTGTTTTGCCATGACACAGTCCCTCAATACAATAGCTATGAAACTATCAGAGTGTCATAAAATGAATAAAGTCCCTGGAGCAACAAACAGAGATCTAAAATGATTAGGCTCATTAACATGGACCCGCGTTCTCATGATT
The DNA here is from genome assembly GCA_028533885.1 of Nasua narica. Lineage (NCBI taxonomy): Eukaryota > Metazoa > Chordata > Mammalia > Carnivora > Procyonidae > Nasua > Nasua narica. Next base: position 70,472,163 of record CM052809.1, read on the forward strand.
TTCTTCCCAGACACTTGTTGTATTTCTACACTCTGTGTCGTACTTCCTTTAGAAGGCAGAAGAGAATAAGAATTATTTTTGACAGGTTCCTAAGAAAGAAGGTAGATAAATGTGCCTGACATTAAAAAGGAAGAGTTAAAATAATGAACGATTTACAATGTAAAAATACAGGATCTAGCAACAGTCTATCTACCCTGCCCGAGACTTAAAAGCTCAGAGAAGAAGCTGTAGGTATTTACAGCTGACAGGGGCTGTAAGTTGCAATTTGAGAGTTTTCAACCGAGCATATTGAATCAACGATCTGGTGACACAAGGTCATGAAGAAGGATAAGGCCCAGAGAATAAAAGAAGCAGGTCCCTGTGAAGGAAGTTTTGGTGCAAAGAGGTCAGAGTTAGTGCTACAGTTAGATCCTACAGAGTAAATACTCGATATATATTTGCTGAGTGAACAAGGCAATGAATAGATCAGTTTTCATAATTTATTGAATCATAGCCAAAGTTTACAGATGAAAACAATGGTAATGTATTTGTGATTCAGTGGGTTTACTAATTCCGCTCCTTATCCACTTTCTGGGATTATTAATATGACTGTGTTGAGAGTATGACTGATACCTATTCAGCCCTACGCATATTTTCCCTGCATTTCTCCCTCCACATGGATTTTCTCTCCCCTGCTCCAGGTGCCTTCATATGGCTTCTATCTCCATCACTGTAGCTTGGACTTCCTTAGAGTATGGCAACTGCATTTCACTGCACTACAGCACAAGTAAGTTGAAGATTCAGGGATGCCCTCAAATGGATTTTCAAATAAAAGTTTGGTTTGTATGAGAATTAATAAACTAATATCTAAAACTGCATTGCATTTTTTTGAAGACAGGCACAATGCCAATGCGTATCATTATGATAGGGGGAAGACATATTAACTTACTTTATTTATTCTGATCCATTAAAACTTTATTGGAGTACTTATATTTTTTAAATATTTTTATTGTGGTAAAATATATATAATGTGAAATTTGCCATTTTAACTATTTTTCAGTTTATAATTCAATGGCACTCATTCTATTCATAATCTTGTGGAATCATCGCCGCACTCTATTTCTGAAACTTTTCATCATCACAAAGAGATACTGTGTCTTATTAAGAAACAACCCCACATTGCTTCTTACTGCCAATCCTTGGTTACCTCTAATCTATTTTCTCTATAATTTTGCCTATTCTAGATAATTCTTAGAAGTGGATTGTACAATAAGTGTCCTTTCGTATCTGGTTTCTCTTAGTATTATATTTTCAAGGTTGATAGATGTTGTAGTATTTATCAGTACTTAATTCCTTCCTGTGGATAAATAAAATTTCACTGTATGTTTACCACACTGTGTTTAGCCATACCTTTTGGGTATGGTCAATAAGGCTGCAATGAACACTGACATACATGTAACATTCAAATTCCTCTTTTTCAATTCTTTTGGGTAGACACGTAGGAATAGATTTCAGGATCATGTACTAATTCTGTGTTTAACTGTTTTGCAGTAGAGTGTCTATGTTACATCAAGTACATCCGACAGTCCTTTCACTAAAATACGTTCATACAGGTTTCATGTGTTTTGTTTTTTCATTTAAAAAATTTGTGGTTTTCAGGTGCCTGGGTAGTTCAGTTGGTTAAGCATCTGCGTTCGGCCCAGGTCATGATCCCAGGGTCTTGGAATCGAGTCCCCTGCTGTCTGGCTCCCTGCTCAGCTGGGAGTCTGCCTCTCCCTCTCCCTCCCCCCTGCTTATGCTTGCACTCTCTCAAAATAAAAATAAAATCTTTAAAATAAATAAATAAATGTGTGGTTTTCATCCATACATATATACTCTGCCATATGTTTTCCACTGTGCTTTGTTCTTTCACCTCAAATTTATTTAATATGTATTTTATCACCCAGCTGAGAACATAGAAGTAAACATTTCCTTTCATTTGACTATCTTTACCCACCCACCAAACTGGCTGTAGTGCTTAAGATCTCTTTTGTCTTTATCTCCACCTATCCCTAAACCTAAGCTGCCCGTTACCTCCTGCAACTTGTTGCATCTAGTCACATAGGCTCATCTCATAGAGTTTTGAGACTCTAATTATGACACCTGAACTGAGGTATCTCATGAATACAATCAAATGATAGCAGTATTTTATCATTCCTTTAAGGTAACAGTTTCCTATACTACTCTTCAATAGTCTGAAGCCCCTGCCACTTCCTTCTTAGTAAATGCAAACAAATGGAAAATGAATAAACATCTAAGGAACGAAACAGAAAACTCAGAAGCATTTATATATAAAAATCATATACATAATTTATATATATATTTCTGTTTTATATATCTTTATTACTATTAACATAGTGTGCTGAGTACTTAGTTTATTATTTTTATAAAAATATATAATGTATTTTGCCAAAAACAAATTCATGTGTATATTCTTAAACTCAATCAACCCATGTTTCACCCAGAGTTCCTTGACTTCCAGAACTCCACACTGGAACATACCTCACAGCCCTGAACTTGGAACACTAGGATCATTATGACTTTTGACTGTTGGCAATTCATAGTATCAGGGAAAATGCCATCAGAGAATAAATGGAGAGCAAGAAGGAGACAAATCAGCAGAGCAAATCCCTATGCAAAATGCAGAGCCACTTCCAGCGATCCAAGACTGAGATATTTAGGCAGTGTTACAGGACAACTTTTTTTTTTTTTTTGGCTCTGTTACATCTTAAAAGACATCTTAATGAAAGGGAAATGATTAATGAGCAGCCATGCAAGACCTCTGCTAGGATTAATAAATGGGAAACCCCTATCACCAACCCCATCTAAGGAGGCACTGATCATAACTTGTCATCTTAATAACATTTTAATGCCAGCTCCAGATTCATTGCATTTTTATGGAAATTTAAATCATGCCCAAGTGTGGAACACCTCCAATAATGAGCATGAAAATGCAAAGAGATTGTGATTAATATCAGCTACTGAAGAACCAGAAATATTTTGTGGAGAGCTGAGGGGCTTCACAAACTATTTTGAGGGTGTTTTAATGACATCAGTTCAGCAAAAGTTCCTATATTTACAGTATTTATGCACACTAGGGTTTGTATTTGTGAATATTATTTTTTAAAACCAAGACTCAAGACAGGAAAGTTTTTTCTAATTATGAACAGTTCTTGTCATGAAGCATTCTAAGAAGCTTTGTTCAGCAGTGCGTTTGCACAGATAGGAAATTTCTATTCACAACTTACTCCTACAGCTGCACAGGGTAGAATATAACAGAAAACTTCTCAATTTCAGATTATGGAAGGCAAGGAGGAGATAAATTATGGTAGTCTTACTTCAAAAATTACATCAGAAGGTACATTTATCTTCAGAATCTGGCCTCCAAGTCACATGACCATCTTTTAGAACCACATCAACATGGTACCCTCAAACAAGTTACATCACACTGACATTCTGAGGCATTGGAAACACGAAACTTCTCAGCATTTTCCAAGGCAAAGTAAAACAGAAATATCAGAAAACAGATCAGACTTTTTGGCATCTCTAAAGCAGAAAGTACCTGGCAAGAGTAACATCTACTTCACACATGACAGAATAAGTAATAAGTGGCATTTTTATGGCAATAAAACCTTTTCCCTTTTTCTTAGCATAAATCTATAGAAAGCCTGCCAATACTTTGAAAAATTATATTAACCTTGCATTTATGTTTAGGTAAGTTCCAAATGAAACAATATGGAATTCACTTTAAAAACTAAAAATATTTCTAACTTCTTAGCTATTAATGGGCATATGATCCTTATACACTATTAAGTAATTTTACAGTGTCAATGAAGAGGTCAGACATGTCCCTGTTTGATGGAATCACTATCAGCCACAATGGAACAAACTCCATCTCTCCCACTCCTCCCATCATGACTCTACTCCACACTCCAGCCACATCAAATCTCTTTCTTCTCCTTTATCACCTCTTATTATTGCATGCACACTTGAATGAATCCACTTACCAGTTTATTTTTAAAATATTAAGATGCAATGCAGAGGGCTAAAAGCTGGATCTTCAACAATGATCAAGCCAAAAATGACCACGAGCATCACTGAAAGTATTGAAATATTGCCACATTTTCTTTGTCTCCCCAAATTTATTTTAATTTTTCAGTGTTCAAATGTGCATTTTCCTCTTTTTAAAATAGCCCCCTTCTTTCTCTCCTGCCTAAATTATTTCAACACTTCATTGTCATCCAGCTCAGAGAGAGAGACTTTCTTTTGGAGACTTTCTTACTCCTCTAAAAAAGATTCAACGTTTTTTCCCCTCAATACTCTCATTACTTCTTGAACCTGACTCTGCACTTATTAGTAGGGAGTATTTCTTTACATAGTTATTCATCTCCCACCAGAATGTAAACTTATGAGCAGGAATCATGACTAATTCATCACAGTGCTTACTGCGCAGTCAGTATTCAATAAAATCAGTTGGTTTGATGAAGGAATAAGAATGAAGAAGCTTCTTTCATTTAATGTTTTTCTCTAAAATGTTGGTATTTGTTCTGTATCTACAAATATCTTTTCAACTCATAGGCACATATTTAACATCTTGATATGGGACAATAATGTCTAAATTATGGAAAAATGTCACAAAACAAAAAATAATATTTTACTATAAAAATACTAAGGAAAAAGTGTAAGAATATATGACCAAAAATCTTAAAGATAAATGTTAAGTGAAAGAGTTGACTCCATTGAAAATGACAAGTAGTCAACTTCACTATTAATCATTAACTTAATTAATGGAATGGCAACTACAACAATGAGATAGAATCCATCTTTGAAATAGAGATTTCAAATGCCATTGAGAATGTATCCAAACAGGCACTTGCATACACTAGTGGTAGAAGTACACTTTGTATAAAACAGAAGTGGAAAAATGGTGAGTCGTTTTACATCTGTAGATTCTTTCCCCATTTCCCTCATTCAGTGCATCTTTAGAAGTTATCTGAAAGTAGAATGACATAGGAAAATTCTACAGGCCATTAATATTTTATAATCTTTTTAAGTGTTTAAAGTATTTGCAGTTATATTATAACCAATGATTATCAAAAGGGAATTCTGTTTCTGAACTATGTAAAGTTAAACTATAACTTTTCCCCGACAACATGAATGCCACCATTCAAAACAACACAAACAAATGGAAGGAATTCCATGCTCACGGATCAGAAGTACAAATATTGTTAATATGTTTATACCACCCAAAGCAATCTACATTTTATGCAATCCCTACCAAAATATCAACACTTTTCACAGAACAAACAATCCTAAATTCTGTATGCAACCACAAAAGTAACGTTTTTTAAAGATTTATTTAGTTGACAGAGAAAGAGAAAGAAAGAACATGAGCAGGGAGAGCAGCAGGCAGAGGGAGAAGAAGAAACAGGCTCCTCACTGAGCACGCAGTCCAATGAGGCACTTGATATCAGTACCCTGGGATCATGACCTGAGCCAAAGGCAGATGCTTAACCCACTGAGCCACCCAGACGCCCCACCAAAGCAACTTTGAAAAAGAAAAGCAAAGCTGGAGGAATCACAATTCCAGACTTCAAGCCAAATTACAAAGCTGCAGTGATCAAAACAGTATGGTATTGGCACAAAAATAGACACATAGACACATAACTGTATATTGTCTCTCCTCTTTTCTGGTCTCTGTTCCTTTTAGGCTCTCTCCTTGCTTAGAGGACCCCTTTCAATATTTCCTGTAGGGCTGGTTTGGTGTTTGCAAATTCCTTTAGTTTTTGTTTGTTCTGGAAGCTTTTTA
>CM052809.1:70478489-70513552 GCA_028533885.1 Nasua narica
TCGGTACTGTCTCTTGTTCTTTTTTTTGTGGTGAGTTTTTCCGCCTTGTCATTTTATCAAGCTAAGACTAGATGAGTGAGAGAGAAAAGTACTTCGGAGTTCTTAGGTTCTCACTGATCAATGGAGGTCAATGGAACAGAATAGAAAACCCAGAAATGGACCCACAATTACATATGGTCAATTAATCTTTGACAAAGAAGGCAAGAATATGCGAGGGCAAAAAGTTTCTTTAATAAATGATGTTGGGAAAACTGAACAGCTGCATGCAAAGGAATGAAACTGGACCACTTTCTCATACTGAACACAAACTCAAAATGGATTAAAGACCTTGGTGTGAGACCTGAAACCATAAAAAGCCTAGGAGAACAGGCAATAACTTCTGTGATATTGGCCATATCAACATATTTCTAGATATGTCTCCTGAGGCAAGAAAAAACAAAAGCAAAAATGAATTATTGTGACAGTATCAAAATAAAAAGCTTCTGCACAGTGAAGAAAATTATCAACAAAACTAAAAGGCAACCTGTGGAATGGGAGAAGCTATTTTCAAATACCTAGTTCCAGTTTATTTTGCTAATGGCAATTAGCAGTACCTCAGTTAATTGTCTTGAGATAGCCTTCTCGTGATCCTAATTTTCACTGAGATCCCAGGCTCATGGTAATAATGTAATGATCAAAGTTGATGTACCCTCATATCTACCTCCACTCCTCTAAATTCCTCTTTAGCTATTACTGGTGTCCTCTCAAGATAGAGATGAATGGATGAATAGGTATATAAACAAATACATAGTTAAAAGAAAAAAAAATGAACACAGAGAAGCTGACAAAAAGAAGATACTTTTGGGGCACCTGCATGGCTCAGTCAGTTAAGTGTCTGACTCCTGTCATGACTTCATGGTCATGCATCAAGCCCTGTGTGGGGCAGAGAGACAATCCCAAGCAGGCACCATGTCTAGCACAGAGACCCACACGGGGATCCACTCACAACCCATGAGATCACGACCTGAGCCCAAACCAAGAGTTGGACACTTGACTGACTGTGCCACCAGGTGCCCCTCACAACTATAATTTAAACACTATGTTGTTAATTATGGTGAAATATTATTTATTCTACAACAAAACAACAGAGAAGACATAAATGGAAACAGACATTCCTTTTGTCTGTCCTTTGTCATTTTTAAGACACTGTAGGGAAAGTAGCAGATTCTGTGCAGCAATAACCATTTCTTTTACAAAGACAATCTCCTGGGGGCAACTGGGTGGCTCAGTCCATTAAGCATCTGCCTTCGGCTCAGGTCATGATCCCAGGGTTGGATCAAGCCCCACATGGGGTTCCCTGCTCTGCAGGGAACCTGCTTCTCCTTCTTCCTCTGTCTGCTATTCTGCTTGCTTATACACTTTTTCTCTGTCTCAAATAAATAAGATCTTTAAAAAAAAAAAGACAATCTCCTGGATAGCTTTGTCTTTTACTTTACCATTAGAAACTTCACTAAGACAGCACAATAAAAATGGTAGCAGTATCTTGGGTCCCTTGCCTATTCACCACTACAATGATTTGAGGTTCTGTGTCATCTCATTCATGGTATCCACAATGTCAACTCAATAGTCTTTTAGTGAATCATTTCTATACACTAAGATAGTCCCATGTATTACTACACTTAATCATCATAACCTGGAAGATATTATTCCCATTTTACAGATAAGGAAATAGAGACTTAAAGATCTTCCCCATCAAAACAAAGACAGTAGTAAGTGATAAGCAGAGTTTCAAGCTTGATTCTTTCTGACTCTCAAGTCCCATTTCCTTTTACAGGATAATCTTGGCTTCAGAACCCTCTGGAAACTAGAATGGGACAAAAAGGAATTTAAGCCAGGAGTAAAACATTAGAGCTAGCAAAGTCAAAGACCCTCTATCTGGAAAGTATCCAATAAGAGTGTTTAGGAGGACATTTTCATTAACGGTCATCCATTTTTAGAAAGTACATAATTGTTCATTACAGAAGTCTCTATTATTTGCCCTCCCTATGGATGTTGTGATTATTCTAGTCACAAATTACCACTTAAGAATGTCACCATGGCCTATGTATAAATATACACAGGGCAGCCGTTGCCCTTAGGACAACTTCTAGAAATTTCAAATGACCGATTTATGTGATTATTGTCTATTTTGGTGGTTTCACTTGTACTGAGGTTCAAAACTTTCTTTTGAAAACTGCAGCCACCATACTTTTCTGATTCAAAGTTTTAAGAACTTTTTGTATAGAAATACTCTGAATTTTTTTCAGATCCTTTTTTATTAAAGTACAATTTTAATGCAACATGATGAATAGATCTTAAATATTCAGGATAATGAATTTGGATAGTGGTATTATACCCATGTAACCACCACATGAAATATAAATCATCACCACCACCCTGGAAATTTGCCTCATGCACCCCTCTTGAGGCCCTGCCTGGCCCCCCGCTCCCACCCTCCACCCCTCCAAATAAAACAGTTTCTTACATCTATCATCACAGCCTAGTTAGTACAGGATTGGTTTCTTTTGCTCAGCATAATGTTTATGAGATTCATCTAAGTTGTTACATTTGCAGTTAACATTTAATCTCTGACTTTTTGGGAATTATTGAGGAGAAATTGGACTTTACATTGTTACTCAGGGAAAAATAAGTATTTCTTTGGTAAGATCATAAATTATTCTTTCTGAATGAACCAGAAACATCTACATTTGACTAACTTCCAAGCATAGTAAGAGCTTTGGGAGAAATAACATCAATTCAGGAATAATAGGCCAGTTATTGGGATCAATGATGCTTAATTCAGGCTAAAGCTTGGAAAATATTCAGGCGTCACTAAATCCTTTAGTTCAGGACATTCAGCTAGGCTACTTAATTTTCTGCTCTACATTATAATAAATCAGTGCCACCCAAATACAATATTCAGTATTACCATTGCAAAACACGGTGATCTTCAAAAGACTTTCATTTTACCCATACAGTCACAATTTAAGTACTTATTTTTGTGACCTGCAGGAAGATGTATTTCTTTTCTCACTGGGTGCAGTCATCTACCCACAATTCCCACTATAACATATATATTTTTAAATGCGAAGTGCTAAGAAGCACAGAAAACTCTATTTCACTTACGTCAACCAAGGACATTTTAAGACCTTGACTACCTCTGTAGCATTGGCATAAGTAGCTGAAAACGCATTTGTGTGATGATGTAAAATATGTCAAGAGTTACAGAGATGATCATCCCCTTGATATATATTGTCCTTTGGGCATAAAACTATCAAGTGCAAGTTGATAGAAAGTGCAGGGTCTACAGCAAGGTGTGCATACACTATTTCTCATTTTTTTTAAGGAGGTAGCAAAATATATTTCAAAGGAAGCTCACTACTAAGGACTCAGAGTTCAGCTCAGGTTTGAATCCTTTATCCAGAGCCATGGTAGAATCATACAATGCCTGAATGCAAAGGACCTTAGTATTCTAAATGCTTCATTATACTGATAAATAAATCAAGTCCTTAAGGTCATGCTACTGGTCAATGGCAGAGCCTACAGTTGACGTATCCTGATTCCTGATCCTTTACTTTTGCCATGACAATATATCGCATTCCTCTGAAAATTCTTCTACAACTACTCATGCCTACAAAGCTTATTTTGATCTTTATTCTTATTCCTTCTAAAAATGTAGTAACTGTTTCCTGGGCTCTTTGGGTTAGAGAACTCTAAGTAAAATCCCATCCACAGTAAAACAAGATAGCATTTTTCAAATTTATTTATCCCCAACTGTTTACCTTCCTTCGCAGCTCCTAGCCAGTGTTATTTCTGTTAACTTTAAGAGGCAGAGAAAAAAAAAAAAGGTAGGGGGGAGGAGAATGGTTACTTCAAAGAGCCATCTCTAGATGTGTAAACTGTTCAGGTATCTTCTGTTATTCCATTAGCTTTGACCACAGAGATGGATGATAGTGCATTGAGCCAACACCAATGCTACATGCATACCAAGGTGTATTCATCAGAGCAAGTTTCCTGTCTTCACTGCCCTACTATTGTCAAAGCTAATACTATACTGCTGATTTAACAATATAAATACAGTTCCTTATGGATGTGTGCCAGGGCCTCTGGGATTATGGGTACTTGGACCCCTATCCCAGGCTAGGGACTCAATATCTTACTGGTTTCTTTTGTTTCTTTCCATCTTTGTAACAGTGACTACATTAAAAAGGTTCATGCTTGTTAACAGGCTCTTCTGCCTCTGTGCATTGTCCAGACCCTTACTTTTAACTAGAATTCAGTTTTTAAGGAGTTTTGAGTTTACAATTCTTGGGTATTATACACATCTCAGACTAATAGTAAAAGATTCTATCAACAGGGAATTCAAAGAACAGATCAATTATGATACTACATTCAAGCAACGCAAGTCACCTACTTTGTGATTGATAGTTTTTAATATGTTACTACATGCTAATCTGTGAGGATCCAATGATTCACCAAAACTGTGGCATGTATACTTTACAAGTATCAACAGCTTTTCAAACCTCTCTAAGATAGAACACTCATTCAATCTGCTCTAAATAAAGCAGGTATTTATTGAGCATCTTCTCTAGCACTAGAGCTAAAGTCAGGAATTACCATAGGAGGTCACAAGCAAGAGAGGCAAACCAAACCTTTTGAAACAATCTAAGGATGCAAATCTGTCCCATTAGACATAACTGACTTCGGTAAGCTATTTTAAAAGAACAAAAGAATCACACCATATTAAAAATGGGGAGGATAAAATCTTACAATATTGTAAGAGTAAGACAATAATATTAACAAGAACACAAACCAATATAGAAAATCAATGTCTTTCAGGCATCCAATACAATCAAAATTAAATTTTTAAGTCAATGAAAAATTAAGTTTTGTTAGATAATATTTTCTAGAATAGATTGAACCAGCCATTGTAAATTCCATTTTAAGAAGAGACATGCTTCTTTAAAGCTTATTTTATATTAAACTTTTATTGTCGTGCTGCTCTTTTGCACTCAAATATTTTCTACTATTTGTCTAAACAAAAATATTGCCTTCCCATGGATCCATCTGACTTGACAGCATAATCTTTCTCACTATAACAATCAAGCTGGAGCTTGATTTTACCACTTAAGTGGAAATTGGTTTCTTAATGGACAAATGCATCAAAATTGTGTCAGTATAATTCCTTTGCAAAGTCATTTAACAGTGCAAGATTCAACATCAACTTTTCATTTTGTAGAATTCCTCTGCAAATTGCTTCTCAGGACACCAACCATTCTGTTTCTGTTTTTTTAATTTACCTGATTAGTTAATTTTTGTTTTTATTTCACTAGCTAGTATTTTGTTAGTCCATTTTAGAAAACTAGACTTGGCTTCTAATATAAGGACTAGCAAAGATGAGCCCTATTAATAAAAATAAATGTCCCATTTTAGTATTTTCAATTTTTTAAGTTTTTTTTAAAAATTCATTAATGTGTAATATTAATTTCAGGCGTACAATATAGCGATTCAACACCTCCATAAGACACCTGGTGCTCATCACAAATGCACTTCTTTATCCCCATCACCTATTTAATCCATCTTCCCATCCACCTCCCCTCTGATAATCATCAGTCTATTTTCTATAATTAAGAGCTTCTTGGTTTGCTCTTTTTCTCTTTGCTCTTTTGTCCCTTAAATTCCACATACAAGTGAAATCATATGGTATGTATTTTTCTCTGACTAATTTCACTTATAATACTCTCTAGCTCCATCTGTTATTGCAAACAGGAAGATTTTTTGGTTGGATAATATTCCAGTGTGTGTGTGTGTGTGTGTGTGTGTGTGTGTGTGTGTGTACACACTACACTGTGTTTACCCATTCATTTGTTGATGGACACTTGGGCTTTTCCATAATTTGGTTATTATAGATAATGCTGCTAAAACCATTGGGGTGCATATATTCCTTTGAATATATGCACCCCAATGGGGTATTTTTGTATTCTTTAGTATTTTTGTATTCTTTAGGTAAATACCTAGTAGTGCAATTTCTGAACCATAGGGTAGTTGTATTTTTTTAGGGTAGTTCTACTTTTAACTTCTTGAGGAAACTCCATACTATTTTCCACTGTGGCTATACCAGTTTACATTCCCACCAATAGTGCAAGAGAGTTCCCCTTTTTCTGCATCTTGGCCAACACTTGTTTCTTGTGCTGTTGAGTTCAGCCATTCTGACAGGTATGAGGTGATCTCTCATTGTAGTTTTCATTTTTATCTGCCTGATGATGAGTAAAGTTGAGCCTCTTTTCATGTGCCCGTTGTCCAACTGAATGTCTTCCTTGGGAAAATGTCTATTCATGTCTTCTGCCCATTTTTTAATTGGATTATTCATTTTTTGGGTGTTGAGCTTGATAAGTTCTTTATAGATTTTGGATAGTAACCCTTTATCAGATATGTCATTTGCAAATATCTGCTCCCATTCCATAAGCTGCCTTTTAGTTTTGTTGATTGTTTCCATTTTAACATAGTACTGGAAGTCCTAGCCACAGCTACCAGACAACAAAAAGAAATAAAAGGCATCAAAATCAACTAAGTAAAACTTTCACTACTTGCAGAGGACATGATACTCTATATAGAAAACCCAAAAGACTCCACCATAAAAACTGCTAGAACTGATACATGAATTCAGTTAAGTCACAGAATACAAAATCAATGTACAGAAATTTCTATATACTAATAATGCATTTCTATATACCGATAATGAAACAGCAGAAAGAGAAAGGAATCAATCCCATTTGCAAATGCATCAAAAACAGTAAGATACCTAGTAATAAACCAAAGAGGTTAAAGACCTTTACTCTGAAAACTACAAAACATTTATGAAAGAAATTGAAGATGACACAAAGAAATTGAAAAACATTCCATGCTTATGGATTGGAAGAACAAATACTGTTAAAATGCCTATACTACCCAGGGTCACCTGGGTAGCGCAATCAGTTGGGGGTCCAACTCTTGGTTTCAGCTCAAGTTATGATCTCTGAGTCATGAAATCAAGCCCTATGTCAGGCTCTGCACTGAAGCACAGAATCTGCTTAGAACTCTCTCTCCCTTTCCCTAGCCCCCAAACTCCCGAATATAAAAATAAATAAATATAATAAATAAATAAATAAAAATAAAAAATAAAATAAAAATAAATTTTAAAAAAAAGTCTTTACTACCCAAAGCAATCTATATACCAATGCAATTTCTATCAAAATGGCAATAACATTTCTTACAGAACTAGAACCAACCATTCTAATATTTATATGGAACCACAGAAGACCCCAAGGAGTCAAAGCAACCTTGAAAAAGATAAGCAGAGCTGGAGGTATCACAATTCAAGACTTCAAGTTATATTATAAAGGTGTAGTGACCAAAATAGTGTGCTACTGGCACAAAAACAGACACACAGATCAATAGAACAGAACTGAAAACCCAAAAATGGACCCACAACTATATGATCAATTAATCTTTGACAAAGCAGGAAAGAATATCCAATGGGAAAAAGAGTCTCTTCAACAAATGATGATGGGGAAACTCTGCAGAAAAACACATGCAGAAGAATGACACTGGATCACTTTCTCATACCAAACACAAAAATAAATTCAAAATGGAGTAAGGACCTAAATGTGAGACCTGAAATCATAAAAATCCTAGAGGAGAACATAGGCAGTAATCTTTCTGACAACAAAGCCCTAGCAACTTCCTTCTAGATATGTCTCCTGAGGCAAGAGAAACAAAAATAAACTACTAGAACCTCAGCAAAAAGTATTTATGTTCCAAAAACAACAGTTTATACTTGACATAAAGGAGTATGTTATCTCTAGTAAAGCCAAAGATGTGTCAAACAAGCACCAAGATCTTTAGATTAGTTATTCCAAAGAATTCAAAGGGGAAATACCTTAGCATCTTTTTTTTTTCCTTTGCAATTTTTGCTTTTTCTACATTTTCATACTTTTGGGTACTTAAGAGTTTGAAGAGAAAACCAAAAGCCCCCAAATTCAAATTTTGCATTTTCCTAATTGTGTATCAGTGCAGGCAAGCATATGCACTGTCTAAAATGTCTCTTAAAAAATACAAATGGATTCCATCAATCAGCTAAGAATTCGAGTACTGCTCATTGTGTACCAAAAGAAATTCTTGCAAAAAAAAAAAAAAAACACTAGATATTATACAACTCAAAGGCCCAAATTAACTGGTATTTAGTGGCCTAGAATTATTTGTCCAAAATCTTAAGTCCTTAGTAGTTTTACAAACCCCAGTAGATTCTTCATTAAGTTAAGGAGAAAATCAACTCCACCTTATAAGAAACTTCCATGAACCATGAGAAGTTTCCTTCCAAGGAACCATGAGAGACAGCTCATTCTAACATCCTAACAAGGGTTTTCAAAGTTTTCGTGTTAGGTCTTCTTATCCCATTACTGTTTCCCAAAACCAAAAGAGATAAAAATTTTAACAAAAAATTCTTCTCATTTATTTTAATGCTAATAGAGGAAAAATGCTTCCCCTCTTAAAGGATGACGACTTTAGGTAGAGTCACAATGCAGTCACATTTTAGAAAATGTTTATCACCAGTTCTTCAAAGGGGAAGGAGGGAGCTTTGATCCATATAATTTGCTGATTTCTATGAATTCTCACCATGGTCAAATGACTCACTGGAATGCTTACTCTGAGAATTAGAAAAAGATAAACAATATCACACTATTACATGATATTACCACCATACAAATACAACAGATACAATAACTTCAAGAGCACGGATAATAAAATGTAGTAAAATGATTAAGTGGTAAGGTTTGAGTATTTAAGTTTCTTAATTTATGTTTTTATATTCATTTTTAATAATGGCCTTTACTGGTTCAAAAAAATTTTCTGAAAATTTATCAGTTGGCGCCAATGAGCCAGTAAGTGCCAACTCCGGCACACCATGGTTTGCAAAGAAAGAGGGAAGATGTTAGATTACCAGGACAGAAGCTCAAGGGAAGAAATATGTCCAAGCACAGTTAGGTAATCCAGACAAATATATTAACTGGTAAAGACTGGGAAACTGAAATTTTAAGGTGAGAATAATGACTGAATCTACATTTTTCCAAAAAATGTACAGCAGAATAGTCTAATGAGATACTCCATTAAATAAGGGTTCCATAACTAAATACCAGCTTCAGTTTCTTTTGCTGGCAGTTGTACAATCAGTGGCAGGAATACCGAGATCGGCCTTGGTAAGTCAGATCCCTCAGTGTTGGGTTCACCAAATGGTCTGCGTCTCTGCAACAACAGCCACCAAGATCATATGCCTAGGACACTAGGAGTGCGATGGACCATGACAAGGGCCGATGACATAAACCTGTTGAGTTATTTAACTTAGTTCTAATGGCTCTGCTCTGGTGAGTGCACTTTGGTGGGCATTATTGTAAGATACAAAGATCTTTACACTTGATGTTTGCTTAGTTACATCCACGAATATGCCTTTACCCCAGACATCCTTTTTCTTGATCTTTAAACTTTCTTCCTTAACTGAGGCAGTCATTTGCCACTGGCCCCTAGTCAGTATGTTTTCTTACTTTGAGATACTCTCTATACAAAGTGGATGGCCAAGCACAGCCCCAGAGTTCTGCCTATTTTGAGCATTCTCCAACTTTCTTTCTACACTCTACAAAGAGTTCCGCTAAGTGGTGTTTTAATGCAGCTATTTTCCATTTTCAGTTTATACTCACAGACTCAGCCAAACCATCGAAAACCAAAGCTTAGACTTGATCTTCTTCCCCCATTAGCTAGTGTTAAGAGATTTCCCAAATGTCTGTTAAGGGTGATTTGAGGGAGGATTAGTGTCCAAGAGGCTGGGGAAGTCACGTGACCAAAAGCTTAAAACTTCAGAATTAGCAACCATACAAGAAGTGAAAGCCACAACGTCACTTACAGAGCAGATTAGGCTCATGACTTGAGGACAGTCAGGACTCAGATTAAACAGTTAAGTTTCAAAAAGGGATAACTGGGACTTCCATCCAGATGAACTGACTTCACACATTACTAGATCCAGGCATTCAATGTGATTATGAATCAGTTTCTTCCCCCATCTGCCAGATCTTTTTCTTCTCTACATTATCTTCATTTTGAGGTGTGTTCTTCCCCTTTGGTGACAAATACAGCTTATTTTACTTATTACAAGAAATTAGTTAAGTCACGGTTTCTTAAAATGACTCGATGCACCTGGCTTAGGTCATGATCCCATCGCTTCATCAGTCCTTGTGGATAAAGGATGTGAGGTATTATTACAGACAGACCTAAGAGTGTTAGCAGCCAATCATCATCAAAGCAGGAAAAAAGGAGCTGCCCATGAAATACAAGCATTCCATTATTTAGACAAGAGAAAGTGTGATGAGTAAGAATCCAACACCAAAGATGATTATATATATTTTGGAGAAATTTCTTACCACTTCCGCCAGTTTTTATTACATTCTTAGGCTCTGCTGAGTGCTTGAGGGTCAGAGTGTCTCACATTTTCTCCTAAGCCTCTCATATTTCTTGGTAGCAGGTAACACCTGTTAGTCACAGTTTTCCTCTAAGAATGAGCATGCCAACAAAAACTGTCTTCTCTAGATAAACTGTAGTTTGACTTTGTTCTCTACCTTGCCCATTATCAGCTTTATTTTTTCTTTCTGTACAAGTACCCTACAGCTAATACAGAAATAAACTCGGAAAAATTACTGGAGGTAATTGCCGTCCTTATAGGAGTTACTTGATTGGCAATTTGTTTTCTCTGCTCTTTTCTTTACAATTTCAAATACCCAGACAATACTGTCAGAAGCACTTAATGCCCTTCCTCTTTCTTAGCCTAGTTGCTAAGCTGCAGGTTCTGGTTTTATATTAATGTGGCATTATCAATGGAAAGTTTTCATTTTGGTCACCACTGGCAGTGTCACTACCTTCTTGCATGACAGCTTACAAAAGTGGCCTGGAAGGCCTTATTACTCAGTTATAATTGAAGAAGTAAAGTGATTTTGGCATTTCATATAACCTAATTTACCAAGATACTTAGTTTGGCAAATCCATACCGATACAACCACTGACCAGATTTAAGGAAGACATTCATTATACAATTTTAAACTGTGTCTCAATATTGGATGACAATGACTGTAGCGACTGTAATATTCTTATAATTATATTGCAAGTAACAACTCTATTAGATTATTTTATAAGTAATTGTAAGATGTATATATTAAATACTTTTACATTAAAGGTATTTTGATCAATATAAATAAAACTATCAGTTTTTAAATAGTGATTAGTTCATTTTTAATAATCTTTTTATTTCTAATAATTTAAGATTTTCAGCAAAGAGTTCACATGTGCCACTCATGCAGTTTTCAACTTTCTTCTGCAGGCTAAGATTCAGACTCGAAGAGCCTGACACAGACCCACGTGATGGGGATAACAGGACCCTGAAGCAAAAGACCAGATGATGCCTTATAGTCCTCAGAAGCCAAGTAGTTTTACAAGGAGGAACAAGGTCAGAAGGAATGGAGGGACTACCTAAGGATGATTAATGGAATCTAGTGTTTCCAATATATGGGAAACCAACAACGATATAAATCCACACATCATCAAAACGAAAATGGGTAGTCTGGAGGCTGAAGGTAGTCACCCCAATAAAAAATCTTCGTTTTTCATGCCAGACTCTGTTTTGAGATATGGGCCTGTTGCATGAAGGAGAGGCCAGTTCCTTGGGAAAGAAGCAGCTAGCAAAACCATGGTCAATGTTAATTATTGTAATTTCCCTAATCCTTCCTCAAAGAGATCTACGGTCACTTACTGAAGAAACTGAACACTCAGGGAAGACATACACCCAAATATTTTGAGATTTGTTGGATGCAGGACTCTAACTGATATTTACGTATAGATTCATACAGGTCTCAGATTTGAACACAGCAGCCTCATTCCAGAGGTCTCTGCTCTTAACTATTACTCTGTATGGCTTTTTGCTAAATAAGCAAAGAAATCTCCATCTTTTCCTACCTTTGTCTCTTTTGTTTCCTTGTCTTTTTATTATCTTGCTATCATTCTACTTGACCATGAATTAAATGGCCATGTGTAGAATAAGAAAACTAGCAGTCTCGAAGAGTGCTCTTGGTTCAACTGATGTCTTGGGGTTTTTTGTATACATTATTTAACTTCGTATCAACTTATTGAGGTGTAGATTGTTTACTGCACCAAAAAGCTGCATATCATTGTGGTTAAGAGTTGAGACTCTAAGGGTGCCTGGGTGGCTTAGTCATTAAGTGTCTGCCTTCAGCTCAGGTCATGATCCCAGGGTCCTGGGACTGAGCCCCACATTGGGTGCCCTGCTCGTTGAGAAGTCTGCTTCTCCCTCTCCCTCTCTTACTCCCATTCCCCCTGCTTGTGTTCTCTCTCTCGCTATCTGTCAAATAAATAAAATCTTTTAAAAAAAAAAAGAGTTGATACTCTATAGCTAAGCAGCCTGGGCTCAAATCTTAGCATGTACCTTTCTGTTTTCATAGAAATAATAGCCCCAAATATTGGACTTCTTGGAATTCATTATTTACATTTTGTAAGTCCTCATTTTTAAAATATATAATTCATTCCAAATGCTTCATTTATAGTAAAGGTAGACTGAAAGGTTGCTCTTTCACTGCTTTACCCAGTCCTGTGGCAAGCAATACCAACAGGGGATCCTTGAAGTAGGTTGTCCTTCTTAGTTCAAAACATGTGGCAGGCAGAAATATGGCCCCACTTATGTCCATAACCTAATTCTTGAAATTTGTGAATAAAAAAATTACCTTGCATATTCTCATTTGCTGATATGATTAAGGGTACAAAATTAGAGAGATTATTCTAGGTTATGCAGGTAGGCCCTATATGAGATCTAAAATTCAAAGAACCTTTCCTGGATGAATCCCAGACATTGCTGGCTTTGAAGATGGAAGAAGGGAACCACAAGCAAAGGAATGCAGGTGGCCTCTAGAAGGTGGAAAAGACAAGAAAATGAATTCTCCACTAGAGTCTCCAGAATTCTACCAACGCTTTGATTTTAACCCAATGAGACTGATGTTGGATTTCCAACCTATAAGACTGTAAGAAAATAAATATGTGCCAATTTAAAACACTAAATTTTTGCTAATTTGTTATAGCAGCAATAGAAAAATAATGCAAAAGGTAAAAAGAAAGGTAAAACTTCCAAGTTCACAGCACTGCCAACAGTAATCATAGGTAGAAAATTACATTTTCTGTTTACCTTTAAAATAAACCAAGGCAAAGAGGAAAATCTTACCAGCTAAGAAAGAGCATTATGTGCATCTATTTATATCTGTGTAATTATTTCTCTTAGGTGTGGAGAAGAATCAATTTTGTATAAAGTATTTTTTGTTAACTTGCTTGGAAGAAAAGGGCTGAGCTATTACCTTGTAAATTTGTCAAGGTTTGGATGTATTAAAAATAAACTGGAAGCATTATTCTTTAAGTAATATTTTAAAAATAAGAAACATCAGGATTCATTTTTAAATCAACTTCAATAGCTGCTTACTAATTATATAAAGTTACTTAAAATACAGTAATGATACCAGGAAGAATTTCGATATGCATGAAGACCTTTATTAGCCATTTACCATTATCCTAGTTTGTGCTCTACTCTGATCTCTTCACGTTTAGCCTTAGACAGCCTTCTGCTGTCCTGATAGGAATGGCTCCAATCGTACAGACATGAGTATGCATCAGGTCATTAAAGGGAGAAGTGCTTACTCTAGCAAATTTTAGTGTGCTCTGCACTCCATTTCAAGCAAAAACTAAATATGCATAAACAGTTTTGTTCTTTATGGAGGCTTTTTTATAATCATTATTAAGGTCTCTAGTTAAAACCTCCTTAGGCTCTATTGTCTCTCTTTTAAAAAATTTTCTGCAGTAGTTTGTTATTGTTGTAACAACTTGAAAAATAAATAATGACAATGTATAATCTCCCTCTGTTAATTTAAAAACAAACCAGTTCAATAAAAACAGCTCATCTATCGGAAAAAAAAAAAAAACTCATCCAGTATTTATACTAATTATCCTCTCTTTTTAAAAGTGAAGGAAATCACATACAAGAGAAAAATACTTTACATTTTTCATTTCCCCTTATATTTTTATGCTTTTCCTTTCAAAACGTCAGAATACATTTTTATTTACACCAGGGAAAATAGAAGAAATCTTGGTGGGAGATTTTTTAAATTTAGATCTTGAAGGCTGAGTTGGCCATCAGCAGATGGAGAGGAAAAAGTTGCAAAAAACAGTTTTTTAGAAATAGATGATTATGATGAATTTCAATTTACCGATTGCCTACTTTGTTCCAGTATTATTATTTATTTTGTCGTTTAATTTCATCATACTTATTTTATCTTTAGAACACAAGAAAGTGAAATTATACCCATTTTACAAATTAGGAAACTTAGGTATGATAGGGTGAAACATAACCCAGGATCACCAGTCAAGTATTTCAATCATACACTGAACATGTAAAGATGTAATCCACATCTACTTGACAGCACACACAATGTGCTTTGCACTGTGAAACATAAAATCACTTCTTACCAGTTTATGTTATGGTCATTTTCCGGTTTTTTGGCAAGAGACAGACATTGTGCTCGAGTGATAGAAAGTCCCCCTTTTAAATAAGTATTTTTTCAAGATTTTATTTATTTGACAGAAAGACAGCGAGAGAGGGAACACAAGCAGGGAGAGTGGGAGAGGGAGAACCAGGCTTCCTACTGAGCAGGGAACCCTACGTGGGGCTGGATCCCAGGACCCTAGGATCATAACCTAAGTCGAGGGCAGACGGTCAAAGACTGAGCCACCCAGGTGCCACTAAAGTAAGTATTTTAAAACATAAAAGATTTTCTAAAAAAATGTATAGAGCAGACATGAGTATAGGGGATGTGAAGATACAGTCAAAATTGTGGTTGTGATACTCAAGTCAAGAAGTCTGGGTCACCCCTCAGTATGTTGTGCCACTCAAAGCATCCCAGATCCCTGACATTCAGTGTTCTACACCAATCATAGTTATATCAGGTCTAAGACGGTGCCCGGCCTCTATAATGAGACACTTCAGCATTAGTCGACTTAATTCCAAAATTAACTCCTGACTTCTCTTGGCAAAAGAAGTCTTTGGAAAACTGGATGTGTCCTAAGTTTATAAATCATTGGTCAGGATGCTACTGTAGACGTTCCAAGAATTCAAACTCTGTTCTACCATTTGGGATTTCTCTGGACTTTGAAACTTTCAGCATTTTTTGGCGATCCAGAATTCAGAGAAGAAGCCCTCTACCACTCTGTATTTCAGTAGTATTCCAATTAACAGCATCAACAGAGATCATGGACTTTAAATTATGAGACCTTCCTCTCTCACCATAAGAAAAATAGATGCTTTTCTTCTTCATGAGAAGGAGGCTGTAAATTATTTTGATAAATATGATACTGAAATATCAATTGGCCTCCACATACACTTAGGATAAGGTATTATTAGTTTCTATCAGATCTATTTGAAAAATCAAATTAAGTCTTCAAGCCCTTTTAGGATTACTTAGTTTTGTTTTCATAAAATGCAGAAACTGCTGGCCATTTTCACTGCTCACTGGGGAATATACTCCATAGTTCTCAATGCCACCAATGAGAGGCACATTCTAAAGTCAAGTTGTTCACAATGAGCACGGTGAGTCAGCTACCACATGTGGGATATGCTTATTGACTACCTAGGAAACCACAAGGGCAAACCCAGTCTCTCGACATGAATATTTCCACTGGAATATCACCTGAAAGTGTTCCTTAGTGACAAATTTGTCTGGGATACTGAGAATTCAATCTTAAATTACATGTTATGTTATGAATCCAGGAATCTTTGAAAAGAACTCTACCAACCCCAAATGCACATCATAAATGGAAATCATCTACTTCCTCTTTCTCTTGCACACACACATATGTACTTACTCCCAGAAGAAATAACGTCTAACAAACATGAAAAAGGAATAGGATATGGGCAACCAGGGCACAAAACACTCATTTCTAGAGGTTGAACACTTGACATCATTTAATAAATGATACCTCCACATTTTAAATTGTATCTTCAGATTCAGAAAGTCAGTAAGTTACCGAAGTATAGCATTTCTTCCATAGAGTCTGTGAGTAGTACAATAAACCTTTATTTTAATGGCTAAGCTATACCAGTATGACAACCTGGAAGCTGACTGGACTACATAACACTTGTTTCTAAAACCTTTGAAATGATCAGAGGGAAATGAGATATCATCTAGGGAAATCAAATAATTTCGGTCTCTAAGTGACTATTTTGTAATAACTCAGGAAGAGTACTATTATGATTATAAGTGAATTGGACCAACTTTCTGGCTTGTTTGCCTTCAGAACAAATCTTCACTGAATAAATCTAAGTAACAGTTGGAAATGGACAGGCCATTGGTATTTAGTGAAGCCTAAAAATACAGATGTTTCTTCCTCGAAAACTACGTTTATCATTTATATAAGTCTTACTAAGGAAAAGATACATTTATGTTCCATACACTTCATAGTTCCTCTGTTGTCGTAAAATATTTTCATTATTCTACAATATAATCTAAGTGTACTGTGTCACAATTTCTGGGAACTTACTTTGATTATTAGTATATAAAATCTATTTTTCCTCATTAAATGATCCCTGAAAAATCTTTAACCAGATTTACTAATTCAACTGGCCTCACAGGATGCGCCCTTTTTTCAATTAATTTTTTCAGTGTGCACCCATGTTTTTATTACAGCCAGAATAACAAGACATAGAATATAAACTGCAATTAAGACTACCAAAAGTATTTTCCTATTTTAAAACAATCTCAAACAGAATTTAACACCCCAAAAATATTTACACTATTTCAGTTGACATGATGCTACTCTTCCCTGAGTATTTAAGTGTGTTCCTTACTTATGAAGATCAGTTTTTACATAATCCAATATAAAAGTGAAGAAAAAGGAAGTTAACAGTTATGTATCACTGATGTTGTGTCTTTCACTTTGCATCCTATCCAGAGTCTCAGGATTTAAATTTATCCCATCATTGCTAATGTTCACTTTAATCATTTGTTTAAAATAGCGTTTCCTAACCCTCTCCACTAAAAAGCTAGCATTGTCAAGTTATTTTGAGACTGTATGAATCCCATTCCTAATCAAACATTCAAATTACTGGTTTACTTATATCAGTATGAACATAAGGATACCCACTTTATTCAATGGGTCATGATCCTTATTACTATTTGATTCTGAAATTTTTCCAGTTTTGACCTTTGGAAACCCATCAAATCTAGCTCCAATGTACTTTTGACATTTTCCCGTTATTCTCACATACTTCCTTATTTTATGGTTGAAAAAAAAAGTTCCTGTCTCCCCTAGTTTATTTCCTACCCAGCCCTGTCACTTCATGTTACTTTGGTTCCTTATTAATAGAGCAATGTTTAGAAATCGAGGGCAGTATATTACTGTCATTGGGGTGAAGTTGTTGCCATTCATTGTCAGGGGCAAGAGCTAGGGAACATGTGGAGGTCAAGACCTATACCTGCATATATATACATATAAATATATGTACATGCAAACATAGTTCCGTATCCCATATTGTATTTTTGTTGTCATCACTTTCACATTTCCTATAAAACCAAAGTGTCCTGTTACTTTTTTTTTTTTTGCTTTACTCATTAACCTTTTACACCAATTGAGAAAAAAGGCAATTATTTATTCATGTATTTCGGCCTCATGGCCAGCAGTCAGATTGTCAGATATTTTTTATTTATGCCATACAATAAGTGCATAATAACATCTCACTGCTGTTTTAATTTCAACTTTTCTAATGATACAGTTGAACATCTTTTCATATGCATACTTGCCATGCATTTTTCTTCTGAATTGAATTCAAATCTTTTGTTCATTTTCTAAAAATTATGTTATTTTGAGTTTTATGAGTTTTTTACATGTTGTGGTTATGAATCCTTTAAGAGGTGATTTGCAAATATTGTTCATACTCTTTTGTCACCTCATGCTTTTAAGAGTTATGTCTTTCACAGAAAAAGTTTTTTTTTAATTTTGATAAAGTCCAATTACTTTTTTTTTCCTCTCTCAGGGACAACATTTTAATTTGGTATTGAAACTTGATCTTTACTTGGGTCCTAGCGGCCCCATGATTGACTGCTCTTTCCTCCGAGACTCAAGCCTTTCACACAGTGCTGGCTGCTCTTTTTTGGGACTCCACTATGGAGGCAGGCTTTCCTTAGTCTCCCATCCTACCTCCAAACATTCTTGTGAGTACCTCTTGGAGGTCTATGGAGAAGATCCTGAGAGTGGATGCAAATATCCCTTTTGTCCTCAGCATGAGAATGGAATTATCCTCACTGTTGTCCACATTCAGCCTCTAACAATTTGAAACAAATTTTATACATTTATAAGAATCCACCTAAGGTGTTCAGCATCTTATCCTCCCATACTATGCACAGTTAAGACTATTCTTAGGTCCTCTAGCTCTAGAGGGACAAGTTTTTCATTAGACAACAGGTAATTTGTCCTGTGACGAAAAAAAAGTGATGGTTTTTTACTTTAACTTGTTCATATACTTCTTTGAGAGTAGCCCGCCGTTTACAACTTTCTATACCCCAGTCAGAAGCAAAACTCTGGATAATCTTTTAAATTGTCTTTTCATTAAAAAGCCAGTAATCAAGTCCTCAAATGATTAACCAAGTGTGCTATGTATGTGTTTTCATATGTAGACATATGCATACACGAACATGACAAAAGTTTTCATTTTATTCTTAAAGTTATAAAAAGGCTAATGAAAATTTTCCAAAACTGAAGTGTAATGCAACTTATTACACATTTAGGCTAATTTCATAGTTGATTTATACATTGGCATTTTATATTAGATGCCAGTGAGCATAGAGATATAAAGTTACAGGACTACATAAAGCTTGTGAAGAGAACAGGAATATATATCAAATGTAAGTTACTGTTCAAGGAATTGCTGATTACCTGTCCTTTACCCTGGGTTATTAAAGATTAACGTTTTCAAGTATAATCTGAGAAAAATATAGTCTGGGGATCCCATCTCTGCTCTCTATACAGTAAATGAACAAATGGGAATACTTTATGAATTTTGCTCTTCAAACTGTCAGTGCCTTCAGTATTTTGTCTCATAGCATAAATTTTATAACTTTACCTAAGCCACCTACTGAAATAAATAAGGTCTCCCTCCAAAAACCAATTTTTTAAAAAACAAGCCAAAACCCCAAAGAAATCAAAAGGAACCATTGAAATTATGGTGTCATCTCCTTGAAAATGCAGACAATAACACCATCAACACAGCACTGGTTATAGATACCAGACCAGCAAAAGGACTGGCCACTACTGGTATGCCAATCAGAAAACCCATGAGAAAGACTTCATGGTCAGAATAGAAGGAAGGGTAAAATCAAGAGTGGCATGAGCATTCGAACTTCCTATATGAAAAATGTAACATAGAAAGTCATACTCTGGTGTCTTGAATCATTCATCACAAAGATTAGGGAGATTCAAGCCATACTTCAGTGATAACTTGGCGTAACACATTCCATTGGCTAAAAGAATGTTTTTCATCAGATCTATTTGGGAGCTTCTAACTCTTCACTGGGGATTCCTTCACATTTTGTAAAAGATGCTCTGTTTCAATCATGAGAAAAATTAGGATTGTGCAACATTTTATCCAGAATGACAAAGATCCATGCACAAAACTCACAGAATGAGACAGAATTTTTATTTTCTACCCGCTTAAATTACATATACAGAATTTATGAAATTCACCCTTGGTTTTTCTAGGTTAGTTCCTATCAACCCTGTTGCTTTCAGGAAGAATGAAAGAACCGCTCCTTTTGTCCAAGTCTTTAGAACTCTCCCAAATTTCACACTCTTTAAAGTCTATCAGAATACTTTTAATTCATGGAACTAATCCTTCCTTGTCAGACATGCATATTCTCCCCTTGGCATTGCTGTCTCCTTCAGCTGTCCCTTTTTCAGAATCAAGTTTTTGTTTTTCCTCCCAAACTCCCTAGATTCTCAGTTGTCTGCCTCTTTTGTCTATCTACCCAAAGATGCTGTTTAAAAATACAATGAAACATAGCCTGTATCACTGCTGAGTGAGTATGAATGAGAGTTTTTCCTGGACCAGGATGGAAAGGCAGCTGTGGAGACCTAGACTCAATGATTGTTTACTTTGAACGATGGATACTCCATATATTTAGCTCAAACCAAATGCCTTCAACCTTCTTATTACATTGCTAATGAAATAAAATTATTCAGGAAACATAGTATTGACCAGTTAGGGTACTGTGGCATTAAATTCAACCTGGAGGATATCCCATACTACTATTTTAATAGGTTTACACAAACTGGGAAGTAGCTTTATTTTTCTACAAACCCTGCTTTCAAACACATTCCGTTTAATCTCTGTTTCTATTTCCCTGGTTGTATTTCATACATATTCCATGAATTCTGAGTCATTTAGGGGATCAAAATCCATGTTTAGCAACTAAGATTCACGTTCAGGTACTAAAAATCTTCATCTGCTCTAAATTAAAACCTTAATCTCCTGTTCGATCCAAAACTCCTTCAGCACAAGCCTGGATTATTGTTCAGATCTGTGGTGGGAGATGTACACTCTGATCTTTCACTTGACTCCTTTCCCTGCCATTATCCGGCTTTTCTAAAGCCAATGAGACTTCAAGAAACCAGGCAAGTTTTATATATCTCTGACTCAAATGGGATCACCTCCAATGTCTTCAATGGTAGGTAAAAAATGTGGTCTTTTTTATGCAGGACAGGTAAAGTTTCTTGAAGGCTCTGTGAGGACTTGAGCCTTTCACTTTTTCTAGATTTGACTGTTACACTTGACCTGAAGTTTTGTGATCCATCCCTGTTCAATTGACTCTTGCCAAAGCACGTAATATAAAAAGTCTACTTTTGGATTCTCTATGTCCCAGCATGTTACCAAATTGCTTTTAAATTACTATCTTTGCCAGAAAGATTAAAGGACAAGGCAGTCCTTTTCCATTATGCCACATGATTCCAGTGGCTTTCTTGCTTTTAAACCTCATGGTAGTTCTTGAGTAAAGTTCATTAAAGATTCTCTCATGTAAGTAAAGTACACTAAAGATAAAGGACTGATATTCCCCCCAAACATTGGCATATTCTGAAGTAAAAATTTGTTAGTCTCAAATATATCACTGTAGTAAAGAAATGCATAGTTGAACATATTCAACTCCTTTCTTTTCTTTGAAAGTATTTTATTAATGTCCATCTCAAAGACATCTAGAAGGAAGACTGAAATCTTCAGCTCTTTACAACCTGGGTCTATCCTTCCAGGATACAGAAAAGGCCACCAATGTCAAGAAGTTTCTTCTTTGACAATATTAAATGTAAATACACCATCACAAATTACCCTTACCTAAATTTACTCTCCTTTTCATTTTTACATCTTTTACTTTGTAACTGACCAGTCAAGAACTTGAATGTCAATTGTATTCAGAATAACAAATTTGAAATTGCCATTGAGAAGAATTCCCACTGTCAACTTCTCTTTATATAGGAAAAAATAGAGGGCAGTGGATTTTACAGACCTGACACTGAAGCTTTTTATCATTGGAGACCCATAATGTTGTACAAATCAAAAATTCCAAGTAGTTCACACATGGGCAAACATAGGTCACAATAAGACAAAGCAAAATCTATGCATACAACTGTTTTCTACTCATATGCTTCTTTACACATGCTGGAGTTTGCCCCAAGTGCTAGACTTCACAGCATCAGGTAAATACATAAGTGAGGTTTGTATACTACATCGAACACACATGTACCAAGTATTGAGCTGTGTGTAGTCTGATTGTAAAATACCTGCCTACTCCAAAAAGAAGGTCTTGAAAAGGGGAATTTGGTCCCAGGCCGCTTCTAAGGCAAAAGTAACATGGGAAAAAAAGTCGCAGTGTAGTAATCCTTCTCCCTACCCACACTGTTCCTTATGGGTAAAACCAAGGTGAAACCAACATTAGATACTGTCTGAAAAGGATCAAAACACACACACACACACACACACACACACACACACAAATGTGTGGAAGTTTTCTGGCATTCTCTCAACCTTTTGTAACCTCCTGCCAGTGAACTCTCCAAACTTCTTTGTCTTTTTGGTCCAGGATGAACACCTGAATAGAAAACATCATCAAGACCCCCTTAAAGACTTTTGCTTTTTGTTTGGTTGGGCCAACAGAGAGCCCAGCAAGATACTGGAGGGAAGGATAAGGCAGAGTGGTAGAAGGGTATTCAGAGTATTTATTCTCCAGCTCCCTCTCTGAGAAATCACCATGCATTGGCAATATCCTCCACACCCGCTGAAGGTCACAGCTTCACTCAAGGTGGCTCCTCTCCACAAGGAGGTCTTCCAGGTTGTAGACAACACTCCCTTTCCTTGGTTCTCCAAGTCAAGTGTGATAGAAGCTGTTATTCACTCCAGGATACAACCTTCTACCACCTTTTAAAAATATTCTTTTTATTAAGCCACTCTTGAATCATCCAATTTGGAATATGTCATGGTTTCCTGCTGGAACCCTGGCTGACAGACAGGAGGGTAGCCAATACACCTGCTTCATTCCCCACCATACATGAAGTCGTCAGGATAAGACATGACAAGGTCACATAGAAATCGTTGAATTCAAGAAAGGAATGAAGGAGGGAAGGAATAGAAGGAGCTAGGGAGGGAGGAAAGGAAGAAAGACCTGCCTACAAGGTTTACACTTAAAATTAACAATGGAAAAGGCTTACCTGCTTTTGTGTTCCCTCTTTTGGTTATTACCTGGGAGGAGCATCCAGACTAACTGTAATGAGTCTCTGATTTAAATCTTCCTTCCAATCTCACCTGGATTCTTAAAATAACTTTGACCGCTTTCTCAGTTTTGATTTTAGATCTCCTACAATTCATTCTCTGTATAGTAGTCAAATTGTTTTCTCTAAAAATACATACTTCACCCCTGCAGCTTCCAAGATACAGGTTTGTTGGTCAAATCTAAATTTTTGAGTGTCCCGCACAAAATTTGCCATCTCTAGTTCACCTTCCTCCTTAGACTTATCAAATTAATGTCAATCCTCGAAACTATGTTCCAGGATACAAAGCTACTATGTGAAACAACAAATGTCCACTGAAACTCTGTTTAGTCACTTTTTCAAATTTAGGAAATGAAAACAAAAAGTACACAAATTAGTAAGTAAAAGGTTAGGGACTCTAGAAAGTTAGCAACTAAGGTTGCTGAAGAACTAAAACAATAATTTCAAAATGTCTTTTGGATCACAAAATCCCATTAATCCAGATCTAAGTTACTATACCAAAACTGAAAGTAAACATTCCCTTGAATATTTAAATCTATCATTTAATAATGTCTGTAATTTAAAATACAGTTCAACTCTGTAGAGGATTATTCCTCTATTTAAATATTTTAAAATTACTTTCCTTTCTTCCCCTTCTATAAATACCTGTTTCAGTGGAGGAATACTGCTAACGCAAAGGAAAGCCCCATGGAATAAATCTGATACACCAAAAAAAAAAAAAGTCACATTATAGGAACTGTTCAGAATAGCAATTAATCAACAGAGGACACACTTATTGTGTTGTTTTTATCATGATGTCCAAGCTAAACACTAGGCTTTTTGTTGTTGCTATTTCACATATCTTACAGAACGTAATTACAGAATTATAGACTGTCTACTCAGGATGGATGTCTCCTCTCAAATCGCACACAGCTTGTCCCATTTGTTTTGGTCCCTTTTAATATCAATTACAGTGACTGTCAGTTTGACACAATTTTAGAACAAAGATTATGAGATTATACCTGGTTATCTATCACCCACTGAAGGAAAATGCAATGTTTCTCATCTCTATTATATAGCCTTTTTCTGCCCACCTTCAACATTTATAGGTATCTAAGGACAGGAGGTGTCAAAGTGATAAGGTCCTGTCACTGGAGACCACAATCAAACAGCTGCATATTTTCATGTATAGGCTCCTCATCTATTGGTTACACTTAGAACACTCACAGTTATAAACCAACTCACACAACCTTAAGCCAAAATACAAGTGTTCACTACAAGAATGTTGAGTGTGACTTGGCCTTTTGCCATCAAATTGATGACTAGGACCCCAAATGAAAACCAGAAGCTTTAAACATTCTTCATTTCATTACAATTGACCCAATTGTTGGTCAATGTTATAGGTTAAGTTCTCCAAAATGCAGACTCTGAGACAGAGTTCAGTACACAGGAGCTCAAGCAGTAAATCCTTCCTTGAGATTCTAAGCAGCACATATTTCTGTGTATACGGGGATCTGCCCCACTGAGCTCTGTCTCCGTGCATCTGTTCAGGAAACAGCATCCTCAGGAATCCAGTAAGCCTCACTTTGTAGAGAAATGTAAAGCAGGAAGGGTGATAGACAAGAACAGCTGGCCAGGCCACCACCAATAGTGACACCCTCTACCACCACGCTTGCTAGATTCCCCTCGAAGCTACCACCTCTGCTAGTCCTGGGGGCTTATCTGGTGATATGACTCAAACCCTCACTCCAGAGGGAACTAGGCCCCAAGTCAGTATATGGTTTGCAAACTAGAATTGCTCTAACTGTAGAATTGCTCTAACAGTAAAAAAAAAAAAAAATTGGCAATAGGAATATATTAGTCTGTCCAGCCCTCCCTAACAGGTGACAGACCAGGTTTTAATAGAATTTATATTCCCACAGTTCTGGAGGCTGGAAGCCTAAGATCAAGTTCCAATAGGGTTGATTTATGGTGAATCCTTTCTTCCCGTCTCACAGATGGCTACCTCCTCATATCCCCTTTTCTCCTTATATGTTCAGTGAGAGCACATGCTTTGGCAGCATCGCTCTTCCTTTTCTAAGGATCCCAGCCTTGCTGGATTATGGCTCCTGTTAGGACCTTACTTAACCTTAATTATCTCTGAGTACTCTATCTCCAAGTAGTCATATTGGGCATTAGGGCTTCAGCATACAAACCTGGGGAGAAGGAATACAGTTCAATCCATAAGAAGGAAGAGCCAAGGGGTACCTAAAGACCTTACCTTGCCCTGCCCCAACTGTGTATCCCAAATTCTATAATCTCCTTATGATCACGATCAATTACTCCTCCCAAGATGGTATCTCCACTTCTCACCTATTAGCCTCTGGATATAAAAAGTTCATAGTGCCCAGTTGGCTGATGTAGATTGCAACCCAAAGCAATCTAAGCAAGTGCTGCTCACTATGGGGATAATGACATCTAGCCCTCAAGTCCAGAGCTGCAGGGACAGGAAGCATCCAGCACCACTCAGTAATTATGAGTAAAAAAAACTGAGATCACTTGTGCTTCTACTCATTGGTTCTCCAAAGATAAACATAGCTGAGCATTAGTTAAAGTGGTGAAAACAGACTGTACTCAGGAACTACTGACAAGAGGAGAAAGAGTTGAGAGCCTTTCTGATTTGTGCAAAGGTAATTGGGGCATCTTAAGGGAGAATGAAGGAGGAAGAAGACTTTATACATATTAAAGTTTTAGTCAACATGAATTAGTTATTAATATTATTGCCCGCCTTTCCAAAACAGGTAATTGGATAAGAAATTTTATCTGTGGCTTCATGACAGGACCAAGCTAACTAGTTCCTGTGGATAATCACCAATTTAACAACAACCACAAATACAACAAATAATAGTGTTACAACAACAATTTTTGCATCATGTCTATATGCCAAGGCCTATCCTAAGTGTTCTATATGGTTTACTCCCTTCATCTTTAGGAGCTTTCTATTAGGTAGTTACTATGTTTGTGCATATAAATCCACATACACACATAATATACATGCATATATATGTGCACATATACACATTCCAGGTCCTAAGGAATAAAACATTCCCTGGACTTGCTTAACAAATATACGTATAACTGCATATTTCAAACTGCATAGTCCCAAATACATTCAATATTTCTATAATGAATCCTACATTCTCCAACACAGATTCAAGCACCTAAAAAATAAATTTTTCAGAAAGTAAAGCTCACCATGTATTCTTACTGAGAAAAACAATGAGCTTTTGATGAATTGTTAAATGACTTAGCTGTAAAAGAACGAGATTTATTGCCTTACAAAAGCTAACTCCTTGATAGAACTTACTCTGTCTTCATTTCGCAGAAAAATAAAACTGAAGTGTCGGCTATTGTCCTTCAGTGCCAGTCAATGTCACTTGAAAGTTCGTTACCGTGGAAAGGCCAAATGCCTGGGTCTGCGTCAACCATTATACTCAAGTACGTCAGAGGAGAAAAGAAGGCAAAATGTATACTTACAGAATCATATATTGCCCCAGCCTGCATCATTCTGGCTGGAGGTCCCCCATCTCCCGAACCATGGCACAAACACTAATCCTTTGTGGGATACAGTTTCCAGCTCAACTTAAGTATTTGCTTAAAGTGGATTCTGTGGTCTTTAAATTCCTCTGAACTCAAAGTTCAATGACTTTTGATTTTAAATTGTCATATTGCCATCTTGTGGCTGCAGAAGAGGAAATCGATGATCCCTGCGAGCTTCTCCCTCTGCTTGGAACCTGGGTTATAAGAACACGGTATCTCAACTGCCTCACTGATGTGAGGAATGATGAACGGGCTCTGTTGCTCTGACTGACAGCTATAGGGCCTGATAGAAGACAGAACTTTTATATAAAATGGGATGTGACTGCTGAGCAGAAAAAAAAAATCTTCTAAATTAAGTGTAAAGTAAGTAGAAAGTAAGTGTAAAATAAATGAAAATCTGAAAAGGTCTTGGTATGATGCATCATACACTGCTCCATAGAAAGACAGTGAAGCCCCATTTGCTCAGGAGCCTAGACTATTTTCTCCTACTTGAACAATTACAGAATGAATGTGTTCAATAGCATAACAGATTGCACATCCAATTCATGCTGCGAGAGATGAAATTTAAAGCAGAAACCACTCCAAGCAAAGTGTTCCTGCTTGGCTGATTTGAAAACTCCACTAAGGCCTGCATCAAGACAAAGACCAAGGTCAACCTTGGTGCCTTAAATACTGAATCCTGTTTCATTTTTTTCTGGAAAAAAATCTTTATTTGAACATAAACTAGCTGCCCTAGAATGGCTGCATATTAACATCTAATTACATTTGCCTGTGCATTAATTCATCAAAATTTGCCAACTTTAGTGTTGAGAACCAAGAACAGAAGTATGAATTTTGTGAAGTTGTTTTTCTAACATATGACAGAGCAGGGAAATTTTCAAGAGAAAGACGATGCATATAGGTAACGAAATAAGCAGCTCCTGCTAAGTCAGCCAGTGGGGAAAGGCATATATAGTGGTCTAGGAAGCCTCGGAGGAAGAAAAGGGAAACAAAAAGCAGGACAGGGCATTTAAAGAAAATACGGGATCTGGAAGACTCAGTTTTACACTGCCTTAATTTGAGGATATTTTGCAGTCCCTGACCCATGTCCGTCTCTGTGACACTCCAAGGAAACTTGTGAAGAAGTGGTCATTCCCAAGAAACTGGCACCATGATCAGAATGGGCAACCACAGACTGAGAAGACTCAAAGACTTTGAACTTACCTGGTAGAGCTTCTCTGCAAATGAGCTCTCCAAAAACCCCTATTAGCTGCTCCACACCTTATTTCCAAAATTCTTTTCATCATGGAAGAATTCTACTGATTAACTAGTTCTTGCTATCCTTCAACTTGTCCCTGCCAAACTGTGGAAAACACCTATTTCTTAGCTTTGAAGTGCCATTTTCCATTGCCTTGAAATCCCTAAATGTCTATCAATCTTTAAAGTGTTACATATTTTCTTACTACAGTCTCCCACTCACTTGAGATACGTTGATTTTTATCAACAGAAATGTGTTTCTCTATCTCTACTTCAATAAAGGATTTCTACCCCCTGTGTTTATCGCCTTTTAAGAGGTAGATATTCAAGATTATTATTTGGGGAAAATTCACTGTCCTTACACACATGGATGCTCACTTTAGAAGTTAGCAGAACCATCACTCCATCTTAGAGAATGGTTTACATTTAGATCATGTTCAATTGCTTGAGAGTGGTAAGCAGATCTCGAGAGACCTTTGGAAATCAATTTACAAAATTTATTTGCTCTTGAAATATAAGGAAACAATACAGAGAAATCATTTTCACAGGAATCAAAATTCTACTCCACTCACATGTCAATCATATGAATACTTATTTTAGGTAATCTTTGTAAAGACAAGTATCATTTCAGAAATTTTTGATTTCAGGAAGTCGAAAATAACTTATAAAGAAGAGATTTTCCGGCAAGTCAAAACACTGGTTTCAGTTTTAATTGACACCTTTATTCAGATGCAGTAATTGGTGAAAGGAACAAACTCTGGAAAATAAAGAGTACTGGGTCATTTTAATACTTACATTACAAAAATCTACCCAATACCAGCTTAGGTCAAACTTTAAGCAGCTAGTTCTGTCATTGTGTTGCAGAGGACCCAACTTGAGTCCTTTGCTGGGAATCATAGTTATCTAGCCATGACAAATATTTCCTAGAGGACCGTATGAGCAGGTTAAGTTTTGTAGCCTGAACTAATTTTTATGAGAGAAATGAATGCATTAAGTCTTAGCTTATTCTCAGACTGGAATCTGGGCCAGGTGGTAGGTGGGGCTGCAGACATATGTAATTGAGCTATATTCATGACATGCTAGATTGGGTTCTAGTCCTAAGAGAATTTAAGCTTGAATCAGAAAAATGAACATTCTCTCTAGTTCTGCTAAATACTCATCACAGCTCTAGAGACTGTATCACCCATTACCTTGGTCCCAATTTTCCAAGTATCAGAACTAGGTTCTGGCATGAACACTGGCACTCTCAAAGTGGGTATCAGCTACAATGACAGACACATACCCATGCTTTTCATGACCAAAAGCCACCATGGAAAGGGCCAGAGCGGCCCAAGAAGAATACAGATATTCACGAGACAACTAGTGAGGAACGAGCCTTTAACCTCTTCTGCCCTCTCCTCCTCTTCTGCTGGGTTGGCAAGAGCAGCATCATGAAGAGCAAGACTTCTTACATATAGGAGTAGTTTTTGCTTATCTGATAAGGTCAAAATCCAGGCCAGAGACATTAACTTACTACAAATCCATTGCCCATCTCCTCTTAACTACCTCATAAATGAGTAGAGCTGTATGGATGCAGGTTACTCACCTCAAGTCTTTACCAAGAGAAGATGGAGTATCACAAAGCAAGACCAGCCTTTTGAGTTCTAATCTTTATGCATCAGCGTAATTGCAAACTTACTCAGACTTCAGGATTTTTATTGTTGGTGATGTGTATTAATTTGAAAGCATAAAGTTTAATTTTGTGATAATCAGTTGTGCTCAAAGTACAGGCTCTGAAAAAATTATGCATTTAATCTGACAGCACAATTGATATGAAAATTATAATTGGTTAATGAATATAGAACACTTGGATAAATTCATTTTTCTGATTACTTTCATGGGCTTCCTTCAATTAGTTTTACTATCACATATTCCTTTTCATTTTTAACTTCCTTTTACTAAAATGGGAAAAATATGGACATTAACTGGAATAAACCACAGAACAACAGGAGTATATCCATCCACAGTTGCCCTAGAAAATAATGAGCATGTGGCTGCTCGTGTCCCACTGGGATCTTGTTCCTGAGGAGCAATACTCGTGAAGCCCTGAGACAGCCAGATCTGAAATGAGGTCAGTCTGACAATCTTGAGCTCACAGAAAATTCTAAAACTACATCAGTGTCTACCTCTAACCCTAACGTCTTGTCTTCCCATGGTACCTTTCCCTCAGCAGCAGCCTGAATTGGACTGGCAAGAAAAACAGTAAATACAGGAAGAAGAATAAAGACAAGATAAGGCAGGAAGATCACCTAGCTAAGTCAGAGAAATTTGACCTTTACTTCAGATAACCACTGAAATAACATGCAAAGGTATGTGTACTTAACAATTAAGAGTGATTTTCCCATCCCAGGAAAGCTACAGAAACCTATTAGGCCCTGATTCTGGACTCTAGAATGAAAGAACAGTCTCCTTCCCTCCACCCTCTCCCCAGAGCTCAACAGGCCACCTCATTCTTTTCGAATTATACACATGGACTAGCCCAACAATTATTTTTCAAGTTTTATTCAAGTTATACTGTAGTTCAATAAGAACCATCCAAATAATCCAAGGAAGTTGGGGGAAAAAATTAAGCCTGGAAATTATCTCATAGACCATCTAAACCCACAGACAAGAAGTATAAACTGTATTCCATGATTACGATAAAAAAGCAGAAACTTTCTCTTTACATCGAATCCAAAGAATGTACCTTTTCCTTTCCCCAATTACATTTTCCTCGTCTCTGAGAATACATTTTTCCTTGTTATGAATGTAAGAGTCATAGTCATTTATAGTTTTGAAGAGATATATAGCCCTGAAGATAATTAAAACTATCATTTAGCAATGATTACTATTGCATTTTGTTACCCATGCTTTCCTTTAATTTTATTTTAATTGAATTCAGTTAACTACCTCTGTCATCGTTACCTACTGTTTTTTTCAAAATCTCTAGATGGGAAATGCCATGTTCTTGAATCACACTGGTTCTAGATCATCAAATCTGAGAATTTTCACTGTTAAAATAATTTAGACTGCTCTTATTAATATGGTTATGTTAGGATTGATTTCAGTGTTCCTATTTCATATTTTCTACTTCATGTTTTCTTGGTGCTTTAAAATTTTGTCTTCATTGTACACTAGAACATATTTGTTTTTAATCATTATTTACAAAGTAAATATCCTAGATTGCTTTACTGGGATTACTTTAAACCACATAATAAGTCGTGCATTTTTATAGGCTGAGAAGTTACTTATAATTTACTTTTATTGGTCATTACTATGAAGAATTAAATTGCTCCAGCACATATTATACTAGAAAGATATCAAAAGAAATAACATGTTGAAGTCAGGCTAACTAAATTTAAAACTGATTTGCCTTACTATTGATCTTTATCCTTAGAAAATAATTTCATTGTGATAGGAAAAAAAAAAAAAAACATAGCATTGGCATTATACAGAACTCTACCTTCCCTCTTTCCTTGTGTTTACCTTGGTTCTTAAAATGTAAGTTCATTCATTAGTCATGCCATTGGACATAGTCTATAACTTTATCTTCATCTCCCACTTATATTCTTTTTCACAACAATGATTGCCATGTTCCTTTTACTGCTCCATTTCTATCTTGATTAGGCAGCTGTTGCTCAACTATCTTAATTCTCACATTCTTCTTATACAGAGGACTAGGTTCTGGCATGAACACTGGCACTCTCAAAGTGGGTATCAGCTACAATGACAGACACATACCCATGCTTTTCATGACCAAAAGCCACCATGGAAAGGGCCAGAGCGGCCCAAGAAGAATACAGATATTCACGAGACAACTAGTGAGGAACGAGCCTTTAACCTCTTCTGCCCTCTCCTCCTCTTCTGCTGGGTTGAGAGTCTTTTGAACTTTATTTAAAACAGTTGATACTATTTATAGTCTTATGGTAGCAAGGTCTACCTTTTCCACAAGTGCAAGTAATCTTTTCACGATTAGAATTTTTAAAAAAAATGGTGATCAGCCTTACAAAGTTCCCGAGCAGACAAAACCAATTTACTCATACAAGCAAAGCTTTATTTAGCTTATTTTGTAGGACTACCTTTGACCTCCATCATTTCTTGCCCATCCCTCTGGAAATTATAAGCAAAACCCAAACTGTTCCTGAATAAACTGAAACAAGGTAACCACAAAGTAACTTCCTATCGTTTAAGAAAATTCTAACATTATGACAAATCATCATGAAGAATTGTCAGTTTTCTCGCTATAGAAGCTGCTTTAGTACAATACACACCTGAGCTTCATTCTATGTTTTCGTTTTAGTGCTCCTGGTTGTGAACGGTTTTTTGGTGTCCACACAACGACCTCTCCCCAACTACTATTGCACCTATTCATTCGCTTTATATTTTTTTTTCTGAACTTGTGACACTGCTTCCTTCAAAATTCGTGTTTTAAAAATAT
The DNA here is from genome assembly GCA_028533885.1 of Nasua narica. Taxonomy (NCBI): domain Eukaryota; kingdom Metazoa; phylum Chordata; class Mammalia; order Carnivora; family Procyonidae; genus Nasua; species Nasua narica. The sequence goes on from CM052809.1 coordinate 70,510,687, forward strand.
CCCTGTAGGACATCTGCCTCTAGTGGTAGAGAATTAAGTTGTATCAAACCAACGTTCTTAATAAAAACAAATTCAAAATATGAATAAAAATTTTAATCTGTTTCACAACATGAATGACCTACAATGGCTTTCAGTTTTAAGGTATTTGTGGTAGATAAATTTCAAGTGTGTCCCCAAGTTCTCCATTCCTCCCATTGGCACCCACCCTCTTTGCAATTTGACTTAGTAGATAAAGATGGTCTCTCTTTCCCCATCCCAGTATACAGGTGGATCTGTGACTTGTTTTAACACAAGAGTATGCAATTGATGATATGCTGTGCCAAATTTCAGGCCTCATATCTCCGAAGTTTTTGAAGTTTGTCTTTCTCTCATGGATTCCAACCAATGCTGTGTGAACAGGGTTAGTGGATGAGACGGCCAGACTGAGAACCAACTAACTTTTAGAAGGACAACTGTTTATAGTTACTCCTACCGGATTTAAGATAAATAAAGAAGCCCAGCTCTAAACAAAAGAAATCCTCAGCAGGGTCCAGACTAAAGTGCAAATCTACAAGTTCAAAGTTAAATAAATGTTTGTTGTTTTAAGCTGTTGATTTGCAGAACGGCTGTTTCCACAGCAGCTGCTAACTAATGTAACACCGCTAGAAAGACAAGTACCACAACTGAGTTCCAGGGAATCTATCCCGCGACAATAACGAAGTAGAAACATTCTCAGTCAATGGAAAAGTAAAAGAATTTGTCCTTAGACCCACCGCTGAAAAAATGGCGAGGCACACCTCTCCTCGCCTGCCTCGTTCCTCCAGCTGCCGCCGCACACCCACCCTGGTCCCCACACCAAGAGCCTGGACTCTGGACGCTACTCGTGCGCTGCCTTCTCCTACCTCAAGGTGGTCAGAGACGCCTGTTGCTCGTTCTCTCTGGACCGCCAGTGCCGGTGGCTTCCACTCGCGGTCGCTGTCCCGCGGCAGTGTACCTCCTTGACCTTCTGCTGGACTGGCGTCTCCTGCCGCGCGCCGCGTATTATATCATCCGCACCAACAAGGAGCAGCTGCAGGAGCTCTACAACACTGGGTCACATGTTTTTCAAGAATTTGCACCAGCTGGAGACGCAGAACGTGAGAGTAGGCCTCCACGAAAAACTCCCAGAAAGGGGAAAGTTTTGAAGAACTATTGGAGGAGATAGTAACCTCTTCTAAGAAAACCAAGGAATCAAATATAAAAGAAAAATACATTTCAAGCCAAAAAGATATAACTCTGTTGCAAAAAAAAAAAAAAAAGTTAAAGTCTAAGAGGGAATAATATTAATTTGGCTTATTAACAGACTAGTCCTGAACCAAAACACCTGTCACCATTGTAAAAAGGCCTTCACGGGATTCACTGTCATATTTAGCAATGAATACTTAACTTTCTCTAATAAGAAAATCATGCCTTAGATTTGGCACTAACTGCAGTCCTAGAGCAATCTCAAAGAAGTTATATAGGAATACTACTTTCTCACCTAAAGCTCAGGTTTCACACCAATGGATGATTCAGGTACAGGGGAAGGACAAACTAAGGTGCTAAATCATGATCATGGTCATTTGCTGTGAATTGAAATTAAAAACTGTATTCACTCACTCTACCCACCCATTACCCAGCTATAGAATCCCCCTCTAGGTACTATAAAACATAAGATCACTGCCAAAGAGAAACCAAACGTCCACAGGTGATGCTAGAACTGCTTCACAAATGACTGGTGTTTATTTATGCACGCTTTCCCTTCCAGTCTCCTCAATTCCATGTAGCCTTTTCTTCCACTCAGGAAAACAAATAAACCACTAGTGTAGATTTCTTCCCTTTTTAAACACATTTAATTTCTTCTCAAAAGAACTTGCCACCCTTTAACTCTTTTTGCTCAATTAATAGAATTAGATACATCTTGACCGTTTCTATGATCCCAGTAATAACTTCCCCCTGTCCATTTCGTATCCTTCTAATTCTGTAGCCTTAAAAAAAAAAATGGCACCAGTAGGTTTTAAAGGTTTCCCCCAACAAATAAAATAATGAAAAGAATTTCTAGATTTTAGGTTTTCAGCTTATTCAAATAATTTAATTAGGGAAAAACCTACTTTATTAAAAATGTAACATTTGACCTTACCTTTATAAGCACAAGAATAGTTATCCCAAAATATGATTAAGCTGACCTTAAATTGAGTAACATAAGCTAAAAGTATTTGTATGAATGGAAAAGGGTACAACTTATAATCCTATCAAAATATCAAATATCTCTGAATGAAACAATGAAAGATCTATAAGACCTCTACCCATAAAGTTACAAATCATCACTGAGTAGAATTAAGACATAAATAAATGGAGAGAGAAAATACTTGTGAATCAAAAAACGCAATACTGTGAATATATTATGTCTCTGTTAATTGATTTGTAGATTCAGTGTCACACCAATCAAAACCCAAGCAGTTCTTTTTATGGACATTGACAGGTTGATTATCAAATTTCTATGAAAAGCAGAGGGGCATGGACATGGAAGACAATGATGAAGAACATACTGTAGGACTGTAGTAATTAAGCCTATGTGGTACCAGATAGAATGGCCAAAATCAACAAGACAGTAAACAACAAATGCTGGAGAGGATGTGGAGAAAGGGGAACCCTCCTCCACTGTTGGTGGGAATGCAAGTTAGTGCAGCCACTTTGGAAAACAGTATGGAGATTCCTCGAGAAATTAAAAATAGAGCTATCCTATGACCCTGCAATTGCACTACTCGGTGTTTACCCCAAAGAAGCAGATGCAGTACAAAGAAGGGCCACATGTACCCCAATGTTCATAGCAGCAATGGCCACAATCGCCAAACTGTGGAAAGAACCA
>CM052809.1:70513652-70539270 GCA_028533885.1 Nasua narica
GGATGAATATCCAACTTTTGTATCAACATGGACAGGACTAGAAGAGATTATCCGGAGTGAAATAAGTCAAGCGGAGAGAGTCAATTATCTTATGGTCTCACTTATGTGTGGAGCATAAAGTAAATCATGGAGGGCATTTGAGAAGGAAGGGAAGGTTGAATGGGGGGAAATTGGAGGGGGCGATGAACCAGGAGCGACTGTGGACTCTGAGCAACACTGAGTGGTTTGGCGGGGAGGGGGTGGGGGGTTGGGCGAGCCTGGTGGTGGGTATTGAGAAGGGCACGTATTGCATGGAACACTGGGTGTGATGCATGAACAATCAATCTTGTAACACTGAAAAAATAAAATAAACATATTTGTGGGGGAAAAAAAAGACTATGTGGTACTGTGCAAATAGGGCAATAGAAAAGAGTATGGCATCCAGAAAGAGAACCACATAGAGATACAACATGATTTATGACAAAGTTGGCTTGAAGAATAAAAAAAAGACATCTTTCTAGTAAGTTTTCCTGACTTTATTAGATATTCATGAAGAAGAAATGGAGTGATCACTATTTCACAATATACACATGCCCTCCCACACAAATCATAGTGTTCTCTAATTTCATCTTGGTGGTGATTCCACAGGATGTTCACTTGGAAAAAGAAATCACCAGACTTTACACTCAGGATTTATCCACTGTTCTCCATATGTGTTATACTTCTTGTTATACTAAAAAGTATATTCTAAAAAAAAATCCTTATAAATTCATTTTGTAAGTTAATGACATTAATAGCCTCCTTGTGTCCATGCCTTTTGCTCTGAAATTTTGTAGATCTCACTTATATTATTCTGCTACAGTTGCCATATAAAAATACCATATACTGGGTGGTTTAAATAACTGAAGTTCATCTCTCACAGTTCTAGAGGCTGAAAGTCCATGATCAAGGTGTTGGCAAGTTTGGTTTCTCCTGAGGCCATTCTCCAGATTTGTACACTAGAACTCAGACTGAAACTTTTTAACTCACTGTGTCCTCACAAGGCTTTTTCTCTGTGCATGTTCATCTCTGGTGTTTCTTTCTCTTCTTGTAAGAGCACTTGTCATATTGGATCAGGGCCCTGCCCTTATGACCTCCTTTAACCTTAATTAACTCCGTAAAGGCCCTGTCTTCAAATACAGTCACACTGGAGATAAAGGCTTCAACATCTGAATTTTGAGGGGACACCATTCTAATCTATAATATTACCCATTCTGACTGGGGGGCCCAGATGTGTGACTTGCTTTGCCAAACTGGATGTGAAAAATATGATGCAGAGCCACAAGCCCAGATTCAGGATAATCATACAACAATGAGGAAGTAGCCAGCCATAAACACACCTTTCCAAGAATATAATAAAAAGTCTTAATGATTCAATAAAACAAAACAGGAAAGAAGGAAGGAAGGACCAAAAAATAGACCTTACAAACAACAACAAAAATGAGATGGAAGGAGAAAGGACAGACAGTGACTTATAGTCTGTGACTTATGCCCTCCTCAAGAATTTGGCCCAGGGAAAATTGGACAGCTATATGTAGAAGAATGAAACTTGACCATTCTCTTACACCATATACAAAGGTAAACTCGAAATGGATAGAAGACCTCAATGTGAGGCAGGAATCTATCAAAATCTGAGAGGAGAACATAGGCAGAAACCTCTTTAATATCAGCCACAGTAACCTCTTTCAGGACATATCTCCAAAGGCAAAGGAAACAAAAACAAAAATTTTTGGGACTTCATCAAGATAAAAAACTTCTGCACAGCAAAGTAAATAGTCAACAAAACAAACAGGCAACCCACAGAATGGGAGAAGAAATTTGCAAATGACACTACAGACAAAGGTCTGATATCTAAGATCTATAAAGAACTCCTCAAACTCAACACTCAAAAAATAGATAATCACGTCAAAAAATGGGCAGAAGACATGAACAATCATTTCTCCAAAGAAGACATACAAATGGCTAACAGACACATGAAAAAATATTCATCATCATTTGCCATCAGGGAAATTCAAATCAAAACCACATTGAGATACCACCTTACTACACCAGTTAGAATGGCCAAAATCAACAAGACAGTAAACAACAAATGTTGGAGAGGATGTGGAGAAAGAGGAACCCTCTTCCACTGTTGATGGGAATGCAAGTTGGGGCAGCCACTTTGGAAAACAGTGTGGAGATTCCTAAAGAAATTAAATAGAGCTACCCTATGACCCTGCAATTGCACTACTGGGCATTTACCCCAAAGATACTGATGTAGTGCAAAGAAGGGCCACATGTACCCCAATGTTCATAGATAGCAGCAATGGCCACAATAGACAAACTGTGGAAAAAGCCAAGATGCCCTTCAACAGATGAATGGATAAAGAAGATAAGGTTTATATATACAATGGAATATTATGCCTCCATCAGAAAGAATGAATACCCAACTTTTGTATCAACATGGATGGGACTGGAAGAGATTATGTTGAGTGAAATAAATTAAGTGGAGAGAGTCAATTGTCATATGGTTTCACTTACGTGTGGAGCATAAGGAAAAAGATGGAGGACATTGGAAGAAAGGAAGAAAGAGTGAATTAGGGGAAAATGGAGGGGAGACAACATGAGAGACTGTGGACTCTGAGAAACAAACTGAGGATTTTGGAGGGCAGGGGGTGGGGTGTTGGGTGAGCCTAGTGGTGGGTATTGAGGAAGACACATATTGCAGGGAGCACTGGTTGTGATGCATGAACAATGAATCTTGGAACACTGAAAAAATAAAATTAAATTAAAAAAAAAAAAGAATTTGGCCCAGGAGACAGTATGCTGGATAGATTGAAAGGGATGTTAAGGACAGAGGGGTTTAAAAAAAAAAAAAGAAATCAGTTTGTAGGCTGAACCATGTGATCTTCTGGCAGTTATATTAAGGCAAGGTGAACTACATCAAGTCAGTATATATGAATTAAGCACCACCATTTGCTTAGATCTGTGTTAAATATTTTTTTAAATATATGGAAGATTTAAAAAGAAGTATGTGGGGGGCACCTGGGTGGCTCAGTTGGTTGAGCGGCTGCCTTTGGCTCGGATCATGGTCTCGGAGTCCCAGGATCGAGTCCCGCATCGGGCTCCCATCTCCGCGGGGAGTCTGCTTCTCCCTCTGGCCTTCTCTCCTCTCATGCTGTCTCTCACTCTCCCTCTCTCTCTCGAATAAATAAAAAATCTTTAAAAAAAAAAAAAAGAAGTATGTGAAAGATAAAATATTCTCCCTGCTTTCAAGGAGTGCACAATCATTTTGGAGAAAGAAGACAACACCATTGGTCCTACAAGTAACGTGGATAAGTTGTCAGATTTAGGAGTTGTATAATCAGCTATAGGTAAACAGCGCCCCATGCTTTGGCAGGAGAGCTGCGATGCATATCCTGTTGTAAAATTAAGATTAATGTTTAAAAAGGAACACCCTGCCCAAAATCTTACTGCAATATGTTTCAAAGTACATTTGTACATAAATGTTTCATTGTCCATATGTCAATAAAGCCAAATGCCACACAGATTCCCAGTCTCCCTTCTAGGAGGCAGCACATTTTTAGTTACAGAAACTGAGTTCATATTAACCTCTAAATAAATAAGTGTGTATCGACTAGCTTCTTGAGAAACCCATTGACAGGTAGAAATGAAGTCAATTAAGAGATGTCTGATCTCAAGCCCTTTGGATGGCTTTGTTGATTTTATAATTGCTTTAAATTTGAGAGAAGTAACTGCTTTATATGTTGTTGTGTTTCTACATGGCCTTAGGCAAAGAATTAGAATCTGCAGGAAGTATCTCCCTCTTTTGTGTGTGGTTTTAAAGCCAAGAGTACAAAATATACTTGGTATTTGCTTTTCACAACTGAGAGAAGTATAGTCTGTGCTGACGGGGTTAAGTTCAGAGCGCATTTCACTACAAATTATAAAATACTTATAGGATAATAACCATTTTCAATTATATCCAGTCAGGCAGCAATACTCAAAGACTATTTTAGTAAAATCTCATTCCTATTCTTTCAAATAAGTAATTCTTTTCAACTAAAGCCATGTTTTTCAAAGTGGAGTCAAAATTTTCCACAGACAGATCAGCTTTGGCAAAAGCACAGAACTCTAAGGCAGTTCTGTAACCTCAATTTATCAACAATTTGTATTCTTTCCATCCTCTTCACATCTTTCATTGATCCCATAGAGTCCCTTATTGCTTTGCTTTTTTTCAGTTTCTTCTCTTTTCTTTCATTGGTAGTGCTTTACTGTCTTTTCTCTCTGACTTCCTTCTTGTCCTTTTCTCTGTTTCCCTCTCTTCCTTCACACATACCCACAAGAATTATTTTCTTCCCTTCTCCTTAAACCATAGCACATAAAGAAACCAGAGCCAGATTTCAGTGTGATACAATGTGACCTTAGAGGCAAAAGGAAGCTACTCATGAACAAATAATGATACTTCAGCAGCAACGGCAGTTCTTATTATCCAGATAATTTGTGGTGAACAGATATGGGCCTATACGCCCATACAGCTGGGCCAATAAGAGCACCTCACTCTGCAGTCCAAACATAGCCAAGTGTAGGGCAAGGTAAGCAGACCAGGCTTTATGGAATTCTTCCCTGGTGAATTTTCTGTTACTATTGATGGAAAATACCTTCTACCTTTCAGGATGTTCACTAGATGGACAAAACTCTGTGATGCTGAAGACCATGCAGTCTTGAGCCTCTTAATGTCTTCAACTAATTGGATGAGGCTCACCTACATGAGGGAGGGTGTTCTCCTTTACTTAATGCCTACCAATTGTAAGTACTATCATATCTAAAAAAATACCTTCCCAGCAACATCTGGACTATGGTTTGACCATAAAACTGGGCACCATAGCATAGTCAGGTTGACACATAATATTTTTTCAAGATTTTATTTATTTATTTGACAGAGAGAGATCACAAGTAGGCAGAGAGGCAGGCAGAGACAGAGCGGGAAGCAGGCTCCCCACTGAGCAGAGAGCCAGATGTGGGGCTCGATCCCAGGACCCTGAGATCATGACCTAAGCTGAAGGCAGAGGCTTTAACCCACTGAGCCACCAAGGCACCCCAGGATGACACATAATATTAACCATTGCTGAAAGTGTGTGAACAACTAATTGTGTACAGACAATTTTAGGTAAGACATTGATAAACTTTTTGAAATAGCTATTTATGATATTTGTTTTCATGTGATTGGAAAAAGCATAACTAAAATACTAAAGCTATGATATTAAGCAGATTATTGCAAAAAATAATTCCTCAACTATTTAAGATCAAGTAAATGTATTAATTAAGTAGTAGTACAAGGTGTATGTGTCTAAAATTTGAAGGTGGGACTAAAATGACTTAAGTTTGGAAAATCCTAGCCTAAGCTCTGTACCACTACAGATGAAAATATCCTTTAGGGGTGCCTGGGTGACTCAGTGGGTTAAAGCCTCTGCCTTCAGCTCAGGTCATGATCTCAGGGTCCTGGGATCGAACCCCGCATGGGGCTCTCTGCTCAGCAGGGAGCCTGCTTCCCCCTCTCTCTCTGCCTGCCTCTCTGCCTGCTTGTGATCTCTCTCTCTGTGTCAAATAAATAAATAAATCTTAAAAAAAAAGATATGAGGTTAAGATAACGACTTTTAGTACATATGGTAATAACCATGAGGACAATCTAGTTCAATAACAAAATTTCCTCCTCTTTAGTTTTTAAAGCAAAATATGTCTTCACTTTTTTTAAGATCTTATTTATTTATTTAAGGAAGAGAAGGAGCACAAGCAGTGGGGAGGTGCAGGAGAGAGAGATGCAGGCTCCTTTCTGAGCAGGGAGCCTGATGCAGGGCTCCATCCTAGGATCCTGGGATTGGAACCTGAGCCTAAGGCAGATTCTTAACTGACTGAGGCACCCAGGTGCCCCTGTCCTTATTTTTTATAATATTTAAGATACTATCTTGCTACCAGGGATTCAGTTCTTATCATATACTTTGTTTCTTGGTCTTATTTCTTTCCTGTCTGCTTGTTTCCCATGTTCTAATCAAAGGAGGTCTAGGATAAATACATGAGAAGTGAAGGAGTTTTAAATGAGATGTATCATTTAAAACTATAGGAAGAAATAAAGTCAAGAAAGAAAGTCAGAGTTCTTAGCTCTGCTCTCAAATAGGACTATATACCTGGAAGGAATTGAGAGTAGTCAAGACATTTTGAGAAGCTCACTTTCACGGATTTCTTCACCAATGCCTGGGGCCAAACATCAGAATGATCACCTCAATGATCCAAAACCTCATCACAGATCTAGTAAAAAGAAGTTTGTACTGCTTATTATCCTAATTTGTTTCCAATGGAGAAACAGATCATTCAGGATGAACTGGAATGTGTGAAAGTACAAGCAAGTAAGTAGATAGGGTCAGAATCATTATTGCCATCAGAAGGGAGCCCGGTATATTAGGGCTTTTCACGAAATGCAGACATTGCAGTCTGGGTGTAATTGTGTGAAGCATCAGTTCTTATAGTGGAAAAGTTATCCCAGAAAAGTAGAAATTTATTAATTAAATATATGTGTTGATTGCTCACACTTCATACAAACTTTAAAGTAATGCCCCACCTTTGCATCTTATTTGTCAGATTTAAGTACAGAGACCTTGTCTTGTCCTAAATGTCCTAAATGTAATATAAACAATGTAGTACTTTTCCTCTCAAACCTGCAACTTAAATCACTTGGAACACTGAAAATTCTCATGCAATAGAATTTTTGTCTTAAATCCTAATAGAATTACTGGAAGTTCTTATGGCATATTAACTGAATTTGGCTTAAGCTACTACAGGACCCAGGTGAGAGGCTATGTGGCCTGGGCCGGTGTCCAGCAGTGGAAGAAGCACTGAAGATTAATCAAGTTCATTTTGAAGATTTAGATGACTTCATTGCTCATGATTTGGTCATGGTTTGTTAAATAGAAAGTATCACTGATGGAGACTGAAGGACTCTCGGGTTTGTGGCGGGGGGAAGGTTTGGATAATGAAGTTTGATAAAGAAATCTATTCCACATTCAAGTACAAAAGTCAAGCAGGCATTTATAGTTACTGAAATCCGAGTTCAGGAACACAATGAGTGCTTGAGATATGAAGTGGAGAATTATAGGTATTGAAGATGGTATTTGAAGCTTTGAGATTAGATCAGATCCAGGATGTGAGTCTAAATAGAAAAAAAAGAAAGTTGCACAGATGCATAGATAAGAACCAGGTGTTCCAAGATTTAGTGATTCAAAACAGAAGAAAGTATAGGTAGTATGCTACAGGATGGGCAAGTCTTTCCTAACACCACAAGAGTCTCTGGCCTGATGAGTGGAGTTTGATAGTAATTCCTGCTACAAGTAAAAGAGAAATAAATAAATAATAAATAAGATGAGAAGAAACCAGAGAAGGTGTGTGAAAAGGAGCCACCAGTGAAGTAAGAGGAAAAGTATGCAGGGTTCTGAAGAGTGTTGTAGCCCAGAAGTCAAGTAAAGAAAGTATTTCAAAAAGGTAAGATAAATCAATGGCGTGAAACGTTAAGGGCTCTAGTAAATGTATTCTGTGGACTACCCTTTGGGTTTTGGACATAGAGATCACAAAGCCCCTATACAAGAGTAATTTCAGTGAAGTGGTAGAAAAGAAACTGATTAGAGTGGGCTGAAGAGAGAATAGGAAATGGCTAAGCAGAGAAAATGAGTATAAAAAAAGTATTGGACCTACAATCTGTAGATACTGGTTTTGTCCCTCACTACAGCATAAAATTCTAACTTAGAGTGAACGATAAGTACATATTGTGGCTACTAGAAAAACCTCATTCAGATCTTTCCTAAATGCTCTGAGTCACAAACAGGCATGAATAAAGATATTTACTATCCCCTCAGCACTAAAGTCTGTTATACTATTCTATATAAATCACCCGAAATGTAATTGAATGTCTACTCCCAAATTGTGTGGTACTACATAATTTAGAGTTGAGAGATAGAAATAGAAATAGAGATAGAATAGTCATATTTCCAAAAGTGTGAAGAATGGAAAGAAAAGAGCTGAAGGAACTCCATGTGCAGCAGAAACACAGTTTGAACATTGCTCATGGTTGCTCATATCACGGTATTATTCATAAAGTGTTTTTCTTATTTTTCACTTACCTACATCATTCAGACTCATGATATTTCACTTAATTTATCTGAGGCAAAGAGAAAGAATATCCATGTGACTACTTTAACATTACTAGGAAACACAAAATGACAATCTACTCTTTCAAGTGCCTACTTAATTGGCATTTGTTTATATGAGTAGGAAAACAAAAGCAGACCATGTGTAATAAGTACCGTGTCTGTTGAATATCTCCTGATTTATAGTCTTCTCCTAATAAGCTTCTTTCCCCTCCCAATCCCTACCTACCACCTCAAGAAAGGAAATAGGGTAAATATCATTACAGAAAGGAAACACTGATTTAAGGGAAATCCTGGCAGAAGGCATTTTGGCAAACAGCTGGGGATGGCAATAAGAAAAAAAAAAATTAAATGTTGAATCATCCCAAAAGGAATACATTACCAGGTTCTCTGGATTAAAATTGTTTGAATTGTTGAATTTGAATGAGTTTACTGTATTATAAATTAATATAGTGAGGTGGGCGTGGGAGGATATGAGAACTGTTGTAGTCTACAAGGTCTAGGCATTGTAAGAAAAATCAAACAAATTATAGGAAGTAAAGAAACACTTTCATTTGAATACATAAATATCAAAAGATATTCAACCCTCACACATGATTTCATGTAGTAGATTTCTTATTCCTAGAATATTTATTTTATGAAGAAAGGATACTAATCCAATGTCTACCCTCATAATTCTTCATCCTTTCTACATATGAAGATAGCAGGGGGAAAATGCTACTTTTCACTTTTAAAACAAAAGTTGACACGAGGCTTTGATTCCAACAGGAAGAGAAAAAGTGAACAAATAATGCAATCCTGCAGAATAAGACAAAAATAGTCAAATAGCTGTAATTTACTTCACTTTTGCATGATACTAGCCTCTCTACTTGCAAATTTCAAGCAATAAGACGCAAATTTGGGAATACCAGGAATGAGCAAGAGAGTCTTTTTAAGCACAGGACTTCAATTAAAGCTAGGTGATATATTATGCTGAGAGAGAAAATCTGAGTTGGTGGAAGCAGCTTCTCCACCCCCAGTAGGCTTGTCCCTGCTTTTATGACACTCACATATTATCTGTTGCACTAAGAAGGTATTTTGCCCTAGTTTTTAGATCAAGCTCAACTTGCCCATACTCTTGATGGCTCTCCCATGTCACCTTGGTACTGTGGCGAGGTTACAAAAGAAAATATAGAGCTGATCCATATCATTTTGAAGGCAGTCTTTTTCTAACTATTCACTGGTGGGCCAGTTTCTAAAATATTGTAACTAAGAAGGGAAATTAAGCTCCATTTTCCCAGATGACTCTTATAAGATATCAATGACAGAGACAAACAGCAAGAATCTGGAAGTATGGCAGTACTTTACAACTAGAAATTTGTTTTTCAGTTAATTCTAAAGCTTTCCTATTACGAAGCTCCTTTAGAGGCTGAATCAATGACGTCAAGAACTTTCCAGAAACCCCATGCTCTGTTATTTTGTGATTATAAGAAAACTTTTGCAAAGACCTCTGCTGTTTACTTACTTATTCGTTTTGCTATACGAAGAGAAATTTCATTCCTGAAAGCAGAGATGCTGACTTGATTTCTCTAAGCTTAGAGATTTAGAATATTGTGAAAAATGAGAAGGGATCCCTGGATCCCCAAAGTTACAGGTAACTAACAGTGTATGAAAGAATAGGGACAAATAGTCAAAACAAAGAATGAATACCCTATCATTATGGTAGTTATTATTACAAAGAAAGAGTACTATATTATTATGATAATAATACCATATTTAATTACATAAATCCATATTTTTCTCATAATTTCTTTCTAATTGAAAGAAAGAAAAGTGGTACACAGGCACCCAGGTTCTGATCTACAGATGCTCTTTTTTTTTTAAAGATTTTATTTATTTGAGAGAAAGAGAGAGAGACAAATATAGCAAGAGAGAGCATGAGTGGGGAGGAGAGAGAGAAGCAGGCTCTCCACTGAGCAGAGACCCTGATGTGGAATCCCATCCCAGGACACTGGGATAGTGACCTAAGCCAAAGGAAGACACTTAACCAACTGAGCCACCCAGGTGTCCCAAAATCTGTGGATACTCTTAACAAATCCTTTAAATCTCACCATTAAATAAAGAATAACTGCATTTAAGAGCTCCTTTTACTTATGGATATAGTTAATTAGAAATAAAAGAGTACCCTTAATTGAGAACTCCATTTCCTAATATTTATTCCTTTGAATCACCTAATTCCACAGAGCAAAATTTGTTTAATCATGAGGAAAAAAAGGCAAATGAGCAAACCTTTCTTTCTCAGTTTGAATTTGTACACTTTTAAGTAACTTTGTTCATGGGTATAAGGATACACAAGTGAGAATATTTGTGTTGTCTATAGTTTATCTTTTTCCAATTTCAAGACTTTGACTAGATCTTTAGTATTTCCTTGCTAAAAGAGTTTTGCAAGGTAGGAAAACAAAATCTTCTTGAAACCAAGTCTTTGCTCTGTCCTTTGAAAAACGTTAGTCTAATGAAAAGATTATTTTTAGTGTGATGGGGGGTTGCGGAGAGAAGAAGAGTCAAATCTTTCAGAAGGTTAAGACCCTCCATATTGGGAAAAAAGAGTCAAATTAATGCGATTTTTCCTCCCTCAGAGCAATCCTGAAGAGTATTTTAAGCATTTTTCAACATTTCCCACCTCGTCATATTCAGCAGCAGTGATAAAACCCAAGAGAATGGATTAAGAGAGTGGTAAAAAGGTCAATTGGAGATTAGAGGAAGATGAAGAGGCATCTAGAGGGAAAAGTAGCATTTCTATTTCCACTCTAAATTCCCTGACAGTGGCAATGCTGGCTTAGTAATCTTTGATGTGATATAACTTCATTTCTGATTTATTTTGTGAAGAGAAATAAAGTTATAAAAGGTAAATAGTGATTACAATTGATTTATGTATACTTCTGTTTCTTTCATTTTATTTATCTGGGAAAAAAAGTCAAACGTCCAACAATCTAAATGATTTTCTATGGTCCTCTACTTACAGACGGTTTCTGTTAGTATTCAGCAAATCTTATGATGCTTGCTATTATTTCTAAGTATTGAAACTCATTTCCTGGACTATGTTTACTTATAGGCTGTTCAGAATAATTATTTACTTAATCCAAGGCTGCCTCATAAACATACTTTAAATGTGTGCTGTGTGCAGGGAATAGAGTGAGGTTTCGTGTTACTGTGTCTAAAGTATATCCTTATATTATTTTTTAGTGGTTAATTTGAATAACTGTCATTTAACCTTCTCAACTGTCCTTTTCTTCATGTATTAAACCCACCTGAAATGGTTGTGTCGTCTCAAGAGTTTAACATATGTAAAGACATTTGGACTGCTTTTAGGAACATAGAAGGTTCTGAATATATCTGAAGTGTACTGATTTCATTAAGTGCCAACTAGGGGTTAAATTATTTGCATGCGTGTAAGGACATATATGGCCTGTCCTGTACTCTAAATTTCTGAGGCACATTCATGCTTAGGTCAGTAGCAGACCAATGAAGCACAACCAATAAACTTTTTGCATATTAGCATTCTGTCCCTGACAATGATTTAGGAGAGGTCCTTTTGTTCTTCCTATCTGGGCCATCAGGAGCCTTTCTACCAGGAGCCCAGAATTCTTTCAGCACTGACTGGTCAGCAACACCAGAACTGTTGGCAGTACAGGAAGAACTCAAGGTTCACTAGGTTAGAAGTCCATGTAGACAACAGTGAATCAACTTCCCCCTGCTCTCCTCTCCCCTATTAAGTTACTCCATCATCATTTAGTGGTGACCTTGCTTTATTGCTTAGGGAGAAATTAGCAACATGTCATAGATAAGCCACATAGAAAATAGCAAACTCATAATAAATACACCATGGAAAAAAATGACTGGCAGATAATGCCCTGCTGTGGGAACTTGGGGGATAGGGGACACATTCACTAGATTTGTGTGACAAGGAATATAATTTTCATGATTTGTTTAAGGCAGAGATTTCCACATCTTCTTTAAAAGAATACACAAAATGATAAAAGAAATGTATGTTTTATGCTAGCACTATGAGGACACTTTGACATTTCTTTCCATTTTCTGACAGCTGGTTTTGCAAGTTTCTCTGTAATATTTCCATAAATCAGTAGCTGAGTATATAAAATTATGCAGTCTCCGTAAAATCACAGGAAACTTTTAGGTGACTAACTTCAATATTTTCAAAGTCTTTGTTTTATATATTATAAATGTTAGTTTAAAATCTCGGTTTACATAATAAGCAGTCAACTTCCAGGCACTTTCAGCCTACTCCATACATGGGTCAAACCTGCTCCCATGACCAGAGAATTCCCTCAGGATGCCAGGAAGTAGGGCAAAGATCTGGGAATCAGCTCCTTAGAATTCCTGAGGGGATGTGGCTGGGCATTGAAGTATATTGGTATAGTAAGAAATGCTAGAGTCCAAAAGATTTAAGATGATTTGAATCTGTGTGATTTAGAATCAAAGAATAAATTAAGTATAGTCAACAAGAAGAGCAATGTGTAGACTCTAAATCCAGTTTTGCCAGCACTGAGTATGTGATTCCAACTGCACTGAGTATGTGATTCCAACTGGAAAATCAGAAATGCAAGTCTGGGACTTGAGAACTGATTCAGGCAACTTGTATACAACATAAACAAGAGGACAAGCTGGGAAGAGGAGAAAAAGTAACATCCAGGAGGCAAGAAGAAAAGCCAAAAAAATAATAATAAAAATAAGCTTAAAGTTTGAAGAAGAACCAGATGTTTAATGAAATGTATTTATTGGCATTAAACTACAGCATTGGGATGCCTGGGTGGCTCAGTCAGTTAAGCGTCTGCCTTTGGCTCAGGTCATGATCTGGGGATTCTGGGATCGAGTCCTGCATCAGGTTCCTTGCTCATTGAAGAGTCTGCTTCTCCCTCTCCCTCCACCTCTGACCTCTGCTTGTGCTCTCTCTCTCTCAAATAAATAAAAATCTTAAAAAAAAATTTAAAAACTACAGCATTATGCTAGTTTTGCAATATTAGAATTTTTTTTATCCAAGACAACTTGCTTCTCACACAAATTTGGAGATATACCAAAAGCTTATGGAATATTTGGTTTTCCAGTATTAAGTTTCATCCATCACTGACTTAGGGATGGTTATATGAGGAAATGTACATGCTAATTTTGCAAAAAATAGATATACCCCAAGACCTTAGTTTTCAAATACTGCTGAATAAATTCTTTGACTTTCAGAATAACACCCTCAGGAAAGCCTAAGAACAAATGTCAAAAAAAATTAAAACTAAGTTTTATTTTAGTTAAATTCCTCGTGCTTTAAAACAAGAGATTTCATTGAAAAATAGTGTGTAAAAGAAAAAGAAAAATAGTGTGTAACCTTAGTTATTTGTATCCACCATCATATACCCCACTCTAGTCATTGGGTCCAAATGACTTTTCTAGTCCTTGTTCAATAGAAATGCTGTTTCAATATTCACTAATTCAGAAATATCCTGAAATCACACTGCCACAGAAGAGTTAGCCACGGATGGGATTGCAACTGTTGTTCTTCCAAATAGTGTCATACTTCAGGCCTAGGAGTCTCATACTTTGTGACCAGAGAAAATATGATGTACTAAATATGATGCATATCAGAAATGTCCTAGCAGGAGGAAAGAGAAAAAAGACTGGAAGGTCATTTGGGGGAGATTCTTCAGGCTTGTTATCTCTCATAATGAACTGTTTCTTTTATTAGTTTAATGTTAAAGCTTCTGATATCTAGATATTAAATGGATTCAGTATATGGTTTCTCATTTTCTCGATCTTAAAGCTTAAGACTTGATAAAGTGAAGGAGAGTTTCAACTTTTAATGTTTGTGGGCCCTGTATATGAGGTCTCAGAGAAATCATACTTTTCCATTTACCAGAGTCAGCAAAACCTCGAAGCATGGGCTCAGCTTCTGCCCAGACTACACATTGTACATTTGCTTCACTAACAAAAAACCTACAAAGAAACATTCCAAACACAAAGATAAAAGCAAAACCTCCTTAGTTCTTTTAAGATTGGAATCGAGCAGTCCTACACAAACTACAAGCTTAAGATAAGGTCTGTAACTTTCTGCAAGGTCTTTGGTCATGATGATCTGTAACTCTTCATGTGAAAAGCGTTGTGTAACCCTGCACTAAATTGTAGTTCCCCCACAGCACTCTTCTTTGTGAGGATTGTGTATCCTGGGTAGCTCTCCTAAATTGAGCTTGAATAAAACTTTTCCTTCTTCTTTAAAATTTTTTTAAAAGGTGTGCTCATTTGCATTGAGAGACTGCTTCTCAATAATGGAGAAAGAAAGATTACTTCGATTTTCAGAGTGCTTTTTTTGATTCAAAAAGCTGTGTGGAGCATATAACTTTTAAGGCACACATTGACGTAAAATTTATTCCCTGGGAACAAATCACAGAGTCTGCCTTTCTGACCAACTCCTGATCATTTTCATGCCATAAGCTGGCAGTATTCAGTTTTCAACCAGAATATTTCTATTACTTGGACAAAAAACTTTTCTTAAAACTCAAGGTTTGATTTCTTTTATGAGAAAAAAAAAGATTATGCATGTGTGTGCACCCACACAAAAACTTGGAGTTATATTTAACCACTCCATAGCAAATGTATCTAAAACACTTTATAAATGCTAGAAAGCACTGAGTTTGTATCTATACAAGATTGAAAAACTTGGCAGTAAATCAAGAGACTTTGCATTGCCTTAACTGACTGCATTCTTCAGTTTTTAGCTAATTATTCTGGCATCATGCGCAGACATAGAGTCAGTATATATTCCATATCTACAGACGAATCCCAAATGTCAGAAATCAGGACTTTGAACAAAGTCTTCAAACAATGTGCTTCCCCTTGAGATATATAAATTCCTGGGCATCTTTTTTATAAGTACATGAGTGGAGTAGAGTGAAACAGGATATGCTACAAACTAAATTATAACTAAATTAAAAGTAAAGGAAAATTTTAAACATTCCACTAAAATACCCACAAAACCCTTTGTAAGTCAATGTTTCTTCCCCCTGAAAATAATGTTTCCCTGCATAAGTAAAGAGGTTCTTAACTTTAATACAATCTTTATATAAGTAATATATATATAAAGTTTGAAATGTCAAATAGTTCTGAGAGCTTAATAAAAACATGAATTTCTGCTAACACAGACCTCTTTTCTCTACTCCTCGGACCGATATACCAATCTACTGACCAGAGGTAACTATCTTCAAGTCTGTTTTCTGTTCCATCTTACTTATTTACTTCTCTGTTACTAAATAATATTATTTGTTGTTAATTTTTTGTCAATTTTAGATGGTATCCATTAACTTCTTATTTAGGCAGGTGAAAATATTATTTTTTATAGAAGTAACATTGAAACACAATGTTACATTAGCTTCAGGTGTACAACATAGTGATTCAACAAGTCTATATATATTATGCCATGCTCCCCACAAGTGTGACTACAGTCTGTCACCATACACCACTATTCCAACACCATTGGCTGTATTCTCTATGCTGTGCCTTTCATCCTCATGATTTAATTCATTCCATAACTGGAAGCCTGTCCCTCCTACTCCCTTTCACCCATTTCACCCATCCCCCCACCCCAAAATATTATATTTCTTAAACTGTATCTTGCCTTCCACTCATTATCCACTGTGATAATTTTTGCTCAGCCTCTATTCAGTCGTTGATCATTTGTATTATCTCATGCTTCTAAATCAAGTATTATAATTATGTTTCTATTTCTGTCAATATTGGTGGTGGTGATGCTTTCCTGGCAGTTCTTTCCTCTTTTTTCCTTTCCTTTCCCTTTCCTTTTATTTGCATATTGCTTATTTTTTAATCTTGGGCTGTTTTACCCATCACCAAATCCATCAGGGTCTAAAACACATTATTAGATTATATTTTGCAGGCTCATGTTTTCAGTCCCAGTCTCACAAGTAACTATGCTGAATTTTATGTTTGTTTCCTTATTTTCAGCTCAGCTCATCTCTGCCCTCCGCCTTGACCAGTTAGGATCATCTTTGATTAAATTTCTCTGGAGAATATACTCCCTTATTCTGATTATTTTTGAAATATCTAGTTGAGGTTATTAGAACCTACTATAAAAACAAACAAACAAATAAATAAATAAATTTTAAAAGAACCTATTGTGGGCGCCTGGGTGGCTCAGTTGGTTAGGCTACTGCCTTTGGCTCAGGTCATGATCCTGGAGTCCTGAGATCGAGTCCCATATCGGACTCCCAGCTCTGTGGGAAGTCTGCTTCTCCCTCTGACCTTCTCCCCTCTCATTCTCAGTCTCTCTCTCTCTAATAAATAAATAAAATCTTTAAAAAAATAAATAAATAAAAGAACTTATTGTAAGAGAATTTTGAAACAAGTTAAGAAATGTAAATAATTCAATTAATCAATTTAAATGAGTCAATTTCTCAAAACCTGCTTGATATTCTGCGAGAAAGAACGGGAGGAATTTGTTGGACATCCTCAGCTGTATAAACTAATAACAACAATGATGGTATCTTTCTCTTTAGTTCTAAAATGTACTACCAGATAACATGGAAAACACTTTTCATGGAGAAGAATTGGGTAAAAAAAGCTGTCCGTTCTGAATAAACATTAGGATCCTCATTTAAATTAACATGTCTAGGAGTAAGTCTCAGATGCAGCATTTTATAAATCATCAAGAAAATCTAACATGTCAGCCAGGTATGGAATTTGAGACCACAAAAACCTGGATTCGGATATTAGTTCCATGACTTAATTGCTGCATGACATATTCAAATGGTTTTAGTTCTTTCATCAATAAGAAAATTATGTGGCTTACATCTTTGAGTTATTTAAGAGTCATATTATGAAATGTAAAATAATGATTCCTATAAACTGAGGATAAACATGTACCAGGCACTGAACTAAGTAGTTTTACATACAGCTTTTAATCTGCATGCCAAAAGTTCCTGGCAATCTGTAGTCAGAAAACTATACAACACTCATGAAAGAAATTAAGGAAGACACAAAGAAATGAAAAACATTCCATGGTCATGGATTGGAAGAACAAATATTGTTAAAATGTCTATGATAACTAGAGAAATCTATACATTCAATGTAATCCTTATCAAAATACCTTCAAATTTTTTCACAGAGCTGAAACAAAGAATCCTAAAATTTGTATGGAACCAGAAAAGAACCCGAAGAGCCAGAGGAATGTTGAAAAAGAAAACCAAAGCTGGTGGCATCACAATTCCGGATTTCAAGCTGTATTACAAAGCTGTAATCATCAAGACAGTATGGTACTGGCATTAAAAACAGACACATAGATCCATGGAACAGAATAGAGAGCCCAGAAATGGAATTGGGCCCAGAAATGGAACAACTCTATGGTCAATTAATCTTCAACAAAGCAGGAAAGAATATCCAATGGAAAAAAGACAGTCTCTTCAACAAATGGTGTTTGGAAAATTGGACAGCTACATGCAAAAGAATGAAACTGGACCATTTCCTTACACCATACACAAAAATAGACTCAAAAGGGATGAAAGACCTAAGTGTGAGACAGGAATCCATCAAAATCTTAGAGGAGAACACAGGCAACAACTGCTGTGACCTCGGATGCAGCAACTTCTCGCTAGACACATCTCCAGAGGCAAGGGAAACAAAGGCAAAAATGAACAGTGGGACTTCATCAAGATAAAAAGCTTTTGCACAGCAAAGGAAACAGACAACCAAAAGACAAATGACAGAATGGGAGAAGATATTTGCAAATGACCTATCAGACAAAGGGCTAGTATCCAAAATCTATAAAGAACTTACCAAACTCAATACGCAAAGAACAAATAATCCAATCAAGAAATAGGCAGGAGACATGAACAGACATTTCTTCAAAGAAAACATACAAATGGCCAACAGACACATGAAAAGTGCTCAACATCACTTGGCATCAGAGAAATACAAATCAAACCTATAGTGAGATACCAACTCACACCAGTTAGAATGACTAAACAAGTCAGGAAACGACAGATGTTGGGGAGGATGTGGAGAAAGGGGGACCCTCTTCCATGGTTGGTGGGAACAGATATTTTACCTCTTCTGTTAGATTTATTAGTAGGTATTTTATGGTTTCTGGTGCAATTGTAAATGAGACCATTTCCTTGATTTCTCTTTCTTCTGCTTCATTATTGGTGTATAGAAATGCAACAGATTTCTGTATGTTGATTTCGTAACCTGCAACTTTGCTGAATTTGTGTATGAGTTCTAGCAATTTTTTGGTACAGTCTTGAGTATCGTGTCATCTGCAAATAGTGAAAGTTTTACTTCTTCTTTGTTGATTGTTATGCCTTTTATTTTATTTCTTTTTGTTGTCTGATTGTTGAGGATAGTACTTCCACTACTGAGTGGACATCCCTGGCTTGTTCCTGACCTCAGAGGAACAGCTCTCAGTTTTTCCCCACTGAGGATGACAGTAGTTGTGAGTCTTTCATATATGGTCTTTATGATGTTCAGGTATGTTCCTTCTATCCCTAGTTTTTGAGGGTTTTTATCAAGAACAGATGCTGTCCTTTGTCAAATGCTTTTTCTGTACCTATTGAGAGGATCATATGATTCTTATCCTTTCTTTTATTAATGTGGTATATTTTGTTGACACAGACAGGGTGAAGGAAGGGATCTGATAGACACCTGAGACACAAGAGGAGAGATAGTTCGCTCTCCTGTGAGGGATTTCCAGACAGTAGCAGATGCGAACTCCCCCTCCAGGGATGAGGGAGAGGGGTGGTACCATTTTTCTCTGACCTCTTCCTACCATCAGCACAGACTGACCTCAGGGAGAATAGCACCAGAGGGGGAGGCCTCAGCTGCTAACAGCAAGCCCTACCCCACTGTGCTATGCAGGTGTTGCTTTACTAGGGCAAGTGTGCCTGAGAATCAGTGGGGTCTTTGGCTTTGGAGTCAGGATAATGCTAACCTTATAGAATGAGTTTGGAAGTTTTCCTTCCATTTCAATTGTTTGGAATGGTTTGAGAAGACTAGGTATTTACTCTTTAAATGTTTGGTAGAATCACCCTGGGAAGCCATCTGGCCCTGGACTTTTGTTTGTTGGGAGATTTTTTTTTTTTTTTTTAAGATTTTATTTATTTGAGAGAGAGAGAGTGAGAGAGAGAGGGGAGAAGGTCAGAGGCAGAAGCAGACTCCCCGTGGAGCTGGGAGCCCGATGTGGGACTCGATCCCGGGACTCTGGGATCATGACCCGAGCTGAAGGCAGTCGCTTAACCAACTGAGCCACCCAGGTGCCCTGTTGGGAGATTTTTGATTACTGATTCAATTTCTTTACGCTTGTGGGTCTGTTCAAATTTTCTATTTCTTCCTGTTTCTGTTTTGGTAGTTTGTTTCTAGGAATTTATCCATTCCTTCCAGATTGCCCAATTTGTTGGCATACAATTTTTCATAATATTCTCTTATCACTGTTTGTATTTCTGTGGTGTTGGTTGTGATCTCTCCTCTCTCATTCATGACTTTGCTTATTTGGATGCTTTCTCTTTTCTTTTTAATAACTCTGGGTAGGGGTTTATAAATTTTATTAATTCTTGCAAAGAAACTTTTCCTAGTTTTATTGATCTGGTATGGTTTCTTTTCCAACAATATAAACATAATCTTGTCCCCTTCATGTTCGGCTCACAATGTGTTACTCCTTTGAAATTTTTCTAAGATACAAATCTCAGATCTATGAAGTTGAAAGACATGGTTTCAAAAATATTGACAAAGAAAACTGTTTACCTATGCTTTCAATTTCCTTCTAAAACCACTTTATATCCTCGAGTATCAAATCTATCAGAAAGACCATATTATATACCACCATGTAAAATTGTTTAGTCTTTAGGCAACTGATAAACTCATCAAATTCATCTTCTATCTAATCAGAACTGCATTCAAACCTAATTAAAGGTATTGGCCTGCCAAATTATTTTTTAATATGGAAATGAAGAGTAAATTAATCATCATATTCATACATTGGAAATCTATGAGGTTTCTTAAACACCAGGTTAGATATACCTAGGGAGACACTGGCTATGCCCATGACATAATAAAATGAAAGGAGGGAGAAAGTAGTATTAAATTCTGTGTAACACAATTTTGTTTTCTAGTTTTTTCTCATAAGTTAACCATATTTCTTCTTTAGCAAAAAAAAAAATTTTTTTTATAAGGCTATGGAAAGTAGAAGGAGATATTAAAATTTAGGTGCTGAATTTGACTCTCTGGCAAACCACATACTCTAAATTTATTAAAGAAACGAAAAAAAAAAACAGGTATCACACTTACCCTAGGTACTAACCTTGTCATTTTTCTGGCATGCCGCATAATCCATTAGATTGCTCTTCATTTCTAAAATCAATTTTTTAAAAATGAGTGATACCTGCCTTCTAACTTTTAGAAAGTTGTGGTAATGTTATGGAATACAAATCATTTCTTCAACATATAAAAAAGTGAAAACGTCTAGATGTGTAAATCTATAATGATCATAATTTGTAATGTTTGAATAGGTCAAAACTTGGAGGAAACTTGTGTCTAGGATCATATTCTGAAACAAAGGCCAAAGCCTCAGGAAATATAATTTAAAAACATAATCTCCTGAGAGGACAGAAAGAAACTACAATTACAAGTTTTCTAAAGTAACTGCTCTAAGAAAACGGAGAGAGAAGAAATCTCCCTTATTTTCCACAGGGAGAATTAAACCTCTTATCTTCAATTTGTATTTGCCTTCATACATCCCAGTAGGTCATAACAAATTCACAAAGGTTCTGTGGAATATTTAATAGGCTTTTTTTTAGGTTTATTTATTTTTTAGTAATTTCTACAATGTGGGGCATGAACTTGCAACCCCAAGATCAAGAGTCAAACACAGCAATACTCAATATCCATTGTAGTCTATACAAACTGCTAATGTGAGGTTATCAAAATCTTAACATTTGACTGCACTATACTCATTGATTTGATGTCATTTATTTGCAAAAGTATGTTTTCAGCAACCACTATGATAAAAAGTAAGCACCTATGAAAATCAATGTGGGGTTGGAAAAAAGGATGGCAGTGTCCAATCTGATTCAAAGATTTGAGAAGTTCTGTAGTGATCAAAAAGTGTACACATAATAATTGTGATTAATGATGAAAAAATGTTTTTCTTTCAATGTATGTGTTGTTTCCTTCAAGTAACTATTAAACCTTTAAGAAATAAATATATTTTTTCTAATTCTTGGACCTATGGAATTAACAAACATTGCTAGCCACTTCTTCGGATCTAGATGTGCCATAAGAAAATCACTGAGACACTTAAGTCCATTGTAAACTAGGAAAGTATGGGAACCCATGGACCAATACTTAATTTCTGAAAGACTACTGTGCAATATAGGAATGCAGTAAACTCACCTCAGGCTGTTCCTCATATTTTCATGACATTAATGATAGAAAGATATTTCCTTCCTCCCACCCACTGAAGGTTAAGGGCATATTCATTAAAATGAGAATGATTCTAAGACAGATTTTTCATCTAGGACAGATCTGAGATGGCACCAGATTTAGGTTTTGTTTCCATTCCTTATCCCCAGAATCCAGTGACATCTTGTCACAGGAATAATAGGAATTAATAGGAATTATTATTATTATTATTATTGGAATAAGCATATTATTCAGTTCCTTGAGCATGAGAATGAATTAATGGAAGCATCCATTCAACAGAGGGCCAGACTTTGTGGGCCTAGCAATTCACTGAAAACTGGGAAAATTCTGACAATACATCCATCATCAGTTTATAATTATTAATGTGTAAGTCCAGCAGGTGTGTGACTGGAGAAGAAGCTACGACATTGTCTTCAACTAGATAAGCATAGCCTATTGCATCTCTATTCTTTAAGGCTTCATGTGTGTAGATTGTGTATTTGCAGTGTAACTCATTATCTAGGCATTAAAGAGAAAAGAAGAAAAAGGCAAAAAGAAATTAACCTGTATGCCATTGTATGCGTCTGTGTTCTCTTATAAATACTGGATTCATGAACCATTGCCAATGAAGGTCATTCACTTGAACTGGAATGAAACACAATACCAATGTAATTTTCTTAATCTCCTGTATGACTTTCCTTCCATGCATTACATTTCCATCCCTCATTTCTTTTGTCTCATTTCATGTCTTCTATTATAGTGGCTTTAATATGCTTACTCCCCAATCTCTTATTGGCCCACATTCAAACCATTTACTGTAGGTAATTAGCTTTAGTGTGTCTGAGCCTCTGTTATCTCTGCCTGCTCTGGTTGCAGCAGTCTTTTATGAGTATTCTTATATCAGAATGTAAAAGAGTCAAAATAGGATCAATGTCTGTTGAGGACACTGTGGCTTACTTTTTCACAGTTTCTAACAACTAATTGCTCTGTTATACTCTTTTGAGTAAGAACACAAATCATTGACAGACGTACCGTTTAATTAAAAAAAATATAATAACAGGTTAAGTCAGACCAAATTTAAGAAGGGCTACTTTATTACAGGGTCTCTAAATCCAACATCGAATACCAAGCAACCACAAGGATATGCTATGTAAAAATGTGTTCAGAGAGACTCCAGGGAAAATTGAAATGAAATCAAGGAATTTGCATCCCCTTGACCACAACAGTGTCAACAATTTTTTTCAGCTTAACTAACTAAACCCTAGAAAATCTTCCTGACTCTAGGCCCCTGCTCTTACTTTCCTGAGAACAGTAGAATACTGGTCACTAAATTTTTTCTTGGCCCCTTTGAAGTGTAAATATTTTTAAAAGCCTGCCTCTTTTACAACCTAGGAATATCTTCCTCAAGACTTGGGAGCTATCCCTGTGAAATGTAATTATCAAGAAAGATAGGACGCCTATCCCCATCTCCCCCTACCTCCATTTTTGTGGAAGGATAGAAGTCTAACTTAAGTGAGTTCCTTGATCTGAGTTGTAAAACTTCCTCCTGGCATGAAGATACAATTTCACTTACATGTGGAATCTAAAAAAAAAAACAAATGAACAAACAACAAAAACCCAGAAAAATAACAGAGGCATAAATACAGAGAATAAACTGGTAGTTGCCAGAGGTTGGGGGGGGGGGGCATGGCAAAATCAGTGAAGGGGATTAAGGAGTACAAACTTCCAGTTATAAAATAAATAAATTACAGGGATGAAAAGTACAACATGGGGAATATAGTCAATACTGTCAATACTGTCATAACATTACATGGTGACTTATCCCAGTGAGCGTAACTTAGTAGATAGAATTGTCCAGTCAGTATGTTAAAATAAGAAACTAGTTAACATTGTTAAGTCGATATACTTCAATTTTAAAAAAGAGAGAAAGTTTACTTTTCCTTTGATGAAAGCCAGTTGGCAAACACAGATGGCCTATGATCTTTCTCTCACCTCATCTTTTGAAAACCATACCGTAGCCTTTTTTTCTGCAGAGCTGAGTTCAGACTGAGTTCTGGCGTCTCAATCTGCATAAAGTCTTCCTCTCCTGTTTAACTTTGCCCAGTGCAATTTTTGCTTTGCCACACTAACGCTTGATAAAATTATTTTTAAAAATATTCAAAACCATCGAATTTATCTCAGAGCTTTTTCCCAGGGCTCGCTTTGGTCAGTGAGCTGGTGTTGTAAAACTGGAAAAGAAGAATTCAGGAAAATAAGCATTTCCATTTCCTGTTTATATCAGCAAGTTATTCATTTCAGATTAATAAGTCATCATAGATTCATGAAAGAAATAACATTTGAAAAAAAAAATTAAGCCAGGAAATAAAATTTAATGTTTTCTCATTCTTGATTTTCCCTCAACTCATTTGTTTCTTGACGATATACACAAAGGAAGTGGAGAAATAAAAATGTTGTCTAGATCTAGACGTGGCATTATGCTTATTCTGCTGTCACATAATATGAGCCAATACATATTTACTGAAGAAATTTAAAATGGTTTGTTGTCTTTTCCTTGAAATTATAACCATTGTATGTAATATTTGTTGCTTGTTTATAGTCACTTATCAACATGGGGATTGCTTATGGGTTTGGGATAGGATAGCTGATAGGGTTAGAACACAAAGGCAGGGGAGGCTGGGAGTCAGCAGGGTACAGCCACTCTTCAAAATGGAGAAAACTAGAGTGGGTAGAAAGGACGTGGAGGAGGGATGGGGCAGCATGGTACGTGGTGAGTTCAGTCACTGACAAACTGAATTTTGACACCTGTGATTTAGTCCCAGAAAAATGTCCACTCTAAACCTGAATATGGAAAGGCAGATCTCCTTTCTCATGAGAGGAGAGAAAGAATTTTATACAGAAGGGAGAACCTTGAACTCTTAAATGTGCAAGGGATGAAAGAGAACCAAGATGAATATATTCTATAGAACAGAGGGAAAATGATAGAGCGAGGTCCTGAGAAAGAAGATCTGGGGGATTCGGAATAGACAAAGAAACCAGGTTTGTAGTTTACCCTGAAAAATGGAAATGTCTTTTCCACAGAGTTGAAATGAAAGACAGATATATGTTAATTTGTAAGCAGGATGTAAAGAGATGTGAATGGAGCCCGAGAATAGTCCTATTTAATAGTCTCTCTCTTCTCTGTAAAGAAAAAAGCAGTATTACCTGTGGAAAATGAGGTTAGATGCATAATCAGGGCTTCTAAATGTCTGTTCCATTATAGAGATAGCTCTAACTAAACCAGTTTGAGCACAGAGCTGCTCAAGTCATTTGTGATCAGGCATTGCTTTGTAACACCATGTCAATTCATCACTTTCTAAACCACTAACACAGCTGTCACCCTCCTGCATTAAAATCCCAGATAGAGTTGTTGAGTCACTTCCATTGTGTGTTCTGGAAACAATTTGAACCCTCCATATTATATTTCTTTGTAGATTTACTGACTGTAAGCACTGATTTGAGAAGGGGACAGGAGGGGAGAGACTGCATTTCTGCACTAATTATCGTGCTACACTTGACACTAACTCCTCTACAGAAAAAAAAAAAAAAAAAAGCCTGGGGATAAAGCTGAACTGTATTTTTATATAATTGTTTAAATACAGCTCTATTTACAAAAGCCCATGAGCCCCTGAAGAATACAGATGTAGTGCCTCTCTGTCTCTACCTCTTTCTCTCCTCTTTGTTCCCCAATTTTTGGATCTCAAAACAGCCTGACATTAAGTAAAGGATGAATAAATGTTTCTGGAGGCTGAATATTTTGACTTTTTGTTTAAATCTTAAATTGCTTTATTTGTTAACATTTCATATACTTATGCTTTACTTTGCCAATTGGATGCTAAGTTTTTGAGGAGAGTTACTCTAGTCACAACACTGCATATTAAAGCCCCAACTGGTTTAAAAAGGGAGGGAGACAAACCATAAGAGACTCTTAATCTCAGGAAACAAACTGA
>CM052809.1:70539770-70568471 GCA_028533885.1 Nasua narica
TGTGTGTGTGTGTGTGTGTGTGTGTGTGTGTATATATATATATACATACACACACACACCACATAGTCGAAGTCCCTTTTAATAGAAGTATATAATAAGTATAAGAACATATTACCTACGTTTTCAGGTTCATTTTTTAAAATTCTATTTTGAGAAGGTCTTATAGAGACTGATGGGAGGAAAACCCAGTATAACAGTGAACAATGTTAATAATTTTAATATATAAAAAATTCATGCTTAATAATAGACAAACCTGATCAAAATTTTAAGATTTATTTAATTTTTTGGCATTTCTTTTCTAAGTTTTTAAAGGATCAATTCTTTTTATGGAAGGTAATTTAAATGGCTGTTTGCTATTTAAAAATAAAATATAGATTAATATCAAAAATTCGCTCTTGGTCAGTATCTAGAGAGAAAACCCATGAAATCAGAAATATGTATCATTCTATTTCTAAATGAGAAAAGAAGCCAAAGTAGCAAAAAAAAGCTGAATCCACCAAATGATTCTCATTAGTTATCAGTTTTCCTTCTAACAGGAAATCTTTCCAGTGATATGCAATGAGAAAATAATTCTGGAAAAATTACAAAAAGGATATGAACAACGATAATGAAAAAAATGCAAATGAAATTTTTACCGAAGAGCCAGAAATCCTGCTCCAACAAAAAAAATAGGCTCCTAAAGCAACACTTTTACTGTGATAGTAAAAACATTACTGCCACCTACTGGTAAAAATATAAATTGTAACCCTGGAAAGAATAGGAAAGGATATAATTGAAACTTTTTTTTCTAGAGAAGAGCACATTTTTGTCTAGTGCCTCAAATTTGCTAACTTATTATGTATAACTTCAGAAAATAAATTTTTTAGAATTTAAAGAGATATTGGATAATCCTCATAAATAAAAGTTGTGCTTTGGGTTTGGAAAAATGTATCTATGTAGGTAACTTCAGCAAATTCCAGTGGAAAAAAGAATAAGCATGAATTTTGGAGCCACAGACACCCAGATTCAGGTTCTACTTCTGACACTTACTAGCCTTTTGGCTTTGAAAATTTATCTAAGGGCTTTCGTTGTCTCACATAAGAAACAATTGATAGGATTGTAATGAGTATAAACATGTAATTTATCTAGCATATTTCCCCATACCCAACAGATTAGCAATAAGCAATATTTTCACTAGAATCACTTGGTCTTTTCTTTTTTTTTAATTTTGAAGTGTTTTTCAAGCAGTATTACTCAACTGGTTTTGCTGCTTATAATTTTCAGACTTTCAAATTACCTGCCAAAGACATATGATAATATAACTACACCATTTACTCATATAAACAGGAAAGCCAGTAATAGATTGACTTAATGCAACCAGTGCAAAAGCAGCATGTATATAAGAGAAAGAAAAGAGAGAGAAGGGGAAAAAAGGGCATACACATTTGATACAGTGATTTACTTTTTTTTTCCCTTGGGCAAGCTTCTGCCTTGCTGACAATTAGCAGAGAGACAAGTTAGAGAATTCTGTCACTGAGAAGCCAGGTGCGTCAGCTTTTCCACATTCTTTGGAAGATCTCAAGAACATAGCTGAGGAGCATGTACCAGCATGTCTTTGTTTGATGTCTGTATCTTTAGAATCTCCATGAAGCTACGTCAATTCTGTTCTATTTTCCTTATCAGAATTTCTCACATTACCGTATGCCATGCATTCAACCCAACTACTCTTCTATCTCCATGAAATAATCCTGTAGTGGGTATTATGTCCACATCATTACCAAAGTAACTCACTAATGCATGAAAAGAGGGAATCTAGTGGTGTTCTCTGATGTTTTTTTTTTCTGAAATCCAGAGCCTTGAGAAAAATTTAAAAACCATTTCTCTCCATCGCTTTCTGCACCCTCTTCTCTCCCAACTCACTTTGTCCCATCCCAGAGACATGCTTCTAGAAGAAGCCCCAATAGTATCTCAACCCTCAAAATTACCCCATTACTCCTTGTCTCACTTTTACTTTCAAGTCAAAATTTCCCTCTCTTAGAGATCAAAATTGGAAATCAGGAAAGATAATTAAATCACTGACAACAAAATGTGACTCATGCCCTTCACCCCACCTTCTTCAATGTATTAAGTTTTTCACAAAGCAGATTACTGGTTCTGGATGGGGCTTGAACACTGTTCATTTTTAAAGTTCCACAGGCAACTTCCATTTTATTCATTGCCGACCACTCAATCCAAACTCTAGTTAATGGATTTCAAAAAATTAAGGAATATTTTCAAGCGTTAAAGGGAAAGAAATACAATAAAATCATGTTTATTTCCTCTGAATAAGTAAAAAGATACAAAAGATACAAAAAAAAAGTAAAGTAACTCAAAAGAGGGGGAATTTGTAAAAAAAAAAAAAAATTACCTGTTAAGTGTCTTATTCTTATCCCATTGCAACCTTCAAATATATTCTGTAGGAACTACTAACTCTATCACTTTGACAACATTCTTGGATACATTCCATAGCTCTGTGGCCATTTTCAGGTATTACAAAGGTCTCATTTCTCTCATGCTCCCATATAAGAACTGACTTGTGGAAAAGGATCCTACTAAAGGGAGAGAGGAAGTATCCCTAAGCCCTTTCCATCATCCGTATTCTTCTGCACCAGCACAGGCACAAGGAGTGAAGGAGAAAATGAAGTGAGGAAAAAACCCTGTACTACCAAAACCTACGTAATATTGTTCTTGACTGATAATGACTGACTTCCATGCCATCCATTATGGCAGGACTCCAAAAGCTGGCTTAATTATGGGGTGCAATTGTAGTTTCATTTTGACTTCTGAACTGATCAATTCTCAGAGAGGTTGATGCTTCCTACCCACCTTAGTTCCTGACACTGTCTAGTAGGACCTCATAGCAGGCAGCTGTTA
Organism: Nasua narica; assembly: GCA_028533885.1. NCBI lineage: Eukaryota > Metazoa > Chordata > Mammalia > Carnivora > Procyonidae > Nasua > Nasua narica. The sequence continues at coordinate 70,542,663 of CM052809.1, forward strand.
TGGACAGAGTCCCTTCCACACTACTCTAGAATGTCACGTTTCACGGAATGGGAAATTATCATCTTCAGATGTTATAAATGAAGCTATTCCTCTGAGGCTTCCTCTCTGGGAATTTGGTCCGTAGGCTTAAGCCAAGAATAGTAATTCTGTGTTCCTTTCTTCCCTCACCATATTGGGGTACATGCACCATTCTGATGGGAATGAACTAAGAAAACATGCAATTAGGAAGGAGACACCAGCATACTTTCTTAGAAATATCCCCAACACTAGCAAGATCCTCTTATGGCATTCTCAATAGACTTGGAAAGACACAGCAATAGTTTTAAAACACTTTTTCTTCCAATAATGGATTGGAAGAACAATTATTGTTAAAATGCGATGGTACCTAGAGCAATCTACACATTCAATGCAATCCCTATCAAAATACCATCAACTTTTATTCACAGAGCTGGAACAAATAATCCTAAATTTTTATGGTACCAGAAAAGACACTGAACAACCAAAGGAATGTTGAAAAAGAAAACCAAAGCTGGTGGCATCACAATTTCGGATTTCAAGCTCTATTACAAAGCTGTAATAATCAAGACAGTATGGTACTGGCACAAAAACAGACACATAGACAATGGAACAGAATAGAGAGCCCAGAAATGGACCCTCAACTCTATGATCAACTAATCTTTGACAAAGCAGGAAAGAATATCCAATGGAAAAAAGACAGTCTCTTCAGCAAATGGTGTGGGAAAAATTGGGACAGCCACATGCAGAAGAATGAAACTGGACCATTTCCTTACACCATACACAAAAATAGACTCAAAAGGGATGAAAGGCCTAAATGTGAGACAGGAATCCATCAAAATCCTAAAGGAGAACAAAGGCAACAACCTCTGTGACCTCAGCTGCAGCAACTTCTCGTTAGACACATCTCCAAAGGCAAGGGAAACAAGAGCAAAAATGAACTACTGGGACTTCAAGACAAAAACCTTTTGCACAGCAAAGGAAACAGATAAAACCAAAAGACAGCCAACAGAATGGGAGAAGATATTCGCAAATGACATATCAAATAAAGGGCTAGGTCTCCAAAATCTATAAAGAACTTACCAAATTCAATACGCAAAGAACAAATAATCCAATCAAGAAATAGGCAGAAGACACGAACAGACATTTCTTCAAAGAAGACATATAAATGGCCAACAGACACATGAAAATTGTTCAACATCATTCAGCATCAGGAAAATACAAATCAAAACCACAGTGAGATACCAGCTCACACCAGTCAGAATGTCTAGAGTTAACAAGTCAGGAAATGAGAGATCTTGGCGAGGATGGGGAGAAAGGGGAACCTTCCACACTATCGGTGGGAATGCAAGCTCATTCAGCCACTCTGGAAAACAGTATGGAAGTTTCTCAAAAAGTTGAAAACAGAGTGACCATATGACCCAGCCATTACACTACTATTTTTACCCAAGATATTTACCCAAAGGATATAAATGTAGTGATCCGAAGGGGCACATGCACCCCAATGTTTATAGTAGCAATGCCCACAATAACCAAGCTACGGAAAGAGCCGAGATGTCCACTGACAGATGAATGGATAAAGTAGATGTATGTGTGTACACACACACACACACACACACACACACACGGAATATTACACAGCCATCAAAAATGAAATCTTGCCATTTGCAACAACATGGATGGAACTAGATGTTATTATGCTAAGCAAAACAAGTCAGTCAGAGAAAGGTAATTATCATATGATTCCATAGATATGTGGAATTTAAGAAACAAGGTAGAGGTTTGGGGGATGGACACTGGAAAGGGTATGTGTTGTAGTGAGTGTTGTGTGTTGTGTAAGACTGATGAATATACCCCTGGAACAAATAATACATTATATGTTAATAAATAAACAAACAAACAAACAAACAAACAAATAAATAAAAATACTGTTTCCAATATCAGTTCTTTCTGCAAATCAACTATACCGGGGCCTAAGTTATAGATAGTAAAATGCACCATTCTAATACGTACAATTCAACAATTACAAAAAGATATACTGACATCACAGAAAGTACGTACGTCTGCCATGTCCTCTTGCAAATGTGGTATCAAGTATTTCTTTAATGGTAATTTGCTAGTTTAGATAATTTTTCTATGGATATTTGGTATGTCAACATTTGGGAAACTGGGTAAAGCTTACAGGAGAATTGTGCGTACTATTTTTACAACTTTTTAAAGGTCTAAAATTGTTACAAAATAGAGTTTAAAAAGGAAAGTCAAACTAAATCTAAGAAGAAAAAATTAAAATGCCAGTTGAGGATGATTTTTATAAGCTGTTAATTTTAGTAAAAAAACACTACAATGTTTTGATCCAATTTACCCTTACAGTTTTTAAAAATAGATTGTCTTTTATTTATTTTTGATCACTCATATATAATGTGTAAGTTAATGTTTACTGCATTGTTTACAAAAAATGCTCAAGAAGCCTGGAATGTTTTGTAGTGGGGGAAAAAGACATTACCTCTAAAATTAACGTCCAACCTGATTTCTTTAAAAATATTGTACGGAGTGTTTTGCTAACTCAAGATGACTTAAATATAAACTTTCCAAAACACATTACTTTTCAGTATCAGACCATCTGCAACTGTATCCTACTCATAAATCCTACATACCCCTCTGTCATACATGAAAATTACTATATGGAACAATTTTAATATATATTTCATAATGAATGTAGTTTATATTGAATTAAATACATTTGCTGAGACATTAACAGAGTTCAAAAGCACACTGATTTTCTCTTTCCCAACCATCAAATGTGTGTGCATTCATAAACAGATACAAACCCCATTTCAAAATCTGTGCCATTTAATAAGGTTAAACACTTAACAATCTGGTACAAATATTCTCGTTTTTAAAAAGATGCGTATATGCATTTTACATAATTGTTTAAATTAAAGACAATACTAAAAGAAAACAGAGATAAAATTTTATGTATATTTTTCTCCAATTTAAATAGCTAAATCAATCATATATAGTTCTTTCATATATAAGAGTTTTAGATTTTTATGTCCTACAGTTAAGGAAATCTATATGTTAAAAATAAACTTTAAGACATATCCAATTATGTACAAAAATCATCACTGGTCGATTCATAGATTCAAGCTTAATATAAAATTAATCATATAAATTGTGAAAAAATATACTATGAAAAATTTTATTCTTAAAGTAGCATACCAACACATATAACCTAGTTGATCCAAAAGTATAAATAATGTAGTGTCTACACTGCCCTGTCGTGAAAGGAGGTATTCTTTGTATATATATGTGTAAGAGTCTGACTTCTTTCAAGGTTCAAAATTATTTTCATTTTACCCATTTTCATTAAAAATTTGTAAAAATGTATCATCTTATAAAATTGAGTACACTGAATAAAGCAAAAACCTTCATAACCAAAAACCATTATGAATGCCCATTATTAAGAGACTGGCTCAAACTATTTGTATAGACAGGGTGCTTCTTTTTCTTCTCTCTAAATTAAGTATGAACTTCAACACTTTTCTTAATCAGTAAAATTATGGAGCAGGTAGTATTATTTGTTGTTGTTCACTGATCTATTTCCTCTACATTCTGAGTAGACAAAGTTGGCTTAAATCTGAGCTAAAGACATGGAATGTTATGTTACCAGGTATGTGAATATTTTATCTTTCAAACAAATGGATCAATTAAACAGTCAAGCAATCCTAATACATGGTTACTATGAGTAAAGTACTATTTTAGGTACCATAAATAATACACTAGGTAACAAGTGTTTGAAAATGAGAAAAATTAAATTACTGTGTTATGCAAACACTGATCAACAGTTCATTATGAAATCTTTTCAAAGAAAACCAATGAAATGCACCTAAGTCATTAAAAAAAAATCTTTTCATATATAATTGGCACTTTTCTTTACTGAATATGGTACTTTCTCCTGGAGGACATATAATTGATTCATACTGTCTTGGAATCATTAAAGAAAAATGGTAAAAATAGGCAAGATTAGCAAATTACCTCCAGGAATTCTTGAGTTAAAGTGAAAATATGTATATATAATGCTATTTCTAAATTCACTATATACTGGGACACAAAACAATCAACCTATATTTTAATAGTTCAGTAACTTTTTGTGGTAAAGGACAGACTAGTGTATATAAACTTAAAAACAAAATAGCTAGTTTTAAATTCATGAGTTTTCGGTATTGGTTCTTAAAAATCACCACATATATTTGATTAGTTTACATTTTTATACCACAAATTTTCTAAATAAGCCCAAACTACTGGCAGTGATAATTAAAATAAACAAGTTGCAAGAAGAATAGAAATGTCACATTGTTTTTAAAATGTAAACTTTTAGTTAATAATTGGCTCCCCCCCCCAATTTCATTTATTAGCTTGTTATTTCACACCTGGACAATGGGAAGTGTGTGTGTGTGTGTGTGTGTGTGTGTGTGTGTGTGTGTGTATTCTGAGGCATTTGGTGGGCTCTGAAGGCACAGGTCGGTTTCTTACATTAAAACAAAAATAAACAAGTCCATAAATGTACAGAAAACATATTTAATTATAAATACCAACTTTTAAAATGTGATTGTCCATATCAGGTAGATAACGCTGCAACGGCAATGTGCACTCTTACAAATGATGGCCAATTTTCCAGCTGTAAACTAGTCTCCTTTTTCTATTTCACCCTTCATGTCCTATATTGCTGAGGTCACATTCTACTGAAACAGTACTTACAACTTGATTCTGATTTTCAAATGATACATCTGTGCCTAATGGTGGTGGCCTATACAAGAAGACTGCAAATCCGTTGAAGAAAACAGTGATAGTTTTACAAGTAACACCTAAATATAAAAACAAAAATTAATCATGCATTTAGGATTTTACATATTACAAAATGAATTCTCACTGAGAAATTCTTCACAAATAGAAACCTACTTTAAAGAGGAGTATGCATGCATTATAGTTCTATGTTTTAAATTTTTAAAGTTTTAGAGAGAAAGATGATATTCTTCAGCAAAATATTTCTATACAACTTAATGACCTAGACTTTAGTTTTCTTCCTAAACATTAAAACTGTACAATAACTTTTCTTGGTTATGATTGTATGTTCTTATAAAGTATTACATACAATTAAATCAATGTTCTACTTCTAGCTTTACTAACACAACATCATATGTATAAAAAGTTGCAAAAAATGAAGTCAACAACAAAATAAAATAGCTTACAAAATCCTAGAACCTAAATAATAAAATTTTCATGTCCATGATGGAAAAGAATTCTAAAAATAAAATGGCTTTGGGGTTCTTTGGAGAAACCTTCCACAAAATATACCACATTGACTGCTCAAACCAAATTTAAGTATCAACTAAAAATGTGAAACAATGAGATTCACTTCATAAGCTTTGTTTTCAAAGGACTCTGATTTTGAGCTTTGTTACATGAAGAGAAACTATTTCTGGCCAGAATGTAAGCATTTAAGTGACAGTTGAATAAACTAAATGGCCTCACAGTATAGTTCTGACAATATTTAATTTGTGTTAACCATTAGTATTTTACTCAAAATGTGTATTTGAAAAACAAATTCTCATTGAACTAAGCATTTATAGATTTACAGGAAGACTAATTACACTGCTATTACCACGATAATGTTTTTAGGAAATTTAAAGGTATATATGGTTTAAGGAAAAAAATTCTCACATTTACAACAGAATAGGAAAAGGAACAATTCATTATTTGTATCTTTTGGTCAAAAAGGTCATGTATAACCAATTAAAAATAATTTTTTAAACATAAAAACACAGTGAATAAAAATGGTTTGACGAGTAAAAGTGGCAGAAAGATTAATTTTGCCTATTCTAGTCAATATTACCCTTTTATTATTTTTTGGATTTATGTATTTATCTCTTCAGTGGATATTTTATTATTCTGTCATTACAAATTAAGACATCATTCTCTGGGTTTAAACACATTAAGATTAATAAGTTCTCTTGATACATGTGCCAAAATACACACAAAGAAAATCATATATTATGTAATAATACATTTATGTGTGTATATTTATCTAGGACTTCTCTATTTTTCGCTGAATTATAATTGATGTACAATTTATATTAGTTTCAGACGCACAAGAGTAATCTGATATTTTTAACGTTATGAAATGATCACAATAAGTCTAGTTACTGTCTCCATACAAAGTTACTACAATATATTTTTTTTAATTTACTTTTTTTTTGAGAGAGAGAGAGAGAGAGCGGGGGCGAGGGGCTGAGGGAGAGAGAGAGAAAGAATCTTAAGAAGGCTTCAGGATCAGCGCAGAGCCCAACAAGGGGCTCTATCTTATGACCATGAGATCATGACTTGAGCCAAAATCAAGAGTCAGCCGCTTAACCCACCAAACCACCCAGGCGCCCTTACACTACTTCTGACTATATATCGTATGCTGTACATTACATCCCTGAAACCCATTTAAAACTGGAATTGTACCTTTTGCTCTCCTTCACCTATTTTGCCTATCTGCTCACTCACTCCCCTTCAACCATCAGTTTGTTCTCTGTATCCATCAGTCTGTTTTGTTTTGTTTCATTTTTTTTGGCTTTTTTAGATTCCATTTATAAGTGAAGTCATATATTATTTGTCCTTCTCTACTTGACTTATGTCATTTGACATAATATCATCTAGGTTCATTGATGCTACCACAAATAGATTTCATTCTTTTTATTGCTGGGTAATATTCCACTATATATATAAACCACATTTTCTTTATCCATTCACCTAATCGATGCTTAGGTTACTTTCATAACTTATTATAAATAATGCTGCAATAAACATAGGGGTACATAAATCTTTTTGGATTAGTGTTTTTGTTTTCTTCAGGTAAATACCCAGAAATACCCAGAGGAAGAATTACTAGATCATACGGTAGTTCTGTTTTTAATTTTTTGAGGAAACCCCATACTGTTTTTCATAGTGGCTACACCAGTTTGTATTCCAACCAATAGTGTATGAGAGTTCCCTTTTCTCTAAATCTTCACCAATACCCGTTATTTCTTCTTTTTGATAATAGCCATTCTGACAGGTATGAGGTGGTATCTCATTGTGGTTTTGATTTGCATTTCCCTGATGATGAGTGATGGTAAGCATCTTCTCATGTGTCTGTTGGCCATCTGGATGGTCTTCTTTGGAAAAATGTCTATGCGATCTTCTGCCTAGCTTTTAATCACTTAGGTTGTTCACTTTTGTTGTTGTTGTTGTTGTTGAGTTGTATAAGTTCTTTACAGTTTGGATATTGACCCTTTATTGGCCATCTCATGTCCAAGTATCTTCTCCCATTTAGAAATGGGAGAAAAATGTGAGAAATGAGAGAAAAGTTTGCCTTTTCATTTGTTGATGGTTTCCTTCATTGTACAAAAAAGCTTTTTAGTTTGTTGTAGTTGCTCTATTTTTGCTTTTGTTTCCCTGGCCTGAAGAGACAGATCCAAAGAAATATTATTAAGGCTGCTGTCAAAGAGCTTACTTTCTCTGTTTTCTTCTAGGAGTTTTATGGTTTCTGGTCTTCCATTTAAGTCTTTAACACATTTTTAGTTCATTGCTGTATATGCTGTAAGAAAGTGGTCCAATTTCATTCTTCTGGATGTAGCTGTCCAGTTATTCCCAGCACGATTTATTGAAGAGACTGTCTTTTCTCCATTGAATGTTCTTGCCTCCTTTATTTGTAGATTAATTGAGCATATAAATGTGGGTTTACCCCTGGGCTCTCTTTGGTGCAACTGTAAAAGGATTGTCTTAATTTTCCTTTCTCATAGTTTGCTGTTAGTATAGAGAAATGCAAAAGATTTCCGTATATTTTTTTTCTCCTGAAACTTTTGAATTTATTAGTTCCAATAGTTTTTTGGTGGACTTCCAATACTATGTTGAATAAAAGTGGTGAGTGAATATCCGTGTCATGTTCCTGATCTTAGAAGAAAAGCTTTTAGATTTTTATTGTTGAGTATTATGTTAGCTGTGAGTTTGTCATATATGGCCTTTATTATGTTGAGGTATATTCCCTTTATACCTACTTTGGCTAGTTTTTATGATAAATGGATGTTGAATGTTTTTCCTATTTTTGAGATGATCATATATTTTTTTATCCTTCACTTTGTTAAAGTCATGTGTCATGCTGATTTGTGAGTACTGAATAAACATTGCATCCCTGGAATGAATCCCACTTAGTTAGCATGTATGATCTTTTTTTTTTTTTTTTGAAGATTTTATTTATTTATTTGAGAGACAGAGAAAGTGAGAGAGAACATGAGAGGAGAGAAGGTTAGAGGAAGAAGCAGACTCCCCATGGAGCTGGGAGCCCAATGTGGGAATCGATCCCGGAACTCAAGGATCATGACCTGAGCCGAAGGCAGTTGCTCAACCAACTGAGCCACCCAGGCGCCTGCATGTATGATCCTTTTAATATATTACTGAATTAAGTTTGATATTTTGTTGAGGACTTTTTGGATGTATGTTCATTAGGAATATTGGCTTCTAATTTTCTTTTTTGTAGTATCTTTGTCTGGTTTTAATATAAAGGTAATGCTGGGCTCATAAAATGAGTTTGGAAGTGTTCCTTCCTCTTCAATTTTTTGGAATAACTTGAGAAGGATAAGTACTCTTTAAATATTTGGTAAAATTCACCTATGAAGTCATGTGGACCTGGACCTAGACCTTTGTTGGGAGTTTTTTTTTATTACTGATTTAATCTCATTACTAGCAACTGGTCTATTTTCTATTCAGATTTTCTATTTAAGATTGAGTCTTGAAGATTTTATGTTTCTAGGAATATATCCATCACTTCTAGTTTGTCTAATTTGATGGTGTATAACTGTTCATAACATTCTCTTAGGATCCTTTGTATTTCTGTGGTGTCCATTGTAATTTCTCTTCTATCATTTCTGATCTTATTTGTGGGTCTCTCATTTTCCTTGATGAGTCTAGTTAAAAGTCTGTTGATTTTGTTGATCTTTTCAAGGAATTAGCTGTTTCACTGATCATTTATATTGCTTTTTTAGTCTCTATTCCCCTTATTTTTGTCCAGATCTTTATTATTAACTTCTTCTAAGAACTTTGGGCTTTGTTTACTCTTCTTTTTCTAGTTCCCTTAAATATAAAGTTAGATTGTTAGAGATTTTCATTGTTTCTTAAGGTAGGCCCGTATCTGTATAACTATGAACTTCCCTTTTACAACTGTTTTTGCAGCATTCAAAAAATTTTGGAACATTGTGTTTCCATTTTTACTTATCCCAAGGTATTTTTTAAATTTGTCATTTGGATTTCTTCTTTGATCCATTGGTTGCTCAGTAGGATGTTTTTACATCTTCACATATTTTTTAATTTTCTACTTTTTTTCTTATAACTGATTTCTAGTTTCTTATTTTTTGTCTGAAAAGATTCCTGATATATCAGTCTTCTCATATTTATTAAGACTTGTTTTGTGACCTTGCATGTGATCTATTCTGGAGCATGTCCCATGTGCACTTGAAAAAAATGTGTATTGTGCTGTTTTGGGATGGAACATTCTTTATATATCTATTAGGTCCATCTGATCTATTTAAGGCCATAGTTACCTTATTTATTTTCTATCTGGATGATCTATCCATCGATCTAAGTGAGGTATTAAAGTCCCCTATTATTATTGTATTACTGTCTATTTCTCCCTTTACTACTATTAATATTTCTTTTATAAATTTAGGTGCTATGTTGGCATTTTCAAATGCTGTTGCGTTGATTCCTTTACCATTATGTAATGTCCTCTCTGTCTTTCATTACAGTCTTCGTTTTAAAGTCTATTTTGTCTGAGATAAGTATCACTATTTCAACTTTCTTTTGAATTTCATTTTCACGGAATGTCTATTTCTATCCCTTCATTTTCAGTCTGTGAGCATCTTCAGACTTTGAGTCTCTTACAGGTAGCAGATATATGGGTCTTATTTTATCTAGACACTCTATGTCTTTTGATTATAGAATTCATTTACATTTACAGAAATTATTGATAGGTATGTACTTATTGCCATTTCGTTAACTGTTTTCTGGCTGTTTTTGTAATTCCTCTCTGATCCTTTTTTATTCTCTTTCTCTCTACCCCTGTGGTTTATTTCCTTTAGTGTTATATTTAGATTCCTTTTTCTTTTCCTTTCTGTATTTACCATAATTTTTTTATGTGTGTGATTACCATGAAGGTCACATATAACATGTATAAAACAGTCTCTCTTAAGCTGATGGTAACTTAATTTTGAACGCATTCAAAACTTGATACTTTCACTCATACCCTCCATGTTTTAGGGGTTTTTTTAAGATTTATTGATTTGACAGAAAGAGAGAGATTGCAAGTAGGCAGAGAGGTAGGCAGAGAGAGAGGGGGAAGTAGGCTCCCCGCTGAGCTGAGAGCCCAATGTGGGGCTCAATTCCCAGGACTCTGGAATCATGACCTGAGCTGAAGGCAGAGGCTTTAACTCACTGATCCACCCAGGCGCCCCGATGTTTAGATTTCTGATGAGATGTATTTCATATTTTTTTGTTTTATATTCCCCTAATTATTGTATTTTAAATTACTACATTACTTCTCTTTTACCTTTAACACTTGCTTTATAAGAGGCATATCTACTACCTTTATTATTTATTTACCTTTACTGCTGAGATTTTTATTTTCATGTTTTATCAATTAGTGTCTTTCCTTTTTAGCTTAGAGAAGTCCCTTTAGCCTTTCTCCTAAGACCAGTTTAGTGGTGATGAACTTCCTTAGATTTTGCTTACTTGGACAACTCTTCATCTCTCATTCAACTCTGAATGATAACCTTGCTGGGGAAAGGATTCTTGGTCAGCGGTGTTTTTCCTTTCAGTGTTTTAAATATTATTCCATATCTTTCTGGCCTATGCAATTGCTGCTGAAAAATCTGCTAATAGCCTTACTGAGTTTCCCTTATACATAAATTTTTTTTCTCTTGCTTCTTTTAAGATTCTCTATCTTTACCTTTATCATTTTAATTATAATTGGTTTTGGTGTATTTATTTCAGGTTCATCAGGTTCACCTGATGGGATTTCTGGACCTGCTCTAGTTTCCTTCTCTAGATTAGGGAAAGTTTTTGGCCATTATTTCTTCAACTGATTTTTCTAGCCCTTTTCTCCCTCTTCTCCTTCTGAGGCTCCTAGAATGCAAATGTTTTTCCACTTGATGGTATTCCAGAGGTCCCTCAAGGTATCTCATCTTTTAATTCTATTTTCGTTTTGCTGCTCGAGTGTTTTCCATTGCTATCTTCCAGCTTGCTGATTGATGCCTCTAATTCATCCATTCTGCTGTTGAACCTCCTAGGGTATTTTTTATTTCAGTTATAACTTAGGTTTGGTACTTTTTGTTTACATTTCCTACCTTTCTGTTGAAGTTCTTGCTGTGTTCATCCATTTTTTCGCCAAAATTGGTGACCAACTTTGCAACCACTGCCTTGAACTCTTTATCAGGTAGACTGCTTATCTCCATTTCCTTTTTTCTTTTTTTCTGAGATTTACTATGTTCTTTGGTTTGGAATCTGTCTTCTCATCTTGCCTGTCTCTCTGCGTTTATCTATATGCATTAGATATAATGGTTACCTCTTTTAGTCTTGAGTTAGTGGGCTTGTGTAGGAGAGTTTCGTGTGGTTCCAAAACACAGCCTTCCCTGGTTACAGACCCAAACCCTCTATGGACATCCCTCATGTGGGCTGCATGTCTTAGCTGTCTATAATAGGGATGCACCTGCTGTATGGGATAAATGAGGCTCAGAGTACTCAGCCAGCCCAGTTTTAGGTTGGTGCGTATGTGGGTAAGGCAGGAGTTGGGATGTTCACCTAATTCAGTTGCAGCTTGTCTGTTACATTGGGAGGGTGGAGCTCAGGGAACCTGCCCACCGGTTTGCAGCTTAGCTGCTGAATGGGAAGAATGGGACTCAGGAAGCTTGTCCATTCTAGTTGTGGCCAGATCTCTGCACAGGGTGGGTGTGGTGCAGAGTACTTGTCCACCCTGGTTACAGTGCAAGGTGGACAGAGCATGCCCTTTGGTGCTAGCAGGCTAGAGAAAGGGCAAGGAAAACGCCACTCCCTGATTCTGTCACCAGCAAGTTAGGATAAGACTACAAAAGTGGTGCCCACCAGAGCTTCTGTCCCAGAGCTTCTGCAGGTTCCTGCCTCTCTAACAGCCACTTTCAAATTACTAAGTGGGTCTTCTGTGCTATTGGTCTGGGTGCTCTTCATTCTATTGCTTTTGTGCTGGATTTGCACATGAGCCCTTTAAGAGGGGGATCACTGTTCCCTATAGTTCCCGTGTTTCTCTTGGTTTTAATCCCTATTGGTTTTCAAAACCAGATGCTTGGAGATCTTGTCTTTCCAGTACCAGTCCTCTGGGTCAGCATGCCTATTCTGTGACTCGATCCCTTTACTCATTAAGGATGTGCTCTCTTTATTTTTGGGATCCTTCTCAATTGTGGAATTAACATGTCTGGTGTAAGATCACAGGCATGGCCATGTCTCTGCCTTTCCTACCCTACTCAATGTGTCTCTTTTGTCCTTTGTTACATGGTGTTGTTTCCAGGGCTAAGATCCTATATGTAGCTATAAATTTGTTGTGTCCATGGGAGGAGATGAGTTCAGGTTCCTCCTGTGACCAACTTGAAACCTCTACCTCTATTTTTATTTTAAATATAAAATTTTTAGGTTGATTTTAAGTTTTTAAGTAATAATTCATAGAACAGATACATTGGTCTACTACCTCAGTCTTCATTGTCACTTATTGCTTAACCAAGACTATCCAAGACAGACTATCAAAAGTAAAAAGGGTTAAACATCATAGCTAACCTTTTAAACTATAAAACATTACTTACAACATGCTTTAGAGCCAAAGGATACTTCCCTACCTCAGCTCTAAATGCTTTCCAAAGCCCAGGCACCTAGATGACAATCATTCCAGAGTTTCTCAGAATTGTCTTTTAGCTTTTTGTTAGACATTCAAAAAAATTTTTGAGAGATGTTGTTTAAAAGAAGTGTATGTGATTTTACAAAAGTTAAAATGTTATTCTTTTCTATTTTAGACTGAGTCTTACAACTCATTAAAGCCTTTCATAACTTGCTGTGATAACTAATGTCTGCTTCAGAATTTCAGGATAGCCCAACAGCATGGACTGAACATTACAAAACTTGAGTAAGTAACAGTGAGACCTTCTTCTCTTGACATAAATCAACTTAATCTAAAGTTATCAAGAAGTCACCACTTACTTATGGCTACTAGCATCTGGGCCATCTTGATGTTATTATAAATCCAGCAAGCTCCTCTAGCTCCACATTCATTAATATCCCACAGAATACATGTGCTGTCTATTGTTAAACCAAAAATAACTGGTCCAGGTATTGTGCCTAGAAGAATTATATGTAACATACACAATCAGTAAATATTACAGTCTCTAGTTAATAGGTTTTTATTATAAATGGTTATAAATATATTTTATATAAACAAGACTAGGAACTAATTTGTCCATACACAAATCAATCAGGTCGTGTACAAGTAAAAGGCATAAAAAGAAATACAGATAAAACATTTTAAAATAATTACATAATTATTATATACTTCTAATCAATTCACAAAGTTATTTTAATAAAAAATATGGCATTTTATTTTAATAAAAAATATGGCACTCAGCTATTTTAATCCATTGTTTTCCTAATTTAATGCGTTAGTCTATTTTTTTTTTAAAGATTTATTTATTTTAGAGAGATTGAGAGGGTGAGCACAGGGAAGCAGAGAGAGAGAGAGAAACTTTGGCAGACTCCTCACTAGCTCAGAGCCTGACACAGGGCTTGATCTCATGACTTTGAGATCATGACCTGAGCCAAAATCAAGAGTCATAAACAATGAATCCTGGAACACTGAAAAAATAAAATTAAATTAAACAAAAAAACAAAGTCCTTAGTTGGAAAGATAAGAAAAAAAAAAACAAAATCAAGAGTCAGATGCTTAACCAACTGTACTACCCAGGGGCCTTAGCTACTCTGCTCTTTGAAAATCAAAATTATATGTGTTATGTTCATGCCCAGGTGTGTGTGCATGAGAGGGCACATGTGTATGTGAGTGCACACACACAGACACACATACATGCATATAAACATGCCTGGGAATACTATCTCAAACACATCCCCTCCCTTGCATGCAGTCATGAGGTACTAAACTTTCATATATTTAAGGAGTTTCCAACTGTTACAAATCAAATACATTTTTTAGACAAAGATTTCGGCTATATCCAGCCTGTTCTTTCATGACCTGCAGCATGGCAGAGTCAAAGAAGCACTGGACTGAAAGTAAGGATATCATTTTTCTTGTCTCATTTTCACCACAAATTGTGTAACTGTGAACAAATTCCTAAATGTCTCAGAGCCTTAATTTATTCATCTGAAAATGGAGAAGTTGGTTCACGTGATCTCTAATATCCCTGCTTTGGATTTTGTTTTTATAAATGATCTCAGTATTATCTATATAATATTGTGGGTACAATCATATACACATATAATTATATGTATAACACAGTATTTCTGTCCTTCTACTTCTTTCTACATTTTTCTACATATTATTTCTACAATATTTTCCATAAAATCTTCTATCAATTCTCAATTAGCCATAATACTATGTCATACTTTCATTTAAATGTTTTAATTCATTATTTTTCATTGTTAATGCAATATAATTATGTCCCAAATGGAGATAAATACTGGGAGAAAAGGAATTACCATAGTTATAAATATGATTTCATCGTAATTTATGTTGGTAATAGGCTTTGCATGAATAGAAAAAAAATTATGTATTTTATTATACTCTATTAAATATATGTTCATGATCCTATGCTGTATTTTAAATACAAATGATATACTCTTTAAAGTTATATTTGTAATAGAAACAACAGTTAACCGATCAGGTAAATGAAAAGTCATTACTTTCTTACATGATATATAAATAATACCACATATTAAATATTACAAAACAGCTTTTTTCAATGACAATTATATAGCTTTTCATGGCATTTAAATTATTTTCTATCTACATACTGTGAGTAAACCAATAACACTAACGAACAAAAATAACCAACAGTCACCAGTGAATTAAGAAAAATGGCATACCTAATAATCGAAGCAGCATAAACTGTATTCCCAATGCTAGGGACCGCTGCCTGTGATGAACACACCTGGAGATATCAAATACATATTAAACCAAAAGTGGTTGTATAGTATATCTGCTCTTTGAGCAAATTTATTTTTATACTAGCTTAGCATTTCTAGATTAACGTAAATGTTACGTGCATGAAATAAACTATTTGTAACAGCTCATAGAGAGTTCAACCTTTCTGGAATTATAAAAGAAGAAAAATGATATGTGAACTAAAATACTACAAATACAAATAACACCAAAAGGGTCAAACAAAGTTTAACAAATGTATTGAATATGTATGAATTATAAAAAATGTAAAAAAGAAAGGACATTTATTAATAAGACTTATTTTTACCTATCCCTTAAGTCACAAGCAAATAATTCCTGCTCTAACTTACTAACTCTGGGATAGAAGTCATACCTATGGAATAAGGTACAAATGTGGGCCAACGTAAAACAGTTGCTGTGGATGTTATTTTATTTTAAGTAATGATTATCAAAGATGAATGACACATGACGCTGGCCCAGAAGATTTAGATAGGAGATAAAAAAGATCGCCATGCAGTTGAAAGGTAATACAGCTAATTTTTCAAAAATGAAGTTTTAAAAAAGCATTTTCTCAATTCTCTAAATAACTCCAAAGTCTACGTAGGATAATGTTAACAGACAAAGTACTTTTAGACAGAATCTCTAAAATTTCCAATTGACAAAAAAGTATGTGAAAGGTAGTTTATCAGGGAACAAACACTGAAGAGTAAAAAAGCTAGAGTGTATTAGGAAAGACATAGAAAGGCTGATGAACTTATGAAAGGGCAGAGAGAAAATATTTTTATCAAGTGATGTAGAAGGAGAAAGAGCGACTTGAATAAAGCTCAAAAACTGCTATGAGCCGGGGGGCGACTAGCTTCTCATCCTGCTGAGCGCTGTTTACAGGACGGCTGAATATCATAGCACCTACTACATAAAGTAGAATTCTGTCATTCTGATTCTGACATGGGTGACATACACTGTATTTCCATCACACTCAAACACGGTCCAACAACTTCAACTGAAGCCTCATGAAAGAGGCAGAGAAACAAAAGTCAAGTATATTCCAGGTAGGCAATAGTAAGACATTTTCACATACATGATCAAATTTAAACCTCATTCATCTGGGATTCAATGAAGTAGCTTTTCCATGTCATAGAACTAACGAACTTTTAAGAACTGAATTAATACTGGACCCCAATGGTCAATAGAAGCCCCAAATGAACCCTTGAGTCCATATTCTTTTCACCTAACACGTCTTAGGGATGGCAAATGTCACAATATAATATATACCTTAGGATGGACACAGTTATAGGAGTACCAGCCATAAATGTAAATATAATTGTAGCAAACAAAATGCCAAGGAAAATGGGCAACTTTGCACATCGATTTTCACATTTTCCAGCTTTAGCTTCAAAATCAAAATTTCCCACAGTAGGTGTCATTTCTATATTCTTTGCAACACAGGAACAGTTGGAATATGCCTAGAAATATTAGACAAGAAAATATTGAAAGTACTTATCTTGAAAACATATTTTTAAAGATTTATTTATTTATTTGAAAGAGAGAGAAAGAGAAAGTGTGTGTGTGTGTGTGTGTGTGTGCGCGCGCGCGCAACGGGGGAGGGACAGAAGGAGAGGAAGAGAGGGAGAATCCTCAGTCTCCCCGCTGAGCAGAGAGCCCAACATAGGGCTCCATCCTAGAACCCTGGAATCATGACCTGAGACAAAATCCAGAGTCAGCCACTCAACCAACAAGGCCATCCAGGTGCCCCTCTCAAAAATATATCTTATCATTTTAAGTTAGGTGATCTCTAGAAATGGCAAACATTTTACATAGTCTTAATCTATACACAACAAACAATGCTGAGAAAGAGTAACTTTTAAGAAATTAAGTGAATTTGGGGAAAAAATAAAATAAAAATTTTTAAAAAAGAAATTAAGTGAAAATAAGGGGCCATATTTATGTCTATATTTGAGTTTTGGGTTCATTGTTTCAAACTGTAACCTACTATTGACTCATGACTTACAAAATAAATTGACAAGAATATAACAATTACCAGATCTCATATTCTAGACTACTTTTAATGGGCCATAACTGTTAGAATAGTTTTCCAGTATAGAAGGCAAAGAAACCTGTAGAGTGACAATCTCACTCTCTACATTAGTTTGAAAGGACAAACACTGTAATTTTAACACCTGCCACAGTAAAATCAAGTAATACATCACAAGTCTTTAGGGAAAAAAATACTGCTTTCAATTAAACTACTGTAACTTTCTGAACTTTTTGTAATTGCTTTACTAAAAGCAAACTATATGCCTTCTAAGATGACATATTTATGAAAATAAAAAATTAGAAGTTATTACTTCATTATCCTGAAGTCTATTTTATATGTAAGTATAAAATAAGATATTAACTATTCAATATAAACATACATCTAAATCAGTAATATAGTGTTAGTAGGTAACATGTTAAAAGATCACAAGTATTACTTTTAACTCTCAAAAGAATTGAGAGTTAAGAAGTTTGTAAGGCATAATTATTTTTTAAAGGTTTTTTACACCTCAATTCTATCCTTACTATAAATCTTTTTACAACTTTAAGGCCTCAATAAAGTCACAGTAAAGCCAAAGGAATCAAAGGGAAATGGTTCCTTTACTATCCTGAAGGCCAGAAAACTTTTCTCAGTGCTAAAGCCAATCTAAGGCCACTGGCACTGATTCAGGACGTCCAAATACGCAGATGACACTCCCAAAATGGAATATTACATACTCAGCCACTAGATATATAAAATAATGAAGAAATATAGCCTTTTAAATTTTTAAAAGTATTTTCTATCTCAATGTAATTTTATATCTCTCTTACATAAAAATGTATGCAATTTTTCTTGCACTCTAACTATACCTAGCTGTCAGTCAACATCTATTTTGTTGTTTGGGTCTCTAGTGTGAAATAGAAGACTAATATTTCTGTGAACAAACATACATGGCGGAGGGTACATGCTATGGTGAGTGCTGTGAAATGTGTAAGCGTGATGATTCACAGACCTGTACTCCTGGGGCAAATAATACATTATATGTTAATTTTTTAAAGGTACATAGGTATTTATTATATTATTAATAATGTATTTTGCCTATTTGAAATATGCCATTAAGAAAAAAAAATCCTGTGAAAAAATGAGTTGGTACACGGACTAAATGGACATGAGGAAGCCAGAATGAATAGAAAATATGGAAGTCAAAATAATATGTTTTTCTTAAATAATCCCTAGAAGACAACTTGCTAGTTAAGATGGCACTTACAGTATTTGGAGAAAGATATACTACACTTGATCTTAGCCAAAAGGCCGAGAAGCAATTGGAGAAAGATATAAATATCAAATTAATCATATCAAAATAACCTACACCATTTAAAATGTGCTCTGGTTATTAGATCTTTTTTTCTTTTTTGCGGGGGTGGTTTCTGTATGAAGGATAGTATTTGTGTCTAACATTTTTAATTATGTAAGTAAAATCGTACAATATCTCCTTGTCACAATCTTTTTCTAAGTAGAGTTAGTCAATAACACTTCTTAATCATATTTTATACACAAGAAAATAATACCTATATATCTGCCTCTCAAAGGAACAGTTAGCTACCTTACACGTTTTTCTGTCACATGCATCATGCTCATTGGCGGAATTCGATTCCTTATAACTGACACAAACACCTAATTTTCTCAATCTGTTTTGAAACTAAAGCAATCCCAGATGTCTACTGGTTTGAAGGCATGATAACCCTCAGACTTGAGATCTCAAAAAACTTCCTGATGCCTTTTATTTTTCATAGACACCTAATGGTAATGATCTAATTAGTTTAACCCAAGTATTTTTTTTTTAAAGATTTAGTTTATTTATTTGAGAGAGAGAGAGATTGAGAGAGCTGAAGGTCAGAGAGAGAAGCAGACTCCCCAGGGAGCCGGGAGCCCAATGCGGGATCGGATCCCAGGACTCCGGGACCACGACCTGAGCCAAAGGCAGTCGCCTAACCAACTGAGCCACCCAGGCGCCCAGTTTAACCCAAGTATTAAAACTGCACATATGGCATGCAAGTCTATTAGGTCTACCATGATTCATCACAGACATTTCTTCTGCAATATTTTTCAATGTTGTTAGATGATCACTTAAAAAATTTATAAGCTAGGTAACATGAAAAAATGTACATTGTTTCTCATATTCTTACACTTCCTTCAGGAAGATCAGATCCCAGTATGTTCAAACTTCTAATGTATATATTGCATATAAAATCATTAAAGCTATGTATGTATATGTACATGCACATACATAGATTTATGTATGTATTTATGAACATACAAATGTGTAGAACCACACACACACACAAACACATCCATGTTGGTTTTAGAAGAAATCTAAAGTAATTTTATGGATCATTTCAATGATCTATTTCTACTTATTTATATAGAAATCTTTTCTTGCAATCTTAAACTTCTCTTTATATGGGAAAACGAATGCCATTTCATTATTCCACATTTCAAATATTCAAGATTATGCTATTTCATCATATAATTCTTACATATCTTATTCATTGTGATCTCTTATATCATAATATATATTTCCCTTAGGTCTTATCATATTACCTGTTAATGCATAATATATGTACTACAAATAATCTGAATGTTACTTTTGCCCCAAACACTGAAATTTAGCTAAGATGAAATCCAATAAAATTCTATCGGATTCTCTTAAACCATTTAATTGTTAAATAAATCCTATCTAGGTAAACCAATACGCATTCTAATCTAGAATTAAAAGTAAATTTGTATTTGAGAATTAATGATTTGGGTATTTTAAAATGAATCCATGGTTCATCAAATAGAAGCCATAAATATTTATTATGCTTCTATTATATTCATGGTATTTAGTAAGAACAGACATTCTCAGACTTCTATGGGCATAAAGTATGGCTGAGAAAAAATAAAACAATATAAAAATGTAAATAATATTTCACTACTATAACAGAAGTAATGTTACAAAGATGAATGTGAATAACTGAAAAATTGATTTTTCCACATTTAGTGGATCTGAGATATAAAGGAAGAAGAGTCTTTTTCAGCTGGAGTGCTCAAGGGCTTAAAATATATACATATATATGTAGTTAAAGTAAGAATGCTTTGCATGAGCCCTACCCACTTAACAAATTTAAAGCGTACATTATTATTGATAATAGGTACAATGTTGTACAGCAGATCTCTAGAGTTTATTCATCTAACTCAACTGAAACTTTATGTCTGGCTTCTGAATGAAGGAGTAGAGTAAGCAAGGGAAGATTGAGCCCTACATAATTTCACTGGAGGGATAAAGATGGCTATCCATACATATCCAAACACACTGCCTCATCAAAGCAAAGTAGAAGACACAAGTTACCTTGAGATGTCTTTTAGAAATATAATTTTTACATCCTGCAAAGCAGGGAGAAAAATACTGGATTCCATCTCCTCCACAGACAGGATAATAATATGATCGCAAGCAGTTACAATTGCTATTACAAGGAGCAGTCAAGTTTCCCAGTTTTCCTGTCCTGTCAACAAGAAAAGAAATACGGGCAAATTACCTATGTTATAACTTTTAATGAACAGTTCAGAAGCATTGCTATATCTTGTCCTTCAATTATATACTTGCTCAACACATATTTAATTACTGAATGAATAAAACAAATAAAATATCTGCTGTTTCTCACAGAATTTAATTTCTTATGGGAGAGAGAGGCAGTAAAACCAATACTTATATGACGTATGTCAGTGATAAGAAAAATAGGCAGAGTAAGCAAATAAAACAAGGTTTCTCCTGTGGCACTAGATTATTTTTTCAAGGGGTGGCAGGGAAGGGAGTGATGATTTTGCAGATTGCAGGATGCTTA
The DNA here is from genome assembly GCA_028533885.1 of Nasua narica. Taxonomy (NCBI): domain Eukaryota; kingdom Metazoa; phylum Chordata; class Mammalia; order Carnivora; family Procyonidae; genus Nasua; species Nasua narica. The sequence continues at coordinate 70,563,832 of CM052809.1, forward strand.
GTAGCATCTCTGGTCTCTACACCCTAGATGCTAGTAGCATCCCGCAGTTATGACAACCAAAAGGTCTACAGACATTACCAAATTCCTCTAGGGTGTCGGCAAAATTTTAAAAATAGAAGGATGAATAAAATAATGGTATTCAACATACTCATTTTATCAGTGGGAAAACTAGGGCCCAAAGAGATTAAGTTACTTTTCTGTCTTTGCCAGAATCCTGGTTCCCAGGCTCAGTTCTGTTCCATGCTGCTTCTTAATAGGATGCGATATCTTTGGTAAGATAAAGGGTTACTTTAAGCAAAGACACTTCTCCAGTTCTTATCTATTCATTCACTCAACCAATAAACATTGAGCAAATGCTGGGTCGTATGTTAGGTATCAGGAATACAAAGCTCAGTAAGGTTCCCCAAAGATTTCACAGTCTAGGAGCAGAGATGGACATAGATAATTATACACTAACATGGTTGAGTGGTTATATGTATTTACGAAGTGTACTTTAGAAGCACTGAAGAAGGTCAAGGCAAAGTCTGGGTGAGTGTCTTTAGAAGGTACTCTCTGAGTGAGTCTTAAATGATGAGTAAGATTGGATAAATAGTGAATGTGTAGGATATTTCAGAGAAGCTGGTACAAAGGCATAAAGGTGAGAAATAGCATCCTATATGGACAAACATGAATGATGTCTGAGGCAGTAAATGATCGGCAATGTAGTTGGAGGGGTCAGGGACCAGATTATTGGGGTCTTTAACCTACTTTTGAAAAGTTACCAAAGTGGTTTTACACTGGGAAGTGATACCATCAAAAGTACATGTTAAAGAAAGAATGCCAGTAGTGATACAGGGTATGAATTTAAAGGAAGGATACAAATTACAATATCCCAGGCAGTAAGTTATGACAATAGACAATACATAGGAGAACCAAAACAGAACATTTGATTAAAGGAGACAGATTTGGAAAAACATCTTGGATGTAGAATCATCCAAAATACGGGATGCACGATTTGGTATTTCAAGATGGGCATAGGATGAAACAGTCGAGAGTGACTCCTACTGTCTAACTTGGTGTTTTGCAGTTTTATACACATTGAGGTTAAGAGTCTTAAAATTTGGTGAAGAAATCTGGCCTGCAACTGGATATTTTAATATCGCTTGCATATAGATGTGGCTGAAGCCATGATAATGATAAGATGAGCCATATGAGGAGCATAGAGTGAGAAGAGTACAGAGGTCTCAGGAGTCTGCTTATTTCATGAATACATAGTGAGCTCCAACTATGTGCTAGACTCTAAGTGGTGGAAATAAATCTAAAAGAAATAAAGAGACAGAGACAAAGCTAGAAATAGAGAAAGGGAGGGAGAGAGGAAAGCAAAAAGGCAGGCAGGAGCAGACAGAGAGAAAGAGATAATAAAACTCCTCTTCATAGTAACCATGAAGCTAACTTCCTTGTACTGGAGGTCCAAATCATTAAAGAAGTGCTTTATCCAAAGATTAGAAGATAATAACTGCTATGTTAGAAAGCGAGGATATTTAAGGGGTAGGTGGAGAATAAGGAGCTCATGAAAGAAACAGACTGAAGGATAGAGAATAAATTGGAAGCAAATCAGGGGAATTTTGAAGGAAAGGTGATCAAAAAGTAAATTCTAAATAATTTGTCACTCTGCCTGGAGTCTCTTCTCCTGATTGATTTCACCGGCTGCTGCTAGATTTATCAAGCACTCTTTTACTCACAAGAGAAAGCATTATGGTATACCTACAACTAGCTTACAACACAGGTACACAAGTATAGCAACGAGAAAAATACTACCCCTTCAATTCTAGAAACAGCCTCTATACATTTCTTAATTTAAATTTTCCAATGTATAATTCTCACACTATCAGTAACAACTGAGCACATGAAAATACAAAACAGTATGATGCAAACTTCAGTAGAAACAGAGAAATGCATCATATATTCCTTATTTTCAGGCCTATATAAGCCACTGAAGCCTATATATTTTATAAAGATTTACTGCATGACGTAAAGGGAAAACTATTATTAGGAAAATAACCAATGCTTCCAAAGTTTATTAAATGGTCTTAATATACACATAGTATTTTTTAAAAATATAAAATATTTTAAATTCTAAAATTTTTGGATTTTTAAAACATATATGCATGTGTATAAATGCACACATCCATATATATGAGTAACACATTTGTCACAAATAGAATTTAAATGCTAATTTCTTATTTGAATCCAAACTGTTCTATAATTATGCCTCTATCATAAGCAAAGATTTCCTTCCCTAAACCTATTACAACATCCTAATAGGTATGCTTCTTAAAGTGCTATTTCATATAAGCAAAGAAATTCTAGTTAGAGACCAGATAGAGAAAAAATACCATGTGTACTTACTATAGTATTTCATATTTTATGAGGTTCTAAGTATAAAGTAAAACAAAAATCACCACCACCAACACTGATTACCAAAACAGACCCAAACTGCATATAGATTTTCAAGGCAATAAGAGAATCATGGGAAGTTTTAATAATTAACAGATTCTAGAAATGACAGTCTCCTTCAATTGCTGTGTCCATATTAAACATTTAAGAATGAATTCATGTACAATATTATAAATACTAATAATATCCTCTGAAATAATCAGTATTGTTGATCTTAAGTTTTGTTTGACGGGATTTTAAATGAACTTATCAATAAGCCTAACTCATTAATTCATAGTCATAAAAGCTGTTTTTAACCACCTGTGATTACATGGCAAGGGCAAAATTCCTAACTTCTTTCTTCCAGTAAGCTTCTTAGTCTACTCTTCTTTCCAAATACTACTTTTTCGTATACATGTGTTTCTTGGATGAGGCTATGATGACTACGCTGCCCATGCTATGTACATTTTAATATGCAGCACACGGAGCTAAAACTGAGAATTTGGGGCCACAGAGAAAAAACAACCTGACAGTGTCTCACCTCCTTTGTCATTAAACTCTATCTCTATCTCTATTTACATGTAAACACAAACACCTCTCCAGCCAACACCTCCTCACTCATCTTCCTTCCTGTCCACAGGCTAAGGACAACTTAACTGGTAGTAACTCGGTTTAAGGGTTTAAGGGTAAAAAATAGCAAATAGGTTCACATCTCCATCATTCATTTTTCAAAGTGATTAACTAGTGTTAAACTATCCAGTTTCTGTTCTTCTAAAAGGAATATACAAAAAAATCAAGTGGTTTCTCGGGATATGTTTGGGTAAAGTTTGTAGGTGTGAAATTCAGGTCTGCAGAGCTTACTTCCATCCACGTTTCAACATTTCTACACACTTTTTTATTTATAGGCACATGACTTAAGTCCCATTCAAACTGGTAACTGAACCTAGCCTCTACTTTGTAGCATTTATGGCTAACATATTCCCTCTGCCTTTCTCTCTTCTCAAAGCTCTTTTTATCCTTAAAGGATATGTTAGCCCATACCCTTCCTGAATCTTATTAAAAGAAACTGCAAAGCTCTCTTTCTTTTGAATTCATAGCCCTCTGTATGTCTCTCATTACTTAATGCACTGTTCATTTACCATTTTGTTTCCCAAACTCTCAGTAAACTCTTTTAGAATAGAGATTCTGCCATAAAGGTCAGCCAGATGATGTAGTCAACAAATGTTGAATAAATGTATTGGAACTGAACTTAACATGGCTTCAGAACACTCAGCATCTCATTAATGTAGAAGAATGACAGAAATGAACAGCAACTACAAATCCTGTTACTGGCAAGCTCATCCAAACAAAGTACACTCTATTTAAGTTATCTGAATGCCATATTCTACAAAACAGTGGAGTCCTTGACCTGTGGAGTTCATCGGTCTCAAACACAGGCAATGAAACAATTAAAGCAGCAATGCAGGCTATAAATGCACCAATGTGCAATGCCCTCTTGCCTAATCCCCTAACTCGTGGTTTAGGATTTTAAAATAAAACAAACAAGACAAAGAAAGATAAAATGATCACACCACTTATAGGTAAAAATATGTTTACAGGTCAGAACAAGAAGTCATTTATTTCTCTACAATAAACATGAACGTCTATAGTAGAAATACAAATAAATAAATAAGAAATAATAATCATTAGTATAACCTAGGACTAGCTTAATTTTAATTTCTCTCCTAGACTATTTTCAATCTACTTAACACAGGAATTTCATCATAGGGAGTCACCTCCATTTTTAAAGACTTAAATCAATAGCACCATAAAATGTGAAATTCTCCCTAGGATGCGAATCCCTCCAGGGGATTCAAGATTCTGTTATTCATCTCTTCTGTATCCCTGAAGATAGTACCCAGGATAGAATAGGTGTTCTTTAATTGCTCTCTGAAAAAATACCCAACATTTAATAAGATGTCAATTATCTAAGTGAAAAAAAAAACCTACATATTTTCTATAGGAAAAAGTATTCCAAATTAAAAAAAAAAAATCCAGTCTTTCATTATTTGATTCAAGAAAGCATATACTTAGAAATATGCACATTGGGGGGAGGAGCAAGATGGCAGAGGAGTAGGAGGCTGAGATAGTGTCGGATCCCAGAAGTTCAGCTGGATTGTTACCAAACCATTCTAAATGCCAGCAAACTCAACAGGAGATAGAAGAGAGGAAGAACAGCAATTCTA
>CM052809.1:70568571-70659804 GCA_028533885.1 Nasua narica
TTACAAGCAATACAAGGGCACTAAATTCATAACTGTCAATAGTTACCCTGAATGTAAATGGGCTACATACCCCAATCAAAAGACACAGAGTATCAGAATGGATAAAAAAGAACAAGACCCATCAATATGCTATCACCAAGAAACTCATCTTAGACCCAAAGACACCTCCAGATTTAAAGTGAGAGGGTGGAAAACAATTTACCATGCTAATGGACATCAAAAGAAAGTTGGGGTAGCAATCCTTGTATCAGATAAGTTAGATTTTAAGCCAAAGACTATAATAAGAGATGAGGAAGGAAACTATATCATACTTAAAGGGACTGTCCAACAAGAGGTTCTAACAATTGTAAATACCTATGCCCCAAACATGGGAGCAGCCAATTACATAAACTAATTAATAACAAAGTCAAAGAAACACATCAACAATAATACAATAATAGTAGGGGACTTTAATACTCCCCTCACTGAAATGGGACAGATCATCTAAGCAAAAGATCAACAAGGAAATAAAGGCTCTAAATTACACACTGGACCAGATAGACATCACAGATCTATTCAGAACATTCCATCCCAAAGCAACAGATTACACATTCTTCTCTAGTGCACATGGAATATTCTCCTGAATAGATCACATCCTGGGACACCAATCAGGTCTCAATCGGTACCAAAAGATTGGGATCATTCCCTGCATATTTTCAGACCACAATGCCATGAAACTAGAACTCAATCACAAGAGAAAAGTTGGAAAGAACTCAAAAACTAGGAGGCTAAAGAGCATCCTACTAAAGAATGAATGAATGGGTCAACCAGAAAATTAAAAAAGAATTTTAAAAATTCATGGAAACAAATGAAAATTAAAACACAGCTGTTCAAAATCTCTGGGACACAGCAAAGGCAGTCCTGAGAGGAACATATATAGCAATACAAGCCTTTCTCAAGAAACAAGAAAGATCTCAAATACATAACCTAACCCTACATCTAAAGAAGCTGGAAAGAGAACAACAGATAAAACCTAAACCCAGCAGAAGAAGAGAAATAATAAAGATCAGAGCAGAAATCAATGAAATAGAAACCAAAAGAACAGTAGAACAAATCAATGAAACTAGGAGCTGCTTCTTTGAAAGAATTAATAAGATTGATAAACCCTTGGCCAAACTTATGAAAAAGAAAAGAGAAAGGACCCAAATTAATAAAATCATGAGTGAAAGAGGAAAAATGACAACCAACACCAAAGAAATACAAACAATTATAAGAACATATTATGAGCAGCTATACGCCAGCAAATTAGACAATTTAGAAGAAATGGATACATTCCTAGAGACACATAAACTACCAAAACTGAACCAGGAAGAAAAAGAAAACCTGAACAGACGCATTACAGTAAGGAGATTGAGCAGTCACCAAAAATCTCCCAAGAAACAAGAGCCCAGGGCCAGATGGCTTCCCAGGGGAATTCTACCAAACATTTAAAGAAAAATTAATACCTATTCTCCTGAAATTGTTCCAAAAATTAGCAATGGAAGGGAAACTTCCAAACTCATTTTATGAGGCCAGCATTACCTTGATCCCAAAACCAGACAAAGACCCCATCAAAAAGGAAAATTACAGACCAATATCCTTGATGAATACGGATGTAAAAATTCTCACCAAAATACTAGCCAATAGGCTCCAATAATACATTAAAAGGATTAATTCCTTTTAATTTAAAAGGATTTTAAAAGGATTATTCTCCTGATGATTCACAGACATGTACCCTGGGGCAAATAATACATTATATGTCAATAAATAAATAAATTTTAAAAAAAGGATTATTCACCACAACCAAGTGGGATTTATTCCTGGGCTGCAAGGTTGGTTCAACATCCACAAATCAATCAATGTGATACAAATATTAATAAAAGAAAGAACAAGAACCATATGATACTCTCAATTGATGCTGAAAAAGCATTTGACAAAGCACAGCACCCTTTCTTGATCAAAACTCTTCAATGTAGGCATAGGGGTACATTCCTCAACATCATCAAAGCCATCTATGAAAAAGCCACAGTGAATATCATTCTTGATGGGGAAAAACTGAGAGCTTTTCCCCTGTGATCAGGAACACAGCAGGGATGCCCACTGTATTCAACATAGTACTAGAACTCCTAGCATCAGCAATCAGACAACAAAAAGAAATAAAAGGCATCCAAATTGGCAAAGAAGAAGTCAAACTCTCTCTTTGCAGATGATATGATACTTCATGTGGAAAACTCCAAAGACTCCTCTCCAAGACTGCTAGAACTCATACAAGAATTCAGTAAAGTGTCAGGATATAAAAATCAATGCACAGAAATCAGGTGCATTTCTATACACCAACAGCAAGACAGAAGAAATTAAGGAATTGATCCCATTTACAACTGCACCCAAAACCATAAGATACCTAGGAATAAACCTAACCAAAGAGGCAAAGAATCTGTACTCAGAAAACTACAAAGTGCTCATGAAAGAAATTGAGGAAGACTCAAAGAAATGGAAAAACGTGCCATGCTCATGATTGGAAGAACAAATATTGTGAAAATGTCTATGCTACCTAAAGCAATCTACACATTTAGTGCAATCCCTATCAAAATACCATCAATTTATTTCAAAGAAATGGAACAAATAATCCTAAAATTGATATGGAACCAGAAAAGACCACAAATAGCCAGAGGAATGTTGAAAAAGAAAACCAAAGTTGACAGCATCACAATTCCAGACTTCAAGCTCTATTAAAAAGCTGTAATCATCAAGACAGTGTGGCACTGATGCAAAAGCAGACACGTGGATCAGTGGAACAGAGTACAGAGCCCAGAGATGGACCCCCAACACTATGGTCAACTAATCTTCAACAATGCAGGAGGGAATATCCAGTGGAAAAGACAGTCTCTTCAACAAATGCTGTTGGGAAAACTGGACAGCCACATGCAGAAGAATAAAGCTGAACCGCTTCCTTGCAGCACACACAAGGATGGACTCAGAGTGGATGAGTGACCTCAATGTGAGGCAGGACTCCATTGAGGTCCTTGAGGAGAACACGGGCAGTGACCTCTTCGATCTCAGCTGTAGCAGTTTCTTCCTAGAAACATCACCAAAGGCAAGGGAAGCAAGAGCAAAAATGAACTATTGGGACTTCATCAAGATCAAAAGCTTTTGCACAGCAAAGGAAACAGTCAACAAAACCAAAAAACAACTGACCGAATAGGAGAAGATATTCGCAAATGACATATCAGATAAAGGGCTAGTATCCAAAATCTATAAAGAACTCAAACTCAATACCCAAAGAACAAATAATCCGATCAAGAAATGGGCAGAAGATATGAACAGACATTTCTTCAAAAAGGACATTCAAATGGCCAGCAGACACATGAAAAAGTGCTCAACATCACTCGGCATCAGAGAAATACAAATCAAAACCACAGTGAGATACCACCTCACACCAGTCAGAATGGCTAAAATTAGCAAGTCAGGGAACGACAGATGTTGGCGAGGATGCGGAGAAAGGGGAACACTCTTACACGCTTAGTGGGAAAGCAAGCTGGTATAGGCACTCTGGAAAATAGTATGGAGGTTCCTCAAAAAGTTGAAAATAGAACTATCCTACAACCCAGCAATCGCACTACTGGGTATTTTCTCTAAAGATACAAATGTAGTGATCCAAAGGGCACGTGCACGCAAATATTTATAGCAGCAACGTCCACAATAGCCAAACTATGGAAAGAACCTAGATGTACATCAATAGATGAATGGATAAAGAAGATGTGGTATATCTATACAACGGAATACTATGCAGCCATCAAGAGAAACGAAACCTTGCCATTTGCAACGACGTGGATGGAACTAGAGTGTATTATGCTAACCGAAATAGTCAGAGAAAGACAAGTATCACATGATCCCTCTGATATGAAGAATTTGAGAGGCAGCATGCGGGGTATGGGGAGACGGGGGAGGGAAATGAAACAAGATGGGATCAGGAAGGAGACAAACCATAGGAGACTCCTAAACTCACGAAACAAACTGAGGGTGGCTGGGGGATAGAGGGGAAGGGATAGGGTGGCTGGGTTATGGACATTGGGGAGGGTATGTGCTATGGTAAGTGCTGTGAAATGTGTAAGCCTGATGATTCACAGATATGTACCCTGGGGCAAATAATACATTATATGTTAATAAAAAAATAAATTATTAATAAAAAAAGAAATATACATTGTTTATTACCCTGATATTAATACCAAAAAGCACTAAAATATATTTACCCATTATACAATTCAGAAACACCAGCAAATGGCTCATTTTCACAGTTGGCATAAACAAATACAAAACTCAGTGCAAACGCAACTAAAGATGTGAGCAAAGCAAACTTCATTGAGTTTTTACATGTCATTTTGAACTTTGAAACAAGGACTCCACCTAAAATCTGACCAAGAGCGGCTCCAGGAATTAAAACAGCCCCTGATGAGAAAGAAGACAAAGAGATTGAGAAAACACACAAGTGTACTCAGTTATTCATATGGCAACTGGAAAACATCAAAAACAAGCACAGTATTGTTTTAACATATGTATACCATCACGTGATTTAGAAACCTATGAATAAAATGATGTTATGTTAAGAGATTATTAAAATTAATGTGCTAATATTAAGATCAGCAAATATTCTCTTTAGCTTCACAGCCTCTGTGTGTCTCATTCATACAATAGACTGTCTAACATCAGAAAATCAGAAATTTGTATCAAAATCAGTATAAATTTGAAAAAGTTGGGCTATCCAGAATGATACACTATTCTAATAAACACTTAATGTGGTAAAGTAAAATTATTAAACTCGAATAAAGAGGAAAATGGTTTACCTGCAAGGGTGGCGGCAAAGCTGGAAGACAATCCAAATTGATTTTCTATAAATTTAGGTAAAAATGTAGCAAACCCAGTAGTAATTAAGGCTTCCGAAGAAGTTGAAATAACTAAACACATAAAAACAGCATTCCTCATCAAATTCTAAGGAAAAAATACAGTTCATCAAATGAGTAGCTATGATTATACTGCAAAATGTAGCATTAGAATAGCAGCATGATAAAATGACAAAATTTTAATAAGTACAATAGAATTAGAAAATTTCAACATTCTCTCCAGTATAAAAGTATAAATATGGAATATTAATAGCTTTATGTATATTATGTTGAGAACATGGATATGTGTAGGACATAGAGCAATTAGGTGATTCAAGAGGGTGACTGTGCCTTATCTTACACAGGGACTGGGTAAAGGAGGTAAAAGCTGGTGTGGAAAGGTTCCCTTCCCCAGTCTACTATAAATCTTCATACATTAAACCTACCCCTTGTCTGATTTAATTTACTGTGTTTTGAATTTCCTCATCTAATAAATGAACTTGACTACAAGACAGATGAGAATGGTCTCACCAAATTTGTATTGTTCCATGAGTAAAGGACTCAATAGTTAAGAACCTTAGGTAGTTACAAAGTAATTTTAAATGTGGATAGCTGGACTTCTCAGAATCTTTTTCATCTGTCAGGGGAGAGTATAGAGATTAATAAAGACAATTTATCTAATCATAAAGTAAAACCAAATTATAGTTCTGGAATATTAAATGCAAAAAAATTTCAATCAAACAAAATACACACATGTATACACCCATCACACAGTAGTGACAAAGGGGCAGGATAAGAGAGTTAGAAGTCAGATCCAAATGATCTAACATAAGAATAACAAGAGTGACAAAAGAAGAAAAAGTACTTGAATGAAAACATTCACTATTTTTTAAAAAATAATAATAGCAGAAAATACTCAAATCCTCAGATTAAAAAAAGATAATGGATTCCTGACAGGATTAATGAAAAAAATATAACTGAGGCATAACCTAACAAACTGCCTGAAATTAAAGATAAATGAAAAAAATGTGTAAATTTGTAAATGGAGATATGAAAGAATCACACTCACATGGAACTTCTCAACTACAACACATTTAAGTAGAAAAGAGCAAGATAATACCCACAGACTTCTCGGACTAAAAGAATATGATCCAAAAGCATCCATCCAGTCAGAAATAGATTTTAGTATTCAAGGATACTTAGATGATATTCAGCCTGAGGAAAACTAACAATGAAATACAATACCCAGAGAGATCTGAATCAGAATTGAGACCTCGAAGCATGAAACCATAGGGATAAAAAAAAAAACAGCAGGAAGTAATAACCCTTGATGGAAAAATACATAAGAATTTATAAAATAAATAAAATTAGTATAAAACAAAACAGTAGTTGGAATTAAAAATCATGAACAATCTCAGCAAAACACAAGAATTTGCCTGCATGGGAGAGAACAGAGAACTGAAAAGTTGGATAAATGGAGTAAGAACATTTCAGGCTTTCATTTGAGGGGGAATACGAAAATAATTGAAATGTAAATAATTTCGAATCTTGAAAAAATTATAAACTCCTGATGTATAAAACTTTTATGATGCTAAATGGAAAGAATGCAACAGACCATAACACTTGTTTCTTTAACCTCAAATTCAAACCAAGTAACGACTAACTGCCACTTCTTTCACAAGGGAAAAATACTGGTTTGACATTCTCAAATATATATTTACAATTCAGTGATAACTGATTGATCCATTACATGAGGGAAATGGGAAGGAATAGTGATTGGCTATAGCACTAATGAGGAACCACTGAATATTAATATTGCCAATAAGATAATTCATGTTTTTTCAATCGTTCTACCCTGGAATAATTCTCATTTACTCAAAACATAATAAAAATAAATCTGAAGTTATTTATAAGAGCTATAACTATAGTAAATAGGCAAACAAAAATGCATCATGAAAATATTTGTGTATATAAATATGTACATATAGATGTGTATATGTAATATATACATATATCTACCTATTTATATGTGGAGGAGGGGGGGGTGTGTACAGTATTATTTTACCTTTAGAGCAGCTGGAAAATCTTTCCAACTTGTTCCAAAATTCTCTTCTGTGTGTTTTAAGGAACTACGCTTTTCCTGATGAGTCTGGGAAGTTTTTTCACTATGAATTTTTGCTGTACCTAAAAAAAAGTAGTAAATGTACTTGCTCCATCACTTCATTCTTCATTTTTTTAAGTGCTTACTTTTTAACGGACACACACTTCTACAAATATATAAATTCTGTAACATAAGAAGCCAGTTCCTGTGTTAGTCAACCAAACTGTACAAATTATTATGTATGTGATTTGTCTGTCCAGAGAGCTAGTATTATTCCTATTAGCTAAGGAAGTTCCTATCAGTCTAGAAATTAAAATGAAATAATTCTGTTCCAATGACACATTTATTTCTTTTATTTACAAGTATCTCTTAATTATTTTCTTCCTTTAAAATGCATCTTTTTCGGGGCACCTGGGTGGCTCAGTGGGTTAAAGCTTCTGCCTTCGGCTCACATCATGATCTCAGGGTCCTGGGATCGAGTCCCGCTCGATGCCCCCCAGACTCTCTGCTCAGCGGGGAGTCTGCTTCCCCCTCTCTCTGCCTGCCTCTCTACTTGTGATCTCTCTCCTCTTTATCAAATAAATAAGTAAATAAAATCTTTAAAAAAAAATTTTAAAAATAAGATAAAATGCATCTTTTTCATCCATTATATATTAAATGAAGTATATTTGAGGCTCTTTTCCTTTACTCTCTTTAATCCTAACATGCTTTGCAGATGAGGTATTTACCATGTAGTACCATGTCCCTTTGATTTTTAATAATGGCACTGTGGATAAATATGGGAAAACAGTCAATATATGGAATTGTAAGTTTGATGGCCCAGGATAGAAAGAAATAAATGAGTCCATCTATTTCTACTCTGTCAACTTTTCTTCTGCTCGCTCCAAAGTCAATCATCTATCCTGTTATATGTAACAGTAGAAACAACTATTTAACTAATTTCTGCCTATAGAAAAATACTTCAACAGATAATGTATTTGAACTACATGATTACATAGAAGCAAAATTTTACAGAGAAAGGAATGGATATTCTTTTCTATTAATCTTTTTAGGCAAGCTAATATTGAAATATGGTGAAAATGAGTATACTACAGTATTACTTTGGTGACGATTCAAAAAGTACTTGTAACTCTGATCAACGAATAACATCAATGATTTAAGGCAGATTGATTGTTGGCTAGTGAGGAACTGAATGCAAACTAACAGTTTGAAAGATCCTATATCTTGCATATACAAAAAACAAGATTCCAGATAACACAGGAAACAAATCTATTAAGTATATATGTAATAATATATTATTAACATGTTATATATTATTATAGTATTGTATAGTATTTATAATAAATTATTAACATAGTTATTAATAGTATATTATTAAGTGTATATATATAGTAAAAAGTGAATATATAGTTTTGCTTTTATTAACTGGAAATAAAGGAAAAACATGAGAAGTAAGATAGCTACCTAAAATTTCCTAAAGACAAATATTCAAAAGTTTCCATAGACAGTCAACTGATATTCTATAAGACAATGAATTTTCTAGGGTTCTTAGAAATTATAAGCAATCTTTGGCCTAGAATTGGAATAAAGCTCCTTGGTTTTAAAGAAAAATATGTCTACCTGGTAAGTGTTTTGGAAAGCATAAGAAAGGTATTATCAAAGACCAAGCAAAGAGCCAACACAGAAGAAATCCAATCCACCACGCGCCCAGCCATCGTGGGTCATCTTCAGTGATAGTTATTCTACAGGACAGAAAAACAAAATGTAAAAGTCAACTCTACCTTGTTCATTAAAATGCAGTTATGATAAGTATACACTTTCTAATTCAAGTGCACATAAAGGGGAGTAGTATTATAAGACCAAACATTTTAAGTTGAGTCATTGTGATGAATCAGACAACAAGAGAGCAGGCCTAAATGAGAGCTATAAGAATAATGGCTTACAAAGTATTCAAATGGCAATATGACACAGAAGTGCAAAACATTTAATAGTAAATATAGGTATGCTGAATATCTGAAAGCACACACGCAGTTTCTGAACATTGTTTATCTAACTTTGGCTAAGGTTTTCTTCTCTATTATACTTAATACATCTTACAGCAAATCACTGACCCGTGTTAAAAGCCCATACACTGTGCTTCAATTAAGGCATTCATTTAAATGTAAAATCCATTTATTTTATTTATTTACCCATTTAGTGAGGTATGATTGACATACAATACTATATTAGTTTCAAGTATACAATATAATGATGCAATATTTCCATATATTACAAAATGATCACCACATTAAATCTATTTAACATCTGTCACCATATAGAACAGAATTGTTTTTCTTGTTTTGAGAACTTAAAGATTTATTCTCTTACAACTTCCAAATATGCAATCCAATATTACTAACTATAGTTGCTATGTTGTATATTACATCTCATGACTTATTTTTTTACAAGCAGACGTTTGAACCTTTTGACTCCTTTTATGTATTTCACCCATTCCCCACCTATGGTAACCACAAATTTGTTCTATCTATGAGCTTGTTTTTTTGTTTGTATGTTTTTTTTAGATTCTACATACACATGAAATCATATAATATTTGTCTTTCTCTGACTATAAAGTTCTTCTTAATTTATTAAGTGTTTTATAATGATTCTCATAGTTTTATATCAATAGTTTTCTCCCCTAAACATAGCATTCCTACAACTCATGTAATTCTTCACTGAAATTAAAAACCTTTCTTAAAAACTCAGCTCTTTGCTGCAAGAACTTTACCTGCACATCTTTTATATAGTCTCTAAAATATTAACCTGGAACTAACAACTCAAAGAACAAATCAGGTATCTATCACCACATTTTCTTATTCATTACTCAGAGTCACACACAGGATTGTGCAGTTTTGATTCCTAGTGATAAAATGAGAAAATATAGCCTCACCAAAGGTTACCAACTTCTCTATATTCAGGAAAAGGAGAAGGTTTTTAATTCCCAAATCCTCCTTATAACCGCTAGGTTATAAGGAGGATTTGGGAATTAAAAAGATCAACTTGAATTCATACCTTAGCTAGTTACCAACCTCTGTGTATCTATCGCCTAACAGGATTATTAAAAGGATTAAATTAAGTGGTATGTAAAATAAAGTAATACACAAAATCTATGATATATAGAAAATAGTATGGGGTAAATAAACATTACCTATTATCTTTAATGGCCACAGTTAAAACCACACAATTGTGATTCCTATGACCATATCAGAACTACTACTGAACTTAGTCTGAGAATCATAACCTCTTGAGGCTTTTCAGGCTATCTACATCCAGATATATCTACTAAAAGGACAACCAATTTTGATTAAATTCTTCTTTCTGAACACTGCCTGGGGTCCTAGATAGGTCTTTTGAAAAATTTCACAGGTGACTTTTAAGCATCCTTATTTTTGAATAAATGCATTATACAAGGGGATGGTATGGCATTAATTCATGAAGCAGTGCAGCTAAAACATAATAGAAAAATTGTTTGTATTCAGTTTTGTTTCCTGAACAATTCCTCCTTCTATCTGAGGGAAATACTTTGAAAATGTTCTATGATGTTAACATTATTAAAATAAATTTAAATAAAAGAAAAATAGATATTGCCTTGCCTTCGTCCCATATCCACATCAATGTACAAGGATAGCAGCTGTCCTCCCAACACATAGCCAACAGCAGGGCCTAATATTGACATAGAATAGCCAATTCCTAGAAGAACAAAGACATTGAAAATAGTCAACTGTACAACTTTGCTATGAATGTCTTACAGTAGTGAAGAAATATTTTAGTGTAGAAAATTGAAATGATTAGAATTACAACAAAATTACACATATTTTCAGTAAAAAAAAGAAATACATTAAATGGTACCACTGGTTAAGTCGAGGAGCTTAAAAATATTTTTAAGATAAATATAACTATAAAATATGCTTTAAATATAACTATATATGTAACTCAATGTAAAAGTTGTTAAGACTATAATAATAATTGCAATAAATCCAACAACTATAAATTCAGGGAAAATTACATTATGTTAAGTAGCAGCAAGAGGTAGTACATCTACTTTATGGATGATGATAATTACTGTTTACAATTCTTATTGGAAGAAAATACTATGAAATGAGAAGCCTTCTATACTCTGTACACACTCTAAAAGGAATATCTATTTTGTACTCAACAGCTGATTTTAAAACCTGGATCTGGCGATTAGCCTGTTTCATAAAAGTAAGCCACTAATTTAAACTCCTGCACTTACTAAATCTTCCATTTCTACTTGTAGCAGAATTAAACTGACCTTATTTCTTAGATATTTAAAATTTTGCCATATGTGACATTTATATTTTTGCAAAAAATTATGCATACATTAGTATCTTCATATATTACCACCTTCTAAATTTTTTATTAACTGCTAAGATTCTCATTCACATACACAAAGGCCAGAATCTATCATACCCAAAGCTAAGCATATGTCAATGGTAAAAATGACTTATGTACTTGACCAAGTTTCCAAAGTAGAGGTCATGCAAGATGATCTTTTGAAGGACCACTGAGCCAAGATTCTGGAAAGGTCTAAAAAATTGGGACAGATTATTTCCTGAGCATATTTGCTGATTCCATAAAAGACACTGGAAAGATTAGCAATCCTTGCTAGTGTCTAGGAAGTAGGGAAACCAAAGTTATAGTTCAGGGCTGCTAACTTGAGAGTTATACTTTATAAACTGCCCCCACCCTACCTTTTATATTGGCACCTAGGAGGTTATACTCTAAAAGTAAGGGTGAGTTAGAAGTAGACTTGCCCACTGAGTAAGTACAGCTTTGCTTCAAATAAACTCAACCTGTGAAGTTACACAGAGGGGACCCCAAATTGTAGTGTTCCCAAATATATCAGAGATTGGGAATTTATTAAAAAACACAGAGTGGGGTTTGGAGAAAAATGGTAGTATAAAACACCTTTGTCAAAGTTAAAATGAAAGAGATACACAGCAGATTATTCAGGACCGAACTGAGGATTACCAAACTGGACAAATCAATTAAGTCAGTAAAAACTTACCAAGAAGCACAAAAAAATAAAAACAAAGGATAAAAAATACAGAAAAGAATAAGATATGAAGAATACGTTTTTAAAAAGGCTTAGAATACATGTAATTGTAGTCCTAAGAGAGGAGATAATAGGACAGAAGTTATATTTAAATAAAATCATAGGAAATATCCTAAAGCCAATAAAGAATATAAAACAACATATTTATGAAGTCATATAAATCCACACAAGTTAAATAAAAGGAATTTTGGTCTTAGACACATCGTACAAATAAAACTGATGAAAATCAAATGCAAAGAGAAAAATCTTCAAATAGCAAACCTATATGAAACAGCAGAAGTGAAAAGACAAACAGTATTTTTAAAGTACTGGAAAAAGATAAATCAATGGCCAACTCAATGGTTGAGTTGATCAACCATTGATTTTGGTTGATGACCAAATCAATGGTCATCTATTCCTAGTGAAAATATTCATTAGGGAAAAGGGTTAAAAAGACCATTTTTAGTTAAAGGATTCTAGGATATCTATGATGATCAGGTATGTGGTAAAAGTATCAATTAACATTAGAATTTCATAAAATCAAGTTTACATATAAGGTCATTAGTAGATGAACAGTAAAATAGTATATATCCAGGAAGTTAAGAGAGGGGAGAAATGAAATAATATTAGATTATCCAAAAGAAAGAAAAAAAGGGCAAGAAATAAGAACATAGAGCAATTAGGAAGCACAGATTAAGATGAAAGATTTAAACACAAAATAACATTAAATGAATTAAATAGTTCAATTAAAGAACAAAGATTGTTAACCCAGGGAAAGCAACAAAGAAATAAAGGAATAAAGGGGGAATGACCTGGAAAAGTTTGTGAAGACAGATATGTTGCAGTAACAACTTTTTAAAATTCATTCTAAAAAGGAGATTTTGACTTTTTATTTTGCCTGTTTTTGCCATGTTGGGCATAAAATGTGTTTCATAGAAGAATGTATGCTATTAGTAATAGATATTGTTTTAAAAGAAAGAAGATTTTGAAAGTAGGGAAATTAAAAGATATAAAAAAGGAAGGATTTCATGCAACCAAGCCTTACCAGTTATCTGAAAGTGAAAAGAATACATGTATGTAAGATACTATGGTTAAGATAACTCTTTTAAGATAAGTGTTTATATCTTCCATAACAGAAAAATAAGAGATAAAATGAGTTTCACAATTTGTTACTTTTGTTTTTTTTCTTTACTCTAAAAAATTGACTTTGATGAGTTCCTATAGTACAGGCAAGACTTACTGTCTTGACTGTTAATTTTACAAAGCCCCATTGGCAAGGTTGGATCTTGACTGGAGTTTGGGATTTATTTAACTGTCCAGAGGGATGCCACCATTCCAAAACTAATCAGGGTAGCTCACTGTATGGACACTGTATAACAATGTCGTTTTGCTGACTACTTGTATTCCTTTTGAGAGTCTAGAACTTTGATATATGCAAGGCAGAGGGTCCTGATAGGATCAACCCCCAATAAAATCCTTGGGCACAGAATCTCTAATGAACTTGTGGTAAAAAATATCTCAAACTCATTGCTGGCAGAATTAACTGCAAGCTGTATGGCTCCACTAGGAAAGGCTAAATCTTGGAAGTTTACACCCAGTTTTTGTCTATACTTTGCCTCTTTCACCTTCTCCCCTTGTTGATTTTGCCTGGTTTCTTTTTGCTGTAACAAACCACAGCTACGAGTACGATTATATGCTGAGTCAGTCCTCCTACAGATTTTTGGAATCTGGGATGATCCTGTGGGTCTCCACCCCACCAACCATGTTTAAATAATTTTTGAAAAACTTCCTATTTTGTGTGTTACCAAAACATAAAGATTAAAATTCT
This sequence comes from Nasua narica, assembly GCA_028533885.1. Classification (NCBI taxonomy): domain Eukaryota; kingdom Metazoa; phylum Chordata; class Mammalia; order Carnivora; family Procyonidae; genus Nasua; species Nasua narica. The sequence goes on from CM052809.1 coordinate 70,582,491, forward strand.
CTTAGGAGAAGCATTGACCAGAAGAGCACTTCAGAAAGGAAATTTGTTGAACTGGGAGACTGGAAAACATCATCACTAGCTAATTGAAATAAATCATTGTTAAATTAGCAAATGCAAGAAAAGTTGTACAGATCAGCTAGAAGAGAGAAAGAGAGAGAGAATCAGAGTTTGCCGAGAGACCAAGGCAAAACAGGTAGAGAAAATAAACAGAAGTGTAGTCGTTTTCACATTATGGAAGAGCCTAAGTAGATTTAGTGGTCTCTGTCAGGGCTACATTGAACATATTAGACTTCCAGGGACGATGCTATAGACTGAATGTTTGTGTCACCCTACCAAAAAAAACTCCTACTGAAACCTAATCCCTAATGTGATGGGAGGAGGTGGGACTTGTGGAACTGATTACATCATGAGAGTGGAGATTTCATAAATGAGATCAGTGCCCTTATAAGAAGATACCCCAGAAAGCCCTCTCCTCCCATCTGTCGTGTGAGGACACAGGAAAAAGATGAAATTATGAGGTAGGAAGGGGCCTCACCAGACACTGAATCTATGAGTACCCTGATCTTAGATTTTTCAGCTTTCAGGACTGTGAAAAATAAATTTCTGTTGTTTATAAGCCAACTAGTGTATGGTATTCTGTTATGGCAGACTGAAAGAACTAAGACAGTCCCCTTTATTAGAATAATAAACTGATAAAATGAAAACTGGGAAAATGAAATGTGAAACACATTAATTTAAGGCAAAGCCATCATACCCTAGTAAGCTCTACCTTGCAAGAGTATCACAGAAGGAATTTAAGAGAAACTTATACTACGAAAAATTAGATTCCCTGCCCTCCCTCCAAGAATTGAGCCATATTTAAAAAGGATTGATCTGAAATGAAAAATTCCACAGCATTTCTGGGTAATATCTTGTGGTTTCTTTTGTTGACTCTAGTCAGGTCCCTGTAGGATGTAGTAAATCCTACTATTCATTCGAGTAGAATGGCCCAGTTCCATCCCCCACCCTGTGTAAATTAGCCTGAATTCAAGTAATCTACTTGATATAGCCTACTGCTTGGATGGCACTTCTAAGAAGGCTGGTGTGCCCAGAACAGGAAACAGTGTAAGAAGTCAACAAAAGTCCTAATTGCATTCATCTGAAGGATATGTGCCAGTAAATAATGAAACAAAAACAGTAATATTGCTATATCTGCCATCTACTGGGAATCTGATGGGAATACCCATGAAATTACAACTAACTTTCTAATAAGCATCTATTATGTTTCTACTTATAAATTAAACAAGCAATAAAATGAAGTGATACTGAAACACTTATATTACAGAGAAAACTTACCAATGTAGAGAGAAGATTTGTGTGTGGGCACAGAATCATCAATAAAGGCTGTTCCGAGGGTATAAAGAGGAGTTCCTCCTGTTCCCAGCAATAGTTGTCCCAAGATGAAGACATACAAGTAGTTAGAAAGTGAAGAATTTGAAGAGTTACAATTAGTTCTATTCCTTGTTGTTAGGCAAGTACCTTTGGGGGGAAAAATTAAATTGTGAATTTACAGAAATTTAGCTAAAAATTAAAATACCTATTTTTATCAATTATACTAGCCTAACAGAACCTTCTTTATTTCTTTCAATCACTTCACTTTCATTAAACTGTTCTTAAAATACATACATTACTAAAGAAAATTCAATACTATCATGTTAAAATTTAGACAATGTAGAACAAAACTGAGAAACATTACTTTAACAATCAAAATTAACAAATTTTGGGTAAGTTAATATAAACACAATTGAAGCAAGTGGTGCCAGGGAAGGAATTTTCAGATTACGGAAAAAAACAAAGCAAAACAAAACAAAACAAAAACTAGCTTTTCTTTTTCTTTCCAAGTCATAAAAACAGTATGACCACCATACTGAATTATCAAACAATACCCTGAACACATTTGAATAGTGTACCTAGGTTATATGATATTTTGGTCAAAATAATTTCTTAATATTCACCACAAAGCGATAATACTTGAAATTATGTCTAGTTTTTTCTTATAGTTCAAACTAGTTTACTAAATTTATTTTTTGAAGCAACCTTTGGCCCTATAGAATACTCTTCTGAATATCATCAAGAAAAAATTGTTATTTTTAAGATTTGATTAAAATCCTTTTAAAAATCACACTCAAAGTCTGGATATTATAGGAAACCCATATTTCCTAAACTCACCTGATAATATTAATGAATAAAGATGTTTGTTAAAATATATTCTCAGCACTTTCTTTTCCTTTGAAGCTGGCAGTATCCAGGAAACTGCATTTTAACAACAGCCGTAGGGGCGCCTGGGTGGTTCAGTGGGTTAAAGCCTCTGCCTTAGGCTTAGGTCATGATCTCAGGGTCCTGGGATTGAGCCCCAAACAGGCTCTCTGCCCAGCAGGGAGCCAGCTTCCCCCTCTCTCTCTGCCTGCCTCTCTGCCTACTTGTGATCTCTCTCTCTCTCTGTCAAATAAATAAATAAAACCTTAAAAAAAAAAAAAACAGCCTTAGTTGATTCTATTTTCATTTCTTTAATATCAGATCAAGATGTATTACTTCCTGAAGGGTGAGATAAGTAACAACCCCAAAGCACCAATCCTGAAGACTCTTTAACTGGTCCATGGTCATCAGATTTTCAGATGCAAATTTTGTGTAAAATATTTTCTTAAATTAAGATTTAAAATATACCCTATAATTTTGGACATATTCAAATTATAAGTGGTTGATGAATATTTCAGCAGATAATTTGCATTCATAACTGGGCTAAGTCTGCATTATTTGTCTTAACCCCCTGGCCATGTCAGACATTTGACCTATGACTTCTGGTTTCAATATTCACTTTTCTGGAGGTAGCAGATTAGACTAAGATTGATGTCTTATTATTTGATACACTCCACACAATTAAACATACTTACATGTATTTCTTGGTTTATTATTTTTTTCCTATTTCTTTTTTATAATAGAGAAATATCTCTTTGTAGTAATCTAGTATTCTGTGTGGGGTTTTGGTGTTTGTTTTTTCCCAAAGGAAGTAATCCATGCAGTTTCAACATGTTTGTTTAAGTAAATTTTAAATAGCACAGAAGATCAAGAGAAATACAAAACTCTCCCTTCCCCCTGCCTGCCTCCACTTTATGCTCTCCCATGTAACTCAGATGGAGCTAATGACCACTGTTAACAGGTTTTTTTCAGACATTTTCTCACACATTCACATCTTATATCCATTTACTTTATTTACATAAGTATAGTCATACTAAATATACTACTCTTATGCTCAACAACCCAGATTTCACTTATGTCCTGGACATCCTTGATGTTGGAATTTAACTGTATTTAAATTTCTTTGTTGGCACTGCCATAATATTCCACGGCATAAATGTCATATAACTTAATCCACAATTTCCACTTAATAATCGATAACATAACATTCATTATTATAATATTGTACATATACTTAGGTCATTACAAACATGTTGTGATAAGCATTTTTAAAATTTCCTTGGCATATTTATGCAAGCCTATCTGTAATATAGTTTCTAAAAAGTGCAACTGCTAGGTTGAATTGTGTAAATATTTATATTTTGATATTGCCAAATGCCTTATCAAAAAGTTAAACAAATATGCAATCACACCAGCAATGCAGCAACACTTCGCATTAGAAAATTAAACTACTACCAATCTCTCTGGTTAAAAAAATACATGCACACGTGTGTGTATACACGTATATTTTTAATTCAATTTTTTACAATGAAGCATTTCTTATATGTTCATTGGCCACTTGCATATATTTTCTATGAATTTTTCAAATTTACTTCATAGGTTCCAATTTTGATATCTGACTTATGAAAGTCTTCCCTTCTCCAAGATTACATATAAATTAACATGATTTTACCGTAGAATTTGTCTTACTTTACAGTTGACCCTAGAACAATGCAGGATCTGGGGCACTGGTCCCTACACAGTCAGAAATCAACGTATAACTTTTGACTTCCCCAAAACTGAACTACTAATAGCCTGCTGTTGAAAAGAATCCTTACTGATAAAACAGTTGATTAGCACACATTTTGTATGTTTCATGTATTATGTACAATAGTCTTATAATAAAGTAAGCTAGAAAAAAGAAAATGTTAAGAAAATCATAAGGAAAATACATTTACTGTAAGTACTGTATTATATTTATAAAAATAAAAACAAAAACAACCCTGTGTATAAGTGGACCCAACACAATTCAAACTCGGGTTTTTGTGTTTCTCAACTATATTTTTTAATTCATATGTAATACAGTTTAGTGAGAAAAAATTGGAATGCCGTATTCTGCAATATTCTGTTGGATTAAACAAAGATTATCTTTTACTAAATTTCTTGGGTGTGGGTTTACTTTTGGATACTCAGTTTTATGTGACTGATCTTTGCAATCTTTCTCTGGACCAAATCTCTTGTAATTACTCCAGCTGTCTAGGTTTTGAGATACCAACATGTTATCCCAGTTATAACCCACTTCATAGTACTACATGAAAGACTTAGTAACAATTATCATCTTGTATCATTTTTCCCAGAGTAAACAAAGCCTAAGATCTACTTATGAAAACTACTATATCCAATACTCTTTGTATTATTTCTGAATAATTTCTATTGCTTTTCTTAGAATTGATAAAAAGAAATGACATATCAAGCCACAGAAAGTCTTGGCTTAAAATCTTAAATATATATTGCTAAGTGAAAGAATCCAGCCTGGGAAGGTATGGTTAAGATCACAGAGTAACAGGAAGACCCTATGCTTGCCTCCTCCCTCCAACACAGCTAGATAAAAATCAAATCATTCTGAACACCCAAGAAACTGAGAGAACGAAATGTACAACTAAAGGGAGAGAAGAGGCCACAAAATGGAAGGTAGGAAGTATGGAGATGAGACGTGACTTGGCAGGGGAAGGATCACTGGTGCTACAGAGGGGAGGGAGTCCTGATGATGGAGACTGGAGACAGAGAGAGAGGGAAAGAGAGAGAGAAAGAGAAAAGGAGCGAGTGCACACAGCACACAGGGGATCTCACAAGAAATACACTTCCCAACCAATACCTGGAAAATGAGAGGGGCTGATTATTTTGAGTTTGCACAACCAGTGGAACTCAAAAACTGGAGTTTTAGAAATCTGTGCCACAGTCAGGAGCCCAGCAGGCAGAGTGGTGCTCCTGCAGCAAGGGGGGAAGCTGCAGAGGCCTGGGAGCAGATATAATATGAGGATCCCTTGGGACACACCGGGGGAGACAGTTATTCCTTCTTGGAGGGCATGTGGGAAAGGTGGCATTATATCTTAGGGGACAAATGAGACAGAGGGCACCACTGTGCTGCCCAGTCCCTTAGCATAGGGGCACAGACACACCTGCTGAGAGCAACTAACCTGGACACCGGCTTTTTGCTCGGCTTTACTCTAAACTCCAAGCTCCTGTGAATTGGTCTGGGACAAAGTGGCACCAGCCACAGCATAGGGAGACCCTCCTTCAGAAGACCAGCAAAATTCTGTGCTGAGCCGGGTCCCTAAAGTTTAGAGTTTTGAAACTCTGCTGGCATGCCTGAGATAAAACACAGCGCACTGCACTGCTGGGAGGGCAGACAGGCTGGATGAAGGCAGGACCTGAGGAATGCCTGGAACACACAAGCAGAGAGTGATCGCTCTTCCGAGAGGGCTTCCCAAACAGCATTAGGCACACACTCTGGAGACCAGGGAGGGGGCTGGCGCTTCTCCACCCCACGTGAGCATGGACTGACTTTAGTAAGCAGCCAACAGTGAAAGGCTCAGACACTTACACAAAGCCCCACCATCCTGCGCTCTGCAGGTGATTCCTTACTAGGGCAAGCATGCCTGAGAACCAGAGCAGCAGAAACCCAGCACCCCTCCCCCAGGAGACCCAGCATGAACCTCCCACAGGCACCAAGTCCACTGACCATAGAGTGCTGCAAAGCTTCCGCCCTAGTGGAAACAGGATCCGGCCCCTTTTAACAAGCAGACCCTAGCACACCTAGTTAAACCTCTCCATACTTTGGGCAAGGACCAAACGCTCCCCACTGCAGGCAAGGACAAACTCTGCAGAAGACTGACCTGAAGGAAAGAGCAGCCAAAACACAGCAACAGAGTTCACATAGCATACACCAGAAACACTGTCTAAAGTGCCAGGCCTTGGAGGTTATAGGTCCTCTTCTTCATAAAGCTATTACTCTCAGGAGCAGGAAACGTAGCAGGCTTTCCTAACACAGAGAAGAAGACAGACACCTGGATAAAATGCCAAGGCAGAGGAATTCATCCCAAAAGAAATAACAATAAAATGTTATGGCCAGGGATCCAATCCTAACAGATGTAAGTAATATGACTGACCCAGAATTTAAAACAATCATAAGGATACTAGCTAGGCTTCGGAAAAGCAAAGAAAACACCAGGGATTCCCCTACCACAGAGATAAAAGACCCCAAACTAGTCAGACTGAAATAAAAAATGTTTTAACCGAGATGCAAAGCCAAATGGATGTAATGACCACAGGGATGGAAGAAGCAGAGAAACAAGTGATACAGATGATACAGTGAGACAAATGATCTTCTGTATCCATTTCCATTCCTGTAAATGGAAAATAATGAAGCTGAAAAGAAGAAGGAAAGAAAAATCTTGGATCACAAATATAGACTCAGGGAACTCAGTGACTCCATAAAATATAGTAACACTCATATCATAGGAGTCCCAGAAGAAGAGAGGGAAAAAGGGGCAGGAAGTTTATTTGAGGAAATGATAGCTCAAAACTTCCCTAATCTGGGAAGGAAACAAACATCTAAATCCAGGAGGCGCAGAGAACTCCCACAAAAATCAACAAAAGCTGACCAATACCAAGATATATTGTAGTAAAATTTGCAAAACCCAGAGAGAAGGAAAAAATCCTAAAAGCAGCAACACAAAAGAAATCCCTAACTTCCAAGGGAAGACAAATAAGGTTTGCAGCAGACCTATCAACAGAAACCTTATAGGCCAGAAGAGAGTGGCATGATATATTCAACATACAGAATGGGAAAAAATATGCAGCCAAGAATACTTTATCCAGCAAGGTTGTCATTCAGAATAGAAGGAAAGATAAAGAATTTTCCAAACAAAACTAAAGGAATTCATGACCACTAAACCACCCTGCAAGAAGTATTAAAGGGAACTCTTTGAGTTGGAAAGAAAGACCAAAAGCAACAAACACTAGAAAGGAACAGAGAAAATGTCCAGAAACAACGACCTGATAGATACCACAATGGCACTAAATTCAAATCTATCAATAATCACTTTCAATGTAAATGGACTAAATGCTCCAAACAAAAGACAGTGGGTATCAGACCAGATAAAAAAATCAAGACCCATCTCTATGCTTTCCGTATAAGACTCATTTTACACCTAAAGATGCCTACAGATTCAAAGTGAGGAGATGGAGAATGAACATCAAAAGAAAGCTGGAGGGGTGCCTGGGTGGCTCGGTCGTTACGTGTCTGCCTTTGGCTTGGGTCATGATCCCAGAGTTCTGGGATCGAGTCTCAGAGTCAGGCTCCCTGCTCACCGGGAAGCCTGCTTCTCCCTCTCACACTCCCCCTGCTTGTGTTTCCTCTCTTGCTGTCTCTTTGTCAAATAAATAAGTAAAATCTTTAAAAAAAGGAAGAAAGCTGGCATAGGCATTCTTGTATCAAACAAACTAGATTTTAAACCAAAGACTGTAACAAGATATGAAGAAGGGCACTATATCATAATAAAGGGATCTATCCAACAAGATCTAACAACTGTAAATACTTATGCCCCCACCTAGGAAGTATCCAAATATATAAAACAATTAATAACAAACATAGAAAAACTCATTGATAATAACACAATAATAGTAAGAAACTTTAACACCCCACTTATAACAATGAACAGATCATCTCAGCAGAAAATCAACCAGGAAACAATGGCTTAGAATGACACACTGGACCAGATGGAATTAACAGATGTATTCAAAACTTTTCATCCTAAAGCAGCAGAATATACATTCTTTTTGAGTGCACATGGGACATCCTCCAGAATGGACCACATACTGGGTCACAGATAGGCTTTAACCAGTACAAAAAGTCTGAGATCATACCATACAGATTTTCCAACCACAGCTTAATGCAACTTGAAGTCAACCATGAGAAAAAAATTGAGAAGATCACAAATACATGGAGGTAAAAGAACAGCCTACTAAAGAATGAATGGGTCAACCAGGAAATTAAAGAAGAAATAAAAGAAATATATGGAAACAAATGAAAATGAAAACATCATGGTCTAACACCTTTGAGATGCAGCAAAAGAAGTCATAAGAGGGGAAGATATACCAATACCAAGAAAAATCTCAAATATATAACCTAACCTTACACCTAAAGGAACTGCAAAAGGAACAGAAAATGAAGCCTAAAGTTAGCAGAAGGAGAATAAAGATTATAGCAGAAATAAATGGTACAGGAAAAAAAATAATAGAAAAGATCAATGAAACTAGGAGCTAGTTCTTTGAAGGAATTAATAAAATTGATAAACCCCTAGCCAGACGTATCAAAAAGAGAAAGGACCCAAATAAATAAACCACCAATGAGAGAGGAGAGACCACAACCAACACCAAAGAAATACAAACAATGATAAGATTATCACTGAATCATCCAGAATATCAGGAAAAATTATATACCAACAAATGGGGCAATCTGGAAGAAAGGGATAAAAAGTCAGAAAAGTCTGAAATCAAGGAAGGGTTCTGAGCTGTTGCTGGATTTAAAGATGGGGAGAACCATATGCCAAGGAATGTGGAGAGCTTCTAGAAACTGACAGCAACACCTCAAGGTAATGGAGATCTCGGTTAACAATCCCCAAAAACCATTACTTCCAACAGTATAATGAGCCTGGAAAAGGATTCTTCTCTAGAGCTGCAAATGAAAATGCAGCCAGCTGACACCCTGAGACTTTGAGGAGAGAACCCAGCTGAGCTGTGCCAGACTCTTGACCCATGGAGACAGTAAGATACTATAACTCTGCTGTTTCAAATTAGGTTCGCATAACATGTTATGCAGCAATAAAAAACTAATACAAACATCTCACAAAAAGTTAACCAAGGAAGAATTTGCCTCGTTCAAGGGTGAATAATAACCAAAAAGGAAAAACAAAACACATGGCAGAATAGTCTCCAGAAAAACGCCACTATGATGTACATTTAAAAATTATCATATTTCCATGCTTTAAAAGTGATGACAACATCTGCTTCTTAAAATCAAAAACTGAAAACAGGGATAAATAAGCTCATAAATGTGATTAATAAGAGAAGAGAAAAATGGGCTGAAAAAACTCAGGAAAAACACGAAATAAAAATGAAAACTACCATAGAAATAAAAGTCACATCAAAATGGGCAAAAGAAAATAGGATTCTAAGAATTACAAGGAAACAAAATACATATCTGTGACTTAAGAAATACGAACAAAATTAAATAAACCAAAACTAAGACTTAAAAGATTAGAGATAAAATTATGGAAATGAGATCCAGACAAAGAAAATCAAACAGGTGCATAATCAATCAGAATAGGCAAAATATATATTCTGAGGTAAAACTTAGGGAACTTTCCTGAAATAAATGAAGATCGATCTCCAATTTAAAAGTACATAAAGCGGGGCGCCTCGGTGGCTCAGCGGGTTAAAGCCTCTGCCTTTGACTCCGGTCATGATCCCAGGGTCCTGGGATCAAGCCCCGCATCGGGCTCCCTGCTCAGCGGGGAACCTACTTCCCCCTCTCCCTCTGCCTGCTTCTCTGCCTACTTGTAATCTCTCTCTGTCAAATAACTAAATAAAATCTTTAAAAAATAAAAATAAAAAAATAAAAGTACATAAAGCATCCCAGGAAAATTTGATGCAGGACTTTCAAGATTATTCCCTTATAAAGTTATTGGATTTTAAAGATGAAGAAACACTTATTTGTGCCATCAAGAAAAAAGATAGTCACTTACGTAGAGGGAAATAAAAAACACTTAGCTGGCATCAGACTTCTCTAGAGCAACATTAATCTCATAAAGCAAAGGAAATGACTTTAAAAAAGTAATCAGTGAAAGATAATGTCACTCATAAACCTTCAAGTATAAAGGCAAAAGACAAATATTTAAACATATTACAAATGTCAGGGAATTAACCATTTCTGAAAAAAACAAAAACAAAACCTACTAGAGGGTACATTTCAGCCTACCAAGAAATACTTCGAGATGCCATGGAGACCTGAAGAAGACTATTCATCCTAAGTAATATTAAATAATTTATTAAATCGTACCTGTTATAAAACATATTTTTAAAATAGCTAGGTTTACCTATTATGTGAATTCTGCAGTATTAGTTGAAGTACCTTAACCTAGAATTTCAACATCTAATGAGAAATAAAACAATTTCTGACAAAATACTTTCTTTTAATTTTATTTTTTTCAGTGTTCCAAGCAAGATTCATTGTTTATGCACCACACCCAGTGCTCCATGCAATACGTGCCTTCCTCAATACCAAAATGCTTTCAATTTTTAATTTAAAAGCATGGATTTGACAATACACCACAAGAGGGAGCGCCTACGCTGTTCAAGAACAGAGGGAATGTTGCCAATAAAACAAGGGCTTAGAACTTCACTTAATGGACAAACCAGTGTTCAGTCCTACCCACTAACCTGCACAGAAACTAAAGGTAAAGGGGAAAATGAAAATCTACATACTGGACATTTATAAGTTAAATATCAAACTTAGTCCAACCCTCATCCCCACTCAGAGGCCCACAGCCTGCTTCTCCCCAGGTATTTACCTTTAACACCTGGAAGTTAAGAGACCATGTTTTCCTCTGGGTCCATCCTGCTGCAAGGGTAGGGCAAGATGCTGCAGGTTGAGATGGGATTTCACTCCCCCAGTCACAGGGGGATAGGCAGGCAGAGAGAGAAGCAGCCTCCCCGCTCAGCAGGGAGCCAAATGAGACATTCTATCCCAGGAGCCTGAGATCATGACTTGAGCCAAAGGGAGATGCTTAATGGACTGGGCCACTCAGGCATCCCTAGAACCATATTTCTAATGTCAAATTTCTACCTCAAATGTCTAAAACAGAATTCATCATCATTCTCAAAGAACCATCTTCTCTGCCTGATTTCCCAGTATCTGTTTATAACATGTTTTCTAGTCATCAAGCTCAAAACATAAGAACACTCAACATTATATTCCTTGCCTAAAATGACCACACCATATGCTTTTCCTACTGTAATCATACCCATTGTTCAAGTCCGGCTCAATTTCCACTTCCTCCGAGTTGCCCAAAGGAAATGCTTTCTTCATTTACTACTATCTTTCTCCATTCAGTGACAATTAACCCTGAAGTGTTAACTGCCTGTATGACCAGGTTCTTGCTTATCATGCCTTACTTATATTCGATCCTCATTTATGTTAATAGCCGTAACAGTAATATTTACTGAGTGATCATCTTATGCAAGATCCTTCCCTATCATGTATTATGTAATCTCCAGAAACAATTTATGACGGAGGTACCATTACTTTCCACATTTTACAGATAAGCAATATCAAGATTAGATTAATTACTTCCAAAATCTCTAAGACTAAAGAGCCTAAGTTTTTAACAGATTTGTTGAATGGTTAATGGTGACATAAAGTAAAATTAATTGGTTATTTAAATAGCTTGGGATGTAAATTCAAAACGTTTCTGTAAGGGTTTCTATCAAGACAAAATAAGGAGAAAAAACAATATAATTTCTAATAGCCAATCTACTTTTCTAAAATAAGTGGCCATAACTTGTTACTAGGTAAGAAAACTAGAATCTAGGGGTGCCTGGGCGGCTCAGTCGGTTAAGCGTCTGCCTTCAGCTCAGGTCATGTTCCCAGGGTCCTGGGATCAAGTCCTGCATCAGGCTCCCTGCTCAGCAGAGAGCCTGCTTCTCCCTCTCCCTCTGCCTGTTGCTCTTCCTACTTGTGCTCTCTCTCAATCTCTCTGTCAAATAAATAAATAAAATCTTTTAAAAAAAAGAGAGAAAGAAAAGTAGAATCCAACACACCATGAATCTCATAGGAATGACCACAAAGGCATAAAACCCTTTTAAAACATTAGAAAATTCTATGTATAATCTTAGACCAAGAAATTTTAAAATAACTTAAAATAAAAATATTGACTTTAAATTATATAAAATTTGTATGTATCTATGATTCTGGAATAAATTGAAATGGGAATCAAAAGTCTACCCCTAAATGTTTTTTTCTGGAGAATTTATATTACAGCTCAATCAAAATCAATCAACCCTTGTGTGTTATTTAAACTATGCCTATATAGAGAAGAAAATACAAAGTTTCTCAATTTGTTATGAAGTATTAGTACTACTCCATTTCAGAAGAGCAGTCATTTGGGGATGCACCTGGTGGCTCAGTCGGTAGGGCTTCTGACTTGGTTTTGGTTTGGGTTTTGGTCTCGGGGTCATGGGATTGAGCCCCGCATCGGGCTTGTGCTCAGCTCAAGGGTCTACCTGGGACTCTCTCCCTCTGCCACTCCCCCTGCGCTCTCTCTCTCTAATAAGTAATGAAATCTTTTTAAAAAAATCATTTGTAAAGAGGAACTTTAATCGAAATATTTTTTAAAAGACTATAAAGCTAGAAAATATATGTGAATTTTTTTTATGTATCAGGTAAGATTGCAGTAAAATATAGATGAAAGGGATAACAGGGAAATTTAACATTTTTTATGGGTATGGATTTTTTACAAAGACAAAGTTAAAGGAACAAGCAGTAGGTACCAGTAGGCAGTTGCCAAAACACTACAAAAACTGTAGCTTAGTTACATAAAGGCACACAGCAACTTATGTATCAACTCAGGTGAGGAACATACCAGGGAAATAAGCACTATGACCTCTTTCTTTCCAATATGCAAACTCCCATTGGCTAAACCCAACTAGAATCCTGGTGGCAAAAGTGCCAACATGACACAGTGCATGGGACTTATTCTATTAAACAGGGTTATAAAACTGGGTGATAAAATGAATGACAGATCTGGAAGGACAAACAGAGGATATCCAGCACTGTTTGTTTTTTGTGGGGGGTTTTTTTGGTATCTTAGCATCCATTTTTATCTTTGTCCAGATGAGAAACATTATCTTCAACACAAGAAATCCACAAGAATCTCCCCAAAACATCATCATGGGGTAATGTCAATCCAGTTATTATCCTACCTGAAACCAACACTGAAATGTTGGCCATCATCACTGGTCTTCATATAACGGGTAGAGGAAAACAACAATAGGATTAACTAGCTCTATAGTTCTTCCTTCTAGAGTTGGTCAGAAAGCCCGAGTTGTTGATAAACAATGTTCTCTTTCCTATCATCCAGGTTTTGTTCCCTTTACTTCCTGTCTATACCTCAACTGGTCTAGGATTTTACATAGCATTTATAAGTCCTTAGCTGTTTTATCTCTGTTTGGTTGCCATAGTTATCCTTTAACAAGTACTATTGAGTGTGGGAGTGTTAAGAGGCACCCAAGTAAATTCTCTCAGTCCAAAATATATATTTTTGGAGACGCTGTATAGAAACAACACAATTTCCCCTGAGTAACTAGGACCTATCATCTCTGCCAGTTCAGTGACAATCTTTTCTTCCTGTTGATTATTTAATATAAATAGATAAATAGATTATATATAAAAAAGATTTTATATATATATATATATGTAAAATTAGGGTACAGTCTCAGCTTTGACTTTAAGGGAATAATGAATAATGACTGGGTTATCTGATGAAAGCTTTTATCCCTTGGGGACTAGGACTCAACAAGACCAAGGCGGAAAGCAAAAATTCCATAAATGGATTTTTAGATACAGTAAGAAGAGGCCCTAATCCTTTGGCACTCCCTAGCTCCTTACCCTATGCATTCTGTCTATAAAGTATCCAGCAAAACAGAGCGGTTTCTGTGTTATTAACACATGTATCATGTTCTAAGAAAATTTTATTCTACAAATTATAACACAATGGACACCATCCCCGCAAGTCAGTCGTTTCCAGGTTTAGGGTACAGAGTAAGACACACAAGTGAATTTCACGAGGAGGACTTTGTTATTATACTTCTTTTGCTGCAAATAAGTTTCTTATTTGGTCAGAAAGTGATGTTGGTCAGAAGTGATGTTGTATAGAATAAAATAATAATGAATAAGGCATTTTGTAAGTCAAACAATGTTGACTGTTGGTAGAGGCATGGAGGGCAGTGAAAAGAAATTCATATGTGGAATATATAGTTAAGTCAAGTGGTGTACTCTTGTTCTTCCATAGAAAACCAAGTCATCTTGATTACTTGCAGTTGAAAAATGAAACAAAACATGTGCTAAGTCAATAGCTATATGTTAGGTATCAGGGTCTATGTCAATTTGCTCTAGAAAAGGTACCAAATCTGGAAACAGGGCTATAGTTAGTATTATGTATACTTTATGATTATTAAGTAATAAAAAAAGTTAAGTTATAATTTTGATTATGTTTACAATGGTCTAAAGTTATTTTCCATAATTTTATCATGCATTTATACCAAATTCATAAAAAAAGTGAGAATGTAGTAGTATTTACTATCCTGATATCTTTCAAATCTTGATGGCATCACTAAACTCCATAATTGCTCTCAGACCATTCTTGTGCCTCAGTGGAAGAACAAATTATTAAATGTCACAGACTTTCAGGGTCATTCATAGAGAGTAAAAACTAGGAACGGTCAAGCTGCAAGTGCCCAGAGGCCAATGTGCCGGCTCTGGCCCAGCCATTAATTCTGCCCTCAGGAAGGAAAAAGCTTCTTTCTTGAAACCTTAGACCACTCCTTGTAGGGACTGTGGGACACACAGCACCGGGTTCTGTGCTCAGAGCTGAGGCTTTCCCACAGGATGTTGGCCATGGGTGCGGGTGCTCCATAATCTTCTTAAGAATATGGTATTACTTTGGGGCGCCTGGGTGGCTCAATGGGTTAATGCCTCTGCCTTCAGCTCAGGTCATGATCTCAGGGTCCTGGGATCGAGCCCCGCGTCGGGCTCTCTGCTTGGCGGGGAGCCTGCTTCCCCCTCTCTCTGCCTGCCTCTCTGCCTACTTGTGATCTCTCTGTCAAATAAATAAGTAAAATTAAAAAAAAAAAAAAAGAATATGGTATTAATTCTAGTTTACTATTTCATTCAGGGGTTTTAAATTATTTCTTCCTACAGTAATATCTCTCAATTCACAGGTCAGGTACCCAGTGTGGAGGATCTTCCAGCTAATATATCTATCCCCTTTCTACATCCTAAGACTAAGGAAAATTACAGGATGCATTCTCACTGTGATATAGAGCAGCTTGGGACCAAGTCTATTATTGGACCTCTGTAAGTCCCTTTCTTATCAGTGGACCATGGCACTATTCTAGAACTCCAGAGATCAGATGAGTTCAGAGCCATTATCTAATCATCTCCAATGAATTGGTAAAAGGGTTGTGAAACCCTACAATATTGATTCAGATTGGGTTTCTACCCATGAGAGTTGGAATTTTCCCACTTAAAGATGTCAATTTGGTCTCTGAAACTCATTCGGGTAATGGAGCCAACCTTGCCTCTGAAGATTAGCATAGCCACGTAGCTTCTATCTCCCCAGGATCTGGATGGACAAATGAAGAATAAATATCCAGTACAACTTATATCCTACAAGTCTTTTTGAATTTTCAAAAAACAAGGGTCACCAAAAGAAAGTAAGACTTGAGGTGCCTAGGTGGCTCAGTCAGTTAAGCAGCTGACTCTGGGTTTCAGGTGAGGTCACCATTTTGGAATTAAGGGATCAAGTCTTAATTGCTCTTATAAAACTGAAATTGGAAACATGACCAGGTTGATAACAAATTGGAGATAATAGGAAATACAATCTATGAGAAGAAAATGGCATGGTTACAGATAATTTTTCAAGAAAGAAGTGTTTTTTTACATTATCCCCAGGGACTGCATGAATAATTTAGTATTACTCAAGATCCTCAGAATTATTTCAATAAAGAAATCCTGTAAGTTTATTTATTCACTAACTTTCTGAAACAGGTCCTTTCTCCCTTCTGCTCTTTTACATGTGGCAGCCTTTTCTGTGCCTTATAGGGTGTCCCTCTCCTTAGTCTACAAATATCTACTATCTACCCTTTGCCTGATAATATGCTAAACAACAGTGCAAGCTTGCGCTGAAACTCTTTTTTAAGCAACATATTTTAACATCCTACAGAGCTTTGTGGGTCATTGCCTTTCTGACCTCTTCCAATAACCCAAATAACTGACAGTAATGACATTGTGGGTGATCAGTGGATCTGTGCCAAGTATTCTGGATGGAATGAAAGGGAATAGGATGATTAGACTTCAGAGTTGGAAGAGACAACTGCTTCTCATCCAAATCCTATAAAAGATAAAATTCAGAAGTCCTTTGTGAGTAACAAAGGTCAATTAAAACAGACCATGTCATGGATAAAAACAAGGCTCTGGCAGCACTCACTGTTAATACCGTTAAATGGATTAAGATGGCACCAAGCAAGTACTTTTAATTGGAAAATACAGCTTAGAGAAAAGTACCTAAGAGTATGACTCTCCTATTAGTCTGATATGCTTAATTAAGTCCAGAGAAAGGCCTGAGGTTAAGAAAGATAAGACATACAACAAAACCATGAGTATGGCTATTGGCACATATACCCAAATCAATTAGATTACAAATTGGTTTTTTGAAAACTGTTGTATCACCAAATGAGCCACCAGCCTCTTCTCAGACAGATTATGACTGAATGAGTATGAAAATAACCCTTAGTTCCCAAATTTCTACAGGTAAGAAACAGGCTGATATAGATTCTAACTATCCAAGAAGTATATCCTTCATTTGCCCTCTTCAAATACAGCCAAGGACAATAAAAAGGACCAAGAGAGAACAATGAACCCCTCCCAAGAACAGGTTTACTCAAGGAACAAGCATAACATCTTCCCAATGGGATTTCAGGATTTCTCTGAACTAGTGACTGCTATGTTTTTCCCCTTTCCAATCAGATGATTATTGTGACAAATACATTTCTTACATGCTTGGTATATTAAAGGAAAAAACAGAATGCTAGTGCTAATGGGAATACAAAGAGTCAAGATTCAAAATGTATCACAGACAAAAAAGGAAAACTATAACGTTTTTTAAAAAATAGAAACTCTCTAGGATCTAGGACTAGGTAAAGAATTCTTACCTAGTAAGAATACAATCCATAACAAAAATACAATCCATAAAAAAAAACTGATAAACTGAACTTCATCAAAATTAAAAACTTTTGCTCTTATGAAAAACCCTGTTAAAAGTATGAAAAGATAAGCTATACAATGGACGAAAATATGTGCAAATCACCTACCTGACAAAGATCTAGGACTTAGCAACTTTCAAAATTCAACAGTAAAAATTAAACAATCCAGTTAGAAAATGGGCAAAAAACATGAACAGATATTACACCAAGGTTAAACAGATGGCAAATCAACACAAGCAAAGATGCTCAATACCATCAGCCATTAGGAAAAGGAAAGTTGAAGTCACAGTGAGATTTCATTGAAACCTATCAGAATGGCTAAAATAAAAAATAAAGACAGCACCAAATGATGGGATCACTCATACTTTGCTGATGGGCTACAAAACAGTAGTCCCTCTGGAAAATAGTTTAACAGTTCTCAAAAAAATAAACATAAAACTATCACATGATCCAGCTGTTTTAATCCTGGGCTTCTATCCTACAGAAATGAGAACTATGTTTATACAAAAATCCACACCAAATGTTCATAACTTTATTTGTAACAATCAAAAACAGATCAGCTCAGATGTCCTTTAGTAGGTGAATAGTTAAACAAACCATGCATGATACATTCATACCATGAACTACTTGGTAATTAGCAATAAAAAGGAATGAACAATTGATAATCACCACTCTGATGAGTTTTTAGAGAATTATCATGAGTGAAAAAAGCCAATTCCGAAATGTTAAATACTGTATAATTGCCAAAATATAGTAAAATCTTTAAACGTAACAATGTTAGCATGAGGTAATTTAGAACAGAAAATTTTTTAAATATAAATATTCAACTTTATGAGAATGGTTAAAATTTAAAATGGAATGTTATGTAAGAATAAGAATGCTCAAAGTTTGCAAACTATACAAAATATTATATTAACTCTATAAGAAATAGGCACACTAAAAACATTAACACAGTCCTAAAGTTCTTTTCCTTGAGAAAAAACAATGAATTTTTTTTTTCTCTTCCTGTTCCTTAGTATTGTCCAAATTGTCTGCAATGACTCACAGGATTTCTCTAACCAGAAAAATGTATTAATAAAAAACACAACAAAAGAGGGCTAATTAAATAGATTATCTATAAAACGAATATAAAAGCATAAGTAATTTGCAACTCTGTTTTAACGTAACAATGTCCAAATATATATTCTTAAAGAAAAAGTGAATATCTAGAAATTCAAAATGTTGTTTTCCTCTAAACGTGTATTTGAATGCATATGTGTAAATGTGATGTTAAGATGCATGAATATGTACGAATGTTAGTAAGAGTATGGAAGTGAGTGAGGATGACTGCGTGTTAATGACTGTAATGTAAATGTGTGTATTATGTGTGACTGTGAATACACGTATAAACGTATACATACATTAAAAAAACTGAACAATATTAGTAGTGGGTAATCTAAGTTATGGTATAAAAATTTCTTATTTCCAAGTTATGGTATAAAAATTTTGTATTTCCTTCCTTTTTGTTTCATTTATTACATTTCATTTTTTTCCTTTTATTCCATTCCCTTTTTTTTTAATCTTCTGAATGGCTTGCAAAGGATGTATCATGTTTAAAATTAAATAAAAAATTAAAGATATTTAAATAGGCCCTTCGACTATTTAAAAGGTAATATTTTAGTATACTATTTTTAGTGGATCCATTTAAACTGAACTATACCAAATAATTTATCTTCTTAACTCCTAACAAAATAAGCCTGGAAACATAGCTAATTAAAACCCTCTCTAATATATTACTTTGGAAGTGTTTAGCTAGACTTTGCAGATTCATCAATATCAAGTGACAACTAGCAAAGAAAAAAAAATATGTACCACTTTGAAAGATTTTTAGCTGTCATATAATTTTCTAATTACCACTGCCCATAACTAAACAAACTAAGAAAGGTAGTTTTTTATTTTTTGGGTTTTTGTTTGTTTGTTTCCTTCTTTTGAGAGAGAGGAAGAGAGAACAAGCAGGGGGTGCTGAGGAGGGAGAGGAAGAAGCAGGCTCCCAGCTGAGAAGAGAGCCCCAGGTTCCATCCCAGGACCCTGGGACCATCACCTGAACTGAAGGCAGAAGCTTAACCAACTGAGCCACCCAGGCGCCCCAAGAAAGGTAGTTTTTTTAATTAGTATAGCTGTTACTTAACTATCATAAACGTCATTATTATTCATTGCTACGATTTAATGAGCACTTACCACGCACCAGGCACTGCCTTATCACTACGGTATAGTACAGTATCTACCGTACAGTCTCCAATGAGGTAGGGGTTATTATCATCATCATCATTTATAGTAAAGCTTGTCCAGGCCCACATAGTTCTATCACAGAGTTTGAGCAAAAATTTAAATTCAGTTTTGTCTGACCCTAATATCCCTGCTATATTGCTGCATAATTTCACTCAATGTAATGTGCTAATAGTATTAACTAGGAAAAAAATACATTAAAACACACAGTGGCCCTTTGTGCATTTTTTTAAGAACAGTGACTTAGAAAATAGAATTTCCTCATTTCTTTCTTGCCACAAACCACATTTTTACCAACCTTTCTGAGGAAGCGACAAAAGCATTGCTTAATTATTACCTCCCATACACTATACCAGTAAGACACAACTATGCTTATGGTCAACTTGAATGCCTTATCAGTGCATTTCCTTTTATTTTATACATAAAAACAAATAAGGGTAATCACTACTAATAGTCTATCAAGAAAAAATCCTGCCATCTTAGCATCACCTTAGAAGCATGGTAGCTAAACAGGGAAATCAACAGTTTAGCAAGTAATTAAGAAAAAAACCAAAAGTAGAATATCAAACATTGTTACTATTTCTGAATATGCTTCTCGTTTTAGCTTCCTTTTTCACACTGAAAATTTTTCAGATCCCAAATCTTACCCATAAAGATCATCTATGCTTTGCCTCTGATAACACAATTCCTTCCAATTCAGTGGCCAAAAAAAAAAAGAAAATGCCTCATTACTCTTTAGGCCAAGTTTATGGAAAATGTAAACAGAGCATCCCAAATTGCCTCTATCTGACATTAACTGCGCTTATTGCCCTTTTGTGGAAGGGAAGTCATTAGACTCTTAATATGCCTCCACTGAAAAGGATCCATTCATTCATTAATATATCTGATAACTCAACAAATATTTCTAGAATACCTATTATCCATCACATGCTGTTCTAATGCTGGCCATAATCAAGCTTCTAAATTCAACAAGGGCTTTCAAAATGACCTAGGAGAGCACAGAAGAGGTACTACCAAAACTTGTTCACCAAAACACTTACCTGGGGGAGAAAGCATAAAGTGAGCAGGAGAAACAGAGTAAAGGGGCCAAGCAGTGGAGTCCTTTGGTACATATCACAAACTCTAACTAAAGATCCAAAACTGCATTAACTTTTACAGGGATGCAACAGAGACACCCCTGAACTTTCATTTTCCCAAACTCATTGAACCATGAAACATATTTTTAAGATACTCTTAATATCTTCAGAACCTGTGCTCTGCAGATCATACTTTGAGAAAAGCGGGACATTATATTCTTTTGCTCAAGGGCATGCATTTTTAAATTTCTATTTATAAGTTACAGCTGTGAGCAGAAATGAGTTTGTGCTAAAAAACTGACACATGCCTTCCTCATTAATTTTCTCTGTTAGTTTTCTATTTCAGAAGCTTGGTCATTTGAATTTCAACAAAACTGGCTACATTAAAGTATCTAGTATTTCATGACAGTTGTGAAACTTCTATTTTAAAGGAATTTATAAAGCAATAATCCTGAAATGAAAAGAAGCCTCTGTGCCCACAGCTGAAACTGTACAGAATAACTAAGCACCCAACTGGGCATGTTTCCCCAAATGGACTGATAAGATAACCTGGGTAGTTTTAAAAAATGTAAATTCCCGAGTCCTCCTCCAGACTTGCTAAATCAGGGTCCCCAAGGGGCAGTAAGTGACAGTAGCAAGCATCCAAGGTAACTCATAGAATCTAGGAAGTTTGGGGAAGACTGAAGTGCCTTGGATATTAAAAACTGTGCTAGTTTCATCCGGAGCACTGACTACCCCTAAAAGTTAGTTTTAGTTCCTTTACTGTATATACTGAATTTAAAAAACTTTTGAATTATTTGTTTTATTACATTATTACATCTTCTAAGATATTATCTTTCCTTTTTATTCATTTGTTGTGATTAAATTGAAATATAAGAATAATAAAACTGGTTCTTTATAAGGAAAAAGGAGTATCAAGAAAGAAGAACACTCCGAGGCCCAGAGAAATTATACTGTATTAAATTAGTGACTGTAAAACTATAAGATCATTGGCCTTATGTCTTTCCCAGTCTAGACAAGTATTCCATATTAAAAAAAATCCTCTGCCTTCAGCTCAGGTCATGATCCCAGGGTCCTGGGATCCAGTCTCGCATCTGGCTCCCTGCTCTGCAGGGAGCCTGCTTCTCCCTCTACCATCCCTCCTGCTTGTATTCCCTCTCTCAATATCTCTATCAAATAAATAAGTAAAATCTTTAAAAAAATCCTTATGAATACAAAAGACAAAACAGTAACTAAAATTAAATCACACATTGAGTCCCACGCTAATCATTTTCCTAGTTCAACATTTTAAATAGTCACTTTGCATAACTAACATTCTTTGGTACAGAATTCTTCCTGAAATACCAATCTAAAGCATTAGAAATTTAATGCTGAAGTAAATGTAAAGTGTTGAGAGCTACCTTTTCCTGAGAAAGGAATGGAAAAGAGAAACAGGAAAATAATATGACTTGTTATCCAACTATTGGTCAATAAAGAAAAAGATTAATAAATCACTGGATTTAGTAATTACCCATAATTTCTAAGTATTTACTAGTGATCCCCCTTCCAAAATCTCAAAGAGACAAAAAGATTATTTTCCTCAACACCATTAAATTAACACTCATCCCCAAGGAATTAAAAAGTGCTTGGAGGAAAACAAAATGTTATCTGGTAAAGATATATTATATTTTTATTATATTTGAAAGTTATATTAAAATGTTATAACAAGGGGGCCTGGGTGGTTCAGTGGGTTAAAGCCTCTGCTTTCAGATCAGGTCATGATCTCAGGGTCCTGGGATAAAGCCCAGCATCGGGCTCTCTGCTCAGCAGGGAGCCTGCTTCCCCCTCTCTCTCTCTCTGCCTGACTCTCTGCCTACTTGGGATCTCTTTCTCTCTGTCAAATAAATAAATAAAATCTTAAAAAAAATAAATAAAATGTTATAACAAGTTAAAGTACATCAAAAGTGAATGTCAAATATTATTTATTTGAAAGTATTTTATGACACTATTCTATTTTCAGGTTGACATATATAAAAATTAGTCCTGAGAAGCATTTCTTTCCATTTTAATTCTTCCCTTTTTTTGTATCCAATAACAACCAAAATTTCCCTTTGATAAATATCTCCAAAGTGAGATAATCACCTCTAACCATTAGGTCTTCATGAAAGTTTCCCTTAAAAAAATACTTTCCAAAACCTACGTTTAATTTTTACAGAATAGAAAATTCAAGCTGTTTTCAAACACCCTTTTCTACCTTGTGCTAACTCTTGACCTCATTTGTATTTTTCTATCACCCATGGAAATTATACATGCTTATCATATTTCACATTTTGCTTTCCTCTAATTACCAACTATATTATATTACATTAATCTCCTCTTATAGAGATGATTTCATCCTAAGCCCTGACTTTACTCAAGTTCAAAAAACAACAAAAAAAGCACACAAAGGAAAATGCTAATTCTCTCAATGTCATTTTCAAATTAAATTATAATTTCAATTAGTAAAGTGATTTTTTAGTGTGAGGCTCCTTACGTTATTTATGTTATATTAAGTAACAAGATTGTACATGCCCTTGTTTCTAATCTATTTTCATAGAGTTTTCAACTCTTTTCTTTCCCAACTGAACTCCAGTTTTCCTGTATACTCTCCTTAGACTTGGACAAATCATTAAGATTTTTGGTTACAGAGTCCAAAATTTGCAAAAGTGGATTAACTTACTTGAACGGACAAGTTATTATGTTTTAATCATTATAACTGGTTATTTGCAATTGGGGAAAAATAATTTAAACTCATAAAAAATGCTTATGCAATATGTAAACACTTAAAAAATCATAAAAATATTGAAACTATTCAATGTAGTTAATAAACTTATGAGAAATAAAAAAATTTAAAAACATCAGAGCATAAAAACTAGTATTAGTTTTAGTTGCTATTGACCACTCTATGAAATCACTATGAAGTCACTTCACTTCTTGGCCTACAGGTGTAAAAGAAGGAATTTATGATTTCTAACATTCCTTCTGTTTCTAAACGCCTAGATCCCATTCCTTTAGAAATGTAATACAGTTTCAGTCCTGAGTTGTGTATCTGTTATATTTGAACACCTACACATATTCACAAACATACCACAAAGGCACATTCCTACTAAAGAAAACTTTAGGGGAAAAAATGCAAAAATTCAAAATAGCAACTAGGCATTTTCATATATTGGCTTTGAGAGAGTAACTGGTACATCCCTCCCTGAAAGTCAGAGTGTGCCATTATCTATCAAAAATTACAGTGAGGAAGTCCTTCAAACCCAATATGAGCACTTCTAGGAATGAAGACTAAAGAGTAACTTGCACACTTATACAAACATGTATGTTCAAAGATATATATTACAACACTATCCAGATATATAATATTCAGTTCACACTAATTCCAAACCTGATTTCTTGATTTCCACTCTTAATGCCGTTCTACATTCTAGTGAATGGCCCCAGTTGGTCAAGCCAAGTATCAAGGAGTCCTTATTCATTCCTCTGCCATAATCAATCTACCAGAGTCTTCTTTTTCCTTGAAAATACACTGAGAATCAGTCACTCCTTTAGATCTCTACTGATACCAACCCAGTCCAACCACCTTTATCTCTCACCTGGACTCTAGTAAAAAACTCCTGGGTGATTTTCTCCCATTTACTCTCGTCCTTCAGAACAGAACCCAAAATGATCGTATAAGAACATAAGGTCATACATGTCCCTCTGGAAAACTTTCTCATGGCACTTGGCTGGCTCAGTCAGTTAAGCAGCTGCTTTCTGCTCAGGTCATGGTTTGGGGTCCTGGGATCGAGCATTGCATAGTCAGGCTCCTTGTTCAGTGGGGAGTCTCTTCTCCCCCTCCCTCTGCCCATCCCCACTCCCGCTCCTGTGCGTCCTGCTCTCTCTCTAACAAATAAAATCTTTACCAAAAAAAAAAAAAAAAAAAAAAAGGGAAAACTTCCTCATGACCTCCCACTGCACTTAAAGGAAGGAAGATCTAAATGCCTCATGCTGGCATCTACCTGTCTCTCCAAGTTCATATCATGCCATGTTCTCCCTTGTTTTGAACATGCCGGCCAAAGTGACAATTCCTAAAACCTAAACCTCTTTCCCCTCCAAGGTCACTTACCATGTTTTTCTCCAGCCTGGAAAGCATCTTTCAAAGCTGGCTCCTCAGTATCCAGTTATTGTCACAATGGCCTTCCTTTGACCACATATTTTCACTTTTATTCGCTATTACTTCATACTATTTGTTCCCTTCATAAAATCACTTTAATCTTCAATTATTTTGTTTATGAACTTTGTATTTCTTCCACTACAGAAAATCCTGATGGCATGAAACTGTTTCCCTAGTATCTCAGCACCATGTACAGTCCGTATCAATATTCATCGTATGAATGACGGAACATAAGGGCAACCTGAGATTTTGTTTCCATTTGCCAGTGATAAGCACTTATTTAAATTATGAGTCTAATTAAGAGTAAAAACCTCACAATCAGCCAATTCCTCAACCTAATCTACTTCAACTAAAATAATAAAAAATATCAGTAAGACATATCAAAAAGAAGTTGGTGAAAACGTACATAGTACACCATAATGTGGTCGGGTTTCAGCAATCTTCTTGGCTTCATCTTTGCCCCCCACCCACACGCACCTTAATTTGTGGCCATTTCCCCTTGAGAATTATAAATTGTTCAGACTAGCTACAATTCAAAGTGTGTTTGGCAAGAGATGAAGCTAAGAAGATTGCTAAAGAGAGATCAGGCGTTGCTACTGGAACAGGTGTTATATTTTAGTTTAGAGAGTCAGAGATTTTATCAAAGCTCATATACTTTAAGAACAAGTAGGGCATCTGATCAACTGGAAGACTGAGGAATTTGATTTAGTACAAAGATTACCACGTAAATGCTATAAACACGGTATTTTTGCTACCACAGAATCAGTATCATGTTTCTTGTGTGACAGACTCAAGTTTAGACTTTACCTTACTGTTAAGATTTCAAAAGTGTCATACTAAAGCCTTGGTGTGCCTTGTTCCTAAAACTACCTCCAGTGAAATTATGTGACATTGGCCTTACAGAATCTTGTCCAGTCTTTAATGTACTAGAATCAATATAAGTGATCTTTCCACTGATAACATACTTTACTCATCTCATTTATTCCAAACTCTACCACACTTTAAAAACACCCTCTGTTGGTATGCTTGCATATCCTGTTTTTATCTCCAAAATGAAGACTGCTTACCTAAGAAGTATACTCCTAAAACTATGCTGCATAATTGTTAAAAATATTGTTGTTAAACTGTTAAAAATGCTTTCCTATTTGTTGTCATTCTACAATTTGGAAGTTGGTCCTAGAAATGTAAACACTTTAATATTAATTTTCAATATTAAAACTCTACGAATGTAACAACCTTAACTTTTTAAAAATAATGCCTATATTGTCGCAGGCTCCAGTTTTCCTTTCTTGTTACTCTAAGCCTTTTCCTCACTTACCTAACTCATGAAAGTTAATTTTATAACCCTCTTTTTCTCAGTATTTCCTATTAAAAGTCCCAGGAAGGACAATAAAAATGTTAAGATCTTCATTCGAACATCCCTTTGGCTCTACCATAATTGTTTTTTCATTGAAAATGATTCTTTGGGTGGGGGGGGGGCACCTGGGTGGCTCAGTGGGTTAAAGCCTCGGCCTTCGGCTCAGGTCATGATCTCAGGGTCCTGGGATCGAGCCCCGCATTGGGCTCTCTGCTCGGCAGTGAGCCTGCTTCCCCATCTCTCTTTGCCTGCCTCTTTGCCTGCTTGTGATCTCTGTCAAATAAATAAATAATCTTTAAAAAAAATGATTCTTTGGGAGGAAAAAAAGTAGAAATACAGTCAAATTTCCTTTTGAGCCTTTGACTAATGTACTTATTCAACTAACAGAGCAAAACGTTAGATAATTCATAAAGTTCTGAGTCTCTAAAGTACAGTCATAAGTACAGCTAGCTTCAGTTCTTACGAAAGGTTTGAGTTCTATAAATTTCATCTCTCTTTATCTCAGGAATCAGGAATCAACATGTCCAGGGTGCAGAACTGTAAGTACAGCAAATAAGACAGAAAAGAGGGGGTTGGGGAAGGCGCCTGGGTGGTTCAGTTGGTTAAGTGTCTGCCTTCGGCTCAGGTCATGATCCCAGAGTCGAGGGGATCCCCACGCTGGGCTCCCTGATCAGCAGGGAGTCTACTTCTCCCTTTGACCCTCTTTCCTCTCCTGCTCTCTCTTTCACTCTCTTTCTAATAAATAAATAGTATCTTAAGCACACACACACGCGCACACACACACACAAAGGGGAAAACTATAGCTCTTAGAACCCCAATGAGGTTACAGATGCAAAGGAAAACTGATCATTGCTTTTTGAGGAAGACTATGTGATTCCCCAAATCTCATTTGGGGAATGAAATTCAGAGGATTAATAATGTGAATAACCACTGAAGCAATGAATAATGCAATCTCTGTAATCTACTTCATACAATTCACATCAAAACAAAGCAGTAAACAGTGAAGGAGACTAAGTCCTAGTCCTTACCTTACTTATCTGTATAAGTGAGTTGCAATATAGAATTAAAGGCCTTGTTTTAAAGTACTTCTTAAATTAAAACAAACAAAAACACAACAGAAACTTACCTTCAAAAAAGGACCCCAATTGGTATTTTCCACTAAAAAATTTTGGCATTGAAAATACA
This sequence comes from Nasua narica, assembly GCA_028533885.1. NCBI lineage: Eukaryota > Metazoa > Chordata > Mammalia > Carnivora > Procyonidae > Nasua > Nasua narica. The sequence goes on from CM052809.1 coordinate 70,609,864, forward strand.
AGTGCTCCCAATCCTATCATAAAGGATGCAAATGCAAGCCATCTTGGTTTGTGTCCTCTTTCACCAAAGAATGACACAAATAAAGACAACAAACAGAATGAGACATCATAGCTTGATGATATCAGGCCCGTCAGAGAACTCTTCATTTCATAGCGCTTCTCAATAGTGGAAATGCTAATATTTACGAGGCCATTTACGATAATACCTAAAAGAAAGAAAAGAAAATGTATGTACATGATTTTTATTAACTTCACTATATGGATTATGATTTTTAAGACAACGTACTAAAGTTTGGTTATAACTAAAGTTTAACTGTTCATTTACATTGATTTTTTTTAATGCACCAATTTTAAAAGTCCCAAAGTTTCAATGCTAGCAACTCAAACATACTTCTTTTAAATCAGTTTGCTTTTAAATGGTACACTTGTGAATTTTCAGGTGTTAAATAAAGTCGATGCTTACCACATACTAATTGCAGCTAACTTCATTTTTCTCTATATGAGAAATAAAAAATGAGACTGGTGAATTCTCATGAAGCCAGTTCACTAGAGATACTCCAAGAGTAGCACACTCTCATGGACCCCACTCAGAAGAGTACAAAACGTACTGGTGACTCAGAGGTCAAAGGAATCCCCAATTGCTTCCCAGGTTGTTCAATTACTAAACATATTTATGTATCACTAGAGATCCTTGACTTAGTCTTATGAAAGGTGAAATTAAGCTCTCAAACCTCTTTTCCTCTAACACTTTTATAGACATGAAAGTTATAACTTAAAAGGTCCTGGAGCAAAAATAAACACACATGAAAAGTCATTTCAACTACTGGCATTCTAATTCATATGCAAAGTAAACAAAAAATAATACACTTCATCTGTTAATTACAACTATGATGGAAGAATATAAGGTAAACAAGGAAAAGCTGGAAATCTAATTGTGACTGCTTAACAAAAATGTTTTGTCCAGATACAGATTAAATTTACAGGAGTTTAAACATTAGTATAAATTGAAAATAAAAAGCATCTGATCAAATTATACAATTTTTAATTAGTTACCCCCTTTACTTAAGAGGATACCATAAATCATCTTCATTCATTAATTAAAATATATACAAGCCCTGACTTCTTCAATGTCTTTAAATTTTGCTTTATCAAGACTGTAACTGTAAATATATTTGAAGAAAATCGATATAACAAGTTTTAAAAGTCCTAACATGATTTTACTTTTAGGCCAATTTAACAAGTCAAAAGTCAATTTGTAATTCTTAAAATTTAAAAGTAAAATGTCTAATGTACCTAGGAATGACATGCTTATGAGATAAATTTATCTGAGAATATGAAACTCCATCCAAAAATCAACTCCCTCCCACCTCAAAAAAATCAACTTCCTAACACACTTGCTATACTGATTAAAAGTTAATCATGGGGGTGCCTGGGTGGCTCAGTGGGTTAAGCCTCTGCCTTCGGCTCAGGTCATGATCCTAGGGTCCTGGGATCAAGCCCCGCATCGGGCTCCCTGCTCAATGGGGAGACTGCTTCCCCCCCTCTTTGCCTGCCTCTCTGCCTATCTGAGATCTCTCTCTGCCAAATAAATAAATAAAATCTTTTTTTAAAAAGTTCATCATTAAATTCACTGTCTTTCTGGCACCACTTCACTGAGAAAGTAAATTTATAAAAAACTCTTATGGAGGTTTAACACTTTAAGCCTATGAATACCACTCTGGTTTCAATGCTATAGAAGTTCTAAGAACTCTGGTTTAAAAAAAGAAATTTCATGAAATATTGCATACTATATGTCTCTATTATACATACATGAAAATAGGAGGCTCATTAGAAGGTTAAGTACTAATAGAAACCCTGTTTATCTTTGAGAAATTCTGGGTTAAGTAAACTAACCTGATAAGTTTGGGGTTTTTGTTTTCCCAAACATTTCTTAATATACTACGGAAATGGACCTCCCAGGGATCATGTCTGAGAAACGTGGTAATAATTCAAACTTAAATGGTAATAATTCAGATTTCAACTGAAACAAGAATGTATTGAGTCACCTTCCTCTAGGATTATATTTCTTAAATTGGGGACCTCTGGGTAGATACAGCTCTAGGCTAAACCTGACCCATCAATCTAGGAGTGTCAATAATATTTGTTAATAATTTTAAACAATATTTTACATTAGATGTATGTGTTCTTGAATACAGAAATTTCTGAATACGTTGTAAGAAAAAACAAGAAATTTTAATTGTGTCCAACTTCTTTGAACTTTGCATTCCTTTGGCACTGAAATATTTGTTCACAGATTTTGGACAACTAAGACCAAGACATTGAGAGAAGGCGAACTTGAGAGGAGACAAGAAAGGTGGAAATGGAATTAACTTTTTAGCACAAAACAACCTTTGGCAGAAGAGCTGCAGTTGACCTGCAATCAATGCTTACTTACTGAACACCTATTATGTGCAAAAAAAGCACAGGGCACTGAGTTCCTTTCAGACAGAGGAGCAGGAAGAATAGAATTTATTTAGATTTACTCTTCTGTTAATCTTAAAAAAGAAAGCAATTTCCCACTCCTCCCCCTCCTCAAAAATATTTCTTGGATTACAGTGCTTCCGATCACCCCTGGATGGCCTCTTTACAAAATACTTCGAAAGTAAGGCTCAAATGAAAAAAATATCTACATACCATCAAATTCTAACTAACATTCAGCATTTCCTTCAGGAAGCTCCGTCTTAATGCCCACCTCTCCTCAATGTGTCTGTTACCTTACTGTAACTTCCCTTTTCTTTCACCCCCTGCATTAGGCAACACAGCAACAGCTTTTACCTTCTCCATGCTTTCTTTCCTGGGAGCCATTCTTCCTCTACTCTACCACTCACTCCTCCAAAGCCGGTCTAGACTGCAAACTCCTGAGGGTATAAACGTGGACTTTATCAGTAACTCCCAAGAGACGCTAAAAGAGATCCGGGAACAAAACAGATACTGCACAACTCCTCTGCGTTTCAAAAGCCTCACCCTTCAACAACGCCTCGGGCCTTTGCTAACAGTACTGGCTCCACCTGTGCCCACACACAACTCAAACTAAGTGTACTCACAATACACGGATGCTGCCACCTAACCTATTCCACAATAGGTTTTGAGAACTACCTTACCCTCACCTGTAAATTAACCATTCCCTTCCAGAAACAATGTTAAAAAAAAATCCCATTAATAAGAAGTTTAGCAAAATACATGCTTTTGTAGCACAGAATGGATACCCCCAGGGTAGACTGTTCCCAAAGGCAGGCCCCAGTAATTTCCACTTCCTTTAAGGAATCGAAACGGCTAAACTGAGGTAGAACACAGAAGGAGGAAAAAAAAAAAAAAAAGCAGCAGCTCGTATGGCAAGTTTTAAAAGTTGCTACAAAGGAAAAGCTCAAATGTGGATGCCTGAGCCTACGGACATCTGCCGGATCGCTTGCAAGTCCCCGGGCCGGGGCTGCCTCGCCCAGCGCGTCGACCAGGGGCTCGGCGCACACCTGCCCTCTCCGCCCCACCAGCTCCGCGCGCCCCTCCTCGCCCTCGCTGGGCCCTTGCCCCTCGAGCCGGCGCTGGTCCTTACCTTGCGTGAGGGCTAAGAGGCAGTAGTAAAGCAGAAAGCCCTGGGGCGTGTTGCAGCGCTGGAGACTCCGCGGTTCCAAGTTCCCACACCCGCAGGGTCCCTCATCAAACTCGGACAGCGACTCTGGAACGGCCAGCTCTTGGGAGACTGCGGGATCCGCCGAAGGCCGGGGTGGCTCCGGTGACTTCTGGGGCTCCTGAAGCTCCCGTGGCTGCGAATTCCGTCTCTGGGTGTTGGTGGACAAGTCAGAGACCTCGACGTGAGAGGGCGATGCAAACAAACGGTGCGGGGTGTCTGGGCTGGAGGCGACGAAAGCCGGATTCTCGATGCCTTTGCTGCCCTTCATGGTCAGGACGGGTTCTCCCAACTCCAGTGCGTTCGAGCGGCAGAAAAACCCGGTTCCTCTCTGGCTCCTCCCCCCCGCAGGTGGCAGCGCCCCCGTGCGGGAACACTTCCCGCCTCCGCGCCGTCGCTCCTGCAGGGCTAAGCCGCCGCGCCGCCGCCGCCTCCGCCGCGCAGCCGCGGGGACCCTCCTCCTCGAGCGCGGCGCCGCCTAGAGCGCGGAGCGCGGACGCCCCGCAGGCTGGCTGTGTGATTAGCGCTCCGCCGCGCCTCACCTGTTGCGGGAGGGGCCAACTGGAATGCGGACGCTGTCGAGCGGCCCGGGTGCCGCCAGGTGACCCCACCGAAGCCGCTCAGGCCTCCGCGCTGATTCTCAGAGCTTGGGGACGGGGAACTAACCAGACGTTGTGAGTCTGGTGGCCATAAAGTTCCCTCTGGGTCCTGACAGGAAAGCTGTAAACGCAGTTGCATCAGATCGTTACGGAAAGTATCCTACCCTTTTTCTTCCTTTGCTGACTACCAAACCGGACTAGGTCTGAAACGCCAAGAATCAAGCCGCCACAAATACAATACTTTGGATTTTGAGCATCGTGGTGGGACTTTTACTTGTCATCCTCCCTAGAATCGGAAATCCCCACCAGCCTTCTTCCCATTACCACGGCCATTAACGTGGCAACATAACCACCTGTTTGGTTTGACTACCCCAAAACTGGAGATACAGAAAAAAATCTTTAAAAGCCTATATATGATATTTTTTGTACTGTATATTGCATAGCTAAGATCAGCAATACTGATATTCATTTAATAATTTCTACCTGTGAAATAAATTTTACTTTGAAGAACGGAACATTATGCAATATTTAAATTCATTCATTCATTCATTTATTAAAAATGGTGGACAGGAAGGGCTGACTGAGTTTGAGCAAAGACCTGAAAGAGATAAGGGAGGGAGTCTCATGTGCAGAATAGAATGGCTGGGGTGAGTGAAATGGTTGGAGAGCAGTAGGAGTTGAAGGCAGGTGAAGGGGTGCAGATTGGGGGGCAAGAAGTGATTGGGGCTAAACCTTGGAGGCCATTACAAGGATTTTGACTTCCATTGTGAGTGAAATAGGAAGGTCTGGAACCAAAGAGTGATGTGATCATGACACGATTAGGTTTTCAAAGGATCCAGTCTCTTTGCCTTCTGAAGATACACTAATGCATACTAAAATAATAGATTTTAAATGAACACATTTTTAAAGCTGTATCAACATCTCAAGACGTTTATCTTTCCCTAAATTAAATGTGTATTGCAATAAGGAACATAATACAAACCACATATATTTCCTTTTTGCTGTGTAATGGGGCTATATACACAAAGCTGTTACATTTTCTAGGACTTCAGAGTATTAAGGAACCTCAAATCTAATTATTAATTATTAAAAACCTTGAAAACAATGTGTCTGGACTACCTTTAGCAAAGTTAATAGGGGTCTCAGATGTCTAGATACTTTACCTGTTACATTATATTATATTGCTATATTATAATATATTGCTATATTATAATGTTTTCAATACCCTGTATTGAAAAGGGTCATTTCATTAAAAGATTACTTCCAATAATCTTTGGATTATTGGATTATTAATCTGGATTAATTTGATTATTAATTCGGATTAATTAATTTGGATAATTATTTGGATTATTAATCAACGGCCCAATAAAGGACCATTATTTATTTATAAGGGCCCTTTCATTAAAAGATTACTTCACTAAAAATTAATCATGTTCTGGAGAAAGTTTCCATGTTTTGCTGTCTTCATTTAATACCTGGCTGATTGCCTGTCCAAGAAGCTTCTTCTAGATTCAGTGCTAATACCTCCTGAATAGCAGTGATTCGGTGGTATGTAATGATCATATCCAAGCATAGCATTAATCCTAGAGAATATATTGATGGAAAAGTTACCCCTAATCCTAAAACAAGACGTGTTTATTTCTTCTAACTATAGTAACTAAACTCATTTAAAATGTCTAGAGGAATGTTTTCAAACTCTATTACTTCTTAATGAGATAAACTAGGATTCAGAAGAAAATATACAGTACATGATACATGATAGCTACTATTTTGTGAAAATTTTGTTTCAATTATATCTGCTTTATTTACTGAGCTGGGGATTGATACAAAAAATATATGTATTTTGAACAGACATACATCCTGTTCCTTGTTCCCTGACAGTCTACACTGGTCAAGAACATAAGGAAAGACTAGAAGGAAGAACTATCATTTTTTTTTAATTTCTCCTATATATTCCATTATTAACCCTTACTAGAGCAGTAGCTATTATTATCTACATTTTACATATTAAAGAATCTGTATTCTAGAGAGGAGTAGTAACTCACTTAAAACCATATAGCTAATAAGTGGCCTGACACTTACTTAGGACTTGAACTCCAAGTTCTCTCTGTCAGATATCCTCCCTGGACCTTGCATTTTCTCTCTTTGAATTGCTACAGACTATCACTGTCAGTTAGAATTTTTGCTAGCAATTCTAAGAAATCAACAGTCATGTGATCTTATGTTGATAAGGTTTAGAAGACTAATTCTGCACTAAAGTACAGAGATTTTGCAGATATCCAAATTAGGCTTGATATGGAATCCCCCTAGGCCTTCTATTGTAAAAAGTTTCCACAGAAATGGACTTAGAATGATGTCTAAAGGTGTAAATGTACATATGATCACCATTTCATCTATGAAATATGAACTAATTTAAACAACCAGCAAACTTTGCTTTGATGAAATATGATAAACACAGTCATGGCTTAAGACTCTTTTGCACAAGCTTTGAATTAGCAAATTCAAATTATACTATCAAAATCTGAGTAGCATACTCATCGTGCAATCAAGTCTATACTGTGTAAGGAGAAATCTCTACTCCCATAGTGCTAAAGAAGAGAACTCTTTATAAAGATTAGTGAAAGTGCTGTTGCTTCATCTCAAATACATCTTGCTCTTGCTGAAAGTGTTATCAACATCACTTTCCTGTTCCCTTACATCCTTTGTGCTGCAATGTTGGAAGGAAGGGGGTTTAGGTTTGCAACAAAAACAAAAGAAAACAAAACAAAACAATTTTGATAGATTTTTTTTCTCTTATAATTCTGTGGAAAGTCATCATTTTTTAATTCTTTGGTCAATGTACAGTAAATCTAGCGAGCATAGTCAAAATATACCACGTTAAATTTGAGAAGGTAATTAATAAATTGTTATTCTTTTAATGGATTTCATTTGATGTATTTTTAAAGAGTAGAGAATGGGATAAAGAATAGTATCCAAATTTTGTAGTAAAGCTCCTGAAATGTACACAGGAGCAAATGTCCCTGCCTATGGATCATTCTCTGGAATGTGCAGAAGGTTTTTCCCTTCAGGAACTGGATGAACCAAGGTAAAGTGGCTTAATGACAGAAGCTATCAAGATGATCCCACTAACTCCATTTGCTCTGATTCCATGCTTAAAATAAATCTCATCATTGAGTGTTGGCCTTCCATGTAGATATACCTATTGGATGGAAATATATGCCTATCTTGAGTACTTCATCATTTTCTTTCTGTATGCTTTTAATAGTTTATCAGTTCCCTTCCAATTGTATTATGGATGTAAATCCTTTAGTAATATAATGCTATGACGCTCACGGAATATTAAAATTACAGAATCTTAAGAAAGCCTGAATACAAACATGGTCAAGTGCAGATATTGTTGTGGTAATTAAAAATCCCACTATTAAGGACTTATTAATACCACTGGATCTTATATTTATTAAATAAAAGCAATGGCACAATCTAAGTGATCTTAGTATTCTTAATTTATCTTTTCTATTTTAAATGCTCTACAAAATGTATAATTAAAAATAAATTATATCAAAAAAATAAATAAATTATATCTAAGAAAAAATGTAATGGTGAACTAGATTATTTTTAATACTTTTTTATTATAGTTGCACATATACATTTATGTATAGAAATTGCAGTTATATTTTCTTTAGTAATACTAATCATAAATCATTAAGAAAGACATATATCTATGAACATGGATGATTATAATTTTTAAAAAACAAAACATGTAAACATATAATACTATAATCCCATAAGGAAGCTAACCCAGTAGGCAGTGAAAAAATGTATTCTAGCATAAAATTTACAGTATCAAGTTAAGCTTTTCACTGATAAGTAATTACTATTATAATTTACTCAAACTACTATGAACTCTATAGAAAGATATTTATGATACAAATATAACATTAGGTATAGTGAAGATAGCGCAGTTGGATTTATATATATATCAAGAAATGCTTTCATCTAGAAGAAATTATTCTACACCAAATGAAGAGTTGGTATAATATTTCTAAAACATATTTCTTTTCTACTCCAGATCTGATTTTGATGCCGGGAAACAGTCTTCAATGTTATCATTTCATAGAATATATAATCACAATGTTATCATCATGACAAAATGCCAGCTTTACTGAATAGAGAAACAGCCATGCTGCCACTCGATAGTCCCATCATTCCTACAATTTAACCACTACCATTTCTTAACAAAGTGGATGATGATAGTTATTAAAATTTAGATTTATAGAACTACAAGGGACATTAAGATGTCGTTTGCTCCAGCAGCCTGTTTCTAGGCAGATTAATGTCAAATGCACCCAAAAGCTCAATGCAATCAGAAGCAGGAAATAGGCCAGTAACAGGATAGTGGTGAGTGAGGAATTATCATATATTTCACAGTAATCTTTTTACAATTTATTGGGAGTTGGTAGAAGTCTAGTGTGAGGTTGAGGGAGCTAGCAGGCTACTATTAGTAAAATAGGAGCTTTTATTTGAAAGCTTTTATTTGTATTTATAAGTAAAAGCTTTCATGAACACAGCTCAAGTCAGTAGACAAATAAAACAAAGAAAATCTTAAAAAAAAAAACCTTACATTTCCATTTTACAACTTGTGAAAGTTCTTAGAGCATATTCCTAAAGGACAAGGATGAAGATTTTATACTCTACAAAAGAGATAAGAAAGTGGAGAATTTCCTAAGTAAGTATCAGAGAAAATCCACAGAATCAAAGTGTCTTCTTTGCAGAGAAGATACAAAGATCACCAAACTTAAGCTTATCAGAGGAGAGGAAAATTTGCTAGACTAGAAAGAAAAGAATACCAAAGAACTATAAGAAGTAAAACTTTTGAGGCGGTGGTGAAACAAAGGCAAACTTTTTAAAATAAATTTTAAAAATGGACATTAAAAGTAGAGCCAATGGAGGGACTTGCATTTCCAGACAAGATGGGGTAATAGCAAAAACCAGATTTAACTTCTTGAAACACTACAAAGAAACAAAGAAGAAGAAAAAAATACATAAGGCAAAAAAGTTTCAAGACACTGGATTTCAGATAATAAAAAAAATAGTCTTTGAATGCCTGGGTGGCTCCCTGGATTGGGTGTCTGCCTTCAGCTCAGGTTATGATCCCGGAGTCCTAAGATGAGTCCCGCATTGGGCTCCTTGTTCAGTGGGGACCTTGCTTCTCCCTCTACCTGCCGCTGCCCCCTGCTAGTGCTCTCAATCTCTCTCTGACAAATAAATAAATAAAGTCTTTTTTTTTTTTTAAAGTAGTCTTTAAAAGATGGGAAGTAAACTAGGTGAGCATTCTACTGCCTTGAGAGAGTTTTTCAAGTGATGGTGTGGGAAGGGTGGGGCAGGATGTGAAAGGCACAGAAAACCCAGCAGACTCTGAGTCACGGAGACAAAAATGAGGGTCCAAGGACACCAAGATAGCTGGAATGTACAGAGCAGAATACTAGTGAGGAGACAGCTGCACAGAATTGGTGTCAGAGGATTCAGCAGAGTACAGCTGGCATGTTCATATGAAGAAACCACCCTAGACAACAGAGAGAGTCATACGAAGGGTTTAGAGAGACAGTGGCCAATATTAATAAAAAAGCATAAAATAACAACGTTTTCAGATATTAAAAACAAAAAAGGAAATGAAAATGGAAATAATTTAATACCCAGAACCCCTGCATACATGTTAAAAGAAGTCGTTTGGGCAGATGGAAAATGACACCATGTGGAAATAATGATTGATTTATACAAAAGAATAAAGAGCACCAGAAATGAGGAGATGTAGTTTAAGACCAACCAAGAAATATATGTGATTTTTAAAATTTCTGTCTCTTCAAAAGATAAACTACTTAAACAAAAATTTTAAAGTATTGTGATATTCATATGTTATATAAAGGTAAAATGTATGACAGTGGTGCAAAAGCCAGGTAAAGAGAAATGGAAATAAATAAATAAATGGAAGTATATTATTGTACATATATTATTGTAAAGATTTTATCTCTGAAATTATATACTTGCCTTATATGTAAAGTGATATGTCAAAGGTAGAATATTACAATGACTTGTAAATCCTAGAGCAACCTCTAAAATTGCAATAATAGAAGAGCCAATAAAGGAGATAAAGCAGAATCATAAAAAAATATTCTCTTAATCCAAAAGAAGGCAGAAAAGGGGAACAAAGGGAATAAAAATGAAGAAGACAAAAAGAAAACATTTAAAAAGGTAATGATTGAAACCAAACTATATTAATAATCACATTAAATGGAGATAGGGTAAATGTTCTAATTAAAAGGAAAAGATGATCAGATGGGATATTTAAAAAGCAAGAACCAATTAAATACTGCCAATAAGAAAACACTTCAAATATAAATGCTGACAGGCTGAAAGTAAAAAATTGAAAATGATATATTTACACTAACCTTAAGAAAGCTTGAATGACTACATTAATAACAATCCAAGTGGACTTTAGAGCAAAGAATATTATCTGAGATAAAGAAAGTTATTTCATAATGATAAAGGGTGAATTGGTGAATTCAGAGAAGTTAATAATCCTAAAGATTTTGCACTTAAAAACAATGTAAAATGCATGTAACAAAAACTAATATAACTGCAAGGAAAACGAGGCATAACAATAATTATATTCAGATTTTAATATCTGTTTTTCAATAACTCAAAGAATAGACAGAAAATCAAAGTGGTATGGTATATTAGAACAACACTATCAACAAATTTGACCTGACATTTACAGAAATTTCCAACAACAGAAGACTACATGTCTTTCAGGGTGCACATGGAACACTTATCAAGATAGACCAGATCCTGAGCCATGGAAAAAGTCTCAATTTTAAAAGGATTCAAGTCATACAAAGTACATTCTCTGATCATAAGGGAATTAAAATTAAATTAAAAATCAATAACAAAGATATCTGGAAAATCTCCAAATATGTTAAAAAACACATTTCAAATAACCCATGGGTCAAAGATAAAATCAAAAGCAAAATTAGAAAGTTTTGTAAACTGAATGGAAAAAAAAAACAAAACATCAGAATTTGTAGGATGCTACTAAAAAGCACCACTTAGGAAAATTTATAACCGGCCTATATTAAAAAGAAGAAAAGTCTCAAATCAGTGACTTCAATTTCTACCATAAGAAATTAAAAAGTAAAGAACACATTAAATCCAAAGTAAATAGAATAAAGGAGATAATAAAGACCAGAGAGGAAATTAATGAAATAGAAAACAGGAAAACAATAGAGAAAATTAATGAAACCAAAATGGAGTTCTTTGAAAAGATAAACTTGGTAAACCGCTAGTGAGGCCAGAAGAAAAAGAGATGAAACACATATTTCCAATATCTGAAATGTGAAAGGTAATAGAACTACAAATTCTACAAATATTTAAAGGAAAAAGTTATACCTCTCTGCTGATAAATTTGGCCATATGGATAAAATTACAAAATCCCTCTAAAACAAATTACAGAAGATCTTTCAAGAGGTAATAGGTAACCTAAACAACCTATGTCTATTAAAGAAATTGAATCTTCAGTTAAGAATGTTCCCACAACCAGGGGCGCCTGGGTCGCTCGGTGGTTTAGGCCTCTGCCTTCGGCTCGGGTCGTGGTCTCGGGGTCCTGGGATCGAGCCCCGCATCGAGCCCCGCATCGGGCTGTCTGCTCGGCGGGGAGCCTGCTTCCTCCTCTCCCTCTGCCTGCCTCTCTGCCTACTTGTGATCTCTCTCTCTCTCTCTCTCTCTCTCTCTCTCTCTGTGTGTCGGATAAATAAATAAAATCTTGAAAAAAAAAAAAAAAAGAATGTTCCCACAACCTCAGGACTGAAGACTTCAGGAGTGAATTTTACTGAGCATATAAGGGAGAACTAATACTAATTCTACACAAATTCTTTCACAAAATTAAAGATAAGGGAACAGAGGAGAGCCTGGATGTCTCAGCTGATTAAGCACCTGCCTTCAGCTCAGGTCATGTTCCCAGGGTCCTGGGATCCAGCCCTGCATTGGGCTCCTTGTTCAGTAGGGAGCCTGCTTCTCCCTCCCCTCTGCCTGCTGTTCCCCCTGCTTGTGCCCTCTCTCTGTCAAATAAATAAATAAAATCTTAAAAAAAAAAAAAAAAAGGGAACACATCCCCAACTCATTCTATGATGACAGCATTACTCATCATTTATCCAAATTTCACCATAGCATCTATCAAAAGTTATCTTATATTCTTGTGAATAAGACAAGTGTGGGATAAATGACAGCAGAGTTAGTACACTTAGTTTGGTTGAAGTAGTATGGTCTTTTTTGATTAAATGACTATAGAAAAATAGTGACTGAATAATAGATTAATGTCAACATGGAGTGTTTTAATAAAGCTGATAACATGTAGTGGCACGGGCAATCAAAAATCCCATGAGCTTAAAGCAATATATAACACTTTCTAGCTCATAGAAGAGTCGAGGTGGATTTCCTCTTCAGGAGGCTTTTCTGGAAAATATTCCTTCAAATAGTGAACTCAGACCCAAGTTCCTTCCACTTTCTAGTTCTCTTAGTGTTCTTCACTTGCAGCAAGTCAATTGGGGAGACTACAAATATTTATAATGCATGTTTCTGGCCAGCACTGAACTGTATCATATGGCATTTCTGCCTACACCCCACCGACCAGAACTCAGTCCTATGGCCTACCTGGATACAAGGAGGGCTCAGTATGTGGTAGTGTTGCATGTCCAGGAGGAAAGTGAAACAATTCGGTGAATACTATCTGCCATAATATTATGATATACTTCATATAATATCATCATGATCCACAAGCTAAAATGATGATCCATTATCCAATAAGATGACAGATTTTTTTTTTAAATTCTATACATCAATTTAAAACTGTAAAATAGGAAAGACTTAAAATGAGCAAGTTAAAATCTGGATCAAATTGTATATGAACTTAAGAGACATGGAATTCGGGTTAAGATTTTTTTTCTCTACTTTCCAACATTCAAACTATTTTGAAATACTGTACTCAACCCGATTATTATACCAAAAGAACAAATGACTAATGAGCGCAGGCCCAAGGATAATATAACTAAGATAGAAAGAAAAACTGAGATTTGTCACATGAATATTAGTTGAAAGAACTATAAAAGTTGATCCTGAAAGAAAGATACAGGGTTCACAACAGAGTTATCATAAAATATTTGAGTGGGGATACCATTTGAAACAGATCAGACTTATTCTTTATGGTTCTTGAGATTAGTACAAAGACCTTGAAAGTAAAAGAAAAATATGGGCTCAAAATAAAGGAAAATCTTTATAATTAGAGCAGTGATTCTCAAAATGTTATCCAGGATCCCCAGGGGAAATCTGAAACCTTTTCAAAGGGTCTTCAAATTCACAATTATATTCAAAATGATACTGAGGTGTTATTTGCCTTTTAGATTCCCATTTTCTCATGAGCCTACAGTGATGTTTTCCAGAGGCCACTTGACATATCACAAAAAGAAGACATAAGAACCTCTTAAGCCAGACATAAAAGAGATTTGAAAAAAAGACAAAACCATTCCATTCTTCACACCATAATTTTTGAAAATATATTTTTCTAACTTTATTGAGGTATGACTGACAAACAAAAATTGTGTATATTTATGGTATACAATATATTTTGATATATGTATATACTGTGAAATTATTACCACAGTCACATAAGTAGCGTATCTATCACCTTTCACGTGTGTGTGTGTGTGTGTGTGTGTGTGTGTACAACACTTGAGATCTACTCTCTTAGCAAATTTCTAGTCTAGTCATTATTATTAATTATAGTCACTGTGCTATATATCAGGTCTCCAGAACTTGCTCATCTTACAACTAAAAGTGTATAGTCTTTGACTAGTATCTCCCTTTTCCCCCCATCTCCCAGGTCCTAATAATGTCCAGTCTACTTTCTGTTACATGAATTCAAATGTTTGTTTTGTTTTTGGATTCCACATACAAGTGAGGTCATGAGATAGTTGCCTTTCTGTGTGTGATTTGTAATTATTGAATCTTATAAATATTTATGTTACTATATAATGGATTTATTATAGCTATTTAAAATGAATCATTGAAATGGTTCATTTTAATTTATAATATGATAAACATCAGTAGATATATACCACATAAATAAAAGCTCTTTGCAATTTTAGTTAGTGCTAAAAGTATAAAGGGGTCCAAGACAAAATAGTTTAAGACCTGTAGAATTAGAGCTTTATGAAATGGGATGGACTAAAGTAGATTGAAGCCATTGAAGCCCATTCCAAATCTGAAATACAGTGATGCTAAAAATCTGTAATCACCCATTAATTTAACAAAATATTGACACATACATAAACTTAGTTAAAATTTGCTTCATCAAACATCTATTTAGCGTCAGAACCATACTTTAGAATTCTGTTGTCTTCTTACTGGAACACTTTTATTCTTTCTCCTAATCCTATTCCTGTAGCTTAGCAATTATGTTTACCTCCAGACTTTGCAAAGCGAATAAATGGACCATGCTGTATTTTAACTGGAACCTTTCATGAGTTCACTGCCTAAGATGTTTGTTGGTTGTAACTACCTTCCTTTCTTAGTCCTCCTTCACTGAATAGACAAAAGATTTCTCAGGCTTCTGATACACTGTTTACCTAGACTCTTGTTTTCTTTATGTGTCTAAGGCATTCAAAGTAAGTGTTAGCGAAGATTCAGTTCTGGGATGTGGGTGTAAAGTAAGAAAACAAGAATGAAGCCAGATGAGGATACTACCTGCTTTTGAGGTCACGAAGTGGAATGCGTCATAAAACAGTAAGTCATACACAATTGTACACTAACAAATAATTTCCCAAATAATGTACTTGAATATAAAAGGTATATTAAACAAATGCCATATGAGACTTACTGAAGTATAACAAGTCAATAAGTATGGTATGCTATTAGCATGATGATGCTGTAAGCATAAACATTAATTGGTTACAATAATGTAGGTTTCATAATATTCAATCATCATAGGTGGTCAAAGCTTTGGAATCATTTATGCATTCTTTTATAATGTTCATGGTTCAGAAACTTATACCTATATTTCCTTGTCAAAAAGGAAAAAAAAAAATGTCAAGAGTAAAGGCAAACCTCCTAAGGTAAAATTCAACCAGTAAAATAAAATTGCTCATGGGATACATGGAGTGACATAAGACAATAGAAGGTGATGTGGAAAATAGTTTCCCATCAGCCTAGGTACCAATCTGTGGATCTCCTAAGCATAAACACTACAGATAATATTAATAGTCCTCCCGACATTTTTGCAGCTATTATCTAAATATTTAAAGAGAAAGAAACCTAATTATTACGATTTCTGATTCTTATATAATATAGACATGTCTTTCCTTGAATCCTAGAAAAGTAAAGGCCAGTATACCATATAGATGCTTTGAATAGAATAGATTTGATCAGAATAATACAAAGCTGGTATTGTATAATTTTCATCTCACACGAAGGGTGTATGGAACTTCCTTGCACTCTTCTTGTAAGTTTTCTATATAATTTTGCAATGAGATCAAAATTTACAAAAATATGATCTTGTTATTACCTTTCATAAAACTCTCCAATGCTTTCCGTCATACTTAGAGTAAAATACTGTTCTTCCCATGGCCTCAAAGCTGTATATACTTTAGCTCCTGCCTATCTCCAACATTAGTTCATAACACTTTACCCTCTGCTAAATATGCTGTAGTCATAAGGTTCTCCTATTTCCTTCACATAACAAACTCTTCTCTGCCTTGTGGCCCTTGAACTTGCTATCCTCTCTGCCTAGAATGTTACTTTCCAGGATCTTGTAAAGCTGATGTTTTTGCATCATTCAATCTCAGCATAAATGTCATCTCAGGAAGGCTTTTCTGTTTGATTTAAATAATCATTATACACATACACAAACACACATTCTGTATCACCTTGTCCTGATTACTTATATCATTTATCACAATTCACAAATATTTCCTTTAACCTGTTTATTATTATCCTCCTAAACCAGAGAAGTTTTGTATTTCCAGTTCTGGCAATAATAAGGGGTCTACAAACATTTGTTGAATGAATTAATTTGAAAGAATGCCACAAAATAGTTATTATTATAATCATCATCACAATAGCTACGTTTCATCTTGACAGCAACATATTAAGTCACTTATGTGCATTGTTGTATCCTTACCTTCCCTGCATACACATCTTTACCTTACCTACCACTGTATCCTACATTTCCTTTCACTAGGAAAGGAACACATTATCACAAACTAGTGACTGTTGAGTCTTTCTCAATTTCTGCCATGGCTCTCCATGAACCCTATCTTCTGGTATTTATGCCATGTCATTCCCTTCCCTTGCATGTACTGGTTAGACAATAAACCCAATAAACAATAAACAAGATATGCCAAAAGTGGCGGAGATAAGATGATAAAAAAGGTACTTTGCTGGAGTGAAACCTGGTGTATACAAACTTGATCAAATTATCAAGGTTAACAATACTGGCAACATATGACATCAGGTATCCATGATCTGATGTGATGGAAAGGGCAAATCACTTCTGTGTTATCTTTCCCATAATGCAAAACTTCAGTGTAATCGTGAAAAAATATCAAGCAAACCCAAATGTAGGGGCATTCAACAAAAAACCACCATCACGTGAAGGAACGTGATCAGAAATAGGAAGGTATTTGGGTTCAACAGAAGTGCCAACCTGTTGCACCCAGAGCAGCACACTTGGTGAGAACCAATGGAAAGAAGCCTGAGCTGCTGGAATCCATGTCCTATGAGTTCATGGCGTACTAAGTGTAAGAAAAAAAAGATCTCAAGACTATAAAAAATATTTGATGAGATGTCAATTCTGACACTGGTCTATAGAAAGCTATTTTTTTTAAAATTTTTATTTATTTTAACAGAGAGAGAACACAAGCAGGCAGAGAGGCAGGCAGAGGCAGAGAGAGGAGCAGGCTCCCTGCCGAGCAAGGAGCCCGATGTGGGACTCGATCCCAGGACGCTGGGATCATGACCTGAGCCAAAGGCAGCTAGCTGCTTAACCAAATGAGCCACCCAGGCGTCCCTATAGAAGGCTATTTTGCTTGCACTTACTCTCTGGCTCTTCTAGCTTGCTGCTGTGATGACGCAAGGTCTATGATGTAAGCCCACATGGACAGGCCCACATGACAAGGAACTGAGAGTTGCCTCTGGTCAAAAGCTAGTGAGTCCCTGAGGCCATTGGTCCAACATAGCTTGAAAAACTGAATCCTACCAACAACCGTAATGATGGGTAGGCGATGCCACTCAACAGCTAAAAGCATGGAGTCTGGGTCACAGAGCTCCAAAGGGCAGCAGCAGCTCAGGAAGTTTTATAGCTACAGGGTTTATTTTATCCGTGGCTAGCAGATGCTGGGCACTGTTTTCCATGATACGCAAAGCAAGCGAGCTCAAAATGGATAAAATCTGTTTCTTTGGGCTATGCTAAAAACATTGGTGTGTAAAAATTTTAATTTGGCATCAGTGGTCTTTGGGCTAATAAGCCCCAGAACTCTGTGACAAAATAAACAACCCAGGGACCACTTTTGGTTAATTTAGTAACAGATTCACACTAAAGTTCTATAATTGACTGGATAAAATGTCAACAACTTGCCTTTAAAAACTTCTAGGCTAAGATAAAATCATAAGTCCTAGTTCTTAGAGAATTCTCAACTGCTAAGGAAATATTTGTTCAGGCATATGAGAGGCTCAAATCTCTTAGAAATGTTGACCCCTTGCCAGGCATTACTATGGACTCTGCCCCAGCCACTTTCATGAAAAGGTGGAATTACCTCTAAAAGAAAATTTAAAAAAAGATCTTTAATGTGAATAACTGCATCTTATTCTGCTACTGACCATTGTTCATAAAGAGGTGTGGCTTTTTTCAATAGGATACATAGTCTTCCTTTTAACCACTAGCCAGAGAGCACAATTTGGAATTGGAAATTTTGTGTGCTAAAATTGTAGATAGGATGTAACAGTCAAAGGGAAGGTTAATCATGAAGTCTCCTAAATTTTCTGAACTCTATTTTTAAGCCAGAATTCTAGAAATCAGAGAAACTTAATCCCTGATCCTTACTAAGCTATAACTTGGTATCTGTATTTTTTTAGGATAAACTACGTCATATTGCAGTAACAAATTACCACTCAAATTGTGGTGGCTCAACTTGGTAAAGCATTTTTGTCTAGCTTCACTACATATTCAACAAGTATTTGTGTGTCTCCTCTGCTATACATATACAGTCTGTGGCCCAGGGTGATTGAGGACCTACCACCTTGTAGTTGTACCATCTGAATCACACAAACAGAAGAAAAGAATCTGATCTGAAAGAGACCCATTCCACTTCTGCTCACATTCCATTAGCCAAAATGAGTAACATCCAACTTCAAGGAGACCGGAAAATGTAAGTGAAGGTAGGAAATAGAATATTTGATGAATATCATCTCTATGACAGTGCCATTTCTATAAGCTTTTAAGGGCTAATATGATGGGTATTATTTCCTATAGTTTCCTATAGTTGCTTTAATAAATTATCACAAACTAGTGACTTCAAAACAACAAAAATTTATTATTTTATAATATGAAAGTAAGAAATCCAAAAGGGGCATTGCTGGATTATAAGCTAGGTGTTTTCTCATAGTTCCCTTTCCTTCTCCCTTCAAAGCAAGAAATGGGCAGTTGAGTCTTTCTCAAATCACATCATTCTGACACTGACTCTCCTGCTTCCCTCTTCCACATTTCAGGATCCCTGTGATATATTTAACCTAGAAAATCCAGGAAAATATTTCTATTTTAAGATCACTTGATTAGAACCTTAATTCCATCTCTAACCTCCAGAGATCAGGAGATAGATATCTTTGAGAAGCCATCATTTTAGCTACCACAATAGAATATGAAAAACATTTGTGCAGCTTTGAAATACCTGCTATAAAGATAATGCTTATTATGTCATAATGCAATGACTTTTATATAAAATTCGCATTTAAAAACTTTAAGAATAAGCCTCCTTTTATTAGTTCATGGGAATGGAGTAACACAATATGTTTTCCTTTTGGTCTTAGAGACAAGGAAGAAGAAAAGTGAATTCAGTAATACATTGCCATACACATATCAGTTTCCAGAACAAGTAAATCCTGTTTTCCTAGGTAGTCCTATCACTTTATTTCTCCTTAAAAAAATACCACCTGCTGCCTCCAATGCTTTTAGAAGTCAAAAATATTAAAAATCACATTAATAGAAAAAATAACATCAGCTTTGTTGAGTTGAAAATTATAGAATATAGAATACAAATTGAAAGGAAAATAAATATTAAACATTATTCTGCAGAATAAACATTTTCTTATATCTTATTTATAAACGTATAGAGAGCAAGACATATATATACTTGAAAGAAAGAAAATTTAGGGAAATCTAGGTGGTGCAGTATGTCAAGCATCTGCCTTCGGCCCAGGTCATAATCTCAGGGTCCTAGGATCAAGCCCTGCATCAGGCTCCCTGCTCAGCGGGGAGTCTGCTTCTCCCTCTGTCCCTCTTCTTTCTTGTGCTCTCTCTTGTTCTCTCTCTCAAATAAAGAAGTAAAAGCTTTTTTTTTTTTAAAGAAAATTTAGAGGAATAAAACAGAATCCCTTCCCTTAAGGAGCATAACATTTATTTAGAATGGCAAAATCATACACATAATAGGCATAATTAGCTTCACCTAGCACGATATAAGCAAAATAGTGTCTTACAGATAAATACTATGAGTTCTATCAAAAAGAAAATAAGGAGAAAATGAGTAATTATATGAGAAAAAACATCTGATAGGTCAGGAATAATATTTTTATAATAGATTTTATTTTTTAGGGCTGTGTTATAGGTTTATAGCAGAAATGAGAGGAGGCACAGAGATTTTCCACATAAATCCTAGCCCCTGTCCCACCCCTGGATAGCCTCCTCCATTATCAACATCCTTCACCAGAGTAGTACATTTGTTACAATTGATGAAACTACACCAGCAAATTATTATCACCCAAAGACCATGATTTACTTTAGTTTTACTCTTAATGTACATTTCATGGGTTTGGACAATTTTCTAATGATATGTATCCACCATTATAATATCATACAGAGTAGTTTGATTGCCCTAAGAACTATCTATGCTCTGACTAGGCACACCTCCCTACCCCTTAACCTTTGGCAACTATTCACCTTTCTACTGTTTCCACAGCTTTGCCTTTTCTTAAATGTCATAGTCGGAATCATATGGTTTGTAGTCTTTTCAGATTGGCTTCTTTCAGTTAACTAATATACATTTAATTTCCTCCCTATCTTTTCATGGCATGATAGCTCATTTTTTTAGCACTGAATCATAAGGCATTGTCTAGATGTACCAGATTATCCATTACCTACTGAAGAACAGCTTGTTTACTTGAAGTTTTAGTAACTATGAATGACCCGAGGTAAAAATCCGTGTATAGGTTTTTGTGTGGATATAAAATTTATTCCTTTGAGTAAATGCCAATAAGTGTGATTGCTGAGTCTCATGGCAAGAGTATGATTACTCTTCTAAGAAACTGCCAAACTATCTTGCAACATGGCTGTCCAATTAGGAATTACCAGCAGTAATGAATGAGAATTCCTCCTGCTCCACATTCTCACATGGAATTGGTGTTGTCAGTACTCCAAATGTTGGCCATTCTCATACGTTTATAGTGGCATTTCATTTTAATTTGCATTTTCCTGATGACAAATGATGTGGAACCTCTTTTCCTATGCTTCTTTGCCATCTGTATATCTAATTTGGTGAGATATCTGTTAAGGTCTTGGGCTCATTTTTTAAATCTGTTTGTTTGTTCCCCTATTGTTGAGTTTTAACAGTTCTTTTATGTTTTGGATATCAGTCTTTTTGCAAATATTTTCTTCCAGTCTATGGTTCATCTTCTCATTGTCTTTTGCAGAGCAGAAGTTTTTAAATTTAATTAAATCCAGTTTATCAATTATTTCTTTCATGGATTGTACCTTTGATATTGAATCTAAAAAGTCATCAATATGCCCAAGATTATGTAGTTTTATCCTATGTTATCCTCTATGAGTTTTATAGCTTTGCATCTTACATTTAGGTCTGTGATTCATTTAAGTTTAATTTTTGTGAAGGATATAAAATCTGTGTCTAGATTCATTTCTTTGACTGAGTGTATCCAGTTGTTCCAGTACCACTAATTGAAGAGCTTATCTTTGCTCCATTATATTTGCTCCTTTGTCAAAGATAAATTGAATATATTAATGTAGATCTATTTCTGGGCTATTATGTTCCATTGATCTACTTGTCTATTCTTTTACCAATACCATACTATCTTGGTTACTATAGCTCTATATTGTCTTAAAATCAGATAATTTGGTCCTCCAACATTGTTTTTCTCCTTCAGTATTTTGTTGCCTAGTCTAAGTCTTTTTGCTCTCCATGTAAACTTCAGATTCAGTCTGTCATATCTATAAAATAACTTGTTGGAATCATATTGAATCTAAGGATTAATTTGGGAAGAACTGACATCTTGATAATATTCTCTCTACTCATGAACATGGAATAGCTCTCAATTTACTTAGTTCTTCTTTAATTTCTTTCATTATAGTTTTGCAGTTTTCCCCCTTATACATATCTTGTTAGCTTTATACCATAGAATTTCTTTTTTTTTTCTCTTGGTAATGTAAATGGTATTATGTTTTCAATTTCAAATTCCACTTGTTCATTGTTGGTATATAGAAAAGTGATAGACTTTTGCATATTAACCATGTATTATGTAACCTTGCTATAACTGCTTATTAGTTCAGGAGTTTGTCAATTCTTTTGGATTATCTACATAAATGAATACATCATCTGTGAATAGAGACAACTTTATTTCTTCCTTCCCAATCCGTAAACATTTTATTTCCTTTTCTTGTCCTATTATATTAGTTGGAACTTCCAGTATAATGTTGAAAACCAGTGGTGAGGCTTTCCAATTTGTGAGAAAAATATATCCCTAATCGGCATTGTTGTTGTTCTAGCCACCATTCTTTAACTCTTTCATTTCATGATCATACATATCCTGTGATCTCTGTAGTGAAATTCCACTCATAGAAAATGGGCTCTAGGCTTTACTTCCAGCTAGACCAGAAGTTTTCAATTAGTTCATAGAATAGCCTATATATATTTATTTAATAGTTGTCCTAAATCAGGTTCCCAAATTCACTGTTCCCAAATTCTTGTTTCAGACCAATACTCCCAAGGACATCGATACCCCTTAAGAGATTACAAAATGTTTTAGAGACTGTTTAATAAACTGTGGTCCTTTTTCTCTCACCTATTCTTTGCCAGTTCAAATTCTCATCTAACTTTGATTCAAATCCTTGGAATAAAATTAGTCATTAATTGTCTTAAATATAAAATCTAGAAGAAAACATAGGGGAAAACCTCTTTGACATTGATCTTAGCAATGATTTTATGGATATGACACCAAAAGCATAAGCAACAAGAGTGAAATAAACAAGAGCAACTACATCAAGCTGGAAAGTTCTGCACAGCAAAAGAAGTAATCAACAAAATGAAAAACCCACCTACAAATGAACAAAAATATTTGGAAACCATAATCAGATAAGAGAATATACAAAATATGTAAGAAACCTGGGGCACCTGGGTGGCTCAGTCGTTAAGCATCTGCCTTCAGTGCAGGTCATGATCCCATGGTCCTGGTATCCAGCCCCACTTCTGCTCTCTGCTCAGTATGAAGCCTGCTTCTCCCTCTCCCACTCCCCTTGCTTGTATTCCCTCTCTCACTGTCTCTCTGTCAAATAAATAAATCAAACCTTTAAAAAAATATGTAAGAAACTCATACAACTTAAGAGCAAAAAAACCCCAAATAATCTGATTTTGAAGTGGGCGGGAAACCTAAATAGTCATTTTTCCAGAGAAGATATTTAAATGACCAACAGATACATGAAAAGATGGTATTACTAACTATCAGGAAATGCAAATCAAAAGCACAATGAGTTATCTCGAACCTGTTAGAATAGCTATTATAAAAGAGACAAAAGATTAGAGGATGTGGACAACCTTATACACTGTTGGTAGGAATGTAAATTGGTGCAACTACTATGGAAAATAGCACAGAGGTTCCTTAAAAAATTAAAAAAGAACTACTTTATGATCTAGCAACCCCACTTCTGGGTATATATCCAAAGGAAATGAAATCACTATAGATCTTCCTCAATTTAGGCTGAGATTACCTCCAAATATACCCATTATAAGTTGAAAATATCCTAAGTCAAAAATGCAGTTACAGGGGCACCTGGGTGGCTCAGTGGGTTAGAGCCTCTGCCTTCTGCTCAGGTCATGATCTCAGGGTCTTGGGACCCAGCCCTACATCAGGCGCCCTGCTCAGCGGGGAGCCTACTTCCCCCTCTCTCTCTGCCTGCCTCTCTGCCTACTTGTCATCACTCTTTCTCTCTGTCAAATAAATAAATAAAATCTTTAAAAAAAGGCTTAGTCTAGCCTACCTTACATGTGCTTAGAACACTTACATTGGTTATATTAGAACCACATTTGGGCAAAATTATCTAAAACAAAGTCTATTTTATAATAATGTGCTGAAAGCTTATTAAATTTATTGAATATTGTCTGAAAGCAAAAAAACTGAATGGTTGTCAGTGAATATGTTATTTAACCTCATCATTGCATGACTTTCTGGGAGCTGCAGCTCACTGCCACAGCCCAGCTGCATAAGACAGTATCATACCATATATCACTAGCCAGAAAAGATTAAAATCTGAACTATATATTTTTTTTATAGTTTCGATTTTTTATTCAAGTCAGTTAGGTAATATATAGCATAATATTAGTATTAGGAGTAGAATGTAGTGATTCTGCACAGTGAAGGAAACTATCAACATAACTAAAAAGCAACCTTCAGAATGGGAGAAAATATTTGCAAATGATATATCTGAAAAGGGTTAGTATCTCAAATCTTTGAAGTTTGTTTTTTTATTGCATGTTTACTATTGAACCATTGTAAGTAGAAGAATTGTAAGTCCAACCACTGTAGTGGGGAACTGTTTATCCAATATCTGCATTTCCATGCTTATTGCATCATTATTTATAAAAGCCAAGATATGAAAACAACCAAGTATTCACAAATGGAAGGAGAAACTAAGAAAATGTGACATATATGTAATATTATTTTATATATTTATATGCAGATATATATCAACTCATATATATCAATTTTTATATATAAGGGAATTTTAATTTATCCGCAAAAATGAAGGAAATTCTGTTATCTGTGAAAACATGGATGAACCTTGATGGGAATATGCTAAGTGAAAAAAGTCAGAGAAAGAACAATACTGTATGATCTAACCTACATCTGGAATCTAAAATAGTAAAACTCAGAGAAGTGGAGAACAGATTTTTTACCTACCTTAAAAATGATAAAATATGTTTAAGATGATAAAATATTTTTAAATATGTTTAAAGAATGCATTAAGGAGGGCACGTGTTGTTACAAGCACTGGCAGTTATATGCAACTAATGAATCGTTGAACACTACATCAAAAACTAATGATGTACTATATGCTGGCTAATTGAACATAATAAAAAAGCAGAATGCTAATCCTTTATTCACACCTCTTGATCTCCTTCCTTTTCCTTGAGCTAAACAAAAAGCTATTTTTCTTAAATAATACTGGCAATCCCTGGATCTAGACTTGCTTACACAAAGCAAAATTACATATTAAAAATATGACAATAATCACTTTAGATAACTCATCACCATATATCTATTATAAAAAGATGAATTAACTTATAATACTTTATAGTAAGTGAAAACCAGAAACTATATCTCTTATTATTATCCTTTCATTGCCTTGTTTCATATATGAAACAGTAGTTTCATTTGTCAGCTCATGACACAAAAGTTCAATTTATATACTCTCTTTAGAAACATCTTGCACAAATTGAGATAAATTACCCATTATAACCTAGTTAAAATATTGTGTTTGTTCTAATACAGTCCTAAATGTTTACTACCGAAAAAAGATTACATTTTTACGTACTTTAAATTCATAAAATATGTTTAAAGAAATGCTAACTTGCCCTTTTGTTACCTCCAGGTTAAGTAAGAATAAGGCAGATATACCTTTGTATTTTGGAAACAAACTCTCATGTAAGATTTTCTTTTTCTTTTTATGTCAATAGTGAAGTAGTTTTAAAGTCAGAAGTTTCCTAGTTTTTATTATTTTTATGATTCTCCTGAAATCATATAACATGGAGACTTTTCTCCTGTAAAATTTCTTTGTGGGTGCCTGGGTGGCTCAGTTGGTTAAGCAACTGCCTTCGGCTCCGGTCATGATCCAGAGTCCTGGGATCAAGTCCCACATCAGGCTCCCAGCTCTATGGAGAGTCTGCTTCTCCCTCTGACCTTCTCCCCTCTCATGCTCTCTCTCACTGTCTCTATCTCAAATAAATAAATAAAACCCTAAAAAAATTTTTAAAAAAAATTTCTTTGTGAAGTCCATGATTGGTGTCAAATCCTTTCGTGGTTTCCTAAGTGTCACACATAGCCACTTAAACAGATTAATGTCATTTAAAATCTTTCTTCCTCATCAAACAACAACATTGAAAAAAAAGTCGTAGAGGAAATTAAAAAAAAGAAAACAAATGCATGGGATTAGTGCATTTTTGTTCTAAAGATAATAAAGTTATTTCAGTGTTGTTGTTTGAATTTTATGTTGTAATGGGAAAGAATAGCTCCCTGGATGGATGAGACTGAAAAACTTTCATTCAAGAAGTGAGAAGACTTATCTAGTTGGAAGTTTCATAAGACTCCTGAAATAAATCTAATCAAGAAAAAATATATACATATATAAGATATATTGGATTCCTAGAGCTGTCATAACAAAGTACCACAAACTGGGTAGCTAAAACATAATTTGATTTTCTCACAGTTCTAGAGGCTAGAAGTTCAAAATCAAGGTATCAGCAAGGTCATGCTACCTCTGGAGGTTCTAGGGAAGAAGTCTTCCTATCTTCTTCCTACCTATACTTCTTGGTGGTTCCTTGGCTTTTGGATGTATCACTCCAATCTCCGCCTTATTCTTCATATAGTGTTTTCCCCTGTGTGTTCTGTGTCCAAATCTCGCTCTTCTTAGATGGATTCCAGTCATCAGATTAAGGCCCACCCTAATCCAGTTCAACTTCATCTTAACTTGATTCCATCTTCAAAGATCCTATCTTCCAGGACGCCTTGCTGGCGCAGTCGGAAGAGCATGTGACTCTTGATTGCAGGGTCATAAGTTTGAGCCCCATGTTGGGTGTAGAGATTACTTAAAATAAATGAAACTTAAAAAAAAAAAAAAAAGAATTAAAAAAAAAAGATTTGGTTTCCCAAGAAGTTCACATTTACAGGTACTAAAAGTTAGGACTCAAAAGTATCTTTTGTGAGGACACAATTTAACCTACAATTGAACAAACTTTGCTGAAATAGGCTTTTAAATAGCAAGTGAGGGAGGCTTGAGCAAGTTGAGATGTGGCTTTGAAAAGAAGTCCTTAAGATCTTGATTGTGAATTCTCAAAGTCCTATAAAAGATTTTATATTTGTGTTCAGCAACCTATCTTCTGATAATCTCAATAAAAAAACAAATGCATTGGTTTCAATGGCATTAAAGATAAAGTCACCAGCCATTTATTCATCCAGCTAAAATTTTTTGAACATTCGTTACATTAAAAAGAGAACAGAGTAATGAATAATACAATACTTCCTTCCAAAGTCTCCTTATCTAGAAAAGAGCCAGGCAAGTAAACAATTACAACTCATTACATAACATGATCAGACTGACATTTTTAAAAGATTCCTTTCACAACAGAAAAAGGAGTGGGTTGGAAGAAGAAAAAAGCCAAGAGTGCAGTTATAGAGGTATCATGCTGTTTATGTAACAGAACATAAGTTACAAAGGTTAGATCATGAGGAAATGATTATAAGGAGAGGAGACACATTCAGAAGATTGTGGGAGCTCAAGTTCGAACCACCAAACCTACAAAATTACCTGCAATTGCACCCATCCCTTCCTTTGTGATCTCTGTTGCAAAGGAAGAAGTCCTCTCTCTTTACTAAAGCTAATCCATCTCCCTGTACTTTGGAACCCATTCTATTCCCTTCTTAGTAACCTTGCTCTATTAATTATATTCTTGTTCTTAAACCCCAGTCTCTTCCTACTTGCTTCTTCTTATCAGCTTTGAACATGCTCAAAACATCCATCACAACACTTAGCAGCCATTGCTTCATCTTCCTCAACAAACCTCAGCTCTGCAGCCAACTAAAGACTTATATCTTCTATTCACAGGTACACTTTTTTTTCACAGCTATACTTATAGAAGATCTTGTTTACATATGATGTGTCCAATTGCTCATCTCCAACACATTTCTTGATCCGTTGCCATTTGGCTTCTGTTCTTAAAATTCTCTGAAATTTCTCTCATTCTAGTTTCCAACAAACTCTTTGTTACTAAATCCAGTAAGCATTGTCATTACTTCCCTTGAACTCTCAACAACATGTGGCAGTTTTGACTGTTTCCATCATCTTCATACAATCTCTTACCTTACCTTTATTGTACTGATTTCAGCTCTGGTTCTCTCCTTGCTTTTCCTTCTTAGTCTCTTCCTCTAGGCATTTCTTACATGTTATATTCTTCAGAATTCCTGTTTGTTGTAGACTCTTCCTTTCTTGAGAAAATTTATCTTTTCTCCATGGATCAAATAATTATAGTTGTACTGATGATCCCCAATTATGACTCCAATTGAGATCTCTCTCCTCAGCTTTAGGTCTTTATTTTCAACTGCCAAATGGTACTTGGCTGCCTCATTGGTACCTCAAACTCAGTATGTTCAAAACTGAACTCATCTCATCTTCTAAATCCTCTATTCCTCTTATGTTTCACATATTAATAAATGGTAACACTCTATATAAAAGCCTACAAACCAACCACAAGGCTACCAAGTTGAATCACCCTCTCTCCCTCTCTCTCCATCCACTCCAACTCTCTTTCTCCCTCCTCTCTTACTCCCTCACCTCTCATCCCTCACCATTTACATTCTACCTGTAATTCCACTGGTACTACTATACTCCTGATCACTGGAACACTTTAACTCCTATAAATTTCTTCCTAAAAAAAATTCCATTTTGTTGATTATATATTCCTCTCCCAAACTGCTCATGGAACCTAGGGGGAAGCTGATCTCACATTCAATTCCAGGGCTAGGACCTCATAAATCATCTAATCATGGCAATTATATTCCTCTTGGAAAATTATTAATTTAGGTGCTCAAACTTAAGTCTGTCTGGTTATTATTACCTTTTCAACTGTAACTGTTCCAGATGTGGGCATGGAACGAAAATTTGTCCAACCAGACTGAAGCAAAGGAGTGTTTTTTTTTCTTTTCAAATTTGGAGAAAGAGTTTATTTCTCCCCCAGTGGATGTAAGCACTGCAGCATGTTAACTTTGCTGCTACAACTGATGTTTTATCACTCCCTTAATTTTTTTTACAATTCTATTACAAATGTATATGCCCATAAATAATATTGCATATTATAAACACACACACACACACACACATATATAGCATATATATATATATATATATATATATATATATGGTCTGAAATTTGGCATTTTTGTCAAAATTTTTTAAGATTTATTCATTTTGATAGCAATACCTCAACTGCATTCACTTTCATAGTAGTATGGTTTCCGATACAAAAATAGCACAATTTGTTTATGTGTTATTATATTAATACTTGTATTTTTTCCATCTTTCCTAGTACAAACCAATGCTTCTATAAATACTGTTGAACATGTCTCTCTTTTAAAAAAAAATATTTATTTATTTGACACAGTGAGAGAGCGTGCACAAGCAGGGGGAGCTGCAGAGGCAGAGGGAGAAACAGACTCCCCACTGAGCAGGGAGCCTGATGTGGGGACTCGATCCCAGGACCCTGAGACCATGACCTCAGCTGAAAGCAGGTACTTAACTGACTGAGCCACTCAGGTGCCCCTGAACATGTCTCTTTTGACTATATAAAGGAATTTTCTAAATTATATATTCCCAGAAATGGAATTTCTGGGTTATAGGGTATACATTTTCAAAATAAAAAACTAAATGGCTATCCACAATGCCTGTAACATTTTACACTTCCACCAACAGTGTAAGAGAGCTTCAGATCATCCAAAGCTGCAGCAAGAGATTTTTGTCATGGTTTGTAAATTTTTGTAGTTCTAATGAGTATGAAATGGCATCTTTATGATATATTTCAATTTGTGTTCTTATGATTACTAATTAAATTCTTAGTCATATTTTAATATGATTATTAGGCAGTTGTTTTTCCTTCTCTATGAAATGTCCTTTTTTTTAGAGGTTTGTATTTTGCTTACTTAATTTTAGAAGTTTTAGTATTTATTTGTATTAATATATTCACTATTGCCTTAGGCTAGGCAAGATAATATAAACAAATGGAAAGATACACCATGTTCATTATTGGAAGAGTTAATAGAGTTAAAATGTCCATACTATCTAAATCAATCTACACATTCAAGGCAATCCCTATCAAAATTCCAATGGCATTTTTCATAGAAGTAGAACAATCTTAAAATTTTTATGGAACCACAAAGACCCCAAATAACCAAAGGAATCTTGAAAATGAGAAACAAAGCTGCAAGTATCACAATTTCAGACTTCAAGTTATGTTACAAAACTATAGTAATCAAAATGTATGGTACTGACACATAGCTCAATAGAACAAAATAGAAAATGAAGAAATTAACCCATAATTACATGGTCAATTAATCTTCGGTGAGGACGGCAAGAATATGCAATGGTAAAAAAACAGTCTCTCCAACAAATGGTTTTGGGAAACCGGACAGCTACATGTAAAAGAAAATGGACCACTTTCTTTTACCATACACAAAAAATAAACTCAAAATGGATTAAGGACCTAAATGTGAGACTTGGAACCATAAAAATCCCAGAAGAGAGCACAGGTAGTGATTTCTCTGACATCGGCCATAGTAACATTTTTCTAGATATGTCTCCTCAGGCAAGGAAAGCAAAAGCAAAAATAAATTATTGGAACTTTATCAAAAGAAATAGCTTCTGCTCAGCAAAGAAAACAGTCAACAAAACTAAAAGACAACCTACTGAATAGGAGAAGATATTTGCAAATGACATCTGATAAAGAGCATCCAAAATATAAGGAATTTACACAACTCAACACCAAATAATAATAATAATCCAATTTAAAATAGGCAGAAGACATGAACACACATTTCTCCAAAGAAGACATACAAATGGCCAACAGACACATGAAAAGATGCTCAACATAACCCATCAACCGGGAGATGCAAATCAAAACCACAATGAGAAATCACACCTGTCAGAATTGCTGAAATCAAAAATGCAAAAAACAAGGGTATTGCTGAGGATGTAGAGAAAAGGGAACTCTTTTGCATGGTTGGTGGGAATGCAAACTGGTACAGCCACTATTGAAAGCAGTATGGAGCCTCCTCAAAAAATTAAAAAGAGAAATACCCTATGATCCAGAATACTGGGTATTTAATAAAAAAATACAAGAACACTAATTTGATGAGATATAGGCATCTCCATGTTTATTGCAGAATTATTTACAATAGCCAAATTATGGAGCAGTCCCAGTATCCATCAATAGATGAACAGATAAAGAGGATGTGGTATATAACTGTACGATAGAATATTACTCAGCCATAAAAAAGAATGAAATCTTGCCATTCACAATAGAATGGATAGACCTAGAGGATATAATGCTAAGCAAAATAAGTCAGAGAAAGACAAATAATATTTCATTCATATATGGATTTTTTTCCTTAAGATTTTTATTTATTTATTAGAGAGCTAGAGACTGAGAATGAGAGGGGAGAAGGTCAGAGGGAGAAGCAGACTTCCCGCAGAGCCGGGAGTCCGATATGGGACTCGATCCCGGGACTCCGGGATCATGACCTGAGCCGAAGGCAGTTGCTCAACCAACTGAGCCACCCAGGCGCCCCATTCATATGTGGATTTAAGAAACAAAACAAATGAGGGGTACCTGGATGGCTCAGTCAGTTAAGCGTCTGCCTTCAGCGCAGGTTGTGATCCTGGTGTCCTGGGATCCAGCACTGCATTAGGTCCCTGCTCAGCAGATAGTCTGCTTTTCCCTTTCCTCCTACCCCTCTCACTCTCCTACCCTGCTCTTGTGCTCTCTTTCTCTCAAAATAAATAAAAGCTTTTTTAAAAAGAAACAAATGAACAAAGGAAAAGAAAAGGGAGAGAAACCAAAAAACAAACTTTTAACTATAGAAAAGAAACAGATGGTTCCCAGAGGAGAAGTGGGTTGGGGAATGAGTGAAATAAGTGAGGGGGATTAAAAGTACACTTATCTTGATGAGCACTGAATAATAATTGGAACTGTTGAATCGCTGTTATATGCTTGAAACTAACATAACATTGCAAAGGACACTGAAATTAAAGTAAAAGTTAAAAATATTAGAAATGGATCTTAATGAAATGAAGATGAGTTATTTACCTCATAAAAAGTTCAAAATAATGTTCATAAAGATGCACGCTGAGGTCAAGAGAACAATCCACACATTTTGGTGCTGCTATAAATACAAACACATGGACTAATGGAACATAATGAAGTGTCTAGAAATAAACCTATGCATATATGGTAAATTAATATTTGACAAAGGATTCAAGAATATTCAATGGAGAAATGAGAGTCTTCAATAAATGGTGCTGAGAAAACTGGATATTCACATGTAAAATAATGAAACTAGACCCCTACTTTATACCACTTGCAAAAATTAACTTAGAATGGGTTAAAGACTTGAATCCAGAATCCATAAAACACCTAGAAGAAAACATAAAAAAGAAGTTCTTTGGGATGAGTCTTGGCAATGATTTTATTGGATATGTAACCTAGAGCGTAAACAACAAAATCAAAAATAATTGGGATTACATCAAATTAAAAACCTTTTGCATAGTAAAAGAAATGATCGACGGAACGAAAAGACAATTTACCATTCGGAAAGATACTTGCAAATCACATAACTGACAAGGTGTTCATATTCAAAATGTACAAAGAACCCATACAACTCAATAGCCAAACAAACAATCCAATTAAAAAATTGGCAGAGTATCTGAATAGACATCTTTTCCAAAGAAGATATACAGATGGCAAATAGGTACATGAAAACATGCTCAACATCATTAATCACCAGGGAAGTGCAAACCAAAACCACACTGAGATATCACCTCATGCTTATTAGAATAGCTATCACCAAAAGACAAGAGTTAACAAATGCTGATGAGGATGTGGAGAAAAGAGACCCTTGTTTTCTGTTGGTACATTCATAAATTAGTACACCTACTATGGAAAACAGTATGAAGGTGCTCAAAACTTAAATAGAACTACCATATGATTCACAATTTCACTCCTGGAAACATATATCCAGAATAAATAAATATATTATCAAAGAGATATCTGCATTCCCATGTTCATAGCATTAATACTTAAAATAGTCAAAACATGAAACAACCTAAGCATCCATCAATGATAAAGAAGTTGTAGTATATGTATATACATTAGAATATTATTCAGCTATAAATAAGAAATTCTTTCATTTTTTATAACATGGATGGATCTGTAGAGCATTATGTTAAGTGAAATAAGAGAAAAACAAAATTTTTAAAGATTATATTTATTCATTTTAAAGAGAGAGAGAGCAGGGGCAGAAGGAGAGGGAGAGAGAGGGACAAAGAATCTCAAGCTGATAGCACACCGAGCACAGAGCCTGATGTGGGGCTTGATCCCACAACCATGAGATGGTGATCTGAGCCGAAACCAAGAGTTAGCCGCTCAACAGACTAAGCTACCCAGGCACCCTTGAGAAAGACAAATTCATTATGATCTTACTTATATATGGGATATAAAACAAACACAAACAAAACATACTCATAGAAGGAGAGATTAGATTTGTGCTTACCAGAGGTAGAGGTTTAGGTGAGGTTTGGAATCTGACTAATGTGAGTCAAATATACAAACTTCCAGTTGTAAGATAAATAAGTACTGGAGATATAATGTGCAACATGATGTCTACAGTTAACACTGCTTGTGATATATTTGTAAGTTAAGAAGGGAGATACTATGAGTTCTCATCATAAGGCAAAAAACATTGGTTTCTTTTCTTCCTTTTTTGTATTTATATGAGATGATGGATGTTAACTAACTTACTCTGGTAATCATTTCACCATATATGTAAATCAAGTCATTGTGCTATACACCTTAAACTTTTACAGTGCTGTATATCAATTATATACTAACAAAGCTTGGGGAAAATGAGAATAAACTCTTAGTGCTGAGAAGGGAAATATGACACTAATACATCAAAACTTTTTCTAGACTACATATGGAAAATTGAATGCTACATGTTAAAACAAAAAATCTTTAATCCAATATTAATAAGAATTAATTTTCAAAAAGACTGAGGAACTAGGATGTTCATGGTAATTATCCTAAGATATTGGAGAACATGCAATTTGAAGCTTTCAGTTCTAAAAATATAAACATTTCTGCTATAATAACCTGTGCATTCCTTTAAAACATCCCCTTAGGCAAATCAAATACCAGAAATAACTAGGCTTCTGAAGAAAACAATAGAGGTAGAGGTAAACCACTGCAACTTTGTAACCGACTGCCAACAAAAACCACCACAATCTTAGTACATTTTAGCACAGCTAAATCCTGGTTAGGTTTTCACCCAGTACCAGAGTTATCTTTCATAGGTTTAATCCCTAGGGCTCACCTTCTTCCACTGAGATATAGCTCCTTGAGGACACCCATTCCCAATAGACATAAGTCTTATCAGAAATAAAAATATTTAGAAATATCTTTGCAGCTTCTTCACCTGCACTTGAAGTCTCACTGGATATGTTAACCTTGTAAAAAGCATAATGATTCTCCATAGCATCAAACTATTCAAAACTGATCCCAAAGGAAGGTGCTACTGTAGGATTTTTTAGCTGTTTTTTCTTAAGATTTCATTTATTGTTGAGGTCTTTATTTAATAATAAGAAAGATTCCCCTGTTTCAAAAGCTGCTAACTTGGTGTTAATCAATGAAACTTCTGGGTTATACTTACATCATTTTCCTATTTACCAATCCACTACACAAGAATTTGTGACAGAAACAAATGTTCTTTTGTATCAGAAAGCTATCACCAACTTTAAAGTCTTTTTTTTTTTTTACCAACTTTAAAGTCTTAACACTACTCCCCAAATTATTGTAATTTCTGTTTTACCTTTGATATGTTTTTCTGAAAACAGGACAGATCTACAGACAATATATCCATATCCACACACACACATGAAACAAGTACCTTCAAAATGGATCTGAGCGTTATTGTTTTACCTTATTTCCTGGTTGTATAAATTTTCAGATAATATCTTTAGACAGAAGAATATTAAGAAAGGATATGAATAATCTAAAACTATTAAACTTTAATTTTCCTAGAAAAACCTATGTTATACACTGATGTTTAAAATCCTATGTACTTGAAAAACATGAGAAATGTTTCATAAAAAAGTATTCTATTAATGAAAATACAGATCACCGTCGATACATTTCTACTACTTAGGTAAATATCATGGGTGATTTTTCTTTTCTGAATATAGGGCACAGCAACAGAACTTGTAGAATCTTTAAAGGAGAAACTCCTGTTTTCACACTCTGATCCACAGATATTCTACTGGTCCAAAGAGAAGAGTCAAGCAGTCAAGTAGAATTTCACATAAAGACTAATTTTTAGGTTTTCATAAATGCATGTTGAAGTTAAGGAAGAAAGATATATAGTAAAATATGAATACTTATGCTTCACATTTCCTTCTGCCAGCCAATACTGTGAATAGGCCGTTTGCAGTGATGTAGATGGAGTTGGAAAGTGTTATGCTAAGCGAAATAACTCAGAAAGACAAATACCAAATGATTTTCCTCATATGTGGAATTCAAGCAACAAAACAAATGAGCATGGGGGGAAAAAGAGAAGCAAACCAAGAAACAATCTTAACTATAAAGAACAAACTGAGGATTGCTGGGGGGGAGGTCTGCGAGACAAATGGGTTAAATAGGTGATGGGGATTAAGGAGGCCACTTGTGATGAGCGCTGGGTGTTGCATGTAAGAGAGAAATCACTAAATTCTTCACCTGAAACCAATATTACACTGTATGTTAACTACCTAGAATTCCAAATTAAAATTTGGAGAAAGAAAAAAAAAAGATAGGAAAATGTCTACCCTTACAAGTAGGGTCATTGACTGATACGTATAATAAAGGAGAAATTATGTCAGTTGTTTCTTCTCCCAAGAGAACAATGGAAACAACGTAGAGAAGTTTTTGTTTTAAAACAATTTGATTTTTACTCCAATATATTTAGAAAATTGCTATATAATTTGGATGGATATACAATGATGTATGAAATAATTATAAGAAAAATTCTCTAGAGAAACACTTAAGCTTAAGAAAAATTCCACAAATGGTTGACACATTTTCTACATTGCAATTTGAATATATTGTCACATGGAAGAATTTTAATTATCATATAATGAAATATAAAAGCACAAAAATGAAAATCAGTTATCAGATAGTCATTATCAACAAAACTAAGGTCAAAGTAAAAATATGTGATCATATTGAATTTTGTGTCAATTAAATTAAAGGAACATAAAAATATTTATTGCAAATTGGCCAATTGACCAAAGAAAGTTTCTAAAGAAATCTCTCTGTGGTGAAATAAAAGATAAATAAAATGATAATATTTAAAAGGTTTAAAACTAGCTTCTTTTGGGGAAAAAATATGACATTAATTTAAATTTTTATTATATTAACTGGATTGATTGTTATTTTGAAAAATTATAGAGAAACAAATATCCACAGCCCAAATGAAAAGTAACAAGAATAAACCATATGAAACCTAAGTAGTCTTACATCAACAAAGGCTAATACATAAGAGATCACTGTAGTCAGAATTAACTTACATGTATTTTCCCACTTCTCCATCTTCTTCTTTCAAAGTATTCTCTACTGAAAGTATTA
Organism: Nasua narica; assembly: GCA_028533885.1. Classification (NCBI taxonomy): domain Eukaryota; kingdom Metazoa; phylum Chordata; class Mammalia; order Carnivora; family Procyonidae; genus Nasua; species Nasua narica. The sequence continues at coordinate 70,646,357 of CM052809.1, forward strand.
AATGTGTATTTTACAATATCTTTTAAAATTTAAAACACAGAGACTATATTATTATATTTATATTCAAATTATAATGAAACTTATGGGGTCACATGAATCACATTCATTTATTAAACATGTAACTATATTGTAATTATTTCAAATTTTATTAATATAGCATTCCATTGATGGGCTGACAGTGTATAATTCTTCCACATTGATGATCCAATTATAAATCACTTCTTTCTCTTTTTTTTTACTTTTAGCTTCGTTACAGGTATATGTAGGATGTTACCGTCTTCCTTTGACAAACGTTTATTATATAGGCAGAATGCAATAGCAGTGAAGAAGATAGTGAATACTTTGCAAATGGAACCTAAATTTAAAAAAAAATACAAGCATCAGATGTATCAATGTATTTAGAGTGAAAATATTTGTGGAAAGAATGCCAATTACCAAAGAAAAATAAGTATATTTCATCTCTATAAGATATCAATTTTTCAATTGTAAAATATAATTAATGTCATAAACTTATACCAAGTTATTTAAAGGAGACTTCTTTAGTGTTTACAAAAACTTTTAGATTTCTTAAAGATACAGCCCAAGAAAAATGCAACATATTATTTCACAGAATGTATTAATTCTAAAACTTAAAAATATATTTCTGCTTTCAAAATTTAAATATCAATAGGAACTGGAAAATATATAATTCACTTCATGCAGCTTCACTCTTTTTGAAATACATAACATTTTCCAAATAAAAACAAATATTTTAGAAAAATTAGTTATGTAGGGTTTTTATTCATTTTCATGTTTAAAGTTTCAGAAAATATATTACAAGCATTATATAAAAGTACTTGAACTTAGGATGCAAATGACCCTGAAAATTAAAGTAAAAATATTTTAGAGCAACATCAATTATCTGACAATATCAAATATAGTTTTTACAAAAGATAAACATTCATTAGTCCATCATTTATAATGACACAGTAATTTTCATATATTTTAAATAGCCCAACACCATAAACAACCCAAATGAATTTTTTTTTTTAAAGATTTTATTTATTTGACAGAGAGAGAGATCACAAGTAGGCAGAGAGGGGGAAGCAGGCTCCCTGGTGAGCAGAAAGCCCGATGCGGGGCTTGATCCCAGGACCCTGGGATCATGACCTGAGCCGAAGGCAGAGGCTTTAACCCACTGAGCCACCCAGGCGCCCCAACCCAAATGAATTTTAACAAGAAAAACAGATAAATTGTAGTATATTCACAAAATGAAGTCGTATTCAGAGATTTTTTAAAAGCATAAACTACTGCTTTGGAATTACACAAATCAATCTCTCCAAAGCATATTAAGCAACACAGAAAAAAAAAAACTCCTGTGTATACTCCATTATATTTGCATAAATTCTAGAACATGCAGAACCAACATATTGCAATAGAAATCTGAAAGAGGTTTATCTGTAGAAGAAGGAAATTGAAAAGGAACATGAGGGAAATTTCTACAGCTTGGGTGAGGTCCTGGTTACACAGGTGCTCTCAATTATCATAGGCCATCGAAACTAAACACCTAAGATCTATGCTAATTGTATCTTAATTATATCTCAATATTTTTAAGAGTATCGCTTGATACATTTTTCACAAACTAAACACAGTATGACCAGCATCTGGATCAAGAACAAAACATTGTCAACACCCCAGAAGCCTTCATGTTTTATCAAAGTCACTAACCCAAAAGGATTAGTTTTGTTCACTTTTGAAGTATATTTATAACAGGTCAAAACTATGTAAGTGGAATCATAGCCTGCATAATCATTTGTTTCTGGTTTCTTTCATTCAACATTATGGTTGTATGATTCATCCATTACTTATGTAGTCGTGCAGCTTTCATTTCATTGTTGTATACTATTCCATTGTTGATTTTATCACAATTTATCCAAGCCATTATTTAATTTGATTATTTGATTAGACACTTTTATGAAGAGTTCTTTCAAGTCCTTTGTCTATTTTTTCCATTGTCTGTCCTTTGTTTATTACTAATTTATGGGAGCTCTTTATATACTTTATATACTTCGGACATTCGTTCTTTTTCACATTACCTTCTACACTGTGGCTGTGTCTTTCAATTATTTCTTTTGATGGTCAGAACTTTAAAATGGACTAGTTGACACTGAATTGTCACCAAAGCATATTCCTGTTGTAGTTTCCTGTGTTTGTCCTTTCCTACATCATTCTCTATTTCTTTATTATTGTTATTATTATTGATTATTGTCATCTCCTGTTAGTAGCTCTTTGGCAGGATCTCCAGCTGTTCACTTTTCTCAACTGAGAAAGTTCAGCTTTCTCAACTATGCACTGTTTGAAAATAGATAACTGTGCTACAGTTATATCTAAAATAAAAATTAAAAGATTCGGCAGTGTCTTAAGAGGACTTAATTATGAACAATGGCTAGTTTTGTTGGATTATCTCTGAGAAATTAATTTTAACTACTTAATGTCATTTTTTTACTTTTTAATTGTTTTTTAAAATTTATTTAGTGCTCAATGTAGTCTAAGCTTGCTGGATAACTAACTTTTGAATTACAAAGCACCACTGTATACTTTATCACAGAGGTATTTGTTACTGTTAAATATTAGAGTCTATTATTGTGTTTCTTTGAATTAATGAACCCATTCATTAAAATCACAAAACATATTAACACTTTTAAGTATTTATCATATCAACATCTATGCAATAAAATCACTGAATGTTAGTAGTGATGAAGATTTCAGAAATTATGCAGTCCAACATCCTCATTTTACAGATGAATAAATTGAGATCCAGGAAGATCTAGTGAACTTTCCAAAGTAATGCAAGCATATTTAGACTTCCTCAACACTGACCATAGCTCATTCTGCCATAGTATCCCAATTCCCCATATCTCTTATTTATTCAACAAATAATGACTGCTTGCTATGTGGATTGCTATATCATTGAGCAAAAGAAACAGTGAAACTTACATGTAATTAGGATAAAAATGTCTTGATTTCTTTAGGAGTGTAAAAAAAATTTTTAATTATCCAATCCTTTACAATGGAAATGGTCACAAGGTTAAGCAACTTGGTTGTATATGTATACGGTCAAAATTGCTTCCTATATTGAAATTTTTCTAATTACCACCCTTTATTCAGGAATAACATAAAACAATTGTATATAGTGGAGTGACTAAAATATTCATACAAATACTATAAAGCTGTAGTCTAAAATATTTTCTATATAATAAGGCTTCTTTAATCATCAAAGTATCCATTTGTTCACAGTTTATTATTACTGCACATTACTATAAACAACTATACATTTTTTTAAAAGTGATACTTTTCTATATTTCTTCAATAGGTATCACTTACATAGTCCTATCATAAGGTAGGCCATTTTTGTCTTATTATAGATCCAACAAATTCCTTTCTTTCCACAATATTCAGTCTCCCGAAAGATACAAGAAGTGTCTCCTGCCATTTTAAAAAGTATTGATCCAGGTATCGACCCTATGAAAAACAAAATAATTGTAAATTCTCCATGAAAATACTACAGGTAAGGATAAGAATGTTTTTACTCTAAAATTAAATCTATATTTCATCATCATCATATTTAAATATATCATTTAAAATTAACTAAGAATTTACTTAGAAATAGGATTATTAACTGGAAACAATGACTGTATTTTTAAAAAATCCTTATCACTGCAGGTATAAAAAATTAGTATCTCTCATATTTTTAGAATGGTATACATATTGTTATGTAATTGACATCTCACAACTTTTAATTTTTCAGTTAAAAATTTAGGAGAAGGTATTTAAAGGAGAGATATTGAATATTATTTTTGTGAATTCAGTGTACCTCCAAAGTTGTGAAATTTCCAATGATAACTTAGTTTCATAGTGCAATGTACATCTGTTATCAAGATATTGAAAGAAATAACTGAAAATGTAAATGCTTTGGTATGTTTGTAGCATCCCCTAAATTCGGAGAACCTCAAATCCAGAACAGTTGTGTGCTGCCTGAGATAAATATATACTCAGAGACAACACCTGTTCAGCAACAATTTCAGCTAACACTGAATTAGAAAGCACTTAAAAAAAGTCAGTGGAAGCATGACTGGCTCAGTTGGGGGAGCACAAGGCCTTTGAACTTGGGGTTATGAGTTTGAGCCCCAGTTTGATGTAGAAAGGACTTAAAAATAAAATCTTAGGGAATAAAAAGCCACCCCAAAGACATTAGAAAACAGATCTCAGAACTAACATGTCTTAACCATCTTCCTTCTGTCATGGCCCTCATGCTTCGTGACTCTTGATTCCTGCCAAAGATCACCATTCATCACCAATTTTCCCAATCTCATTGAGTGTTAGCACTCTGTTTATAATTGCTCAAGGTGAAAAACTTAGGCCTACTATTAATTTTTTTTCTATTGTTCATCATTATTTTTCCAACCCTTGATAATAAATCTCTGTGACACTAACTCTAGACATATCTTGATTTCTCTCTTTTACAACCCCCAGAATCTAATTTAATATAATTCTGACTTAGACTTCAGCAGATGCCTTTTTTCCCCTCCATATTTATCTTCTATAAGTATTTCTCCCTCAGAAGCAGAGTTATCTTTTAAATGTAAATCAGATAATCTCTACCCTCTGCTTCAAATTCTCTGTTTGCAAAATCCTGTTAGATATAGTCAGTCTATATCTAAAATATCATATTCCGTCCTCTTCCATCAAAAATATATTAGTCTCCCTGGCTTCCTTTCTGATGCAGAAAATATTTCTATCTTGCTATTTCTCATGTTCCTTCTTCCCTTACAGAGTTGTCCCTGGTGCATGGCGGGGGAAGGGGAGGAGGCTTTTGGAGTGAGGGAGGGAAAAATGAAACTAGATGGGACCAGAGAGGGAGACAAACCATAAGAGACTCTTAATCTCAGGAAACAAAACTGAGGATTGCTGGATGTGGGGGAGGGGGAGGGGGAGGGCTGGATATATCAATTTGGGTAGAAAGCTCATGAGAATTGTGTGGGTGGCTGGGTTATGGACATTGGGGGAGGGTATGTGCTATGGTGAGTGCTGTGAATTGTGAAAGACTGATGATTCATAGACCTGTACCCTTGAAACAATTAATACACTGTATGTTAATTAAAAATAATAATAAACAAAGTTGTCCTTGGGGCACCTGGGTAGCTCAGTCAGTTAAGGATAAGTGTCTGCCTTCAGTTCAGGTCAGGATTAACATTGGGCTCCCTGCTCATTTGGGAGGCTGCTTCTCCCTCTCCCTGCCTCCCTCTTTCTGGCTCATACTCTCTCTCTCTCTCTCTCCCTCAAATAAATAAATAAAATCTTAAAAAAAATCTGTCCTTATCTAATGGGTCATTATTCACACAACAATATGCTCTAATTTTTCCTGATTAAAAAGGCAATTGTAACCCCACATATTGATCTAGTTATAGAATTATTTCTTGGGACGCCTGGGGGCTCAGTGGGTTAAAGCCTTGGCCTTTGGCTCAGGTCATGATCTCAGGGTCCTGGGATCGAACCCCACATTGAGCTCTCTGCTCAGCAGGGAGCCTGCTTCCCCCTCTCTCTCTGCCTGCCTCTATGCCTACTTATGATCTCTCTCTCTCAAATAAATAAAATCTTAAAGAAAAATTATTTCTTTGATCCCCATCAAAACCATACTTAAATTTTTCTACATTGTTGACTTCATTTATCATATATCTTTCAGTCTTCAATCCAGTTCAATCTTATTTCCTTATCTCATTAATATTTTTAATCAACTTTTGAACCGGGGGTGCTAATATAGTCATAATGTAGATTTGGAAAGCTAGTTTTTGCTATTTAAGAAAGCCTGAAGTACACAGTGCATTACCCTCAGCAAGAACAATTTTTCCTTTGGCTATAAATCCTTGAGAACATCAGATTCACAGTCTTTGGTAATGAAAATGTTTAAAAGCACTAGTTTAAGTTAGTGAATTTCCAAACATCCAAGCAATCCTATGGTTATGTGTTTTGTTTCAGCTTACCAAACCACTCATATGAGCTAGATGAATATACCTCTAATCAAATATATTGTCCTAATCAAATATAATATTAATACATATTTTATATGACGTTAGGATGGGCTTTTATTAGGTATTATCTTTTTAACATAAATATTGTCTCCTAAATTCTGCAAATTCTGCAAAGTAGCTCACTCAGTCACTTATTAATGGTTAATAAGTTAACCATTATTATTTATCTGAAATTCCAAATATACATGTAGACACACATATCAAAAAATGAACAATTCAGTGTAATAAAAGATTGCCAAAAGTCCATACCAAATATTCTCAAAATCACATAGGTCAGACCCAAGGCCAAAGAACGTTGATTGTATGATACAATCCTGCAAGCAAATAGTAATGATATTACCAAAACATCATTATTATTAGCTATAGAGAATGTTTGCTAGTTTCAAGGTTATTTTTTTTTCTGTGCATTAATTAAACTAAGAATCTTTAGCCAGTTGACAGAGTTCATTCTGGGTGAATCAAAGAAGCACCACTCCGTCAATTTCTCCATATCCTGCCCCTTGCCAACTGATTCCAAATCTTCTTGCTCTTCACAAAGAGGAAGCATTTATGGACCAAAACTTCTGCCCCAGCCTCTTTAACCTTTACTGAAAAGACTTAGCACTAATTCTCGCACTTACCTTTCTCCATTTTGAGGAGCATACCTACTGTTTTAGATTTCTCCCTTTTGTCCCCACGCCCTCCGCCCCCCCATCCTGTGAGATCCACGCCCTACATTTCTCTATCTTTATCTCTGTCTTGGAAGGCTGACCTAAATGTACTACGTCAGTAAGCTCTCTTGCTTTCTGTCTTCTGATTAGGGTTTGCAAACTGGGTGCTCCAGAGTGAGGAAGGAAAGTGAGGTCAAGGTGTTCATGCCCAGGCTCTCTCCCTGCAGAGTTTTAATAGGTTGACTTGGTCCCTAGGCAAAGGAATCCCCTCTACAGGTCCCTCTCCTTCCTATCCCTGTTTTCCTCTGGCCAAATGATAACAGATCAGAGATACAGCTGACCATAACTCATAAGTATAGTCATTAAGATGTATCTTTGGTTTGATTATAACCATCTTTCTGATATATAAAACAAGATGAGGGACACCTGGGTGGCTCAGAGGGTTAAAGCCTCTGCCTTCTGCCCAGGTCATGATCTCAGGGTCCTGGGATCTAAGCCCGCAGGCTCTCTGCTCAGCAGGGAGCCTGCCTTCCCCCTCTCTCTGCCTGCCTCTCTGCCTACTTGTGATCTCTTTCCTCTCTGTCAAATAAATAAATAAAATCTTTAAAAAAAACAAGATGAAAAGAGCATCGATTCCTAGGATTTTCCAAAATCACTTAAATGAACAACACAAATTAAATAATATATATGTATTAAAAATATTTAATGAAAAATGAGTATCTTTTAACAATGAAGCGAATTTTTTTGTACATCATCTACTAAGTAAGTCTATGATAGAATGATTTAAGAATTTCATAGAATAAACAAAACATTTGTTAGTACTCTTCCAAAATGTAAAAAAGCAACTTCCATGATCTCTTATGACTTCTAAATTTATATTTTCACTCCATATCTTTCTTAAAAGACATCAATTCTAGACCCGAGTTCCTGTTTTGCACATAAGCTGCTCTTCCCCTAGAGTTCCCTATCACAAGAAGCGGAACTGTCATCCACCAATCGTGCAATATTCAAGCCCAAAATGTGAAAAGAGGCATCCTTGACACCCCTTTTCCTCATTGACCAGATTCAATAAACAAATACTGTGATTTTTAAAAATACAGCTTTTGCATATCTCTTTCTCTAATTTTTTTAAAAAAAAATCATCTCTGAGACCACTGGCCTATTCCAAGGCTGTATCTTACTCCTTAAAAAAATGCAATGACTTCTTAATATATTTCCCAACAACCATCCTTGTCCTTTCAGTCCAGTCTCCATGGAACCAAAGTGATTTTTTTTTTTACTGTAAAATTCTGATTATTTCACTGCTCCACTAGCATCTTTCAACAGCTTCTTGTTCTTATGGTAACATCTAGAATTGCAGAAAACTTTACGAGGGTCAGCCTGATGGCATCAGTCTCATTACACACCACCTCACACCACAGTTTTGCCTTTATCACCCTCCCTGTTCTTGACATTCGATAACACAACAATCTTATGAAGCTGCTTCTCTCACTTAGTTGCTTTGCCTATGTTGCCACTGTGTGAAATACTCAGCCCCCAACGTTTAAGGCTCAGCTTAAAAGTCAGTTCTTCAGGAACACCCTCTCTAAATCCTTAGACTGAGTTAGATTGTCCTATAATTTTCTCATTTAATTTCCCTGCATTTTTTTTGCAGTGTGTTTTAATATGATAATTGAATACTTTTAGTAAAAACACTTTTTTTTTCCTGCTTTTCTTGCCACCCTCCAACAGCCACCATCGCAGCAGGGAACTGGACACTATTGTCTCTCTTTGATTCTACACTTTTCTTTAAAGTTCTCATCTACCTTCTTGCTTGAATCTATGGTGTCTATCACAGTTGAGAAGACATAAACATTTTTTTTTAATGTGGGATGGAAGGGAAAGAACTGAAGAACTAGTTTTTCTTTTCTTTTTAGTTCTTTTCTTTTCAACTATTATTTATTTATTTGACTCAACTTGTAAACCTTATTTTAATCCACTTACATTTTAAGATTTCTGATGTATTTTACCATTTTATTTTATTTTATTTATTTTTATTAATGAGCACCTTCATGGAGAGATATAGATAAGTCGTGGTACTTTTCTATTTAGACTTCAGCCTCACGCATCCTAGATTTTAACAAATTTCTCCAGAGAAAAAAATAATTTTATCATTCTTAGTCCCATGTGATCACAAAAACTCTGCCAGTTTGCTTGCCCCCAGCACTGACTCCCTAACTGGACCTAGTCCAGACTGTCAGCATCTAGACTTCATCAAGAATTGGCAAGAACTCAGGGAAAGCTTGAGATCTCCAATTCACCTCTAAAAACTTCTGCTCTCTCTGGAATTTTAATACCTCTAGTCCTCTGCCATTTTCTGCCTTTAAATACATGATTTTTATCATTTAACCCAGCTTTTCTAGTTGCCCTCTGTAGGACCATTGCCCTGCTACAAAGTACTCCATCCTACCCCCCTTCTTTGACTTTCACTATCATTTATTTGCCAAAGACCTCACAATTTATATCTTTGGGTCTGAATCTTATTGTATTTTTAAAATTAAACTTTATTTATTAAATTTGTAGTGTAATTACGTGCTTTGGAAAGCAAAACAATATAAAGAGAATATGCTGGAGAAACTTGCTTGCTTCTACCCATGCCTTCATCTACCACTATTGCTACCGCATTCTTTTGGGTTACCTTTAGGTTACCATTTTAATTTCTTTCTTGTTTATATCTAGTGTTCCTTTATGCAAATACAAATAATTATAAATGCATATCTCTATATTACTTTCTTCACAGGAAGTAGCCTACTATATTCACTGTTCTGTACCTGATTTTTTCATGTAACAATATATTCTTAAGATCTTTTTCTACATAAAAATAGAACTCCTCCCTATTTGTTTTTTTCAGTTGCATTATATTTCATTGTGCAGAAAACTTTTGACTTTGGTTATTATTTTTAACTTTATGGTGTAAATTTTACCAATCTTCCCTGTTTTTAGATTTTAAGTCATAGTTGGAAATACCTTGCTTTTTTAAAGAGCATAGTGAAATTGGCCAATTTGTTTTTCTAGCATTGTATTGCTTTATTTTTTATACATTTAAATCTTTGTTCCATGTTAGGTTTTCCTGGTGTGTTATATGCGCTCCAGATATATTTTTTTCCCCTGAAGTCTATCTCATTATACTCAAACCACTTTCTAAAAGATCTATGTTTGATTCACTTCTTTAAGATTTCACTTTCATTTTATACTAAATTCCCACAAGTTGAAATCTATTGCTAGACTTACTGTCATTCTATTAATAAATAAATAGTATATTGTTTTAATAACTAAAACTTTATGGTGTATTTTAGCCTATGAGGTTAAGCCTCCATTATTGTGTTTCTTTGTTTGGTATACCCAAGCTACTTTTATTTTTCTCTAAGAACTTTAGAATATGATTTTAAAGTTCAATAATTATATTGATACTTTCATTATCACATTAAAATTATCAATTAACTTAAGGAGAACTGATATATTGGTAATGTTAGGTCTTCAGAAATCCATAATATGGGATATATCTTTCCCAAATGTTCAAGTCAGTCTGCTTTTGTGACATTTGTGTGTGTGTTTCATTTTTTTTTTTACTTTTTATTTTGAAATTATTTTCGAAACTCACAGGTAGTTGTAAAAATAGCACAAAGTACCATGTGTTCTTTACCCAGCATCCCTCAATGATGAAATCTTATATAACTATTACATAACATTAAAACCAGGAAAATGACATTGACTTATTTCTGTTAATCAGACTACTGACCTTAATCTCTTTTCATTTTTCAGTTAATGTAGGTTGAAAAATTATTTTTAACTGAATTTGTGTGTGTGTGTGTGCATGTGCACACACGCATGCATGTGTGTAGCTCTATATGTATGCTATTTTTATATCCTGAAGCTTAATGAATTTTTATATAAATTATTAGCTTTTATTTCCAATACAACATAAAAAGAACTGGTAATATTTTTCTTGGATGTTTTATTGTAACTGAAAGATAAACACTGGACTTCAAATCTCACCAAGAATGAAGGATCCTATATTTAACTTTCTTTCAATCAGGACATCTTGAAAGCTTATACCCTACAATAAAGGGCAATCTGGAAACTGATAAGGTCTTTTAGAGACTTAAAAGTTACCCTCAAACCAACTAAATTTCTGTTTGGATTACAGGGAACTATCTCAGTTCTGTACATCTAAATAAAGTTATTGTAAAAAAAATGTTGGGAGTTATTAATCTCTATAACCTCTATTGTTTTTAGTACACAGAATCTCACATATGATTAAAAATAATTACAGGAACTATAAAAAAGACAAGAGAAAAAATACAATAGAATACTTCTACAGAATATTCAGACACTACATGACAGAGATTTTAAATATAGGGAATATATCCCAGAAAATAAATGATAAGATAGAGAATTTTATCAGAGAACTAGTATCTATTAAAACAAAATGAAATTCTATAACTGAAAAATACACTAATTAGAATTAAGAACTCAGTAGGCAGATTTAATAGCTAATTAGATACAGATGAAGACATAATTAGTAGAGTGTAGATAAATGGAAAAGCAGACAGGGATAAGATTAAAACATCAACAATTAGAAAAGTGAAAAAACTTTAGTCTAAAGCACAGAGCATAAAAACAAATGAAAATAGAAAGCAAAAGACAGTAAAAGACACATGGACAAAGGGAAAGGTTTATGATATGCGTAATTAAGATCCCAAAGATGAGGAGAGAAAGAACGGAGAAGAAGGAATTATTTGAAGAAAGAATACTTAAGAATTTTCCTAAATTAATGAAAGATATTGTGGTAGATAATCACCCAAGATGGCAGGCATCAATTCCCTTTTTCTTTTTTTCTTTCTGTACATGCTAGCTGCTCCTGACATCAAAAAGACATAAGACTAGGGCACCTGGGTGGCTCAGTTGGTTAAGTGACTGCCTTCGGCTCAGGTCATGATCCTGGAGTCCCTGGATCAAGTCCTGTATTGGGATTCCAGCTTTACAGGGAGTCTGCTTCTCCCTCTGACCTTCTCCCCTTTCATGGTCTCTCACACCCTCTCTCTCAAATAAATAAATAAAATCTTTAAAAAAAAAAAGTGGAACCTAATGATGGTCTTCCTGAAACACCACTTTTTAGCTAATAGAATGCAGAAAAGTGACATTCTTGGACATCCAACCTAGATCAAATAAAGTCTTGCTGTTTCTGCCTTGTAGCTTATGCCTGAGTCTCTTGGAACACTAGGACTTTGGACATTTCCTTTTGGAACTGTTATACTTTGTTAGCAGAAGTTCAAGTCACATAAAGAGGCTACTTATGGTCAATCAACCTCAATTAGGCACCCAGCAAAAGTTAGCCTAAATTGTCAGTGGTCTTGGAAATCCAGCCCAGTCACGCTATCAGATGACTAAGTGTCATGTGGCAGCTGACCACAAGCTTATGAGAAACCTCAATCAAAAACTACCCTCTTGTGCTCGCTTCGGCAGCACATATACTAAAAACTACCCTCTTGACCACGGACACCTCACAGACCATGAGAGAGAAAGATAGTGTTGTTAAGTGATAAATTTAGGATGGCTTGTTATTGCTATGGGCTCAGTTGTGTTCCTTCCAAAATTTATATGCTGAAATTCTAACCCTAGTACCTCAGAATGCCATCATATTGGAGACAGGGTTTTAGAGAGATAATTAAGTTAAAATGAGGTCAGTAGTGTGGGCCTAATACAATTTACTTGTGTCTTCATTAGAAGAGAAAACACAGGAATGTACAGAGCAAAAACAAACAACTAAAGACTTGAGGAAAAATGGCCATTTACAAGCCATAGAGATCTGGAACAGATCTTCCCTCACAGTCCTCAGAAGTAACAAATACTGCCCACACATTGATCTCAGATTTCTAGCTTCAAGAGCTGTGAGAAAATAAATATCTGTTGTGTAAGACACCCATCCTGTGGTAATTTCTATGGTAGCCTAGCAAAGGAACACACTTACCATCATAATACATAACAGGAAAAGACAACAAGCTCATCTTTTAAAGCCATAAGAAAAATTTAAATCTCCATGCAGCATAAACACAAAATCATATTAAGAAATATCATAGTAAAATTGCTGACAACCAAAGGCAAGGAAAAATGTTAAAAATATCTAGAGAAAAAGGCATATTACAGTCAAAGGAATAGTAATAAAACATTCTCATAACCATAAGATACCTAGGAATAAACCTAACCAAAGAGGTAAAGGATCTGTACTTGAGGAACTATAGAACACTCATGAAAGAAATTGAAAAAGACACAAAATGGTGGAAAAGCATTCCATGCTCATGGATCAGAAGAATAAACATTATTAAAATATCTATACCGCCCAGAGCAATCTATACTTTCAATGCCATCCCCATCAAAATTCCACCAGTTTTTTTCAAAGAGCTGGAACAAACAATCCAAAAATTTGTATGGAACCAGAAAAGACCCTGAATTGCTAAGGAAATGTTGAAAAAGAAAAACAAAGCCAGGGGCATCACATTGCCTGATTTTGAACTTTACTACAAAGCTGTGATCACCAAGACAGCATGGTACTGGCACAAAAACAGACACATAGACCAGTGGAACAGAATAGAGAGCCCAGAGATGGACCCACAACTCTATGGTCAAATCATCTTTGACAAAACAGGCAAAAATATCCAGTGGAAAAAAGACGGTCTCTTCAATAAATGGT
>CM052809.1:70660304-70691937 GCA_028533885.1 Nasua narica
GGAGGGGTGGGGGGTAGGAGGTTGGGTGAGCCTGGTGGTTGGTATTGAGAAGGGCACGTATTGCATGGAGCACTGGGTGTGGTGCGTGAACAATCAATCTTGTAACACTGAAAAATTAAAATAAACATATTTGGGGAAAAAAAAAGAGATTAGCAGCCTTGAAGAAAAAGCACAACCATATTACATGCTGGCTATAAGAAACACTTAAAATTTAGACACAAAATAGGTAGAACATAAAATGATAGAAATAAGATACACATGGAAACAGTCAGCAAGAGAAAACTAAAGTGACTATTTAAAATATAGATATTAATGGGCACCTGGGTGCTGAGCTGGTTAGGTATCTGCCTTTGGCTCAGTTCATGATCCCCCAGTCCTAGGACTGAGTCCCACATTGGGCTCCCTGCTCCTTGGGGAGCCTGCTTCTCCTGCTGTCCCTGTTTCTCTGTCTCTCATGAATACATAAATAAAAATTTTAAAAAATATTTTTAAAAATTTTAAGAATAAAATATAGATGTAAAGACAATTACCAGAGATGGAAAAAGACAGTTAATCAAGATGAAAACAATCCTCAATGTGTATACACATAAGAGTCTAAAAATACATGAAGCTGAAAAAGAGAAATAGACAATCGTAAAATTTTATTGGGAGATAAAATAATTGGCTTATCATTAAGAGAAGAACAAATACAAGACTCATGGATGAGCCACATAATGCACCTAATAGTAAGAACTTTTAAATAGCAATGATTAATAATTTCCAGGAAAAAGAGGGGGGAAATTAATAAAATATTTTAAATGATGTGGAATTTCACCAGAGGTTTGGATCCTACAAAAACATAAATGTTAGAGCTGAAAAAACATGGTGAGTAAACATAGCGAAAAGGCCTATTTGTACTGGGTGTGACGCAGAATTCTAAGATGCTCCCTAAGATTCCCACCCCGAATCCATAAGCCTGCATGATTCTCAGTACTATGAATTGCTGAAATTTTTCTCCCCTTACTAAATTACGTTATGTAGTATAAATTACTATAAAAGAGAGAAGATAAACCTCACCTAACTAGGTGAGCCTTAAAAGTACTGGGATTTTTCTGAAATTAGAGAGTCAAAGCCTGTGACATAAGAGTGACCATCTCCACTGTTGGTGGGAATGCAAGTTAGTGCAGCCACTTTGGAAAACAGTATGGAGATTCCTCAGGAAATTAAATATACAGCTACCCTACGACCCTGCAATTGCACTACTCGGTATTTACCCAAAGAAGCAGATGCGGTACAAAGAAGGGACACATGTTCCCCAATGTTATAGCAGCAATGGCCACAATCGCCAAACTGTGGAAGAACCAAAATGCCCTTCAACAGATGACTGGATAAGGAAGATGTGGTCCATCTATACAATGGAATATTATGCCTCCATCAAAAAGGATGAATATCCAACTTTTGTATCAACATGGACAGGACTAGAAGAGATTATGTGGAGTGAAATAAGTCAAGCGGAGAGAGTCAATTATCTTATGGTCTCCCTGACGTGTGGAGTATAAAGAGAATCATGGAGGGCATCGTGAGAAGGAAGGGAAGGGCGAATGGGGGGAAATCAGAGCGGGCAATGAACCAGGAGAGACTGTGGACTCTGAGCAACAAACTGAGTGGTTTGGAGGGGTGGGGGGTAGGAGGTTGGGTGAGCCTGGTGGTTGGTATTGAGAAGGGCACGTATTGCATGGAGCACTGGGTGTGGTGCATGAACAATCAATCTTGTAACACTGAAAAAATAAAATAAACATATTTGGGGGAAAAAAATTTAAAAAAAAAAAAGAGTGACAATCTGTTCCAGCCTTGAAGACAAAGGGAATCATGCAGTAAAGAAGGGAGGAGGGGTAGCCTCTTTGAGTTAAAGTCGGTCTTTAGTTGACAGCTAGCAAGGAAACAAAGACCTCATTTTTTACATCCCAAAACAACTGAATGGCCAATAACCTGAATGAACTTGGAAGCAGATTATTCCCCAGAGTTTCCAGAAAGGAGCACAGCCAAATCCAATACCTAGATTTCAGCCTGTGATGCTCAACAGAGCACCCAATCATGGCATCTGGACATAAGACCTTAGAACTGTGAAATAAATAGAATTATCCAAAGACACTAAGCCTGTAGTAATTTGTCTGGTTGTGGTTCCCCACTTCCCCCAAAAAGGAGAAGAGACAGTAAGGGAGAAACAACAGCTGAGAATTTTCAGACGGATATACATAAATCTACAGACTAAAGATGTTTTGTGAAAACCAAGCAAAATAAGTGTAAGGAAAATCCAGTCTAGGCCTATCAAAGTAAAACTGCTGAAAACCAAAAACAAAGAGAAAATCTAAATAGCCACCAAGCAGTAAGAGATATAAGACAATCAAATGACATCTTGTAAACTTCAGGGTAGCAGAGTTAGGGGGTAGGCAGATCACTGCCAATATAGAATTCCAGACGCCGACCCAGTGAAACAGGTTTTTTTTTGTTTTTTTTTTTCCAGAAATGAAGGTGAAATATGGTTCTTCAGGAAGAAAGAAAGTAATCTAATATGAAAGCATGGAAATGCAAGGAAATGGGTAAATATAAGTGTATACTGACTTTACAAACAACAATAACAGTACATGTCATTTAAAATACATGAAGAAATACAGTATATGATAAAAATATGATATGATAAAAATAACACTAAGGTGGGAAGTCAGTAAATGTTAAAATAGTCTAAGGATATGTCAGTGGAAGGAGGTTTTGAAGCCTGGCTCCTTGTAATTCTCTTTTTTTTTTTTTTAAGAATTTATTTATTTATTTAAGACACAGAGAAAGTGAGAGAGAGCATGAGAGGAGAGAAGGTTAGAGGAAGAAGCAGACTCCCCGCGGAGCAGGGAGCCCGATGTGGGACTCCATCCCAGAACTCAAGGATCATGACCTGAGCCGAAGGGAGTTGCTCAACCAACTGAGCCACCCAGGCGCCCCTGGCTTCTTGTAATTCTTAATGTTTTGGGTGAGATTAATATCCCCCTCCATAGATAATTATAATAGAGCAACCTTTGGAAAAAGCACCATGATGTTGATATTTAAAACGAAAGCTATATGAGCTTGAAAAGAACTAGTCTCAGTGACAAGATCATGAAGTAAAGCCCAAGATTTCTTTAGTATCTATATTAAGGAAATTTGAAGATCTTTGGTAGCACAGATAGGAAAAATGCATGTGGGTGTCAATGATACAAAACTGCCCAGGAATGTTAGCAGTAGGAAGAACAGATACCTATTGTCAGTGTTAGTAAAGGTCTAATTTTCTAAAGAAATTTACAAGTCTTCAGAGATAAAGTATTTTCTACCACTCAAACTTTTGCATAAGTATAATTGAAGAACATCCAATTCTAATTCACTTTTACTCTGATGTTTTAAATATAAACATTTAATCAGAATTATTTCAAAGCAAAAAAATATTTTTTAACTGGGAGCCAAACATGGGGCTTGAACTCACAACCCTGAGATGGAGACCTGACCTTGAGATTAAGACCTAGACAGTTAACCAACTGAGTCACCCAGGTGCCTCTTAATCAGAATTATTTCAAAGTTGATATACTCTGACTGAAAAAATATTTTCAATGGAGGGAATTCCATTAACATCATTTAGATACATAATTACTTCTTATATATACTGTTTCTTTTATTTAGTCATCATTGAATAAAATTATTTAAATTGGTATCAATTCTTTCCTATTTGAAATTAAAGCATATTTTATCTATTAATCAGTTCCACCCATACGAATTGTATTAATCATTAATCATCTATTAATCATTCCATCCACATCAAATTGTATTAATCAAATTATATTAATAGATTCTGCTATTTTCCACTTTCCTTCAGAGCCATTAATTCTATCAAGGGTAATTCTGGGTAATTTCTAACAGGTCTAATATTTGTCAAAAATATTTTATTCTTTTTTCAATTTCTATTCAATATCAAATGTTACCACACAGATTGACAATTTTATGGATTATTTCTATCACTGCTACTCATTGAATTAATTGCTCCTTAGACAAATGCAAGAAAATTATAAAGACTTTTATAAAAAGAAAAAAATCCCTAAAATAGTATTCCCTAAAGGAGAATCCCCCAAAAAAGGAAAGAAAGAGTTATATGGTGGATCGCTGTTTTAGCTCTTGAATATCAAATAGAATCAAAACACTGAGGTCAAATAATTATGCTTTATACTGTAGTGAAAACACGAGCATTTAAAAAGGTCATTTCAAACTGAAATGGAGGACAGGAAGTCAGGAGGAGTATAAAGTAAGATTCTCCATAAGTTAAGAAGTTGCTGAAGAGAGGTAGTGGACATATAGGAGTTCATTATGCTTTCCTATTTTCTAGTGCATTTAAAGTTTTCCACAGTAATATATTTAAAAGACTTTAAGTATTAAAATATATACTGTAATATTTAAGAAGAGATATGTTTAAAGATTCTGCAACCTTTTTTTATATTGATATGCATTAAAAAAATAGAAGATATATTATTAAATCATACACTAGTGAAAACCTGACTATGAGGAACTGGAGTTGGTCAGGTATGCTAATATGTTATAAAAAAAAGTGATCTGTTTATAACAGGAAAAAGCATATTATTATGTAGGTACATAAATAACAAAGGACTTTATTGTTTGTTATTATGGGTAGCATAGTCCCCATTGGTCAGGTTAAATAAAGATCTCTGTTTCTCTCTCCCCCTCACGAAGACCAGCCAGAAAGATGAGAAAGAAATATAGGGTTTTGTTTTGTTTTGTTTTTTGAGAAATATAGTTTTTAAAGACTGTGTCCCTAGTTTGGTGTCACTTAAAAAGAAGAAACTGAAGTTACAGCACATTACTTAGCTAAAAGCAGATTTATGCAACTTTGGACATAAGAAAATTAACCTGGTATCAAATAAGTAACAGAGGAGTCAACTCTACATGACAAAATAAGAACATTTCTCTGAGGGTTGGTTGAAGGCTTAGGGAAATAAGGAATTCTTATGGTTATGGATCAAATACGAGTCCTGATACATCTAAACGGCAAAAGACAAACAGGGGTAACATATATTCAATTGTAAGTCATTTGTATTGCTGCCATATAAGTCTTCTCTTACCTTTCTAGAAAGTCTGACAGGCTTATAAAGGCCCTGTATATTTGGTAATCTCTGGCACACAATAAAGGAACTGATATTCACATCTGGGTTAATGTAGAACAGAAATAGAAACAGCAAGTGTAGTGTAGATACACAAAAGAAGAAAAAACTGAGTGAAAGGTGAACAGAAGGGTAGTATTGGTGTGAGAACCAATGCTGTGAAATGACTGTGGTTCAAGATTTTGGTGTGGATGGGTACAGCAGATAGGGCAGAACTAGAATAAGTGACATAAGTAGAAGATAAAATATTCTCTTAAATTGCTTCTTTCAACTTTGCTGCCGTAAGTGGGAGACAGTAACTTACTACTTTTAAACTATAAAATTGGGATGATGTAATATAGAGATGCGTTTTTTTATTCAAGTGTAATTAACATACAGTATTATTTTTTTTCAGGTGTACAATACAATGATTCGACAATTCTATATGTTATTCAGTGCTTATCACAATAAGTGTACTCTAAATCCCCTTCACCTCTTTCACCCATTCCTCCCAACCCCTACCCAACTCCATTCTGGTAACCACTACTTTGTTCTTTATAGTTAAGAGTCTATTTTTTGGTACTCTTTTCCTTGACTGTTTTGTTTCTTAAATTCCACATATGAGTTAAATATGGTATTTGTCTTTCTCTGGCTGACATCTCATTTAGCATTATACCTCTAAATCTATTCATATTGTTGCAAATACCAAGATTTCATTCTTTTTAATAGCTGAGTAATATTCCATTGTGTGTGGGTATACATATATATTTATACATACACTCACTTTGTGTGTATACACACACACACACATACATACACACACATCTTTTTTATCCATTGATCTATGGATGGACACTTGGGTTACTTCCATTCTTGGCTATTGTAAATAATGGCACAATAAACATAGGGAGGCTGACACATTTTCCAACTAGTGTTTTCATTTTCTTTGGGTAAATATGCAGTAGTGGAATTAGTGGATCATATGGTAATTCTATGTCTAATTTTTTGAGGAGCTCTACTTTTTTCCACAATGGCTGCATCAATTTACACTACCACCAAAAAGTGCATGAGGGGGGCGCCTGGGTGGCTCAGTGGGTTAAAGCCTCTGCCCTCGACTCAGGTCATGATCTCAGGGTCCTGGGATCAAGCCCCGTATAGGGCTCTCTGCTCAGCAGGGAGCCTGCTTCTCCCTTTCTCTCTGCCTGCCTCTCTGCCTACTTGTGATCTCTCTCTTTCTCTGTCAAATAAATAAAATAAAATCTTTAAAAAAAAGTGCTTGAGGGTTCCTCTTATACCACATACTTGCCAGCACTTGTTATTTCTTGTATTTCTTGTTGTTGTAGCCATTCTGACATTGGCCTATCATGTGATTTATTCTGGAGAAGGTTCCATGTGCACTTGAAAAGAATGTGTATTCTGCTTTTTGATGGAATGTTCTGAATATATCATTAGATCCATCTGTTCCAATGTGTCATTCAAAGCCTGTTTCCTTTGTCAACTTTTCGTCTGATCTATCCACTGATCTAAGTAAAAGTTCCCTACTATTGTTGTATTACTACTGATTTCTTCTTTTATGTCTGTTAATAGTTGCTTTATGTATTTGGGTTCTTCCACATTGAATGCATAAATATTTATAATTGTTTTATGTTCTTCTTGGATTGTTCTCTTTATCATTATGTAGTGTTCTTCTTTGTCCCTTGCTACAATCTTTGTTTTAAAGTATATTTTGTACAATATAAGTCTTGCTACCTAACTTTCTTTTTGCTTCCATTTGCATGATAAATGTTTTCCGTCCCTTCACTTTCAATCTGCATGTGTCTCTAGGTCTTAGGTGAATCTCTTGGGCTGCATATAATGGGTCTTGCTTTTTTTCCATTCAGTCACCCTATGTCTTTCGATTGACATTTGGTCTATTTATAGTTAAAGTAGTAATAGACAGGTATGCCTTTTGTTACGTACTGCCATTTTGTTACTTTTTTTTTTAATGGTTATTTTTGTAGTTCTTTATTGCTTTCTTCTCTTGCTTTCTTCTCTTGCTCTCTTTCCTTGTAGGTTGGTGGCTATCTTTAGTGATATCCTTGAATTCCTTTCTCCTCATTTTTGGCATATCTATTTTAGGTTTTTGATTTAGGTTACCATTAGGTTCATCTATAACATCGTATGCATATAGCCATCAATATTAAGTTGATGCATGCTTAAGTTTGAATCCATTCTAAAAGCACTACATTTTTTCTCTCTCTCCTCATTTTATGTATATGATAGTATATTTTACATCCTTTGGTAAGACCCTTGACTAATTTTTATAGATATAATTGATTTTACTACATTTGTGCTTTAATCTTCATCCTAGTTTTATAAGTGGTTAATCTACTACTTTTGTTATGCTTTTAGTTACCTGTGAGTTTTTTTTCTTTTCATAATTTTCTTACCTATTGAGGCATGTTTTAATACAGAAGTATTTTTTCCACTGCCAATTCCCATAAGCCCTTTGCATTATGGCCACCTAAAGCAAATATTCTTTTTCTATTTAAAAAAAAATTATGGGGAAAAAAGTTTTTACAGAGAGCTAGGAGTAAAATGTAAATGCCAACTACAAATTGAACATCTTATTAGAGAGGGAGAAGCATAAAAAAAATAATTACCTTGTCATCATTTAATGTTTTAGATAGTGTACAGCCTGCAAAGCAAGGAGAAAAATATCCAGTATTATCTCTTCCACAGATAGCAGAATAAAATGAAGATGAGCATTTACAGTGAGAATTACAAGGAGCTGTCAGGTTTCCCATTTGTCCTGTTCTGTAAAAAAAAGAGATTTAATGTAATTATACCACAGTAATATACTTATTAATGTAGATATCAGGATATCAATAAAATCCATAAAAATATGATCATTGAAATTAATTTCTTTTTATCAGGTTTACTGAAGCATACTCAATATATACAATAAAGTATACAACTTGAGTTTTTTTTGATATGTGTATACACGTGTGAAAGCATCACCACCATCACCACAATCATGTTAACAAACAATCATCACCTCCAAAATTACATTGTGCACCTTTGTAATACCTCTGCCCCCTGGCAACTGCTGATGTATTTTCTGCCATTATTCATTAATTTGAATTTTATAGCATTTTATGAAATGGAATTATACAGTATGTACACTTTCTTTGTCTGCCTTCTTTCGTGCAATTATTCTTTATATGATCTTTGTATAATGATGTCTCCATGTCTCTTGGGTAAATATTGAGGAATAGGATCACACAGTAGGTGTTCATGTAACTTTTTGTAGGTGTTCATGTAACTTTTTGAGAAACTGTCACTTTTCCAATTTGGTTGTGCTATTTTATATTTCCATCAGCAGTGTATAAGAGTTTTAATTGCTTTCTACATTCCTCACCAATACAGTATAATCGGTCTTTTTTTTTTTTAGATTTTTTATGTATTCATTTGAGAGAAAGAGAGAGAGAGAGAGAGAGAGAGAGAAAGTAGGGTGAGGGGCAGAGGGAGAAGCAGGCTCCCTTCTGAGCAGGAAGCCCAATGTGGGACTCGATTCCAGGACCTTGGGATCATGACCGAGCCAAAGGCAGATGCCTAACTGACTGAGCCACCCAGGTGCCCCCAGTCTTTTTAATTTTAGACATTCTAACAAAGATATAGTAGTTTCATATCGTGGCTTTTAATATTCCTTTCCCTGATGGCTAATGATGTTGGTCATCTTTCCATATACTTATTTCTCATCTGTATATATTTGGTTAAATGTCTATTTAAACTTTTTGCCCATTTTTATTGATTATTTTCTTATAATTAAGCATTAAAATTTCTTTATTTAACCTGCAAACAAGTCCTTCATCAGATATATGATTTTCAAATATCTCCTCACAATCTATGGCTTGTTTTTTCATTCCCTTAACAGGGTCTTTCAAAGAGCAGAAATATTTTATTTTGATATAGACCAAATAATCAATGTATTTCTTTAAGGATCATATATTTGGTGCCATTATCTAAGAAAACTTTGCTGAACCCAAGTTTACAAAATATTTTCCTATATTCTTGGTATTTTATATTTTATAGCCACATCTACAATCCATTTTAACTATTTTATGTGTTAAAGGATACGGACCAAAGTTTATTTGTCTACATATAGATACCTATTTTTTCCATCATCATTTATTAAAATGGCTATATGTTCTCCACCAAATTGCCCATGCATCCTATTAAAAATAAATCATCCATTTATATGTGGGCCTATTTCTGAATTCTCTATTCTTTACACTGATATATCTGTCTATATTTACACCAATACTATTTTCTTTATTATATTAGCTAGTAACTCTTGAAATCGAATAGTGTTGGTCCTCCACTTTTACTCTCCATCTTCACCAGAATTGTTTTTGATTTTACTAGGTCCTTTGTACATTGTGCGAATTTAAGTTATTTGTATAGTATCTAAAAAAGAAAGCCTGTTGGGAATTTGCTTGTGATCACACTAAATACACACATCAGTTTGGGGAGGATTAACTTTTTTTTTTTTTTTTAAGATTTATTTATTTATTTGACAGAGAGAGAGAGAGAGAGATCACAAGTAGGCAGAGAGAGAGAGAAGCAGGCTCCCTGCTGAGCAGAGAGCCCAATGTGGGGCTTGATCCCAGGACCCTGAGATCATGACCTGAGCCAAGGGCAGAGGCTTTAACCCACTGAGCCACCCAGGCACCTGGGAGGATTAACTTCTTAATATGTTGAGTCGTCCAACCCTTAGACATGGGGTATCTCTCTATTTAAAAATTTAGGTCTTTAATTTAGTACAGAAATATTTTGTAGTAATTATGAATAGGGCTTTCACATCTTATATTTACCCTTAAGTATTTCTTCTTGATAATAATGATAATGGCATTTTTGTGTATTATCAATTTCCAGTTGTTTGTAGGTAGTATATAAAAACACCATAGTTTCTTGTATAATGATCTTTTCTTCTACCATATTTTTTTCTTAATACTGTTAAAGTGTTATTTTTTACACTAATTTCTGCTTATTTGTAGGTTGTATGTAGAAATACTGTAAATTCTTACATGTTGATCTTGTGTCCTGCAAACTTGCCAAACTCAATTTTTCAAGATTTTTAAAATTTATTTGAGAAAGAGAGAGCAAGTGAGAGAGAGCACAAGTAGGGGGAATGGCAGAAAGAGAAGGAGAAGCAGGCTCCCTAAGAAGGGAGCCAGATGCTGGGCTGAATCCCAGGACCCTGGGATCATGACCCAAGCCTAAGGTAGATGTTTGGCCCACTGAGCCACCCAGGCACCCCTAAACTCATTTTTTCAAATTATAGTGGGTTCTGGTGGTTTCTATATAGACAATTGTGTCACCTTCAAATAAACACAATTTTACTTCTACTTTTCTTATCAGGATGCCTTTTCTTTCTTTTTCTTACTGTATTGCAATGGTTAGAACATCCACAATAATGTTATATAGAACTACTGAAAGCAGATATCCTTATTATACTCCTGGTCAATGTTTCATCATTGTCTCAGTCTGCTCAGACTCCTGTAACAAAATATCATAGATTGGGTAGTTTAAACAACAAACATTTTATTCCCCACAGTATCGGGTATGGGCTCCCTTCCCAGATTACAGATCATCATCTTCTCAGTGTATCCTCTCATGGAAAATTGAGGGAAGTCTTTGGTTTATTCCCTTTCTTATAAGGACACTAACCTCCAACATCAAGGGGAGGGTGGTCTACCCTCAGGACCTTATCTAAACCTAATGATCTCCTTAAGGCTCCACCTCCTAACACTATCACATTGGAGATTAAGGCTTCAACATATCAATTTAGTGGGAGGGTAAACACATTCATTCCACAATAATCACTCAATATAGTGTTAGCTGTATGTTTCACAGTTCCCTTCCATTCCTAGTTTTCTAGTTTATGAGGAATAGATGTTGCATTTTATCATGGAGCTTTTTGGCATCTATTGTGATTATGGTTTTTTTCATTTTTAGTTTATTAATATTAGGATTATATCAATTGACTTTCAAATATTAAAGCAACCTTACATTCCTTTGATAAATCTTGATCATAATTTATTTTCCTTTTAATATGCTATTGGGTTCAATTTGCCAGAGTTTTGTTAATAGTTTCTGAATCTATGCTCATGAGAGAAATCTATCGTTTTCTTTTCTTACAATGTCTTTTGTCCAGTTTTGAAATAAAGATAATGCAAGTTTCATGGAATGAGTTGGAAAGTATACACTCTTTTTCAATTTTCTGAAAGAATCTGTGTAAAGTCAGATATTGTTTAAATATTTGGTTTAGTTCTCCAATTAAACCATTTGGGCCTGGAATTTTCTTTGTCGGAAAATATTTAAGTACAAATCTGATTTACTTACTAGACACATTTTTTTTTCTTTTATATAAGTTTGTGTCCTTTGAAGGATTTACCCATTTCATGGACCCTGTGAGATTTATGTGCACAAGTTGTTTATAACATTACCTTACTATCCTTTTAATACTGGTGGAATCTATAAAAACATCACATCAGAACTCTAATTCTTGATATTAGTAGTTTTCTCTGTCTAGAGGTTTAGCAATTTTATCAATTTCCTGAAAATTTGACCTGATTATATTTCCTCTATTGTTTTTCTCATTTTTACTTCATTGATTTCTGTTCTAATCTCAATTGTTTCCATTCTTGTATTTACTTTGGGATCAATATGCTTCTATATTTCTAGTTTATTAAGGTAGAGGCAAGCATCATTGGTTTGAGACATTTTTCTTTTCTAATACAAGCTATATTCATTTTCCCCTAAGTACTGTCTTAGTGACATTCTATAAGTTTTGCTACTTGTATTTTCATTTTCATTCTCTTCAAAATATTTTACAATTTTTCTTCTGAAGAAATTATCTGAACACAAGTTATTTAGAAGTCTGTTAATCAGTTTCCAAATATTTGGGGGGTTTCAGAAATATTTTTTTATTACTGTAGCTCTAATTTAATTTCATCATGGTCAGAAACTTAATTCTACTTTATGATTTAATCTTTTATATTTACTAAGACTTGCTTTACAGAATATGCTTTACTTTGGGTTTCCTGTGCTATTGAAAGGAATGTATATTCTTTGATAGGTGAAATATTCTACAAATGTCGATCATGCCAAGGTGGTTGTTAATGTTATTCAAATCTTTTGTATCCTGAGGTTTTTTTTGCCTACTTCTATTATTAAGAGAAGAGTATCAAAATATCTGACTATATTTCTACTTGCAGTGTCTTAAGTTTTTGCTTCACCTATTTTAAAGCTCTTTCATTTGGTTCATAAACATTAAGAATTGTTTGAATTCTTGATGAATTGATCACTTATCATTACATAATCACCTTCTTTATTCCTGCTAATATTATTTGCTCCCAAATCTACTTCGTCTCCTATCATACTCCAGCTTTCTTTAGATTACTATTAATATGATACATCCTTCCCCATCTTTTTACTAATAATCTACTTGTGTCCATATCTGAAGCACATTTATACAACATATATAGTTGGCTCTTGCTTTTTTTTTAAATCAAATTGGAAATTTTCTGCCTTTTCTTTGACATTATATGCAATTAGTACTACAGTTAGATTTGAATCTGTCCTTTGTATTCATTTTCTTTTTTATCTTTCCTTTGTTCTTTTTTTTTTTGCCTAATTTGCGATTAAACAAATGTTTTTTTATAAAATTCTATTTTAATTTATGTGTCAGCTTGGCTTACTAGCTGTGATTTTGTTATTTTATGGTGCTTCAGAGTTGATATTATACATCTTTCACTTAACACAGTCTACCAACATGTGATATATGGCACTTTGGATAAACCCATATTATGTTTATCTATTTTAAACAATTATTTTAAAAGAGATTTAAATAAGAAAAAATACTTATAAATTACCATTTCCTTTGCTCTTCTTTGCTTTGTGTAGTTCATATTCTTAGCTGGTATCATTTTATTTCATCCAGAAAGACGTTTTTAGACATTTCATTTAATGTAAGTCTGTTGTCCAAATACTATTTACATTTTTAATGTGTAAAATTATTTTTCCTTCATTTTTTTATAGACATTCTGACTTGGTATAGAATGATTAGTTAACTTTTTTCTTTCAGTACTTCTAAAATGTTATCCTACTGTCTTCTTATATGCATTCTTTTTTTTCAATTTAAATTCAATTAGCCAAGGTATAGTACATCATTAGTTTTTGATGCACAATGTTCGATGATTCATTAGTTGAGTATATCACCCAGTGCTCATCATATCACCATATCAGGTACCTTCTTGAATGTCCATTACCCAGTTACCTCATCCCCCCACCAACCTCCCTTTCCACTACCCTCTGCTACTCTTTGCTCATTTGTATATAATGTATTTTTCCCACTCCTAACTGCTTTTAAGATTTTTTTCTTTACACTCATTTTGAGCAATTTGATTATTATATAGCATGGTGTATTTTTCTTTGTTTCTTGTTCTGAGGGTTTGCTCAGTTTCCTAGGTCTGTTCTGTAGGTTTACAGCTTACATGACATTTTTAAAATGTCATGAACATTTTAAAATGTCTTGAACATAATTTCTTCAACTATTTTTTCTTTCCCCAAAGCCCCTTCTTTGGAGACTCCAACTATAAATATGGTTGGCCACCTGACGTTGTCCAATTCACTGATGCTTCATTTTTGTTGATCGTCTTTTTTCCGTGTTTTCCATTGGAAGTTTATTGTTACTACTTTCAAATTTATTTAATCTTCTGGAATGTCTAATCCATCATTAATCTCATACATAGTATTTTCTTCAAGCTTCCTAGTTTTTCATTCCTTTTTTTTTTTTGTAAAAGATTTTTATTTATTTATTAGAGAGCGAGAGACTGAGAATGAAAGGGGAAAAAGTCAGAGGGAGAAGCAGACCTCCCGCAGAGCCGGGAGTCCGATCGGGATTCCGGGATCATGACCCGAGCCAAAGGCAGTTGCTCAACCAACTGAGCCACCCCGGCGCCCTAGTTTTTCATTTCTATATGCTCAATTTGGGTTTTTAAAAATATCTTTTACTTAACTTTTTAAACATATGGAATACTAATATAATAACTGTGTTAACTCTGATAATATTAACGTCTGTGTCAGTTATGGGTCAGTTTTAATCAATCGATTTAGCTTCTTATTATGGGTTGTATTTTTCTGCTTCTTTGAATTCCTTAAAACATTTTACTGGATATTGGACTTTGTAAATTTCTGTGTTGGATATTGGCTATTTTTGTATTTTTGTGAATATTTTTAAGGTTTATTCTGAAATGCAGTTAATTTACTCGGAAACACTTTTATCTTTCTTAGCTGATAGGCAGATTTGATAGGAAGAGCAAGAGTAGTACTTGGTTTAGAATTATCAGCCACTGCTGAGACAAGATCCTTCTGTATACTTTACATAATGTGATTTTTGGGGCTTCAATTGGATAAGAACAGATATTATTGACAATTCTGTGAGTGGTGTACACTATAATTCTAATTCTCTTGGTGGACTTAGAGTCAATAACTTTCTTCAAACATAGCCTAGTCACAACTTTGCTGAATACTTAAAGCGGTCTTCTATAGGTTTGTCCTCTAGCATACAATCCTGTGAAACCTAGCTGAACTGGTCTCTCTGAACTCTCAGCTCAATTTCCTCAACTCAGGCAATCAGCTAGAATTCCCATTCGCTGTGCTACGACCTTAAAACTCTACTAAGGCAGTAAGCTGGAGGAATTGCAGGGCTCACCTTGAATGCTTCTCATCTCATGTACCACTGTCCTTCAGTGACTGATTCCAATATCTTGAAAACCACTGTCTCAATTTTTGTCAAATTTTGGTTGTTTTGGTAGGAGAGGAAATCTGTTATCACATCTTGGCTGGAAGTGAAAGCCCAGAACAATTTCCAAATATAAATTTAGAAGGAAGCCAAAAGGTCTTACTTTATATTATTAATCATTTGAAAAAGTACCTATAGTTCAAAATCATTTTAGATTATTATATTCTGATTTATAAACTATATATTTGAACAATTTTAGGTCTACAGAATAATTGAACATACACAGAGTTACCGTATATACCTCTTTCTCCTTCTACACACATTTTCAGCTATTAGTAGTAAGTTGACTTAGTGTGGTACTTTTTTTACAATTGATCTCATCTTGGTTATTACATCAGTATTCCATATGTTCAAAAGATTAAGTAGAAGATAATTCTTTAAGGTTTTATTTATCTGACAGAGACAGCACAAGCAGGGGGAGTGGGAAAGGGAGAAGCAGGCTGAGAAGGGACCCCAATGTGGGACTCGATCCCATGACCCTGGGATCATGACATGAATTGAAAGCAGATGTTTAACTAACTGAGCCACCCAGGCATCCCTAGAAGATATTTTTAAAAGTCCAAATCAAATGTGCAATTTGGCCAATAACTTTGCCTTTTCCAGAATCTTATAGTTGGAATCATATAATATCTGATATTATATGATATAACCTCCATACTGTCTTCTTTCACTTAGCAATATATACATCTAAGGTTCCTACATGTCTTGATATGGCTTGATAGTTCATTTTATCACTGAATAGTATTCCATGTAGGGTGTATTACAGTTTATCTATTCACCTACTGAAAGGTATGTTGTTTCCAATTTTAGTGATTATGAATGAAGGTGCTATTAACATTCACTGACAGGTTTTTGTGTGAATATAAGTTTTCAATTCATTTGAGTAAATACTTGAAAGCACAATTGGTGAATTGTATGGAAAAATTTTGTTTTAACTATGTAAGAAACTGCCAAACTGCTAACTCGACTTACCATTTTATACTACCAGTAGCAGCAAATATGAGTCTTTTTTACTTCATTCTTGCTAGCATTTGGTTTTGTCAGTTTTTGGATTTCAACCATCTCATTAGATGTGGAGGGGTATCTCATTGTTTTAAGTTGCAGGTCCTTGATGGCATATAATACTGAACATATTTTCACGTGCTTATCAGCATCTTGCATCTTCCTTAGTGAGGTGAATGTTCAGACCTTTTGGCCATTTGTAATTGAGTTGTTTCTCTGTAAATTAATGAGTTTTAAGAGTTCTTTAAATATTTTGGATATGTCCTATATCAAATATGTATTTTTTCTCCCAATTTGTACATTGTCTTTTAATTCTATTAAGTGTCTTTCACAGAGAAATATTTTAATTTTAATGTTTAACATATCATTTTTTCTTTCATACTTCTTTTTTTCGTGTTGTATCTGAAATATCATCACACAACCCAAGGTTATCTAGATTTTAACCTATGTTATATTCCAGAAGTTTTATAGTTTTGTGTTTTATATTTAAGTCTATAACCCATTTTGAGTTAGTTTTGATTTAAGTTTTGTGAAGCATGCAAATCTGTTCTGTCTCTAGATTTTTTTTCCTGTTTTTTTGTTTTGTTTTGTTTTTGTTTTTTTGCACATACATGTTCAGTTTTTCCTAGCACCATTTGTTGAAAAGATTATCTTGGTTGCAGTCCAAGATAATGACATAGGGGCCTCCAGAACTGACCTCCTCCCAAGGACACCAAATCTACAGCACACAGAGAAATTCCCTCTGAAAGAATTCAAAAACTAGCTGAATACTTCCTACCCATTGGGCAAGTGAGAAAATTCCATCACCCACAATGAAACAGGTAGGAAGACCTGAGACACACTTTTACCATAATCCCTACCCCAGGTACAGTGCCTGATATTCAGGAAGGACCTCCCAACTAGCAACTTCTCCCTAAGGAGTGAAGAGTATGGACCCCACATCTAATGTGTCAACTTTTAAGACTCACACCAAGTGGTAGGCACCCAAAACACTTAGCTCCAAAAGCCAATGGGGCTTGCATCCACAGATCCATGAGATGGTAGCAAAAAAGAAACACTTAATGGTCTCCGCAGACTCACCATGGCTATCCCCAAAGGGCTCAACACAGAAAGAGAAGGCAAAAAATGCTCATTTCTATCTTTGCCTGAAAAACGCCTCTCTGCATAATTTAAAAGTCACTACCTGAGGGTCAGGCTTCTAATTTGACATATATCCAGGGGTTGATCATAATCCTCCTTGTAGAGTTCCATAATACTGTAGCAAACAAAGAAACAGTTCTTTTTCTTTTCTTTTTTTTTTTTTTTAAGATTTGATTTATTTATTTGACAGAGAGAGAGAAGGCATGATCCCAGGACCCTGGGACCATGACCAGAGCTGAAGGCAGATGCCTAACGACTGAGCCACCCAGGTGCTCCCAAAGAAACAGTTCTTAACCAACTATTTCCACAGGGCTCAGTGCCAAGGGAGCAAGCAAAAAATACCCATCTTTCACATTTTCCCTGAAAGAGGCCTATTTGAATATTTCAAAAGCAGCTGTCTGAGGGTCGGGTTTTTAATTTAGAAGGCCTGTAGGGGTTGACTGTCATCCTCTCCAGATGGCATTAGACATCATGTTTGCCTTCTCATTTCAGCTCACTACAAATTGTCAATGTCTCCTCAAAAGCAGCTTGTACATATCCTGGCACCCCCGTTTTGTGGCTGCCACACAAAGGATGGGTCTCACGACTGTATGGCTCTCATAGCCAAAAGGTCTTGCACTAATAAGTCCCACAGGACCATAGCAGAAAAAAAGGAGCAGTCATTAATGTGCACAGGACTACCCTCCTGCAGCTATACACTCAAAGCCAGCGAAGAGGGAACAGGCAAAAAAAAAAAAAAAAGCACAACTCCCAGTTTCTTCCTGGAAAAGTCCAAACCACCTCTTTCTTATCTACTGCCTGAGGGTCCAGCTTCCAATCAGCCTAAATCTAGGTATTGACTGTTATTCTCCCCTTTGGGCCACTGAGAGGTCTAGCACATTCTCAACCAATAGGACCCACTAAGAACAAAGAAGGTAATTTGGACAATGACAAAAATTTGAGAGACAACCAAGAGCCCAGGCTTGGCTAAATGATGTTTCATATAACTATAGGTAAGATTATAGTTATAGATAGAGTTTACCTGGTTAATATAGTTATCAAAAATAAACATAACCACAAGAATTTGTTAATGGATACACAAGGTAAAAAGACAAATTGTGACATCAAAAACATAAAATGTAGGAAGAGAGTAAAAAATTAGAGCTTTAGTATGTGTTCAAGGTTAAGCTGAGATCAACAATGACCATTAAAAATATATTTTATGTAAACCTCATGGTAACCAGAAACCAAAAACCTATGGTAGACACATAAAAGATAATAGAGAAAGGAATCTGAGCATACCACTGCAGAAAATCATCAAACCACAAGGAGGAAAGCAAGAGAAGACAAAAGGAAACAGGAACTACAAAACAGCCAGAAAACAATTAACAAAATGGCAATAAGTACATACCTATCAATAATTTAAATGTAATGGGTGAAATTCTCCAATCAAAAGACATAGCATGACTGAATGGATAAAACAAAACAAAACAAGACCGATCCATATACTGCCTACAAGGGACTCACACCAGATTTAAGGACATACACAGACTGAAAGTAGAGATGAAAAAGATTCCATGCAAATGGAAGCCAAAAGAAAGCTAGGGTAGACCAAAAACTGTAATAAGTGATAAATATCATTTTATAATGAAAAAGAATCAATCCAGTAAGAGAATATAACATTTGCAAATATTTATTTATCCAACAAAGGAACATCTAAATATATAAAGCAAATTTTAGCAGACCTAAAGGGAAAAACAGATAGCAATACAATAATAGTAGGGGACTTAAACACCCTACTTTCAATAAGGATAGATCATCCAGACAAAAAATTGATAAAGAAACCTTGGACTTAAACTACACATTGGATCAGATAGACCTACAAACTTTTATACAACATTGCATCCACAGCAAGAGAATGCATATTCTTCTCAAGTACATATGGAACAGTCTCCAGAATAGATCACATAATAGGCAACAAAACAAGTCTTATTACACTTAAGAAGAGTGAAATCATATCAAGCATCTTTTTCAACAATAGTATGGAACTAGAAATCAATTTCAAGAAGAAAACTGGAAAATTCACAAATATGCAGCAGGTTTAAAAACATGCTACTAAACGACCAATGGATCAAAGGAGAAATCAAAAGAGAAATTTAAAAAATGCCTTGAGATAAATAAAAGTAGAAATGTAACATACCAAAATCTACGGAATGCAGCAAAAGAAATTGAGTGAAGTTCACAGCAATAAATGCCTACATTAGGAAAAAAGAAATATCTCAAATAAACAACCTAACTTTATACTTCAAGGAACTAGGAAAACAACAACCTAAGCCCAAAGTTAGTAGAAGGAAGGAAACGGAAAAGATCAGAACAGAAATAAATGAAATAAAGACTAATAAAACAATAGAAAAGATTTACATTTTTTGAAAAGGTAAATGAAATAGATAAACTTTCAGCTATACTTGATAAGAAAAAAAGAGGACTCAAACAAATGAAATTATGAGTGAAAAAGCAGACATCACAGATGACACAACACAAATACAAAAGATCATAAGAGGGGCGTCTGGGTGGCTTAGTGGGTTAAAGCCTCTGCCCTCAGCTCAGGTCATGATCTCAGGGTCCTGGGATTGAGGCCCGCATCAGGCTCTCTGCTCCGCGGGGAGCCTGCCTCCCCCTCTTTCTCTCCCTGCCTCTCTGCCTACTTGTGATTCTCTCTCTCTCTGTCAAATAAGTAAATAAAATCTTCAAAAAAAAAAAATCATAAGCGATAACTACAAACAATTACATGCCAACCAATTATTCTTTCTTGCTTTCATCTTTCCCTCTTTTTTTTTTTTTGGCCTACTCTGGTTTTAATTGAATATTTTATGAGATTCTATTTTTTTCTCATCTGTTAGAATAGAATTACACTTTTTATTTTTATAAATTTATTTATTTGAGTGTGTGTGTGTGTGTGTGTGTGCATGAGCAGGGGGAGGAGCAGAGGGAAAGAGAACTCTCAAGCAGACTGCCTGTCAAACAGAGAGCCTGACAGGAGGAGGCTCAGTCCCAGGAGCCCAAGATCATGACCTGAGCTGAAATCAGCTCAGATGCTCAGCCGACTGAGATGCTCAGCTGACTGAGCTGCCCAGGGGCCACAGCAATTATATTTCTTAAAAATGTTTTAGGAGTTTCCACAGAATTCCCAGTATACAAGCAGGTTAAGTCTACTTTCAAATAACACAATGCACTTCATGGGTAGTGAAGGTACCTTATAAGAGAATATTCTCAGTTCCTCATTCCTCATTTATAAGATTTCTGTCATCTATTTCACTATCCATAGACTTTAAACACCTAACATCCTATCACTATTATTTTGAACACAAGTCTTCAATTATACCAATTAAAAATAAAAAATGAAATATTATACCTTTATTCATTCCCTAGTGTTGTTTCTTTTTATAAACTCAAATTTCTGACTCATGTCATTTTTCTTTTTTCTGAGGAACTCCTTTAAACATTTCTTGCTGGGCACCTGGGTGGCTCAGTGGGTTAAAGCCTCTGCCTTTGATCAGACTCAGGTCATGATCTCAGGGTCCTGGATCAAGCCCCGCATCAGGCTCTCTGTGTGGCAGAGCCTGCTTCCCCCTCTGTCTCTATCTGCCTCTCTGCCTAATCATGATCTCTCTCTCTGTCAAATAAGTAAATAAAATCTTTAAAAAAAAAAACAATTCTTGCAAAGCAAGTTACTTGCAAAGCATGTTTCCTTTGTTCCTTTGGGTGGCCTCAAATTTCTGACTCATATCATCTTTCTTTTTTCTGAGGAACTTCCTTAAACATTTCTGGCAAAGCACATTTACAATTCCCGTATTTTTTGTTTATCTGAGAATATCTTTATTTCTCCTTCATTTTTGAAGGACAATTTCATCGCACATAGCATTCTAGGTTACTGATTTTTTTTCAGTACTTTACATATTTCATTTCACTGTCTTTTTTTTTTTTGTATGGTTTGTAAGATTAGTCTGAGATAAATAATCCTCAATCCTCTATCAGTGAGGTTTTGTTTCTTCTGACTTCTTTCAGGATTTTGTCATTGTTTCCTGATTCAACAGGTTGAATATAAAATGCCTAGTTGTTTTTTTTTGTTGTTGTTTTTGTTTTTTTTTGTTTTTTTGTTTTTTTGTTTTTTTTGGTATTTATCCTTCTTGGTATTCTCTGAGCTTCCTGGATCAGTGGTTTGGTGGTTGTTGTTAATTCTGGACAATTCTCAGCCATTATTATTCCCTTCTTCTGTTCCTCTCTGTCCTTCTTCTGGTGTTTGTGTTGCAATTTCTTTTACCTTTGTAATTGCTGCAGTTCTTGGACATTCTGTTCCAGCTTGTTGGTTTTTTTTTTTTTTTTCATCTTTTTCTCTGTATTTTTCAGTTTGAGAAGTTTCTACTGACATATCTTCACAGTCATTGATATTTTCCTCAGTTTTCTCCAGTCTACTGATGGGCTCTTACAGCTTTTGCTTTCTGAAATTTACTTCTGATTTTTTCTTGAGTTTCTATTTCTCTTACATTATCTATTTTTGCTTTTATGTGGCCCACTTTTTCCCATTAGAGCCCTTAGCATATTAATCATAGTTATTTTATGTTCCCAGTCTGATAACTCCCAAACTTATGCCATACCTGAGTCTGGGTCTGATGGGTGCTGTTTTTTCAGTTTTAATGTTTTCTTGCCCTTAGAATACCTTGTAATGTTTTTGTTGAAAGTCAGGCATTATGTATCATGTTAACAAAAACAGAGGTAATCTGGCCTTTTAATATGAGGTTTTTATGTTTATCTGTCTAATAGTTAGACTTCGTTTAAAGTCTACTGTAGCAAGGTGACAAAGGCCTCAGTTTCCCATGGTATCCTCATTCTGTCTTCCTAGTTGTCTTTGGGTTTCCCTAGAATCTTTTTATTAAATAGCGTGTGCTTTGCAGCTCTCTCAATTGTACTTCTCTGTTATAACACTGGGTATCGATTGGTGTGGTGGTAAGATATTGCTGAGGGAAAGCGCCCTATAATCTTACGATTAAATCTTAGATTTTGTGTCTCTTTCCACCTCAGTGCGCCTGAGTCTCTAAGCTGTGATGTTCAGAAGTTTTTCTTAGCCCTTTTTCTCCCTTCCCTTATGTTAGACAGAAAGGTTAGAGAAGGATTGATTTGTCTGATTTCCCTCCTTTTTAAAGTTTGGCAGGGGAAACTCTGGTAAAGTAGTTTCCTACAGGGTAAAGCTTCTGTTACAGACAGCAGACTTCTCTTGGGCATATTTCAAATGGTTATTTTCCCTCTCCTCCTGCCCAAACACAAGATTTTTCTTCCAGTTTCCACTGTGAGAACCTGGTAGAGCACCTGGATGTTTAGAGTCATGAGAGTGTGTGGGGCCCACCTACAACTGATCCCCAGTAGAGTTTAACTCTCGAGTTATACCATATTCTACCTCCAGGAACTGGTCAAGTGCTGCTTAATATTCAGTTCCAATGGCTTCTGCTCCTAGTAAACTATAATTCTCCCTATTTGTCGATCTCTCCATTTTGGGCAGCAGCAGTTTGCCCAGTCTGCCCTCTACTGTTGATTTTTTCATTTGTTCAACCGTGTCCTTATTGTGAGGATGGAAGTGATGACTTACAAACTCTTTACATACTGGAGTAGAAACTGAAAGTCCGATTGTTCTTTATTGTTTTTCACACTTACAATCTTACAATCTTAGTGTGCAGACCATAAAAGACAGGAAATATAGATACCTAAACTAAATGTATATATACTTACTTTTCTACTTCGAGTAGATATTTTACCACGATACTAAAATGTTTAAGTCTTTTAAGAGGTCCTTTTCTTGTCTTCCTGTATAGGTGTCATATGTACAATATCTACAACCTTTTAAAAACTACACCAAACAATGTTATACTTCTTCTCTTTGAATAGTTATATATATTTTAAACGTAAGATGAAAAATGAGTCTACTTACTAGTATATTTATCACTTGTTTTATTCCTCCTCTATCCTTCAAGTTTTCCTCTAGGATTATTTTGCTTCAAATTGAGAAAATACTTAATTTCTTTTAGAACTAATAACAAAATTCATGAATTATCCTTCACCTGAGAATATCTTCATTTTCATTCTTAAAGGCTAGTTTCACTGGATAATGATTTATAAGTCTACGGGTTTTTTGGTTTTTTGGATTTGTTTTTGTTTTTTGTTTGTCTTTAAGCATTCAAAAGATACTGTTTTACTCTCTTCTGAACCCATGGTTCCTGAAGAGAAATTCATAGTCATTTGTAATATTGCTCATATCAATATTGTTTTATCATTCTTATTTGATAATGATGATATCTGGATCTCCTGTAGTCTGTCCTATTGCCTGTTTTGTCAGATAATTTTTGGTATTATCTTTTTTTTAGAGTGTTGGTTTTATCTGCTGCTAGTTAGAGTGCTCGAAAACCAAATTAATCTGATTAGAGACCAAAATAACTTCTGGCTAGGCTACATACTTCTGGAAGGCCCTCACTCTTAGGTCTTAGCCTTACAGAGATATCAGAGAACAAGTGGTATTCATCACAATTCCTCTCCGCAGTCTATTCTAAACTAACTCTCATCTATAGAGTATCACAGCTAGACTTTTCTTCTACTTTTTCCAAGATTTCTGCTTGATTTCAGTCTCTTACATAAATAATTCAGCAAATGTAATGAGTGAAAACCCAACAGAGTGTTCTCATTTGTCTCTCTCTCTCTTCTCTCTGATATCCTGCCCAACCCTATTTTTGTGTCTTTAGGTTGACACATCTGTCACAAATGTGTGCTGATTTCTTGTCATCTAACTAGATGTTTTTTGCCCAGACCTTTGCCCAAATTCTCAGCTTATTGCCAGTGTCGAGAATTAGCAAATATCTCTAAAGTATCCAAATGCAAAAAGTTGCTTCTCTTCTTAAGGGTCTGCCTTATTCCGGAATTTTGGCCTCTGAATTTCTATATGCCTAAACAATCCTCTGATGCCTTAAGACAAATCTTTTAAACTCGATTCAGTTTTTTATAGTTGTTCTCAGTGGGAGCATTGGTGTGCCACAAGCTACTCCACAAGTAGAAGTGAAACTCTTATTTTTTTTTTTTTTTGCTTATTTTACTTGCTCAGTCCTTAGTTTTTCTATTCAAATTCTGTTCCCCTGTGTTTAATATCAATCTCTGCCAACTTCTTTGAATTTTTGCATGTTTAGCTTAAAGGAGATATTACTTATACATACTTTCAGATGTACTTCAGTTCTATTCTTTGATGTCTATAAGAAGGCAGATATCCAATACAGGAACACAAGGTAGGCTTTGTATAAACAGTATTGTCTCTTAGTTCTTAGCCACTTTAATACAGAATATTACTTCTTTGTTCTGGATCATTTCAATGCCTTTTTTTCCTTTAGTACTTTATGCATAAACAGCCATGTCACAAGCTACTATCATGATATTTCTGCCCTTAATATGAAAGGTGAAAGTATGCTTTATATTTATTTTACATGTTGAATAATTCCAAGAATGGTATAAATTTACAGGGTTACCAGATAATTATTAACTAACTGAGAAATACATTGTTGGTTCAAATATAAAAATCCAATATGCAAAATAATATTTACCCGGCATAATCTTCATTGATCCCAGCAAGTGGTACTGGAGCACAGTGTATAAAAATTACAAACCCAAAGAATATAAGTGATATAACAGATGTAACCACTATAAATCTCATAAGGGCTTTACAAGACATTTGTAACGTGGAAACAATGATACCTCCCAGAAGTTGGCTAAGTCCACCTGCTGGAAGTAAAACAAATCCTAAAAGAAAGGAGGAGTAGGAGAAGAAAACAGTTAAAAAAAAAAAAGTCAGCTGAAGGTAGTACAGAAAATTCATATAATGATGCAATCCCCCTGCTCTAAACATACATCAAACATAAACTTAAATAAAAAGACAATGAAAACTTAAAGGCATGATAAACATCTCAACAATCCTGAACCTTAAGAGAAGTACAAATTTGGGAGTAGGGCTAAAGCTATAGTCCTAGTGGAATGATGGAGAAGTTTTGCTCCTATGTGGTAATGTCATCTAAGATAAACCTAGAACTTAATCCATGCAAAACAGAAGATGAGAACTGTCTTATTCAGAGCTATTATTGGATAGTTGCCTGGATTTATTCTTTACAGCAAGAGACATGCCCATGACAAGAGTTCAGAAACAGAGACTCATTACCAAAAATTAAACTAAGCCACCCACTGATTCTATGAATGGGTGTGCAATATTAACAATCTCACAACAAAGTGGGATTTCATTATGAGAAATCATTATGAGAAATGTCAGAAATTATGAGAAAAGTCATTAGGAGAAATGCTTTTCAATCATAAGGGATTAGATAGAGGCAAGCAGGAGGAGGAAAAGAAAGAGGAAGAAGAAGACATATAATTAGAAGATAGTCATGTGAAAGTAGCATAGTAAATGCATACATTGATGTAATCTCCTTTGCTCCATAAAGAAGTGGTAGATTTAGATAGGAATATAGCAAGAGAAATATAAGGCAAAAAAAAAAAAAAGTCCCATCAACATCAGATTAAATTTATATCATTGAGAGTCTGTGGGAGAGTTGTAAATAATTTTAGAATGTTCAAAAAGATAAAAAAAAGTTTAACTTCCATAAAAAGAAGAAATAAAATAAAAATATAAATATAAAGGAATGAAATAAGACCAGATGAATAAAAAAATAATAAACCCGGACATTTAAAAATCTAACTGCTAAAATAAAAACTAAAGTTCTAGATCAGAGACATTTGAAAAGTTAATAAATTGGAAGAGAACATTGTGTACTTCATGCACTACGTAATACAAAAAGAAGAACAAGAAGAAGAAGAGGAGGAGGAGAAGGAGGAGGAGGAGGAGTGAAAGTAGAATAACCAAGATAAGTAGTTAAAGGACAATGAGTACAGTGCAGAAATATGATAAACATTACCCAGTTGAACAAGGTCAAATTCAAAAGTAGTAAACCATGGTGATAGTATGTATCCTTGATATGATTTGACGAAAATGCCACTTTACTTCTGTGATCTTCCCTCTAAAACCCATAACTCAGAGGGAAAAATCAGACAATTCCCAATTAAGGAACATTCTAAAAAATACCTGACCAGCACTCCTCAAAGGTCAAGGTCATAAAAAACAATGGAAGACTTAGAAGCTGTCAAACCCAATAGAATCCTAAGAGATATGACAACTAAATATAACATATCCTGAATGAGATCCTGGGATAGAAAAAAGGATATTGTATAAAAGCAAAGGAAATAAAAATAAAATATTGACTTTAGTTACTATTAACATTGGCTCATTAATTATAACAAAACTACCATACTAACTAACATAAGATGCTAATAAAAGGGGAAATCAGGTATGCAGTGTATAAGAGCTGTCTGTACTATCTTCAATTTTTTTTGTAACTTTATTTTTTTTAAAGATTTTATTTATTTATTTGACAGAGAGAGAGAGGTCACAAGTAAGCAAAGAGGCAGGCAGAGAGAGAGCGGGAAACATCCCTGCTGAGCAGTGAGCCGGATGCGGGGCTTGATCCCAGGACCCTGAGATCATGATCTGAGCCTAAAGCAGAGTCTTTAGCCCACTGAGCCACCCAGGTGCCTTTTTTTGTAACTTTAATCAGAAAGTAACTTTAAAAAACAAACAAACAAACAAACACAGTGGGAACAGAATAAAAGGCACTATAAAATGCTTTACTGCACTTGTGAGAAATATAATGGAATAAATTCCAGGGAAATAATACATGAAAAATTGAAACTGAGAATGAGAAATTTCCATCATTAAAAAAATAAAAGGGAATAAAAGAACACTCCAACTACTGAGAAGGATTAAGAATAAATAATTAAAGATATCCTAAAATATACAGAAGGTAAGAAAACTTCATATAATCAAGAATAAAGAAAAATTGTAAAATTTGCCAAATAGCATGTCACTTGCAAAAGAATAATTATAGCTAATTCATAAAATGATAAAATTATCTAGACATGATATGAGCACATGCACTCATTCTTGAAGAGTGGGGCTAGTGAACTATCAGTGGGTAGTTAAAAACTCCTAAACAAAACAAAGGGAATAAAATGAAAAAAACAAATGAGTCCATTGAGAGAGGACAGGATAGTAGGGGGGAAAGAAGCAAATTGAAGGGTAATAAATAAAGAACTATAAGAAGTTAAAAGTTACTTAAAAATGTCAGAATACATTCATAAATGGATTGGTAAATGGATAATGGTAAATGGATAAAGCTTAACTATTAAAAAGACAGATTATTAAATTGGGTATTTTTTTAAAAGAAAGTCTGAAAATAAAATATTAAAAAAATGTGCCAAGAAATGTAGTTCATAAACCCATATATATTTAATGACATTGTATGAAATAAATTATGTTAAAATTGTGCAGGAAATTAAAAATCCATAAGCAAAGTATCTTGAATCAGCTTTCTCATAAACAAAGACTTAGCTTACAACATCACTAAAGATACAGAAAGTATTACTTGATGTGAATACTTATTTAAAAAGAGAAGCAACCCATATATTTAAAAACTAAAAATCTTTTCTCAATAAGACATGACTTAAATAAAAATATGATGAGAATCATAATATAAAATAGAACAGAAAAATAATGAAAATTATACCTAAATGTATGATACTACTAAGGGAAATCTATAAATAATGATACCACCATGATAAGGTTGTTATGAGTCAATATTTAATTGCTTAGAAAAGTGTCTGGGCACAAAGTAAACATATGAATGTTTGAAAAAAGGTAGACATTCACATACAAATTCATTAGATAGCAAAAAAAGTACAAATAAATGGAGTAGGGGCAATATTTATCAAGAAAACTGTGGAAATTGGAAATGAATCAGGAGACTTCAGAGGGTGAGAAGTAAGCCTGAAAGTAAAGAAGTCAAAAAGAGGCAAACCATGTTTTACCCCAGAATCTCAGAAATGAAGGGCAATAGGTACTACTAAAAGCAAGAGTGACATAAAGGTAAAAACAAGGGGAAAGGATGGCAGTCTATATAAAATGTTTTTGAGCTCCAAGTCCTATCCCCATCCCCAAGCCATATAACTGACCCAGGAAAAGGCCCTTGGTTTATTCATCTTGAACCCAACAACTACAGATTTGGGAAAACCACAAATATTTGTGAGCAAAAAACTAAGAATTCAACTCAGCTAGGAAAATATTAGCTGTCAAGCTACTGCCCTAGGCAATCAGAAAATACT
Source organism: Nasua narica (assembly GCA_028533885.1). NCBI lineage: Eukaryota > Metazoa > Chordata > Mammalia > Carnivora > Procyonidae > Nasua > Nasua narica. The sequence goes on from CM052809.1 coordinate 70,688,712, forward strand.
GGGCACAGGGAGTTCAACAATTAAATGGCTAGCTCTTTAAAGTCTACTCCAAGAGGAAACGAAACAGTTGAAAATTCAACCAATGCACAGAACTTCCACTCAACTTTTTATGTAAAGATTTCATTGGTGTACAGAAAAGTACATAAATCACAACTGTACATGCTGATGACTTTTCAAAGTGACTGTTCCTATGAAACTACCACCCAGATCAAAAATCCAACACTGCCAGAAAATCGAAGGCTCTTTCATGTACTTACAGGATTTTATAAAATATGGATCATAAAGTATGTATACATTATGGTTTCTTTTGTTTGATGTTTGAAAAATTCACCCGTTTTTATATATGACAATAGATGATGCCTTCTCATTACTGAATAGCATTCTATAATACACATACACCACAACTTATTCACTGTGATATTGTGAATTATGGTGCAACTTTAAAAATTCAAGTACATGTCTTTTTGTAAACATTTGTACTTCCTCTAGGTATATTCTTAAGAGAGGAACTTATGTTTGGTACGTAACATGAAGTGGAATTCCTGAAGGAGGGAATATGTGTATGTTCAGATTTTCATGGTACTGTCAAACAGATATAAAATGGTTAAACGAATTTACACTTCCACTAGTAGTGGATGAAATGCTACTACTCTGTGTCCATGCCAACATGTATTTCCCTTTTTCATTTTAGTCATTGTGGTGAATGAATAATAGTATTGTGTTGTGGTTTTAATATACATTTCCCAAAAAACCAATTAAGGTGAACCCACTTTCATATGAATATTGGCCAGGGACAGCATCTTCAATTGAATATTATTTCAAGTCTTTTGTCCATTTTTATTGAATTATCTGCCTGCGTGTGCTCTCTTTCTCTCTCTTACAAATAAATAAGTAAAATCTTTTAAAAAAATTAAAGTTACAGGGGCGCCTGGGTGGCTCAGTTGGTTGGGCGACTGCCTTCGGCTCAGGTCATGATCCCGGAGTCCCGGGATCGAGTCCCATATGGGGCTCCCGCCTCTGCAGAAAGTCTGCTTCTCCCTCTGACCTTCTCCCCTCTCATTCTCAGTCTCTCTCTCTCTCTAATAAATAAATAAAATCTTTAAAAAAAAAATTAAAGTTACATTGTTGAGGGCATGCCCACATATAATTGTTTCACCTACTTCACTGGCTGACTCTGCTGTCATTATAAATGATCTCTTCATAACAAGTAATGCCTCTTGCTTTGAGGAATACTAATTTAAAATTACTACAGTTATACCATATTTTCTTCTGGTTAGCATTGACATAGTAGAACTTTTCCTATCCTTTGACTCTCAACCTTTTCATGTCCTCATATTTAAGGACTGCCTCTTGCAAGTAACATATTAGATTGTCTGCTTAATCTGGCAATCTTTATTTATATGTAATATAATTACTATTATATTTATTGGGCAGCAATTCTCCATATATTTCATATTTCTGCATATCTAGCAAGCAGAATCACTCACTGATCTTTGTCCTACCTCTTCAAGGATATTTTTATAGTGAACAAACAGCCTTGGATAATAGAGATAGTGTTCTCCTCAATAACAGAAGGCGAGTTTGCTTATAGTTTTGGAAAACAGAGATTATGTCCCTCCTGGAACTAAGAGAAGATATATTTACTGTCAAGTATAATAAAGATAATGTCTTCTTCTGGATCAAAAGGTAAGCATGATTACTGTCTATTATAAGATTTACGTTCCTCCAGAGTTGTGCCTATATTCACTAACTAACTTGCTTACACCATGCCCTGGACCCCCAGACTTCGATGGATCCACCCTTCTCAGTCCCATTTGCCTCAGTCCCAGTGTCTGCAGAAGTCTTCCCCCAGAACACTGCTGCAAACCTTGCCAACACCATACCTCCCAAATCACATGCTTTAAGGGCCTCAGTCCCAGCAGCAGCAGGAGTGGGCCCTGTCAAAGCCTGAGGTATACCTCATTAAAACTGTGTGCCCCACCCTAGCTGAGGACTGTCCACAACAGGTAAAGAGAGCCTCTTCAGTTGAATGGACTGAACGAAAAAGCAGCTGCACACAAGAGCTGGGCACAAGCAACACACATAGGAGACACCCCTGAAGTGCCAGCTTCTAGTGAACAGAGGACTGCACTGCAGAGCACTACGGGACCTCTTCTTCATAAGGAGACAGAGCTGACCTCCCTAACAAAGAGAAACAGACACAGAGGATTAGACAAAATGAGGAGACAGAGGAATATGTCCCAAATGAATTAACAGGACAAAACAAAACCACAGCAAGAGCTGAAAATGAAACAGATATAAGTAGTATACGCCTGATAGAGAAGTCAAAGTAATGATCATAAAGACACTTACTGGACTTCAGAAAAGAGTGGAGAATATCAATGAGACCCTTAAAAAAGAAGTATTAGAAGTCCTAGCAACAGCAATCAGACAACAAAAAGAAATAAAAAGTATTCAAATTGGAAATGAAGAAGTCAAACTCTCTCTCTTTGCCGATGACATGATACTTTATATGGAAAACCCAAAAGACTCCACCCTCAAACTACTAGAACTCATACAGCAATTCAGTAATGTGTCAGGATACAAAATCAATGCACAAAAATCAATTGCTTTCCTATACACTAACAATGAAAATATGGAAAGGGAAATTAGAGAATCAATTCCATTTACTGTAGCACCAAGAACCATAAGATACCTGGGAATAAACCTAACCAAAGAGGTAAAGGATCTGTACTCAAGGAACTATAGAACACTCATGAAAGAAATTGAAGAAGACACAAAAAGGTGGAAGACCATTCCATGCTCATGGATCAGAAGAATAAACATTGTTAAAGTGTTTATTTTAACATTTTAATAAGTCTATACTGCCCAGAGCAATCTATACTTTCAATGCCATCCCCATCAAAATTCCACCAGTTTTTTTCAAAGAGCTGGAACAAATAATCCTAAGATTTGTATGGAACCATAAAAGACCCCGAATTGCTAAGGAAATGTTGAAAAAGAAAAACAAAGCCGGGGGCATCACATTGCCTGATTTCGAACTTTACTACAAAGCTGTGATCACCAAGACAGCATGGTACTGGCACAAAAACAGACACACAGACCAGTGGAACAGAATAGAGAGCCCAGAGATGGACCCACAACTCTATGGTCAAATCATCTTTGACAAAACAGGCAAAAATATCCAGTGGAAAAAAGACAGTCTCTTCAATAAATGGTGCTGGAA